>JANBXA010000007.1:57122500-58322500 GCA_030556225.1 Cricetiscus sungorus
AAGGACTTGAGAGTTCAGCACTGATTTTTTCTTACCTGATGAAAGTTTTAGTGTAGGTGGTAATTCCAGATCTCCCTCTGATCTTTCCAAGTAGTGAGTAAATGTGAGACAGCCTCATTTTGTGATTCACAGGCAACTTCACATTTAGCCTAAGTGTGTGGGTCTAATCTTTCAGTTGGTTGACAATTGTTATGCAACTCTGCACGTGTAATTTAAAAAGCTTTATATATCCCTTTCCTCTGCAGGGATAAATATGTATCAAGCTTCTGAAAGAAAAGCCAATGGGTGGAAATTTACAGGTTCACTCTCCAGTATTTCAAGTGGGGTTATTGAGGCAGGTTGGAAAGTTGCTGAATCACAGGTTAATATTCATGCAAATTGCTATGTTTCTCAGAGTTCAGCATCAAATATCTGTCCCTCTTTTTTTTTTTTTTTTTTTAACTCTTAACTAGGTCTGGATGCCATGGCTTCCACAAGGAGAAGTTAGTAGTTGTTATAAGCAGTTTTCCTTGGTTCAGTGACTATCTTGATAAAAGGACAGGGTGAAGATATAACCTAAGGATGTATTTTTTCCCACCAGAGTAAGCTAGAATAAGGATGACACTTAAAGAACTGTATTTTTTTCTTTCTCCCAACAGAACAAAATAACCAGACCCTCTTTGCTTCGGTGATAATGATAGTCTGTGGAACTTCCCATGCATACCATAACTTAACCATATGTGTTTCTATATTCAGCCATTTTTATTAAAGAAAAAATTCAGAACTGTTTGTGTGCCTACCTGTCAACAGTCATATTTGTGTTTTCCTAGACAAGTTTTGTGAGAGATTAACCATTGAATCTTAGCCAGATGAGTTGTAATGACCATTAAGGAAATGTTCACAAGCTCTCAGTCCTGTATTCAAATCAAGCCCTTGATATGTCTGAATGAGCAATGAGTTGAGAACAAAGGTTGAAATGGAGTTGTGATAAGCCTTTAATATGGAAACAAAAGTTCCCATGACTGTCTGGCTGTTCCTATAATGTCATGATGCATACATGCTTGCTTTAGAACAGTTTCTGTTTGTTACCTTTGTGAGAAACTGCCTGCATGTCACTTCTAGCTCTTGTCTTGATGTGGATGCTGGCCTTCTCATGTAAGATACCAGCACAAGATTTCTGGTTGATCTTGAAAGTCAAGAAACCACTTTAATGTCATTCTAGGGGCACAACTCTGGAGCCAATGGGTTATATGTAAGAAACCTGAAAGCTACCTCCTTGGAGGTCAGAGAAGAACCCAGATTTGCCTTTTTCACCGTTCATCAACTGTAATGTGGTTAGTCCCTCTACAATCTTAGTGGAAACTTTTCATCCATAAAAATGAATGTAACACTTAGGTTTGGCTACTACTTTTGCCTCATACTACCTGTGCTTTCCAACTGGACATTCCTACCTTGATCTAACTGTAGAGTCTTGTGAAATTGTATATTGAAGAAGCACAACTTTATCTTTTTGTAGCAGAAATCATACTTTCTTTGATTCATACTGAAACTTGAGATAAGCATGCACATATTTGTCTAGCCACGGTACTGTATTATAGAGCTGGTGCTAAAGGATTGACAAGGGTGGGGGCAGAATGGATTAGATGAGGAATGTTATAGGAAGGCCAAGAACACGCTCTTCTTATTTTCTCTTGCCAAAATTTTCCAATTTTGACAATAATCTAAGAGATACAAAGACTTGATTTTAACACTCCCTGCTCTAGAGATGAAAAGTAATTTAATCCAGTTGTTGATATGGCTTTCCTCCTGTGTCAGCTGCCTCAACTCCACTTAAGGTAAGCTCCTGCAGTTTCTTGCAAGGCCTGTCATTCATTCTTCACTCTAATGCAGATTTGTGAGGCAGGTTTAAGAACTAGCCAGTTGCTTGCCTATTATGGATTGCCATTCGGAGCTGTCTTTGCTGAAAGGGAATTGATTTTATTTTGTTTGGATCCAGAAGTGATGACTCCTCTCTCACTGTAGTAGCTTCAAGTCACTGGCCTTCATGACATTTCTTGGGGAACATGGCAAATTAATGACGGGAGAATTGTTATTTCTTAAAGGCAATGAAAAGAATGAATAGTATAAAGTTAAGAAAATGAGTCATCAATGAGCACCAATGTCCAGTGCTGTTCCATCAAATATGTTCCAATTTTTCTCCAACAGAGGGATAGAGTACAGCATACAGACATTTTTGTTTGTTTGTTTTAAATTACACATGCATTTTGACTTTAAGATCTTTGCTGACCAAGCAAAAGGAAGGGAAGGAAAGGTAGCAGAAATCTCTGTCAGATTTCATGAAATGTAAACAGGTGCTGAATACTGAAAAAACCCCATGCAGTTTAGTTATACTCACAAGCTGGGTCCCCCCAAATTGCCTTGGATTATGATGTAGCTATAGCAAAGCCACATTGCATGTACCCCTCGGGCCTGCACTGAGTGAGAGCTGTAAGTTGGAAAAGAATTGGTCCACTGTCAGTTGTCCAGATGTTCAAGCTTTTTGTAGAAATACATAGGTTGGTGTCACAAGCATCTACAGCTACTAACCGATTACATATTGGTGAGGTTAGTGATTACTAAAAAGCATCTCCACAGCCAGGAAAGTAAACTTTCTCATCATGTTATCCTCTGCATATGGATAGGCTCCTTTTCATCTCTGTGGTCCTAAAGTATTACATTCAAATGCCAGAATAGTCAAGGTTAGAATTATTTTTATTGTTTTGATTTTAAATGATTTTGTTTACTTACCATGCTTTTGTTTCCTTGCCTGGGTTCCTATCACACTTTAGGAATACATTAAGGAGGAATGGGAAATGCTCTCACTGGGACAGAACAATTCTTACATGACAGTTCTGAGAACTGCTGAGAAGCATGGCTAGACTTTTCTTCTAAAAGAATCCTTTTCTTTAAAGAAAATATTTATCCTCCTCATATATATATATATATATATATATATATATATATAAAAAACCATAACCTGTAGTGGGAATGTTTGCCTTTTGCAGGGGCCAAGTTGTTATCCTCATGCTCTAGCAAAGGTATAGAAAGTGAGCCACCTAGTGGTAAAGAAGGGTGATTCTCAAATTCTTAGTTAAGCCAAGATGAAGGACTAGAAGAGGACATTGCTAATTTTCTGTTATATTCTAAAGATGTGTACCTTTTTGCATTTCAAATTAAGATTGTAGCTACAAATACACAGTTCTTCTGCCTGCTTTATTTTCCTATCTGATATGACCTGTCCCTTTTCTTTCTACCTTTCTTTTTTCTTATGAACACATGAAAAATTTGTCCATGTTATTTACCATGAATTAAATGTCATATGTGTTACCTACATTACAGCATGTCACCATGCAGGTGTTCCTTTGTAAAGAAGACAGTGATCTTTCATACTCTCCATGGTACATTATTCTGTATTTTGAATAGCTTCATGCAGTCATAGTTTAATAGAGTATGATGGAATGTACATATAATTTATACTAATGAAGTTACGGAAATAATAATGGAAATCAGCGCACTCACATGTATATAAGTTTTTATTTTAAAGTAAAATATAGACAGATGCTAGTTATTACCTCCTAGTATTTGACTTTAGTTGACATAGGTGGCCCATCTTGCAGCTGGAACTGTACCTCTGGAACCTTGTTGAGGTCATGCTTTGGGAAATAAAGTTCTCATTCTGCATAAAGCGTAATGGATTATATTATTCTCTCTCTCTCTCTCAATATGGACTAATTGAGTTCAGATGAGATGAGGGATATCACACTGATCAAATTTCAGGTTATTTGCATTTTTAATGGATCAAAAAACTAATTTGTGACTACCTCAAAGGTAATTTGAATAATTCCTTAATTTTCTGTTTAATAAAGGTACCATTCTGAGGATATACTGGTCAGTACCAAGTGTTCCAATTTGCATTTTCAGTTTTGAATTAATTCTCTATCTTCCTAGGTGAATCCATTCCATCCATGAAGTTCTCCCACTGAAAACATGTATTTAGACAATCTACTTGAGTAAACTATTCTTTATTAGGAATAATGATAGCATGTCGTTGTGTTAAACTTATTTTTCTGTGTGAGCTATCCACAGTGTGACATATGAAAACAAATAGAAATTTATACTTTCTAACTTAGCCTCAGGAAAGTGATGTTTTATGTAATGTTCTGTTTGTGTGAGACTACTTGAGGGCTTTATGTGAAATCTTTTTTTTTTTTTTTTATTATATTCCTAGGCTGCAGATCCCCATGTCTCAGTGAAGAAAGACTTTAAAAAAAAAGTCAAATTATTTAAGCCTTCATATAATCACCACAACAATATATAAATGCTCATTTGAGAATTTATCTATGTTTCAGCAATTGGGAATATAATTTTGACGAGGAATTGTTTGATTTTTACAAGTTCATGAGTCCTGCCTCCACCTCTTTTTTTTTTTTTTTTTTTTTTTTTTTTTTGAAGAGACTCTTAAGGCAGGACTTGATTAAATGTGTTTCCCAGATGCATTTGTGAAGTTCTGTGAGACAACACAGCATTCACTCGTTAAATTAATTTTAAAAAGGGACTAAGTCCTCTTTTGCCTAAATTTAATCAGAAATGTATGCTAAAGACTCTTGTTTTCTGTCTCACTCCTCTCTCAGCCCTCCTCCTCCCCTCTTCCCTATCTAGTGCCTTCTCCCATTGCTTTCTCTTCTTTTAAATCTGTTAACCTCTTGTGCTTTTAGACTCCCAATTTCCTGTTAAAGGCTCAGGAATCTACAGTCAACTTTCACTCTTTATTGTGATACAGTTGGTTAATTCTTTCCCAATTGTCCTTTAAGTGTATGCAAATAAGACGTTTGATGAATATTTTTAAGATTCTCTGCATAAATCACTCTGGGTTACAAAATAAATTGACCTGTTTAAGGAGCTGGGTATTTTGAGACCTGGTTGATTTACTTCAGGGACTGGGGACATTTCACAGTTGCTGTATTGAAGCCTGTGCCTCAGTTAAAGCTGCATTGTCTTCAGGGAAGCATATTCGTCCAGTTGCTTCTCACTTCTGAAGGCCTTATTGCACATCTACAATATGTTACTCGATCCTGAGTGGACATTGGGAAATATGAACTCTCTTGTTCTCGAGGCTACAAAATGAAATATATGTTTAATCACTGTAACTTAATAGAAGCAATAATTTAGAAAACTAGCCTACTTTTATGTAACCATACACAATAAAACTTTCTTAAATGGATGATGAATTATTTCTCTATGTCCTAAGCTAATAATGCCCCATATTCTGTATACATTGTAAAACTGAGCAGTCTACAAGAATTCTTTCTTTTTCTTGCCTACAATAATGATAAAGTTGGACTGCTTTAATCTCATATCCACCGGAATCCCCTATCATGTATAGATTGCATATTCAGATTACTTTATTTTTGGCATGATAATTTCCAATCCATTATAAAATCCTCACAATGATTGTAGTTAAATTTCACAGTATTAGCAAGTTGTTTTCAAGCATGGACTGTTTTCCTTAAATGTAGTCACACTAGTGACTTGCTACACATGCTTGTACATTCATACATGTATATAAAAGTGTGTGTGTATATGTGTGTGAGAGTAGGAGATTAGGTGTGTCATAGATATGTACAGATCTATAACCATATTAGGTATTTCAACTTGATGGTCTATAAAACAATACAACATTTTTTCAAAAAAAAATTGGAAAATAAAGGAAATAGAGTCCTTTACTTAAGTTTAAGCTGTAATGTATAGCAAAGACTCTTCTTTCACTCTCTATCTATATATGGAAAAGAAAAGAATGCTCCATGCTGCTGTGTCACAGTGTAGATATTTTGTATAACAGTAGCTAGACAAAGCCTATTTGCTCAGCAATTATAAGAATAAATTGTGATTTGATGGGTTTTTGTGTTATCAGCTTTCATGGCATACCCAGTCTTAGACTCAAGTAATCTGATGTAGGCTTGCAGTGCAAGCATGCTGTTTTTAGGTCAAGACTCACAGAAACTGAGAACAAGGAAAATTTGTTATGTAAGGAGAACAAGGAAATACCAGACTAGCCTATATATGCATCAGTAGAATTATTGCAGACTTTTTTTTTTAGGACTGAAGGGAATGTCATATTGAATACTGAAAACAGAAAGAAAACCCACTGCTGCTTTTCCTGATTTCAGTAAGTAGCCTAATTTGTCTGAATTTTTCAACAGTTCTCTCAGTTAGAATAAACTGTCACCGATGGGCCTCAAGCCTCCTGTTCTCTTTGCAATTTTGATTCTATTCATTAACTTACTTTGTCCTCCTAATACATCTATATTGAAAAAGTAATGCTGAGAATGCCATCAAACACACCACAGATAGGGAAATGTCTAAAGAGATGGGTAAATTAATTATTACTGGATTAAAGCTTTGGGAACAGAAAAAAATTATTAAGTCACATTAGCAACTGTGTGTGTTAAAACTTTTAAAGAAAAAAAATACTTTTTTGTATTTAAATGTGGTGTCTATGCCTTGACTTATAAATTTGAGGCAACTTTTAACAATGCTAATAATTATCCTATTAGTAATACCTTTCAAGTATAGCTATTTATTGTTCATAAATGCTTTTGTAAATATTTTATTATTTCTTTTCAGAGTCAAGGGTAATGACTTGATCCACTTCTGAAAGTAAAGGTTTCCTTTCCATAGATTCTGTTAACAAAATACTAATAATTCTAAAAATTACAGACAAGTTTTTATTTTACTTCTTGTGATCTTTATTAAAAAAGCCTTAAAGGAGATTACTCTAATTTAAAATGTTTGGAATGATACAAAAAGATGGTATTTTTAGCTAGTGATATTTTACCACCATCTCTACTCAAAGTTCTATCTGAGTTAGACCTTTGTGTGTGTGATCCACTGTGACTTTTGTGCAGTAGGTAGATTGCTTTTCGACACTGAGTGGAGTAGGTAGATTGTTTTCAGCACTGTATATTGCAATCCTAAGGCCGTGGTCCCTTTCATTTGGCTTAGTCACTCAGAAACGTATCATTAATGAATTTAGCAAATGACTGGCTTTTATGTTGTTAGAATTTTCATCTATGGCTTTGGCTTTGTAGAGCATAGAATAAATCATCCTGCCAGAAGTCCCCCCTTGACTTAATAATTGTCTTTAACTGTCACCAAGAATATCACTGCAACTTAATTCAACCTACTTCCATCCAAGTGGTAAAAAATTAAGTCATTCAAGTCTCTGTCAATTGTCTTGAAATTGCTTTTTCCTAAATAAATATTTAATAAAGTGATCAAATTTGAGAGAAAATGGTGTTATTGATATCACTTCCTCTAAGTTCAGTGGTGTTCTAATCATAATAACTTATTTTGCTGAAATCTATGCAAATACTAAGTTTACTGATTCATTATAGAATCATGTAATTCAGTGGGTGACAAACTTTCAAATTATCAGCTTTCATAGGGGTTATACATTTACTCATATTCTTAACAAATATCCAAGAGTAGATTTACTTTGTAACAGCTGACAAACATGAGTGTTGCCTCAGACATGTGTTCTGATTTGTCTACATTTGTGTTGTCATTTATATGAATTAATTTTACTTCTCTGAGATCAAAACTGTGTTCTGTAATTTTCTTTCCCTCTGCTTTTATTGATAATTAAATAATCAACTGAAGGCAATGAACCCATCCCTTCTATATTTTGGATATATTTGTTAAATCTAGTATTCTGCTTTGAAAACTAACACATAGACATTTAATATATATTTAAATACTATATTTGCTCTAAAATATTCATGAGTACTTGAAATTTAATTTCATAAAACTTTTGGTTTAGCATTCAGTCATGACCACAGAATAAGTAGCTCTGGAAAGCCATACTGTAATAGTATACTTGAGTAATATATTATTTTACATGACTCTGATAATAGTCTAAGCCCAGTAGAATAGTGAGTTTGAAACTTCATCTTACTTCCCTCTGATATCTGTTTTTAAGAAACATTTAATAAAGCATCATAAACCATAACACAAATTGGTCAGGATAAGAAGAACAGAACAAGCATTGGATAGTGAAATCATTATCATTCCCCGAAGAGTAAAAGTCACAACAGTTTGCCAATAGGTAAAGGCACCTGTTTCTGAAATTTTTATAATGAAAACTTGGCTGAGTGAGAAGTAACAAAATATTTCAATTTCCTCTTTAGAAAGTAAACTAGAAACACTAAAGTTACAAATTACAGGATTCTAAAAAGATTAAGATAACACACCACAAATGAATATTATAGTCAATACCAGCATATTGACTTGTTTCTAAAATGTATTATATTTCTGCATTTCTCCCCAGAACTGTTCCTTGGAGAAAAGTGAGGAGATCTTTTTAAACTGATGAATATTTGATTTCACTTCAATTGTGTTTTCAGTTTGCTGTAGGGGAAAAAAAAGATACAGAATATGAACTAGGAGAGTATCAGGAGAATTTGAGAAAGTATAACGTAAGGTTATAGATTGACTAGCATCTGGATGTGTAACAAGAAATCTTTTTTCTCTAACTCTGTCCCTTAGTATCAGTCTTTTTCTTTTTGAAAATGCAAATTAAATGGTATTGTAAAACTATCTAGGCAGTGTTCTCTCATAGGCTGTGGTTAACATGTGTTCAATTTAATTTATTTAAGTACCATGTTTAGAATATGTCAAAAGACCTCAATACCATATCTGCACTTCACAACCTCAGGCATTCCTTCAAACCTTTAAATGAGAGGCCATAGTTTGAGGAAAGACAAAGCATATTGCCCAGTTCCTGTAACAAGGGCAAGCACACTGGAGACATGTCTCACTCTCTGTTTCTAGGTTTCTAGGCTGTTCATTATTTAAGTCTCTTACTTATCTAAGCTTTTGTATAAAATAAAACAACTTTGAGTAAAATGGATAGGCATTTGAAAAAGAAAAATTCTAGCAAGTATTAGGGAATGAATGTAAGGCAGCAAGATTTGCAAGGTTTGCAAATTCGGTATTTGAAGTATCTCTCTGACTGGATAGAAGGAATTAAGATCACAGCCAGAATGTGAATGCATTGTGGATGGTCAGAATTAAGTGTTCACACAGGAGGTGACATATTGAGCTACATTTGTTTTTGGAAAGAGATCCTCACCCATAGTAGAAAGGATGGGCAAGTTACTCACAGGACTATCTTGCACAATATTGATACCAACATAGCATGTTTCCTTAAATGCAAGAGAATGATGGGCACTCTTTTGTTAACAGCTCAGGGATTCATTTCCCTTTTTTCAACATCATGGCTGCCATGTGAATTTCTGAACTGTGGAATGTGACAAAATTGACAGATCTCAGCATGGGGTGGAATTGCTTTAATGGATTGCAAGCTTAATTGTGTATGAACTAGGTACTTTTTAACCATTTTTTAAAAAAAAATTATCAAATGAATCATGAGACTGTATATTCTGTTTATGTCCTTCCCAAGATAAGAAAATGGAAACCCTAGAATGTTAAAACAATTGATACTTGAACTGGGGCCAAGATCTAAATATTCTCTATTCTCTTTGATTTATCCTCAGGATTTTACTTCCCAGATGTTGTACAAAAAGCATACTACAAAAAGTAACTCTGGGTTGTTTATGCTATAACAAATAAAGCATGCCTGAAGATCAGAGTGCATAGCTAGTCACACTAATTAGCACTGGAGGCCAGGCAGTGGCAGCATACCTTTAATCACAGCAATTGGGAAACAGAGGCAAACAGATCTTTGTTTGTTCAAGGCCACTCTGGGCTACATGAAATTGATCAAGTCTAAAAGAGAAACAGAGGTCACACAAATCCCAGCACTACAGATGTGGTCAGAGAGAGGAATATAAGGCAGGAGGAAACAGGAACTTAGTGTAGTTTGAGGAGTCGTCAGTTTGAGAAGACAGTCTGAGGAAAGGATCACCCCTTTGGTCTGAGCATTGGTAGAGATGCTGGCCACTCTGATTCTCTGATCCTTCCCCTGATAGCTGATTCTCAGTTTTTATTGTTAAGACCAAAAATAACTCATGATATACTGTATAATATCACATAGTTATAGAGCCTTTAGATATTGCTCTTTGGTTCATATTATGTCTATGTACCAACTGGATGATTTTATGGGAGTTTCTAGATACCTGTAGTGCATGCCTCACTGACATGAACTTGTAAAGTCTGTACATGATGTTAGCTAGTCCTACAAAGACATTTATAACAGAATCTCTCAGGATTTTGGACAGTGACAAAATACTTAGAAAACATATATGTCAGATACTGTAATGAAACAATAAATACCAGAGAGCACGCTCATAAGAAACCTGCTAAAACAAGGTTTTACAATGATTGCTACTATTGACTTGTATATTGAAGGAGAAATCCCCAAGGTCAAAAAAATCTCAGTTGAATCCCAGGCCGACTGGTGTCATTTGCAGAGATATAAGCCAAGAAAACAAATGTCTCTCTACTCTACATCTTCACATTAATTTTTTTTCACATTATGATGATTAATTTAGGACAGTTATAAAGAATAAGTATACAATGTTGCAAAATATAGAAAATACCCAAACTATCCAGAACCTTCTATTCCAATTCAATAGATGAATATTTAGGACAGGAAAGGATTTGATTCCCAAAGCTATCTTATATCAATAATGCACTGTGGCTGCATTAATTATAAGTGTAGCAACAGCGAAAATTTTCCAAAAATGTATTACTCTTTTGCAATGAAAAATAATTGGATTTATGCTTTTTTTGGAAAGAGCAAAGTGCTATTATTCCCTCTACAGATGGGTTAAATGCAGTTATCTGTGTCTGCACCTGGGGATCACCAACAGGGAACAGAACAGTAAAGAAAAAAATCTAAGGGATAAAGAAGTATCCTCCCAGGAAGTGTAACAAAATCCATCACTATGGTTCCTCATAGCCAGCCTATACAAGAAATGACTTGTTCCATCCCCTTTTAATAGTTAGTTCTAATGATAACACTTCAGTTTTATTCACATCCTAAAAAGTGGTTGGGTATGTTGATACACACAGCTTTCTTTGTTACTTTACTCTCTGGTGCCTGATTTTTTAAAAAATGTATCATTAAAAATAAAAATCAAAAATTATAAAATATAATGCATACAGGATAGAATATCTTAAAGACCTGAGGCCAAAAAAATATAAAAGAATAAAAAGTATTGCATGTTTTAGATGAACAGATTCACTAAAACTTCCTGTTTCTCAAAAAGTTGAGTAATATGGTAACATAATTTTCAAAAACATTCAAACAATTTTCCAGGAAGACCATGATATGCTAATGTATACACTACTGCAAAAAGTCCAAGAAAAGTTGTGTTAGAAAGTTTGAATTAATTTATTATTGATTTTTGTTTTTAAAACAAATTGGGTTGTGAATATTCTCTGGCTTATCTAAAGGTAATTTTGTGAAACAGGTTGGGTGAGGTTTACCTGATTTCTTGGATGATGAAATTCTTAGGCATGGATGTTTTCTCATCCATCTTCACATAATTTGGGCAGACATATAACAAGCACAAAGTATATTGAACAAATTAAAGAACTGACAACATACCCTCAAAGAGAGATGGCTTCATGAATTTATACAACATGTGATTTGATTGATACAATGGTAGGACATTAAAGACATGGTTTATTTTTAGAATTGTTGTATCAGTATATCAAAGTGAGGCAAGAGAATTACTTCATCATTTTCAATAAAAATTTTATTAGAAATGCAATGGAGTTTTAGAGAAAAACAAATCATTAGTTGGTGAAAATCTGAGGCTCTGTACCACTCTGTTCTGTTTTGTCTTGTTTTCAGACAGGGGTCAAAGCTGCTGTCAGCTGTAGTAAAGATCAGATATAATTGAGTCCTGTGTAGATATCTGAAGCTGACTTCATGATTCATGGAATAATGAGAAATCATGATGTGATATATGGCTTGAAGATGACTTATTTCTAGATAATTTTAAGTTGAAAGTTAATCCTAGAACTTCCATAAATGTCTTCAGACAGTGACATAGCAGATAGATTTTAACATAAATATTTCAAAGCTGTGCCAAAATTGTCCATTAATTGTACAGTTATTCACATATAGAAGTTTATTATTTGAACCTCCACTTAAGAATTCCATTTTATGCAGTTCATTAAGTATTTTGTATCATCTCCTATGTGAGGGTTCACAGACATTCAACGATATGCTTTTATTTTCTTACAATTCTTTTTTGGAAACATTTTATTTGGGATCAGTGGCATATCAGTTTCAGAGTTTTTTAATGAACAAAATGGAAGCATTAGAATAAATGTTAAAATTCGTTCCATTTCTAATGTCTCAATATGAAAAGAAAAAATATTCTAATTTTTAAATACACTTAATAATTTTAATAAATTACATTTAATAAATAAATTAGAATATGTAAATATTATTATAGTTATCTATTTTGTAAGAACACAGTTTTTCTTGTTTTATGCCTTGTAAGATTTATCACTTAATCTTCTCAATATGTAGATTTTCTTAACATCAAGTAACAAAATTTTACATGTTATATCCTGATTGTGGTTTTATTTTCTATTTCTTTTTCTTTTGTGGCTGTGTAGATTACGGAGATGCTTTAAGTTAGTTGATCTGTTATTATTAAAGTGAACTTTAGAAGCAGAAAGACTCAATGCTTGGAAAGCACTTTCATATCACATAGTCTAAAGGTTGGCAACTTAAATGTGCTTCAGATAGGCAGTGTGGGTTTGTGTAATTAGTATATACATCTCAAAGTAGGTTTGAATAGAATCTGGTACTTCAATTGTTAATAAATTCTCAGTAACGAACATGATGCTGCCTATAAATTATAAAACAAGTGAGTACAACACCGGGGCAAAAATTTCATTCTGACATAATGCCTAATTTTTTTCTTCTCAGTAATACTGAGTGTGTATTCTGAGTATATATTCTATGGCTCATAATTTAAAGAGTATTCATTCAAAAATAATAACTAAAAAATGCATTTGTAATTCCATTTGCTCACATGTTCATTCCTCCGTATCTAAATACTATAATTAAAGGTGTTACACAAAGTCTTTAATTTCTATTTTGAAAAACTTTTAGATAATTTCTATTTTTTCTTTTTACTTTAGAATAAATTGACCTGCTATACCTAGAGATTGGCTTTAATAACATATGTATTTTCTGCTATGTTCTCTTATGTTAAAAAGAGAACAGTAAATGTCTGTCATTTTCTAAGGATTTGTGGTTTTCAGTTGACATCTGTAAGTATGAATTTGCCTCAAGAAGTCTAGAAAGTGAATGATAGTGTACACAGGAAGGGTTGGATTGGCATAAGGAAAGTCTGACTGAATGATTGATTAGTATCTAGGCTTTAATATATTTAGGCAAGTAATGTGCTACATGAATTTAAACAAAAGGAAAATAATTGGATTGTCATGGCAAAATAAGGCCATTTAAAGTAGAGAAAGGAATAGAGAACGAGAGAAAGACAATGTTATAAAAGTAGGTATGGCGGAATATTCCATGTAATCTAAGATGTTTTAGACTCAATCAGAATAGTCATAAGAACAGAGGTGAAAACATTATATGGCTTCTTGAAAAAAGTAACAGAATATGCAAAATTTTATTGGTGAAGAGGTAACTAGCCTATGTTTTCTGGAACAGTGAAATTAGTATCCAGAAATTCCAACAGACAAGAAGTAAAATTTCCTAGGCTGTATAACAGAGAAAGTAAAGCTTTTTTGATAGATCAAGCAAGGCTGTAGTGGCTTGACTAAGAATGGACTCTATAGATCAATGAATTCAAATGTTGAGTAACCATGGAGTGGAATAGTTTGAAAGAATTACACGTATTAGGATTCTTTCCTTTCGCCTTTCCCACTTTGTTGGAGTAGTATGTCACTTGGAGTGAGCTTTGTGATTTCAAAAGCTCATGCCAGGCCCAGTTTCTCTCTCTCTCTCTCTCTCTCTCTCTCTCTCTCTCTCTCTCTCTCTCTCTCTCTCTCTCTCTCTCTCCCTCTCTCTCCCTCTCTTCCCCACTCTCTCTGCTTAAAGACCAAGATCTATCTCTCAAATACTTCTCCAGCAGAACTCCTACCTGCTACGATGCTTCCTGCTATAATGAACTAAGTCTCTGGAACAGTAAACAAGCCCCCAGTTAATCACTTTCCTTTATGAGAGTTGCCTTGATCATGCTGTCTCTTCACAACCATAACACAGTGACTAAGACAAACACATCGTACATGAATTCTACCCAATATATTTGGCTCTGACCTGGAAAAAGTTGCTTAATCACTAGGAATCTCAAGTTTCTGTGGCTAAAAATGGCATCATAGCACTGACACGGCAAAGTTGTAGTGAGGATAGATCTTCACCATGTCTTACATTCTGATGGGCTCCTAAAACTACTTAAGATGAGAATGCAGAATACTGATGCTATCCATCAGCTTTGTCCTTCATCATTCATTATGAATAAACATATACAAAACTGCCAGGCAGTCTTTTCTTTCACTTTTTAAAGGCATCCCAGCCCATTTCAGATAACTAGAGTCTAGAATGGCAGCCCTACATCATTAATTTGAAAAACAGTATTTTTGCATATGTATAAATCTGTATGACTCAAGCATGTTTATTTCTCCCATGAGATTGTGGGTTGTCCCAACTGCTAAGTTGATACTCTGGCATGTTTAATTTATCAACTAATATTATCAGAAGTTTTTTGTTCTTATTGCTCCCTTCCTATTTAATAGAAAATTCTCTTAGAATTCTATGTCATTCTTGGTTCTTTGACTTTTTAAAAATCTATACTGTAATTCTTTAATGTCTTTGGTCTGTTTTTACACTATCTTTCCATTTTGTGCTCTTTTACACTTATTCCTATTTTAAGTACACTAAATGATAAATGTAATTAAATTACACTGATGGGTTGTTTTAGTTGCATTAATATTTCCTACAGATCCTTTCTCCTTTTATAATGGCTGCAATATTAAAGGTCTTCCTCATGTCATCTCTCTGATGTCTGAGAAATGTCTGTGAGATTGCTTGACTCCTGTTGTGTTGGATATTATACACCTACATACTTCACCTAATCAGTACTCCTCGAATGGTTTTAATGTTAATATCTCTTTATGTTTAAAATGATTCATGTTTTAAAAATTGCAGGAAGAAGACAAAAGAATGTTATACTTCATAATTACAAAATATTTTGAATGATTTTAGAACATAAAACAAAGGTAGTATGGACTCAGAAAAATTCCTGTGATAAAAACTGGTAAAGTTACTTTTGTATTTAAATTTTTCAGTGACATTACATCACATTGAAGAGGAAGGTTATGCTTTTTGAAGTTGACCAACTCTCCTCTGACAAGGTTTGTA
Organism: Cricetiscus sungorus; assembly: GCA_030556225.1. Taxonomy (NCBI): domain Eukaryota; kingdom Metazoa; phylum Chordata; class Mammalia; order Rodentia; family Cricetidae; genus Cricetiscus; species Cricetiscus sungorus. The sequence goes on from JANBXA010000007.1 coordinate 57,137,892, forward strand.
TAGTTGGTCACTTTTGGTCATACCATTTTTCTGATGAATACCTGCATTGTGACAATGAAAAACAGCTTACAATGTCCTGTTATGAACATATGCTGTAGCTTTTTGCCTCTTATAAAGTTTCCATGGTCATATTGATCTAGTTTAGTAAATATATCTCTCTTCATTCTTTCACATTCTCCAGTGTTGTGTCTTTTTCTTATTACATACATTATATTTTCAAACAGTGAATATACTCCAAATCTCTTTAAACTCAAATATCCAGGACTTCTTACCACAATCTAGAGATTAAATGCCAAAGATATGTGCAAAAGAGCCAATATTCTTGTTAATTTATCATAAATTATTAATTCTCTTGAAGTTCCACTCATGAGTTCTAATATTTTAAATTTTTATTTCTCTTTATATTACCATAAACTCCAAATCAGAGTAAATAGTAACAAATGAAATAATGAAAAGGTTAGCAATGTTAATAGCTAACCTTTTCAAACATGTGTTTTGATGCTGAACAGGCATGTCGATGATTTGTTTATTCATGAGAAATAGCATTAATATCTATTACTGTATTAAACTGGTTACAAGAGAATTATTATTGGATGACTTTTTATACATTAAACCCTGGTTTGTATTAGTTTATTTTGTATTATTATGTGTGTGAGGGAAGGAATATTTTATCAAGTAAGGCTTTTGAACAACTTCACATGACCTTAATGTTAATTTACAATGTTAAACTATCTGTTCATTGTAGGTGTCTTTTATTGAGGCTATCTAGTATGTCAATATAAGATATGACTTATGGACTTTGTACAAAGTAAATGGAATAACATGTTCAACAGAAACTGGGCATTTGTTGTCATATAATAGAGACGTTGTAATTGCTATCATTGATTTCTGTCTAATTTACTTCTGCTTCTGAGAATTAAAAAGGCTTTCATTTCTTCTCCAAAATAGACTGTATTGATATACATACATGATTAGGGTTCATTGTCAGCAAAGCTTAAATACAATCAGCTGGAAATATCATGTTTTACCATGAATAAATTTCCACATACCTACTGTGTAATTCTTAAAATGCTTTGTTCATCAAACATGATTGATTCTTCTCAAATTTGCTTTCTTGAGTAAAGGGTTATAGATAAGGTTGTAAAAATATATAGTAGAAAATGACATCCTCTCTCTACTAGGAGTCTTCTTTATGCCCTACTTCTATGAAGTATTGTTAAAATTAGAATGCATATAAATATGATGTGCCTATGTATATGTCTGCACATGTGGTTTTTTGAGACAGGGATTTCCTGTGTAGCTTTGGCTGCTCTGGAACTCATTTTGTACAGCAGGCTGTCCTTAAACTCACAGAGATCCACTTGCCCCTACCTCTCTAGTTTAGGGATTTCAGGTGTGTGCCACCACTCCTGGCATAAATATGATTTTTTTAAAATAATAATCTTTAGAAATAGTTAAGATGTTAGACTACTTCAAAATCACCTTTTAATTATTTTTATTTAAATTGTATAAATTATAGTATTATTTAAATTGTATAGTTTAATCTATTTGTTTTAATTGCTTAATAAGATATACACATTAATTTATTTTCTACCTCTAGTTTGTTTGTGAACTTCCTTTTAATGGCCTCAGACTACTGTTGTTTATCTGTTTCCTTGCTTGGATAAGCAGAGTTAAATTTTACAAGGGAGTCTTGTATGCGTAGAATGAGTGTCATTTATATGACTTAAAAATAGTTTTAAATTTTACTACCAGTCTTGTGAAATAGCTATTGTTATTCAATCTGCTTGTTCTATGTTTTGGGGAGGGACATATGTCACCACCCAAGGAGGCAGGGGAAACAGATAAGAAGGACACTGATGGTCACATAATGTTGGGTAGGTAAACAGAACTGAGTAAATGAATTAACCAGTCACATTAAAAATAATAGTTGTAAATTACTTCAGGACAAACCTATTAAGACCACAAGAATTAAACCTTTTAGTCTTATACATTGTTTTACATGTAGTAAAATTTGCTTGAATTAGAATAATTAATTTATGGGAAAAAACTCCTAAATGTCAAACCTATTATATTACAGAGAATAATTAAAATTAACCATATGGAGGGAGATACATCATCCTGTTGGAGTATGAGCTTTTGCTTTGTGTATGATCCTCTTGCAAACCATTTGCTCATCTTTCCTCAGTGTAAATAAATAAGGCTACTATGTCCTCTTTTCTAACATAGTCATTCTCTGGATTCTCGCCTCACCAACAGACTCAGAAATAGTTTATGAAGCCTGTGAAGCTCCTTCCCAGTCTACAGTATATGTTTATATTCACCCACATACATGGGGAAGTCAGAGTCTAGAGTGTTCATCCAAAGTCACTTCTTTGAATTAGCTGATCCCTGACCATCACAGACCCATGGCAGGATGGTTTGGTCCAATCAGAGATAAAGGTCTATTCAGTTCCTAAACTGTGAGTTAATTCATTCTCATTCTCATTTTTCTCTTTTGTCTCTTTAACCATTTTGTCTCTGCCTCTTCCCTGTCTTTATCTCTGATGTAGGATTCCCTGCCTCATCATCATCTTTTACAAATCCCATTCCCTTTCACTGTTCTCCACAGGACCTCAGACAAATCTCTTTCTTGCCATTCCATTTGTACTTTCTGGACTATTCTTCTGACTCTAAAGCTTGAATTCTTTGCATTCTGGAAGTTAAACCATGGCCTCTGACCACGATCTAATCATTATGATTTAGATGGAAGATCAGCACTTAAGGTTTCTTAAGATATCTTTTTCATTGCTCTTCCATACTGTCCCTCTTTCCCCTGAGTCATTATATTACCTCATGATCTCATTCTTCGTTACCTTTACTGCTTCCTCCTTGTCCCCAGTTTACCCAGGACATCTCATCTAATCTTCTTTTCCAGGGTTATCCATGTGTCCATCCTTGTCCAGGGTCCTCCTTGTTGCCTAGCTTCTCTGAATCAGTGGATTATAGTCTGGCTATCCTTTGCTTTACATCTTATATGAGTGAATACATGCCATAGTTGCCTTTCTGAGTTTGGGTTATTTCTCCCAGGATGTTTTTTGTCTGTTTTGCTTTTCCTAGTTCCATCCATTTGCTTGCAAATATCATGGTATCATTGTTTCTCAGAGCTTAGGAATACTCCATTATGTAAATGTACCATGTTTTCTTTATCCATTCTGCCAATGAGTGTCATCTAGGTTGTTTCCAGTTTTTGGCTATTACAAATAATGCTGCAATAAATTCTTAAAACATGAATATTCTATGCCAGATCCTTTTTTTTTTTGCTGTCCTATTTGTTTCCTTCCCATCAACTTCTAAACAGGCTCCTTTTACTGCAGATTCCAAGGTAGAATCTACTTTTCCCTGGGACTGCTAAAATAGTTTAGTAGATGAAAGTGCATAATGCTGAGTCTGACAGCTCAAGTTTAAGTTCTAAGGGCCACAAGTTGAAAGGAAAGAGCAGATCCCTGCAAGTTATAGTTGTATTTACACATGTTTGCCTATTCATGTGTGTGTGCGCGTGACAACACACACACACACACACACACACACACACACACACACTCACACATTCACATACAAATACACCAGAATATAACAAAATAATCTATCCTTTTCTGTCCATCCTTTGCAGAAGCTAAGATCTAACCTTTTTCCTATAATAGGTATCTGATAGTTGCAAAGTGTTGAACATATCAAAAAATTACTTCCCATTAAAATACCCACATCACCATCTACATAACTTTCTTAATTCAAGCCTCCAATCTTAACTAAAGAAGTGTTGTTATTCACCATTTGTGGTTCAGTTGGGATTATAATTTGAAGTTCACCCATATATACAACAAGCAACTACCTGGCATGTAAGTTACTGTTCTCTTTTTTTGGGTAGTTGTTCATATATTCTTTTACTTACACAGCACACCTTCATTCTAACTTTCCTCACAATTGTGGGCAAAAACACCCATCTCCTTCTGAACCTCTGTTTTCTCATGATAAAATTTTAACAACATCCGCAGTTTTTCATAGGTTTGTTGAGACATGTCTAACATATACTGTTGACATGGTCTCAAGAGTCTTTTTAACCACACAAAGATTCAATCTAACATACACATGATTAGTTGATGAACTAATAACAATTATATCTCAGGTTTGTGAAAATTTGAGAATGATGACTTTCTTCTCATTTGTGTATCTAGTAAACAAATATTCCCAACCTGCTGTGCTCACTCTTTCTGTCTTCTCAAAACCAACCTAGGTACAATCCACAGATGAAGAAGCACTTGCGCACTGTTCTGAGTAACACAAATAAAAACTTACTGGAGGCACACATGAGGTTATGTGTTAGAGCCTGTTTACAGAATGGAGCTACATGAATGGTATAAAAGTAATCTCTTTTTTTATGCAATCAGATCGGTTTTTCTTCAGGGGAGTTACAAGTGAGGTTGATTTCTTTTTTTCTTTCTTAAAAAATATTTTAAAATTATTCTTTTCAATTTTTGACACAGAATATGACCTTACCAGACTGACAGATTAACTAGGACGTGACCAGTGCTGAACTATTATAGCACAGCTTAGCCTACTTTTTAATCATATCTCTTTTGAGGATTAAGTAATTAGTGTTTGTAAATTAGCTAATTAGAATTACATGATATTTTTCCATCAAAGACTCTATAAAATTCTAAGCAGTTTCTGAGGGAAAATACATCAGCCACAGTCAATACAGACTAAGAGGTCTCACCCAAGAACTTGAACTTGTACCAGGGCAGAAAGTCTTTGTAGCTAATCAAGACTTAGAAGGAATGTTAGGGTCCCTAGGAGTTAAGTAAGGGTTGTAATCTATGTAATTCTCTTGCAAAAACACTAGAAGGCCTTCTTTCCTTCCTTCCTCCCTCCCTCCCTCCCTTCCTTCCTTCCTTCCTTCCTTCCTTCCTTCCTTCCTTCCTTTCTTTCTTTTTTCATTCCTTCTTTCCTTTCATGGTTAAAGATAACCATGCAAGTATGCTGAGAGCTGGAATCTGTTCTTCCTTCTTCCTGCCCAAGTACAGAATACACAAGGAAGTCATTGTCATGCCAGCTGAAACGGCACACACACACACACACACACACACACACACACACACACACACACACACGCACGCACACGCACACACACACGCACATGCACACACACTATAAACCATCAGGTTTCTTGTACTATCACCGTTGAACAGACCTCACACTTTCTAGATGAAAACTAGCCTACTGTCTTCGCAAACTGAACCTCTGCTTGGGGAACAACACTAACAGGGTCTTCTTTAGAAAATCTGTTCTAGGGAAATGAATGAAAGTACATATTATCTGCAACACAGAACTTTTATAATAAGCTCTGACATACATGTGTTCATGTTCCTTCCCACTAATTTAAGAGAGATATCCAGGGGTTGCATAGTGACCAGAGCTGGTTTGAACAATTAACTTGAAGGTGGACAATAATGGTCTCAAAAAAAGGCATAATTCTGTTTGATTCAACTTTTGAAAAATATTTGCATACCTTGTTCTAGATTTTTAGGAAGTTGATTTTTGAAATCAGGAAGGAAGGGGGGCAGAATTAATCAATATTTCCTTCTCCAGTTTCAGAATCGTAATACATAATATTAATTTTAGTAAGTTTTATTTTCTTAATGGGAGTATACATTTTTCTTTAAATTTATGAGGTAATAAATAGTGGACATACCTCTTCAAGAACTCATGATACAACAATAAAGATTTAAAATATACAGAATACATGCTTAAGAAAGACTGAAGACAGCCTGTTGGCATCATTGTAGACAGCACCAGAAAAAGAGACAGGAGAAAGATATCACTCTGTCTCACCCTGCTCACACATTCTGTGACTGTTCATCTAAACCCTTCACAGTAGTGTTAGGGCTGGCTGCACTCGCAGTGTCTATTATATGGGTACTGGCTTGAGTTAAACTGACGAAATTCCTCTTTACTTTCACAGTTTCTTTTTTGACCTGTCATAGATATATTACTTGTACAGACCCTTTCAGGCTGCTGGGCCATACACTGTCAATCGGTGTATGCAACAATCAAGTGAAATCCACTTGCATCAACCAGGATGGAAGAGAAGAATCAAGTCATTTTCTTTCCTATCTCAAGGCAGGGACAAATGACTACACTCAACTGTTTGTAACCTTTTCTCTAGAATGCCATCTGCACTAGAGATGGGGTAGGAGTTCATTCACTGAGCATGCACAACTAACGTCATGGTCTATCTTAAGACCTAATCTTAAACTTATACCACGTCCAATGCCCTAACAATTGTGGTGTTTTCTGTAGTTTACTGAGAGTTGTATAGGAAAGGACTAGTCAAATGGGGACTCAAAAACAAAGGAATCTATGGCACATGCTGTGGAAAGTGCATGCCAGTGGAAATAGAGTTTCAGTGGTGGAAATGCCCTACTGGAATTCATTTCCAAAACACAGACCCAGAATTACTCCATTAACAGTTGTAAATGGCATTTTCAGAACATTTAACTCTGGCCATGTGACTTTGTGAGAGTGTACTGATTGCACAATAATGGACTAACACTAATTAGTGTAGACAAAATAAAAGATAGGGAAAGTGTTGCAGGGTGTGGAAATGAGGTGTGTTACCTGATTCCACCACTGTAAGGAAAATGCTAAGCAAGGTGGTGGTAAGAGGGAGTCAAAGTCAATCTCCAGTTTTAGTTTCAAGTGTATAAACTTAACTATTTGAGTCAAAGTGCTCTTATGGGCAGAGGAGGGAGCATAATATGGAGCTTAGAACACTGACACAGATAGAATAAAGCATAGGCAGTACCCTACATGATATAAGTTTAGAGGAGGTCTCTGAATAGGACTCCATTTGCCTAATAATTGAGGCCAACATTTGACAGGTGGAACTTTGTACAACAAAAACGCTTCTTTACAATTGATGAATTAACCAATTAAGTGGAAGTCCACCAAATGGGAAAGCACTATAAATCTGACAAAGAAATAAAATCTAGAATATATAAAGAACTCAGAAAAAAATAACAAAATCAAACCTTATCCATTTTAAAGAGCTTTAGATTTGAATAGACTGAGAAAGACCAACATTGTATGGTATTGTTGTGAATATTAGATTTATGCTTCATATATGCATGTTTCATTTATAATTTCCATACAGATACAATAATTTGTGAGTGAAGGAAGAAGGAAGCAGGAAGAGAAATTCTTCCAAGAAAAGGAAGATAGAATATAGTGTTATAAAGGTTTAAAAATAATTAGAACAATAGAATTACACGGTAGAGGGGATGAATGGAAAAAATAGAGGAGGCATACCTAACATTAAAGACCTTTAAAAACCTCTGTATGTAAAGCCACTATTTTAAATGTTTCCCAGGTATATTATATACATGTATAGACATTTTTCCAAGAAATTTAGGATCAAGGCAGGGGACAATTTTCCAAATATGTATCATATGTGTCTTGTTAGCATTTCTATTGCTTTGATGAAACACCATGAACAAAATGCAGCTTGGGGAAGAGGCAAATTTGGCTAACATTTCCATGTTATATTCCATTACTGAAGGAAGTTAGGACAGAAACTCTAACAGGAAGGAACCTGTCCATGGAGGGGTACTGGATATGGCTTGCTTTCCATAGCTTGCTCACCCTGCTTTCTTATAGAACCCTGGACTATACATCTAGGGATGGAACCACCCACAATGAGTTGTGCCCTCTCCATCAATCACTAATTAAGAAAATGCCCTACAGGCTTGACTGCAGCCAGATCTCATGGAAACATTTTCTTTACTAGGGTTTTCTCCGCTCACATAACTTTAGTTTGTCAAGATTACATAAAACTATGCAACACAAGATGCTACCAAATAACTCCCCCCCCCATACTAGGACTGCACACTAACACAAGTCTGTCAGCTGCCAAGATGTAATTCTACAACTTGGCATCTGAAACAAGGCTATCACTACAGATACAAGGTAAGACTGTTACATTTATTGAATACTAGGCCAACCAGTGCTTCATAAAAAGGCCTGTCTCACAAAAAGAAAAATACCTGTGGCTATAGATAAAGACGAAATATGTAGCTAATGTACAAACACATATAAAATCTCTTTCTCTTCTCTCTGTCGATCCATACACACACACACACACACACACACACACACACACACACACACACACGTGTGTGTGTGTGTGTGTGTGTGTGTGTGTGTGTATGCATATATATATATATATATAATTCACATATATTTATTCTGTGAATTCTTGGAGAAGATGGTAGAAATTAAAAAGAAACAAAAACAACTGGAAGGAAAACATTAAAAGTTCAGGACATTTAACATGCAGTCAAAACAAAAGGTTTAGTTTTGGATTAAATCCTTAATGTGTGACATTGGCTACACACATGTGTTCAAGTACTTTACTTCTTTGTCCATTTCTTTTTTCAAAATAATATAAGTGTAGTTCATCCACTACACAGGCATATTTTAATTTGATTCTACAACATAAGTTATAAAATTATTTTGTAAAAAATTATGCACAGTAAAAAAAAGTATTGTTATTTAAAACCTTCTATAAGCTTGGTCAGTATTATACTTTATTTCATTTAATTCTCAGAAAATTGCAGGAAGTAGATAGGGTTATTTTTTCATTTGTAAGTTGTGAGAAAGAGTAACAAAAAGTTTAAAATACATTCCCAATTTAACAAATTTATGTCAATGGAAACCAGGACTTCAACGGAACCCAGGAAATATCATTTGGAACCTCATTCTGACTCTTACCGCCCCCCCATTTTGGTCTAAAAACAGTGAAGTGACTCTGAGTCTACACTGGAGCCTGTATCTGTGAAGCAAGGATGGTGAAACCACAAGTGGTTTTGAGCACCTGGAGGCCAGGAAAGGTGTGGAGAGTAGAGGGTTAAGTACACCAGCATATGCTTGCTAGACAGATGGGCCACAGGCTTCTAACAAGCACTTGCAGTTGGAAAAGAATGGGAGGAAAGAGCAGGCAGGCAAAACCAGTGTCTAAGTAGACTCTAGAGTAGGAAGCAACACCAGGAACTCCAAACATTAAAAAAAAAAAAAAAAAAAAAAAAAAACCAACTCTACTCCAGAATAGGAGACCAAAAACCAAAACCAAACCAAACCAAACCATGGTTTTCAAGATGGGGAGACCTTTGAAATCACACAAAAGAAGTAGAAAAGGAAATTTATTTTTGTTTGTTTTGATTTATTTTGTTAAGAGTGTTCTGTTTGATGAAGGAGGTTGTGTTGATTATTAATATGTTCAAACTCTATACCTTGGGGAAGAATTTTGTTCTCTGAAAGCCTCTGAACTATTGAAACCAAGAAAACATATTTCTCAAAAATAGATTTGTAGGACACATTTGAATTTTCTGGAAAAGCCCTCAAACTAATCCCTGGGGGTAAACTGAAAGAAAAAAAATAAAACAGAATATAAAATAATCAGGAACATCATCGAAAATAATACTATAGAGGAATAAAAATAGCTTCAAAATATTGAAGATTAAAAGCAAATTCTTTGGGGAGTATATTGTTTATTCTGAGGCAGGAAAATGATATAGGTTTAGGCTATGATTATGTCTGATGCCCAAAGCCCCTAACACAAACCCTCTTCATGTTGCAGGTACTAAGGTGCCAGAAGTTGCCACTTTCTGTAATAAATCTCTTGTTCTCATATATTTGGCAAAGAGATGGAAGTTGAAAACACTTGGAAAGTCTCAACTTATAAAGTAACTAGTGGAATGGGTAAATGGATGATTGATGGGTTCAAATAAACTGGTTAAAAAATAAGTGCCACTGTCTTTAATTGTATAGCTACTTGGGAGCTGTCCATGCAGCAGTGTTGATATCCACACCTATTCCACACAGAGTCAAAAACTATAAGCAAAACAAAACCAAATGGGTACTTGATGAAAGGGGTCAGGTTGAAGGGGATAAGCAAGGTTGGAGTGATGTGTGTGATGATGTTTTGTCTCCATGTGTGAAACTGCCAAAGAATTAATTGATAAAAAGAACAATGCCTACCTTGCTATGTTCAAACAAATAAGCAGGCACAGATTACAATTGTATATTTTTATATTTTTTATTTAAATGTATTTTAATATTCTTACATATTGATTCCAGTTCCTCTCCCTCCCATTCTCCCATGCTCCTCCTGACCCCCCCCACCCATCACACCATCCCCCACTCCACAGGGAGGGTGATGCCTTCCAGGAGGGATCATCAAAATCTGTCAAGTCATTTGGAGTAAAATTTAGGCCTTCTCTCCTGTCTTTAGGCTAAGGGAGTATCCCTCCATAGGAAATGTGCTCCCAAAGTCCTTTGGTGCATCAGGGATACATCATGGTTCCACTGTCAGAGGTGCCTTAGACTGCGCAGGCCTCTAACAAGACCCAACTTCAGGGGTTCTAAGTCCTACAATGCTGGTTTCCCAGATATCAGTCTGAGGGGCCATGAGCTCCTCCTTGTACAGGTCAGCTGTTTCTGTAGGTTTCTGCAGCCTGGTCTTGACCACTTTTCTTATCACTCCTCCCTCTTTGCAACTAGATTCCAGGAGTTTGACTCAGTGTTTAGCTGTGGGTGTCTGCTTCTGTTTCCAACAGCTACTACATGAAGGTTCTATGATGGCATGTAAGTTAGTTATCAATCTCATTATCAGTGAAGGGCATTTAAGGTAGCCTCTCCACAGTTGCTCAGACTGTTAGTTGGGGATATCCTTGTATGTCTCTGGACATATCTCTAGGGTCTGGTTTTTTTAATTATAAATTTAAATTTGTAGCACTATTGAAGTAAGTCCATATATCTGCATGCAGGGGTTCTTGGAGGGCAGAAGAGGGCATGTAATTAACTGAAGTTAGAGTTCCAGGCTATTTGATGTGAGTGTTGAGAACTGAAAAATATGAACAGCTAATCCCAATACTCCACAAAGTGTTCCACATATTACAAGCAGAAGGGTTATTCCCAACCTCTTTTTAAGAAGCTACAATTACCTTGGTACCCAAACCACACAAAGACAACTTAGAAAGAGAACTACAGACAAATCTCCCTCATGAACATTGATACAAAAATACTCAATAAAATACTGGGAAATTGAATCTAAGAACACATCAGAGAAAACATTCACCATGACCAAGGAGACTTCATCATAGAGATGCAGGGATGGTTCAACATATGAAAATCCATCAATGTAATCCACCATATAAACACACTGAAAAAGAAAAACTACACGGCTTCCATTACATCCTGAAAATATGTCTTTGATAAAATCCAACACCCCTTCATGACAAAGTTATTGGAGAAGTCAGAGATAACAGGAACATACCTAAATATGATAAAATTTCCTATTAATCTCTTAAACATGCATGCAAATGGACTCCTGGAGAATCTCCATCCTCTATGCTTTTATTCATACAGATGTCTGTGAAGTCTTGCTTGCATTTTTTCACAAAGGTAAAAGTAGATTCATGAAACTGTTCATGGATGATATGAACTGTGTGGGGAAGTAAATTCAACATAAAGAACCTTTATTATTTAATTGTTATCAATATTATATTATTATTAATATAATTTATTATTGTCAAATGTTGCTATGCATGCTCCACATTTTAGTATCTACTAGTAAACTAATATTTTTCTTTCTATTAACTCAAATATTAGCTACATCTAATTAAAAATTTACCTACTTAATATATTATAACTTGATATAATGAACAAATTACATTGATACGTACTTCCAATTGATAGTAAATTTCTATTTTTTTCAAACTTAAATGATGACTTCATATGGAAACAAAAGGTGTAAACCGCTGTGTGTTAGTTGGTAAGGTGCATAGTGGTTTTGTTAAGCTGACTAAGCTATTTGTAATTATAAACAGAAGAAAGTCCATGAGTCTGCCTATACAGTCTTAACAAAGCAATTCAGTAATGGTATACAATCGGACAACAGATGCCACAGTTGTAAATAAAAATATTAATCTTGGGAAATATAATATACATTAAAGAAAATCTGATATTCTAATTCACACACACACACTATATATATATATATATATATATATATATATATATATATATATATATTACTAAATTTTCCTCAGTAGAAAATTGGGATTTATCATAGTTTCTCCAAAATCCACCATGTGTCTCAATATGCAAGTTTAGTTGACATCTAGCAAAGATTTAATTGGATATATTCTTATCTTCTAAAGGGCAATTCTATGCATGATATTCAGGTGCTCTGTATTTGCTATGGCACTGACCTTTAGGATTCTTAGAAATAATCTTTGAGGTTTCATTTTTCTTTTTTTAAAATTGAAAGTATCTTACTAAATTGTCCTCTCAAGTAACACTGTCATTCCTGCTGAGGTAGATACTGAGGCTTGGCTGATCATGTTTAAAGTATGTATCAAAAATGCTGTGTAGAAGTCAAAATGTTTGGTTTATTTTTCCCCATAGATTTTGCACTTCCTGTCCTTCTTTTCCCTTTTCCATTATTATAAGAGCTGACTGATTTCCATGGAAATATTTAATTGGTATGCTGCATAAAATAGTGATTGCAAAATTAAATAATATAAGCCATATAAAATATTTATTGCAGAATGAAGTAATTGTAAAGAGTGCGGAGGATCTCAGGGAATACAAAGTGATGTTTGTTTGAAATATATTCTGCTGAACATGTTCCTCTCATTGCTAACTTAATATTTGTTCATGATTAGGAGAAAATTAAGTCATGTTAACAACTCAGGTTATAAATGCTTTGCATTAGATTCAGCTTAAGTTAATTGATATAGTCTCTGAAAAAAGTGTTTACCATTATTCTGTTATTATTAATGGGCCTGCCTTAGAAGCATTGCTACTGCAATCACTATTACTCATTAATATCAATTATGCAATTAGACTGTTTTATGATCTCAAGTGATCCTACACTAATAAAATTCAAGCAAAAACAGTTTACTTTGATAATATTTCTATAAAAAAGATTGACCTTCAAAATGTCAATACATACCTCTTTATAATTTTCAAAATGCTAACAGGAAGTTTAGATTCCATTGACTTGTACAAATTATGAAGCATTTATGGTAAGCATGCCATGTTGACAAGATGATCAGAGGAATAGGCTTCATATCCTGGTGGTGTTTTCAAAGTACTGCTTCTTACATTTCTTATTATATTAAACTCAGTAATCCTTTATTTTACTGTTATTTTCATATTTATAAATTCAAAATAATAACATTATGCAAATGCTGGTAGTTTTGTGCTAACATGCACTCAGCTTATACCAATGGATGGGATATGATATTCATAAAAAGCCCACAATTTTTTTATTTATTTTTCCTATTTTACATATTGATCCCAGTTTCCTCTCCCTCCTTCCTTCTCTCCCTTCCTCCCTTTTTCCCTCCCTCTTTCCCACCCTCCCATTCCCTCCCAGTCTAAAGGACCTCTGACAGTGGATCCAGGATGTATCCCTGGTGCACAAAAGGACTTTGGAAGCACATTCCTCATAGAGGGCTTCTCCCTTAACCTAGAGGCAAGAGGGAGGGCCTAGTCCCTACTTCAAAATGCCCACAATTTTTATAAAGGATATTTTCCCCCTTAAGATAGAAATGAAACTATATTAATAAAAATAAATTTGTGGTCTATGCATTCAGAGTTATGCTTGTTTTTGATGTAAAAATCCAGCAGCTCAAATCTTAGTATCAGATCTAGGTTTCTTTTATTGTTTTATTATTATTATTATTATTATTATTATTATTATTATTATTATTATTATTATCTCTGTAGACTTCTGCATATTATTCCTTTCCAAAAGTTTCTTGAATCTAGCAATAACATCCAAATTCACATTTCTGTAGAAAATATTGGAAGGCAAATGTAATGAGTATCTAATTGGTCCAGTCTATGTTAATTTTATAACCCAGAAATCACTGGCTTGTAAAGGAATGTTCTGACTAGCCAGTTTAAGACGTGTCCTCCATCCACAATTCATTTAGTGCTAATGAAGAAACTTTACCAGAAAAAAGGGAGATCGTGAAAAGTTTCTGTACCCTGATAAGCCTCTCTGCCATTGTAGCAACCCAAATCAAACTGAATTAGAAAAAGCCCACACTTAATGGGTACAGTGCTCTCTGATGGCCTTTTAGTCCCCCAGAGAGGATACTGGAAAGAAAGACTGGAAAACCAGATATCTATTTTCTGGGGACAGTTCAAATACCCCAAAGGAGCAGTATCGAATATCTCTGTGGGAGGAGTCATCATTTAGTGAACATTCTGAGATGCAGCAGGACTTGGAGGGAGATAGGGGATGGGGGGTTTGTGTGGAACTTCCACCATAACATAACATTTTTGTATGTGCATGCCAGGGGCTAGAGTAAAGCTTCCACCATAACATCCCAGAGTCTCTGGCTATATGCTTGCTTAAGTAGAGAACAGGTAGAATCTGTTCTTTCCATGGCAAAATATTAGTCTAGTATGAAATAATCTTATTAAAATATAAATCTCAGTTTAATATAGAATTATTTCTTCTATAAAAATTAGCATATTAATATTATCAATTTTATGTGTAGTTTTGATTTTTAATGTTTTAATTACTCTTTGGAAATTTAATATAATATAGTTTGATCATATTCAATTTCTTCTCTCAATTCCTTTTTAGAACCGCTTTGCCACTTTATGTTTTCTCCATCTCTTAAAACAAAGTCTTAAATACAAATTGTGAAGTCCAAATTGTATTGAACAACTATAACTGAGCATGGGTTCTACCCTGTAATGTGGTTGATACATCCAGTGTTATTCCATTGAAGAAAACTGTCTATCTCGCAGAAGCTGGCAACTGCCAATATTTCTTTGGTTTGGGATGGGACTTCATACTCCCTTGACATCTTCTATGGTGGAAAATTTCTGGCCTGATTTTGTGCAGATTTTAAACAATCTGTAACAATCAATTGATTCATGTTTATGTGTTCCTTTGCCTATCTATCTTAAAGTGATGGTTTTCGTCTGCCTCTGATTCCCATATTTCTGCCCCATATTCCACATAGATATCAAAACCTTTAGGGGAGTAGAGTAATACAGATATCCCATTTGAGTTGAACATTCCAAAGTCCATTAATCTCTTCATGTTATACAGTTGTGCAGTTCTGTGTTAATTAGTATGGCTGTAAGAAAAAGTGTCTCCAATGAGGATTGAGTGACATACTGGTCTATACTTATAGCAACACACCATTGAGAGTAATTTTATTTATATGTTTCTCAACTAGGACTAATATCCTATTTAATTCTAGGTTCTTGGCCTCACTGACAAGTTCCTGGTATGAGGTTTTTCTCATGGAGTTGTCCTTCTGTTCTAGAAAAAAAGTAATTAGTTATTCATATATAACATTAATGTCATTTACACCAGTGGTCATATCTTGAAGGCAGGTCATGATTATAGCACACAGGGTTTGTAACTGGGTGTTATTAATTATTACTTTTCTCCCTGGTAGTATATTTAATATGTACATTTCAGCACGATGAAGTCTACCTAGTATAGGTGAAGCTTATAATTAGGTAACAGCTAGATTTCTTCAGGTTTTTGACAGAAGAACATGGTACCTTCAACAGTAGGATCATATTATCAATCCAGGTGTTTTGAATATTTATGAAACCTGGCTGGACAACTGTTCAAAAGATACTAGTGCTATGAAATGAGTATAGTTTTCTGCAATAGGATAAAGCATTCTATTTTTTAAAAATTGTTTTTCTTTTTATATTCCAATCCCAGTCTCAACTTCCTCTTCTGCTTTATCCCCCTACCTCTTCCATCCCACCTGCCATCCATTACTCAGAGGGGGTAAGGCTTCCCTTGGGGAAATCTGGCATACTAAATTGAGGCAGAACCAAGAACCTCTTCCCTGTATCAAGTCTGAGCAAGGTATACCACAATAGGTAAACTGGTGCTAGGGAAATTACCAGGAACACAGGAGGATGACCCCAACTAAGACTCTGAGCAATAGTTCAAAAGATACATGAACTGGCCTTTTCTTATAATCAGATTAGTGACTAATATGTCATCATAGTGGTGGAGTTTTGGGCAAGTGAGTATATATAAAGGCTTCAAGGAGGGAGTAAAAATTTGAGAGTATGAATATAAAACACTGGAAAAAAGTGGGTGAGACCCTAATAAGGAGAGGGTGCTAGCACTTTTCTTGGTATCTCTAGTACCTTCTCTGCTTCCTGACACTCATGATGTAGGCAACTTTCCTCCATGATGTCCTTCCCAACCTTAGGCCCAAAACAAATCAGACTAATATGTAGTTTACTAAAACTTCTGAACCAGTAAACCCAAATAAATCTTTAACTTTTCAGTTATTTATAGTAGCATGCATTTTCACAGTGACAAATAAATGACTAGTGAAAGAAGAGTGTAACATAAAAGTCACAGAAACAGGAAACTATCTCTATTTGTAGAAGACATGATTCCATACTTGATATCAGTATTCTAACAGCTCTCTTTTTTTCACATAGTGTAAACATCCAGCAACAAATATATGTGGTTATTTTTTATCTGTATGTCTTTCTAAATGTCCCTTTTGTAGTGGGAATATATTATTTTGTAAATATAACTATAAATTATTTGCTATGAAGCTTTTATTGAAGCCATATGTCTGCACAGATGATCTTACAAAGGAAGTTCTATTGCATTTTTCTTTGGGAAAGTTTGTGAATGATATATGATGACTCTTCCCACCCATCACTGTCTTGTACTAACTGATGTACAACTTGCTTTACTGTTAATGGGTCATCGCTGCCTAGTATACTCAGTCTAACACCAGATAACATCTGAAATGCTAAAAGACATATCTCCCCCTGCTTTCCTGAGAAAAACCAACATTTTTAGTAAGGATGAGGAAAATGTGCTCTGCTTTCCTTAATCTCAACTGTCACGTCTTTATTTTCCTTCCCTTCAGAGAAGTGTTTCCCCTGAGTCTTGAATATAGTGCATTTGTTTCCTTCAAAATGTTGCTGAGAGAAGAGTGAACTCAAGATTCCCCCTCTCAGCCTTTGTCTACATCAGCTCTTTCCTTGCAAAGCCATATTGACCTCCTTTGAGTCTGTCCTAACATGTAAGGCTTTGGGCCTTACTTGAGAACCTTATTTGAGATTTAAGTTTGTGATAGGGATGAGGATTGGTAGGGGTGGGAGTGACAGGATGATCTCTGATGTTTGTATTAACAAGGTGCTGAAGACCATTGCAGATATTAATCTGTGGCTGCTCTGTTCAGTACAGTCAACATTCTCTAATATCCCAGACAGTTTCTTTCTCTCAGACCAGTAGCATCTTTGAGTGGCTCAAACTTCAAAGCTTTTACAAGAAAGGTAAATAAGTATGTTTTAGATATTTTGCTATTTCAATATCACATGTCTAAATCTAAGTCTATTTTGACAAAAGCATTTTAAGTAATTACTCAAATACCTGTGACTGGAAAGTAGCCATCCTGTGTTGATTTTTACTGAAAACATTTCTTGCTAATAGAAACACTAACTACTAAGATAATATATCTTTTATTTTGACATATGCTTCTGATTCCTAGATTGTGGCTAATAAATATTGAAGAAAATGGTTAGAAATCCTCTTGTTTTACTTTTCCCTCTGGAATCTATGTTTAAATTGGGTCAGCATATAAAAGTAGTATATTTCAAATATATCCTGTGCTATTCTGTCCATATTATTGCACTGATAATTAGAGTAGAGACTATTTGTATTTTAGTTTTATTGCTGCAATGGTCTCATAACTATTTTCTGTTGAGTCAAATATTTCTAGCTCCAAATATTGTCAATACTAACATCAACACAATAGCTTTATGTATCATCATACCCTCATAAAGTTGTATGGAAAAATATTTGATATAGTTACATTGCTTTCCTAATATTTATTTGGTAAGACTTCTGAATTAAATTTAAATGATAATTATTGAATTAAACCCCCAAATTGGAAAAGAAATGTTTTCATATTTTTGTCTGCAACTAACTATGCAAAGTAATAGCTTTGAAAGCCCCTTGATACTTGTATTTGCCTTCCCATTCAGATGTGTGATATACAATATCGCAGCTAAACTTCTTTTCACAATATTTAGCACTTCACGAAAAGAACAGACTTAAAATAGTATAGAGCAAACTTTTATTTTATAAATGAATAAATAAAATCTGAAAGCTAAGTTAATACCTCCAAAGTGTTGTCCAAAAATTCTAAGTTCTTAGAGGTCAGGTATTGAATATTGTTGAACCTACCTGCTTCTCAGCAATTTTAGATACACTGTATTTTGCCCTCTTGGTCACTTGGTCCACTGTTCCTCCTCATACTTCTCTTCTCTTTCTCTCTCACTGTCCTCCTAACATCTCATGGCCATGTTCAGTCGGTCTTCTCTCAGATTCCTCTAACTGTACTCTACCCAATATCTCTAATAAAAACCTCCCCAGCTCATTCCTAGACACATAATGTCCTTATATTGTTTTCATTCAGATTGTTTGTTTGGTGTGTTTGTCTGCTTGTTTTCTAAAGAGAGAAATAAAATGCATGGAGTTGGGTTGGTGGGAGGTGAGATTATCTGGGAGGATCTGTGACAGGCAGAGTTTAAACAGAATATATTGAATGAAAAATGTTTTTATAATATATAAGAAAAATCATATATACATATATATATAAAGCATATAGTATTTAAATACAGTATAAAAGTAGAAGAAATACTAGGGAAAGGAAAGAGGCTACTGGGAGGGAAGAGAGAAGAGGATCCTGGATGAGTATGGTCAAAACATAGTGTTTCTTTCTTTCATTAATTTTTATTATATACACTTATACATACATACATACATATACATGTATTACTAAGTATATAAATATATCTTATCAATGGACATATGAAAGGTTTTGGATAAAGGAAAGGGAAAGGGAAAATGACATAATTATATTATAATGTCAAAAGTAAAAGAAATATTTTAATTTAAAAATCTTAATAATGTGTAATATTTTTGTAATGTAACTCTGCAATTAATTGGCACCAAAAATTGAATTTTAAACTTGAGGAGTTCAAGTTTTACCTGATTCAAGTACTCCATAGTGCATGCACATGTCAAAACTTCACATGATGTTCCTGTAATGTTTATGAGTTTTCTTTTTAACTCTGTTTAAAAATTAATTGAAATATAAAAATTAAAATCCCCAGACTCTTTGTACATTAAAAAATAAGTTAATAGAATTCAAAACTAAGAACTTGTCAATGTGATAAGAGTGTTTCTGACTCTTTCTTCAATTTACACTTGAAACTGAGTTAGTTGCTAAGAGGTTTGAAGTGGTTTCTTATTAAGGTTGAGAGATGTTTTTTAAAAAGTGATGTTGGAATAGATTCCCTTTTTGTCAGTGGTGACCTTTTGCTGTCTGATTTAGTCTGAGAGCTTTCCATCTGGAGAGCCTCTTCCACACTTGAGAGGTCTCTGCCTCTGTGGAAAATCTCTTATCTATGCCCTGACTTGCTACTTTTCATGTCTATAAGGAGCCATATATCCTTTGGCCTCACACAGTGCTGCTTAACTCTTTTTTGATGACTCGTTGTTCAAACCTCAGTGAAATTAGGCAAAGTAACATTGTGAATCTAATTCAACAGAATATTTTCATAGACCTCCTCAAGACATTGTCCCTTGGTAGAATATTATTAGCCTTTTGCTTTCTGAGGATCTTAGACATACTTCACATGTTAGAAGAATTCAAGCAAACCTTGTCCTGTCTAATCAGTCTTCCATATTTTTCCACCTCTTTCTATGTGAGATATTAATGTACCCATAGTGCTTAATATTTATACAATGCCCCCCCCACTGAATGAAACACACCGTGTGCCGTGAATGAAAATCACTCTAGAAGCATTAACAGTAGAAAGCATGGCTTCATTCATGCATCCTTTCATTTAACATCATGTATTTAGTTCCTGCCCTATGTCAAGAAATCTTTTAACCATCCAAGAGGAAAAGGAACATAATAAAATATTTTCTTGACATGAAACTGTCATAGTTGAGATGCATGAAAAGTGAGATAAACTGATGTCTAAACACATTGTGTGCTAATAGGATCATGTCTCAGGTCAAGGCATTCACATATTTTCTGCTGTGGTCAGGAAAACTGAAATGAGAGCTACTGTGACTTATACTAGAAAGCTATACCTAGTCAGACCTTCACTATTCAAGGCCAACATCAGGTACAGAGTACATATTTGTGAAGAAGTGACTCTAAGGGCATAAAGGAGGTCAAACTTTCTTCTGCTGGATTTAGAAGCAAAGTCCTTAGGTAGGGGAATCCAGTGAGGAACAGTGTAGTCTGACTATTCAAGGCCTTTAGTTATGAGTTAAAGAATACATCTCTCTCTCTCTCTCTCTCTCTCTCTCTCTCTCTCTCTCTCTCTCTCTCTGTGTGTGTGTGTGTGTGTGTGTGTGTGTGTGTTATGTGTGTGTGAGAGAGAGAGAGATAGAGAGAGAGTGCAAACTGAGAGTTGATCACTGATAACTTTATTATTTATAATGGAAATTGTTAAGGTAACAATAAGCAAAGAACTTGAAAGGCAAGGATAATATTATGGGTGTAATATTTTTAACAGGTTATTGTGGATATAAAAACATTCACAATAGACTAGATAGAAAACAAATGCTTTTTGGCAAATGAAATAGGGTAACTGCTTCTGAATGTCTACCTCAAACCCATGACAGCATCACATGTAGAACTGACTGGGAAGCTTTGATGATGGTGGTGATGATGGAAAGGCAGTGATGGTTTGTGCTGCAAATCCTGTGGGTGGCACTGATACCCTCACAACACCTGCGAACTACTGACAGTCCACTTGGTTGTAAGACCCAATGCAAAGTTATTAACATGTCTTCTTAATGCAAAGATACTATGAGCCTCAACACATACTTCTGCTCTTAAATTTAGCATTAGAAAGTGGCCAATGAAGCCCATTCCTACGATCTATATGATGCATCCCCTTTTACAGTATTACATCAAAATATGCATCCTAGAATCTATGTTGTGTTGCTCATAGTAAAGTCCACTGAACAATACTAATGGCTGCCTCACCATTCAATTCATATATTTGCTTCTCATCAAATAACAAACCACATCAATGAAAACCTAGATTTGTTTTCACCTGTTTGTAACCCAAACTACCTTGTTTCCACTCTTATTTCTGTAGGTGGATCAATGTAATTATTGGAATCTCCTTCTATTTTGCCCACAATTCACTTGCAGAAACACCCAAAGATTTGATATTCATATCTTGACATCATCAACATCCAGAGGTTTCTTTCTGCGTGCGAAAATGGTTTTATTTTTCCATGACTCCACTCCATATCAACAAAATGAGCCAATAAGCAAAAAAAAAAAAAAATAACATGAGTGTTGGCAAAAAATAAAACCAATGCATTAAGGTAATCTGAGTATAAGACCCAGACAAAAAGTTAGGAAAAGGTATGCCAAATGTATTTCACTGGGAAGGAATGATGGAAAACTAAATTAACATGGACATAGCTAAAGGAAGTAACACTAAGTCTGGCGGTAGAGTGACCATCACAGGGTTGTGCATTGTGTTTGATAAGGAAATAACTTAAGTGGGAGTTTGTGGAAGTTTCACCCTCAGTTTTCGTGAGATGGTGACCTCTCACAAACAACAAATTTGTGGTACCCTCACCATTAGTAGGCAGGTCCAAAAGGTGGTTTTCCAGGACTACCACCCTACCCAGCAGCATTTCCTGCACAGAGGGAATCTTAGTCAATACTATTCTGTTATGATTAGTAACTCATCACAGAGATTTGGAAACTAGATTTCATTATTCAAATTAAAATTTATATTGAAGAATATCATTTAAAAACTCTTTGTTTACTTTGATTTTCTTAAAAACCATTTCCATCCTTTGACAAATGATTTCTATGCTCTAGCAACAAGAGGAAATATTCTTATAAAACATAAGCATGCTACTGTACCTACCTGTAAGAAGTAATCAAAGAACATCAGCATAATTAAACAGAAATGACTATAATTTATAAATTGAGTAAAGTATTTTTCCCTAAAATACTTCATCTGGCTAGAGGCCATCTTCTGAGACCCTAATGATAGAATCCTTTGACTGCGATCTCAGAGGAAGCTATTGTGCCTGTCAAGTCAGGGCATTGCTGGATTCCAGGTACCTCGTATTAAAATACTAGTATTGCTAATATCTATTCTTTAGGGAGCTATTAGTGATATAAAGAAGGTAACATATATTTAGCTTTCAATGCACCATTAATATCCAAGTTCATTTTATTGCTGCATCTTTTAGATATCATACATTTTATGTTATAAGCCATTTGTAGCACTTGACAGTCACTTTCTAGTGTGTAGTAAGTGGCTCTATGACGATGTGATCTATTTATTTACTTATTTTAATTTAATATATATAGCTGTTTTGCCTGTATATATGTCTGTGTAACACTTTTATGCCTGGTTTCTCAGTAGCCAGAAGACATGGTCTGATCCCCAGGAACTTGAATAATATATGGTTGGAAACCACAATGCCAGTACTGAAAATCAAACCTGGGTCCTCTGGAAGTACAGCCAATGTTCTGATCCAGTGAGGGATATTACCAGTATATGATATGTTCCTAAAAACACTTAGTGACACTCACAGTGAATCAGCAGATTAAACATGTAATATTTCCAATCATGAATAGGCAGATCAAAAGCACAGAAAGTCAGGTAGCCTGGCTGGGATCACAAGAATAGTAGTTAGAAGAGAAAACAATAAATTTCATTTTATCTAAACCTAAAGGTTTTGTCTTGTTCATAGTGTTGTTTCTTAGGGATACCTTACAAAGTCATTTTCAAGGACATGGGACCATGAGCACTTTAATAGTTGTATATTTTGTAGGTATCTGTGCTTCTTTCAGGCTCATTTAATTCAACTTAGAGGTATTACTGAAGAAGCAGGGTGCTTGATAGTAATATTGCTCAGATTTACCATGGGAAAAACATTTTCTTGCATATGAATTTTAATTTTATTCCTGACCTTAAAATTGGAAATAGGTCAAGTATTTATTGCAATTCTTAAGCCATCTTCTGGGATACTGAAAGTTTAAGGTTTAGAGTTCTTTTCTCAGCTCTACTTTTATATCTCTTAAGAAATCATGGTTATACTGAGCACATCCAATCAAATATTTATTAAAGAAAATACAATATGACTATAAATTTATTTTAGCATTTTGTTCCTAAGGACTTCAGAACCCTGTGGTGTAAATTGCCTCATTTACCTTGATATCTTTTCCCAGGGAAGAACGTGGCAATAGTATTAGCTCAGATATATACTAAGTTGTTACCTAGAAGCCAGAGTTTTCAATGAGTCTATCATCAGGATTGACAGTGTTTTCAATATTTACATGTGATGCTGTTAGAGGTAGCATCCTTTTTCTCTAAAATAACAGACCAAGAATGAGTAGTCAGGTTGACAATCTGAATTGGCTTGGCATTACCTCAGGTCCCATGTCCGCAGGATTCTGCCTATTTGTCTAGCTTTGGTCTTAACAGCAGCACCTGTTAGCCATTGCAATCCTATTATGACTGACAATGGTTCATCTAAACAGACTATTGTAATGTTTCAAGGCTTGGCTGAGTCCTCTTTATATTTGTGAGGCCTACTTTAATACTCGGAAGAGCTAATCAAACATATGACCTGCCAAAATCACTTGAGATCAATAAAGCTAATGTATATGTTGAATGAATATATATCAGAGGTCATCTTTTTTCAATAACCAAAGAATACCATGGTGATCAAAGCATTGTTCATTTCTCTCCTTATTTCTGGTAAAATCTAAATGCCTGGCACAAAATAGACAAAATTAGTTTAATAAATATGTTGGGAAGAAAAACACATTAAATTCATTGGGATTAAACAATAAGCCATTTTTTTTATGTTAACTTACTTCTTGTTTCTATTTTATCACATTGCTCAGAGGTTGGTTTTCTGCTTTGAATGGCAGGCTTTCAAATATTTCCTAGGCTTTATTCTCATTTTCTCTAACATTTAAAATATATTTTATTTATTTTGCCTACATGTATGTTGTATACCACATGCATGGCTAGTACATATAGACGCTAAGAGAGGGAATCACATCCCCTGAAATAAAGATGCCATGTAGATGTGGGGAAAGGCAGATGGATCTGCTGGAAGAGCATCCTGTGCTCTCAATGGCTGAGCCATCTCTCCAGTCTGTCATTTTCATAAAACTGAGATAGTTTTATGAAACTGATACTTGTTTTACACAGAATTTTCATTTAAAAAGAATAATGATCCATAGCTATTATTTTCCTAAGGTGTTTATAGCAAGCTACCTCAGTTTGCTTGAAAAGCAACCAAAATTGATTTCCTCACATCTTTGGGGACTCAAAGTTCAAGCTGTGGTCATCAACATGGTTAGTTTCTGTGACTCTCTCCACTGGTATTGCGGGGTCTTAGTTTTCTCTACTTTTTTTGTATGGTCCTTTCCCTCGCTTTTATTGTATGACTTCATCTGTTTAAGACTTAAGTCAGGCTAGACTAAGGCCCTACATGTTTACAGTGCTATTTTCAAATACTGACACATTCTCTACTTCTTGACCTGGAATTTCCATATATCGATATATTTCAAGACTTAGTTTTTAACATAGTTAAAAGACACAGTGTGGGACCTGTCATGCAGCAGGCATTTGATCATGGGTATACTGTGATGATCAAATTTAGTCAAAGGTTTCCAATAAATCAAAAGTGATTCCATTTTGTCTTTTAAAATCGTTCCTTCAGGCCCATGCAGAGCTTGCTCGAGAAAAAAATAGCATGTAGACAAGGCATAAGCAATCCCAGCATGAAGTGAGAGCACAAAGAAAAAGATGAAAAGTCCTGGAAGGTATTCTCTGAGCTCATTTACAGATTTAGCAAGAACTTGTCATAAACTAAAAAATAAATGACCAGAAGAAAAGGTGATGCTATAAATGGCAGCAGATCTTTTTAGAAGAAAAATGAAAAGTAAAAGAAAGTATATTTGGAATTCAGGTGATGTGACACTGACTCTTTAGGTCAAGCATGAGAGATACTATAATGGAACATCTTAGAGTGGGGGAGATGGCTCAGTGGATAATGCACTTGCTGGGCAAGTGTGTGGATTTACGTTCAATCCTAATGCCCACATATAGTTTGTAGCATGAGTATGTAATCAAGGTACTCCTATGGTGAGAGGGAAGATGGTGTCAGGATGAGTCACAGGAAGCTCATGGAGTTGTTACCCTGTCATACAAAGCAAAAAATCAAGACTGTATCAGAAAAGGGTTAAGGTGGGGGTCAACCCTCGATTGTTTTTCTGACCACCACACATGCACCAAACCACAAGTGTACATACACATGCATGCATGTACACACACACACACACACACACATACACACACACACACACACACACACACACACACACACACACACGCATGCATGCACACAAACAGATCATCACATTTACATTCCACATGTAAATTTTTTATATGGTACAATATCAAAAGCATGACATTTCTTCTCTCATATGAAAATTAAAAGTCTTTGACTTGAGCATAAAATAGTGATTAATGTAGCCTGTAAAATGAGGGGTAAGATAAATAAAGGTATAGTATATTTGATTTTTGAATACTAAATTTAAATATTGTATTATCTATTGTCACCCATTAATATGAACAGTTAATATAAGTTAATGAAATTAAAACAATGGACATGGAAGGATCTATGTCTTAAAAGTAGAAAACTCCATGGTATATATTTGAATTTGTTGTCTGAAAATTTTATCTATTATTCTATATTAACATGAAATTTTCTCAAAACACTTTTAAAAGGCAGGTACTCAGTTATAGGTGAAAAGTGAAATGGACCACATCAAGTTTAAGTGCCGGTAGTTTTGATATAGGAGAATTTATATTTTAATCCTATGTTGATCCTAGGTCTCTCTACATCGTCTTACATTGTTTCTGATTTTGATTAAATAATATTTTATGCCATTTGGTTATGCAATGATGAATGCCTAATAGTAATGGTCATGGATAGTACTTTTTCGGTACTCTTAAATGCTATTCAAATAATATCTAGTCTTCCATTAATAAATATAAAATAATTAAGCATGTCTCTCAAGGACACAGAAACATAATAAGTAGGGAGAAATTCACCATTTCAAAACAAACCACCAAAAAAAAAAAAAAAAAAAACCTATGCATGGCATGCCTGCACAGTTGCATGTTCACTGCCTTGCCTGCCTGTCTGCTTGCATGACTGCCTCATTACAGTCAATGCTCTGATAAGTGGAGTGTGCTCAAGCCATTAATAACTCCAAAAATTATAGTTGCCTGCTTAGGAACTGTTGTCAATATGATATTGCAAATACTTGTGAATGAATGATAGATACTTAGCAGAGTATTTGATTGACCATTCTGTGTTTATTAGTAGTTTATCATCATTTCAGTGACAAACTTACATCAGAATATATAGTCTATTAAATGTCAACAATTACATGTACAGCAAGTATCATGTGGAATAGTGCTGATGTTCTCATGGTACTGTGCTTTATCTCCTATTTCATCTCACTTCATCTTTATCCCATCCCAGCAGCCATCATTCTACCCAGACATAATTTTGTCTCTTCTAGAATGTCATATAGTAGATGACATGTCAAATGACAGGTAGCATTTGAGTTGGCTTCTTTCAACACACCTGAATTGTTTTTAGTTATTAAATTTAGTTTTATAAATTTCATTTTACATTCCAACCAAAATTCTCACATTCCTCTTTCTGCCCCATCCCCCAACCACTCCTCTAAGATGTAAGGGCTCCTATGAGGAGTCTACTAAGTCTAGCACATTAAGTTGGGGCAGGACACAAAACCCCACACTCCCTGCTTTAAGGCTGAGCATGGCATCCCCTCATAGGGAATTAGATCATAAAGCTGAAGGCTCATTGAAGGTGATGTCATTTAAAATATACCAGTAAATTCTCAAATTCCTTACTATCAAAAGAATATACAAAAATAATTCTATCCTTTCCCATAAAGAAAAAGAGACCTCACTGAACACTAACATCATAATTATATAGTAAAGACTACTGTTATTAGAAGCCTATGGGACTTCCAATAACATTAAAAAAATGACTAAGACTATATCTAAGACCTCTGGATAAAGTCTTAAAAGTTTTCTTTTCCCATCCCTTTCTCCCATCCTTTTCCTCTTCCCTCCCACCCTTTCCCCCTACCCTGTGTACCCAATTTACTCAGGAGACCATCTCCCTTTCCTCTTTTAAGATTCATGTATGTCTCTATTAGGGTCTTTCTTGTTTCCTAGCTTCTTTGGTATTGTGAATTGCTCTATATCTAATTCCACTTATGAGTGAGAATATACAATGTTTTTCTTTCTGTGTCTGAGTTACCTTACTCAGGATGGTTTCTTTTACTTCCATACATTTGCCTTCAAATTTCAAGAAGTCATTGTCGTTTTTAGCTGAGTAGTACTCCATTGTATAAATGAAACACATTTTATTTATCCATTCTGGGGGCATTTAGGTTGCTTCCAGGTTCTGGCTATTACTAATATTGCTGCTGTGAACATAGTTGAACAGATGTCCTTGTGGTATGAATGCACATCTTTTGGGTATATGCCTAAGAGTGGAATTGCTGGATCTAGAGGTTGATTGATTCACATTTTCCTGAGAAACTGCCATACTGATTTTCAAAGTGGCTGTACAAGTTTGCACTCCCACTGGCAATGGATAAGTGCTCCTCTTTCTCCACATCCTCTCCAGCAAAAACTGTCATTGGTGTTTTTTGATTTTCGTCATCCTTACACTTGTAAGATTATATCTCGGAGTTGTTTTGATTTGCATTTCCTTGATGGTTAATGATATTGAGTAATTTCTTAAGTGCCTTTCAGCCATTTCAGATTCCTCTGTTGAGAATTTTCTATTTAGATCTTTACTCCATATTTTATATGGATTATTTGGTGTTTGGGTAAGTAGCTTCTTGAGTTCTTTGTCTATTTTGCAGATCAGCCCTCTGTCACATGTTGCGTTCATGAAGGTTTTTCCCATTTTGTAAGCTCCAGTTTTGTCTTGTTGATTGTGTCCCTTGCCTTACAGAAGATTCTCAATTTCATTTGGTCCCATTTATTATTGGCAATCTCAGTGTCTGTGCTTCTGACATTATGTGCAGGAAGTGGTCTCCTGAGCCAATATGTTCAAGGGTATTTCCCACTTCCTCTTCTAAGAGTTTCATTTTAGCTGAATTTATGTTTTTTTGTCCATTTGGACTAAAGTTTTATGCATGGTAATTTCATTGTGGCTGAATTTATGTTGAGTTCCTTGATTCAATTGGAGTTACATTTTGTGCATGACAATAGATATGGCTCTATCTGCAATTTTCTATATGTCAGGATCTAGTTATGCCAGGGCCATTTGTTGAAAATTATATAGTATAATTTTAGCTTATTTGTCAAAAATCAGATGTTCATAGCTGTGTGGATTAATATAAGGGTCTTCAATTTATTTCCATTGGTCTCCCTTGCTGTTTTTGTGACACTACTAAGCTGTTTTCATTACTATTGCTCTATAGTAGAGCTTGAAGTCAGGGATGATGATGCCTCCTGAAGCTACTTTATTGTACAGGCTTGTTTTACTGTCCTGGATTTGTTGTTTTTCCATTAAAGTATACTTGTTCTTTCAAAGTCTGTGAAGAATTGTGCTGGGAATTTAATGGGCATGGCATTTCATCTGTAGATTGCTTTTGTCAAGATTGCCATTTTTACTATATTGATACTGCCTATCCAAGAGAATGGGGATCTTTCAATTTTCAGATATTTTTTTAAATTTCTTACATTGAAGACTTGAAATTCTTGTCATACTAATCTTTCACTTGTTTGGTTAGAGTTACCTCAAAATATTTATGTTGTCTGTGTCTATTATGAGTGCTCATGTTTCTTTGATTTCTCTCTCAGGTTATTTATCATCTATGTATAAGAAAGCTATTGATTTTTTTGAGTTAATCTTTGTGGTGCCACTTTATTGAAGGTGTTTATCAACAGTAGGCATTCCATAATAGATTTTTTTGGTCACTTATATAAACTATCATATCATCTTCAAATAGTGATAGAAAAGAGATCCTTAATAACAGAGGCCATTGTGGGCTTAAGAAGAAACTTGGCACTATGGAAATCTCCAGGGATCCACAAGGATGACCCTATCTAAGCATGTAATCAATTTGGAGAGGCTACCTTAAAAGTCCTCCCCCTATAATAAGATTGATCACTTCCTTAAATGTCATTCTAGGTTCTTCATCCAGTAGCTGATGGAGCAAAGCAGATATAAACAGTTAAGCACTGACCTGAAATCCTAGATTCCAGTTGTATAGAGGGAGTAGTGATGAATAAAGGGGTAAAGATAATGCTGGAGAAATCCACAGAAACAGTTTACATGAACAAGTGGGAAATCATGTATGACATTTGGGGAACCAGCATAAGGTCAAATCAGGCCCACTAAACATGTGTGTCAGTTTGTGGGCCTGGACAGTCTATGGTGCCAGTTTTTATCCCTAATGTACAAATTGGCTTTGTGAGCTCATTTCCTATGGAGTGATACTCTCAGTCTACATACAGGGGGGGTGGCCTCATTATCACCAATGAATTTCATTCATTTCTGGTACATGTAGAATGGCAAAGCTTTAAAGTTTATTTACCATGCCATGTATAGGCTTTATTTAGCTCTATGAGAAAATGCACAATGGTCTTCAAAATCAGCTTTGCCATATTACATCTACCAGAAATGAATGAAATTCTAGTCAGCCTTGATTGGTAATGTTTTAGATATTAATCATTATCTCATGTGTATAATGTTATTTTACCTCTTAAGCTCAAATTATATAATTGTATATGATATGAACATGTGTTTCCTTATTTATTTTCAATCTGAAGATCTTAGTTGAAATGTCTGCATAATAATAATAATAATGTTATTCCGATAATAATGTTAGATTTCAACCACAATCTTTTGTTACTCCTTTTCTTCTACTTCTTTCTGTTACCTTCCCTCTTTCACTCCCTATAAACTTCTCTTCTATTGCTATTTGTAAAAGGGCAGGCCTCCTAGAGGTGACAGTGAGGCTAGTCACCAATCTATTAGTGTAACAGAATATCATTAGGCGTGATTATATTGCCATTTTATTCAGTCACATTGTGTCTCTGGACTCCCCAACCTGTAGGTCTTGGTGTTCCAGGCAATGTCAAGGGTGAGCTCCTTCTTGTGACATTGATTTCAGGCTGGATCAGTCATTGGTTGGCCACTTCCATAATTTCTATGCCACCTTTACCCCAGCACATTTGTAGGCAGGACAAATTATATGTCAAAGGATATGTGGCTGGGTCGGTGTCCCAGTTCTTCCCCTCAATGTCTTGCCTGGTAACAAGAGATGTCCAATTCAGGCTATGTATCTCTCATGACTAGGAGTAGTAGAAAGGTTTATTCTTGTAGATTCCTTGGAATTTCTATTGCACTGGGCTTTTATCTCACCCTTAAATGCTCCCTTTTCCCAGTCATCTCTTCTGGTACTCTCCCCTTCCACTCTTCAACCTGATCCATTTGTTCCCATAGCCATCTGCCCCCATTCCATTTATGAATTCTATTCTATTTTCCCTTCCCAGGGAGAACTGACAATCCCCCATTGAGCTCTCCTTATGAAATAGCCTCTCTGAGTCTGTTGATTGTAGCATTATTATCTCTTACTTTATGGATAATGTCTACTTATGAATAAATGCACACCTTGTTTGTCTTTCTGGGTCTGCACACAGGATATTTTCTAGTCCATTTGCCTGCAAATTACATGAAGTCTTTGATTTTAACAACTGTGTAATGTTATAAATAGTTAATTTTTATAAATGTACCATATTTTCTTTATCTATTCTTCATTGAGGGACATCTGAATTGTTTCTACTTTTTGGCTGTTATGAAAAAAGCTACTACGAACATAGTTGAGCAAGAGTTATTGTGATATGATTGAGCATCCTTTGTGTATATACCCAAGAGTGGTGTAGTTGGATCCTGAGGTAAACAAATTCTCATTTTTCAGAGAAATCACCATATTGATTTCAAAGTGGCTGTAGAAATATGTATTCCCACTGGTAATGAAGGAATGTTTCCCTTCCTCAACATCTTTTAGGCATGAGTTGTCACTTGTGATTTTGATCTTATCCATTCTGAGTGGGCCTGTTTAACTATTATTACCAGTTTGCAGCAATTGGGTTTTCTTTTATAATAACTAAAACTCATACTTGATTTCAGATAGGGCCATAAAACTTTACACTGTCATATTTTTGCTTATGGTACTTATCACATGAATATTTATTCATGTTTTTATTTTGTATATACATGCATGTACACACATGTTTATGATGCATGCCTTGGCCTTGGATGTGTTAGTCCTTGCCTTTAAACTTGTTTGAGCAGGAATTTTGTTTTTTGTCACTAGATGTCCCTCGTTACATGATCCACCATCTTGAAAGGATTCTCCTTTCCACCAGAAGAGCACTGGGTGACAGACATGTTCTACTGTACTTAGATTTACATGGGTTGCAGTAATTCAAATGCCAGTTGTCACACTACCATGGCACTTACCATCTGATACTTCAGATCACTGCTTCCAATTTCAAGTTACATCCCAGACTTTATTTATCTGGCTTACCTCTTATCTACTGACTTGTTAGCTCAAGCATCATCTCCGAGTCCTCTGAAGGTCCTCAGTGATGTTAGCAATTTTTCTTCTGGAGACTTACAACCCTGCTGGTTCTAAAGCTTGAAATAAGAATATCATGCTTGAAATAATCTTATGTAAGTTTTATGTTTGTGGGGTGTAAGTTTTGAGTACAAAGACTGGTTTCTGTTGATTAGATATCTAGTTATTGTTGATATGCTTCATTCTAAAGTAGAGAGTCCAATCTCATTTATTGCACTGGATTCAACTCATTCTAATCTAATTTGAAGGATATGCTGTCATTATTAATAATCTTTAGTTTTACAGATGTCTATTTGTATATAGGTTTTTATCAATCTATTTATTTTATTTACAATAGCCAAGTCCTCAGGCCAAGTATAGTTTCCATTATGGTAAATGTCTACTCAAGGCAGATAAACTCAAGACCAGTTATACAACCAACATTTATATTCACTGAGATAACAATTCCTTCTTGATATACAATATCTTCTTCAATTTCATTCAAAATTTGAGAACTATGTAGTATGTCATAATCAGACCCCAGTGGCACATTATTTCAAGATTTAAGGCAAAACACTTTATTTCTTGAATCATTTACCACCAACATAGAAAAATAATTGAAAATATATTAGAGACAAGGTTAAAAGATTCTACCATTCATTTTTATTCTATTCTTTAATTTGATTCAAATATAAGAAACTTGTGTCTATAGACTTATCTTTCTAGGCAACACTAGCTGGGTCATGCTGACATTCTGAATTGTACTAATTTCTTTTCTTACTTAAAGGCAAGATAATTTAATAAAGTTTTTACTGTCCTAGCATGAGTTTTTCCAAGTGTTTGATTTAGTTGTTTACTAGGGAAGACATCCAAGAAGTAGAAGCGAAGAATCAAGAAGAGTGGCAATGTGGATTTCTGAGGTTCCTATGTGATTATTTCCACAATGTCCATGATTGACAGTGGAAGATTTGACTTTTAAAATTGAGTACGCTCTCTGCATAGATGGAGGGTTGCTTCCTGGGAATTTTAACTCCATAGTCAAAAGTTGCATGGTGGTTACTAGAAGTTGTGGAAACATCCTGAAGTAGACTTCAAAATGTAAGCTTTTATCTTTGTTAGGACTAAGATACAAGCTCCAGTCCCAACCCATGGTTCCAAATGTAAAATTCTTTCCAGGAGCAAAGGATGGGGTAAAAGATTTCTGTATTAAATTTATACACAGTCTGAGGGTTATGCTCTTTATTGTTCTGTTTCTGCTCTAATAATCCTGTCCTACTTTTATCTTCTCCATGTTTCTTCTTATAGCTTCTTCTCATATTCTAAAATTTCTTCTCCTTCAGGAGCCTTGAAAAAAATTCTTTTACTGGTCAAAAGCACATTCCTAGAGAAAGGGATAAGGAGCTGAGTTATTTACCATGGGATACCAAGCAAACAAGGCCATGGGAACAAAACCAAGAATCAGAGGGAGGGCACAGTGCCCAATTAACTTAAGACACAGATCTATTGTTAGTAGACTGGAAAGTGGAGAAATGGCATGCTTTTCCTTTAGAAAACTGGATTGGACATCTGTGGTTCTGACCTATATATATATATATATATATATAAGTTTTCATTTTTTTTGTCTACTTACAAAAGTCCTTTAGATTATTTGAACTCACTCTGAGGTCAAAGTAAGGTAATTATGTACAGTTTGCCTAAGGAAGAGAACGAGGTAGGCTGTTAATAGTCTACAGTCCTTGTGAGACAAATGAATCTAGTTATGAGGCATGTCTCAGTATAGATTCCATATATCAAAATAATATAGCTAAATAAAAAGTTATCTTCTAGACCATCCACAGATATATATGTCCAGCAGATGGTATATTTTCACAAGATAAACACACAAGCAGTTAGAACACCCAAAGATTATCTTGGGGAACAAAAGAACATCTCAAGGAAGAGTTAAGTGACTCATGAGAACAATAGGACATAAGAAACTGGTTTCCACAGCCAGTGATCCCACAGCCTTGTCAAGTGTGCTGCGCCATCAGAGAGAATGCTTCTGTTTTATGTGTTTGTTGAACACTAGTTAACACCTGCTGTATCTCTCATGGCCCCTGGCTTGTGGCCCTTTTTTGTTTAAAAAAACATGTAACTCTTTTTGCTACATTCATGTGCACATACACATACCATTATCATGAGTCCACATGAACATGCATGTGCACCACATGCACATACAAAGGAAAGGTAAGGAAAGAAAATTGTACATATGTTAAGAGAATTCAATAGTTTTGAAGTATTTATCTTCCTCAATACAGTGACAGACAATATTTAATCCTTCCTGTGTACTTGTCTATTATATTACCAGAAATATGTTACCTCAATGCTATGTCACTGTTCAATACCCTTTTGTGAATTCACATTTTTAAGCAGAGTTTTACAGAGTGACTGCAATGGACTGATCCACAGCAGAACTTTACACAGTAGGGTGCAATGGGCTGGTCTGAAGAATTTTACACAGGTGACTGCAATGGACTCTTCTACAGGGGTTTTACACAGTAGACTGCAATGGACTAGTGAGCATATCCTCCTTATGCAGACAGATAACTTTGTTAAATTTAGACAAAGTTGAAATAGCTACCCTTGAAAAGTTCCCACATATACTAATTTAGATGATTTGAGAAGTACTACAATTCCAATACTTGTATTATTTTCCCCCATATTTTGTTTATTTTCCCTGTTATTGTAACTCTTATGATGTGACCATATATACTTTTTAAAGTCTTCTTTTTAATAAGTGACTGCACAGTTGATGAGTAAATACTTTTAGAAAAATATTTTAAATGAAGAAAATTATCTTTCAAATGCCTCCCTGTATTGCCTCTATCTCTCTCTTTCTCCATTCCTGTTTTTTTTTCATTTTTTCTCTTTTTCTTTCTTACATTGTCTACCTCCAATCCTTAATTCCCTCCTACCTTTTGTCTTCGATTTCTTTCTTACTTTTCTTTCACTGTTTTTAAAATTGTGTGTGTGTGTGTGTGTGTGTGTGTGAGTGTGTGTGTGGGTGTGAGAGAGGAAGAGAGAGAGAGGGAGAGAGAGAGAGAGAGAGAGAGAGAGAGAGAGAGAGAGAGAGAGAGAGAGAGAGAGAGAGAGAGAGGGTCATACTATATATCAGTGAATGCAAGCTACTAATAAAGATGTGAAGCTAATTGATTTTCTAGTTTTAACTCTGCCATGGATTTTTCATTTTGTGGTAGATAGGTACTTAACCATTAATGGGAACTTCACATCTTGAGTTTCAAATGACTATGCTGATATTGAAGTTAGTTGAGTTGTATCCCTTTATATCTGGTTAATTACTATGCAGTTTTATTTGGAACATTTAAAATTAAATTAATATTTAAAATTAGAGTATTGAGAATCTAGTTCTCCAAAGTTAGTCAAATGATCACAGTTTCTATCCTTTATTTGAAAACTAACTAGTAGATATACACTGAGGCTAGTAGTTTCTGAGGATTTCCTTAGCACATCACTATACTGAGTGACTTTGACAACAGAGATTTCTTCTCTCACAGCTGTAGAATGAAAGATTCATACCAGGAATCCTGGGTCTGGATTCCTGATGCCACTTTCCTAGGTTTATAAATGGTGATGTTCCCACACTTTCATATGCAATGTCCTCTGATTTCTTCTCCTGTGTCCTATTCTCTTTTTCCAGCTCAGATGATGTGACAGCATCTCACCTTAATCTAACTCTTTAAAATCTCTGTCTTCAAATGTTGTCACCTTCTTATTTCCTAGGATTTGGGACTTTCACTTATGAATTAGACCATAACAGTTCTGTTTTATTTCTCCACAAGAACTTCTGAAGAGAATTCTCAACACCACATAGTTTTTATTGCCACTATGTAATTCTCTTCTATTGTCTTAACAAAAAAAGCTTGATTTGATTCAAACAAAACCCTAATCTTTCTTTTTGCTTTGATAAATCAGGGAATAATTAGAAAATGCCTTAGGCCAACAATTACTTTTCAATAAATGTTTTAAAGTATAATGCTTATCATTTTTATTATGACTCTTAAGAATGTTAATCACTTTGTTATCTATAATGAAAATATAATTATCATTGAAATTAATCCTTCAAGCTAAATTTTACAGTGTATGTACTCCAAACATACTTCTAATTTTAGTGTTTAGTGAGAATGTGTTTTAACTAATGGAATAATGGAAATATTTTATGCCTGTGATATCAATTTATTTTACTTACACTTTTCTGACAGCTTAAAAGAAAAGATATTTGCTTAAGTAAAAATTAGAATTCATGAAAGATAAGGCTTGTTAAACACTATCTTAATTTCTTTTTTAAATTTCATTTTACATTACAAGCACAGTTTTTCCTCCCATCCCTCCTATTGTTTCCTCTCTACCCTACCCCCATCTCCATTCAATTCTCTCAATATGTAAAAGCTGGCACATTAAATTGGGGCAGGGCCTAAAATGGGTGCACATGCTATCTTAATTTCTTTTTATTAAGAAGAAATTTATTATAAGCTGCTATAGCATATCAGAAATCACAATACAGGGTTAAGAGCTTTTTTACCCTCTGCTTAAAGAAAAGTGTTGAAATAATCACCATAGTCTTAACACTCCCTTCATTGAGCGATCAGACTTTTGTGCATCTGTTCTCAGCCATTGGTGAAACTCACCCAAACATTGGGATTCTCACTGTGCTCTACTCCTCTACTACAAGGTGGTAGCAGATTCTATTGATACAACATAAAGAGATCTAATGGATGTCATCCTTGTGAAGTATTATGAGATGTTGTCTTCCTACCTCATCGTCCTTCCTATCAATTGTAGTCTGTCTTTCGTTTGACATTTTTTTTTTTTTAGTAGAGAAGGTACGTCTTTTAAAATAAAATCCCATAGAAAATTGTCTGCACAAAGAGAGGTCACATTCTCCAAATTATTATTTCACACTGTCATCTTTAGATCTTGGGCACCTACCAAATTACATTGCCTTGGCATATTGAGATGGGTGCTTATTTGGTAGTGTGGTGGCTCCTTTGGCCTCAGTGAGTCTGCTGAGCCCT
Source organism: Cricetiscus sungorus (assembly GCA_030556225.1). NCBI lineage: Eukaryota > Metazoa > Chordata > Mammalia > Rodentia > Cricetidae > Cricetiscus > Cricetiscus sungorus. Next base: position 57,174,811 of record JANBXA010000007.1, read on the forward strand.
TTACTTTCATTTGGGGAACTTTGAGTGGTATTAGACCTACCTTGTAAAGTGTGTTTTACACTTGTTTGTTTAGTTATATACCCGTGCATGTACATGAAGACTCAATTGCTACTCAGAGGACAACTTGTTGTGGTAAGTACTCTTATATCATGTGGATTCTGATTAATTCAACTCAGAACCTCAGCTTTGGATTCAAGAGCCTTTACCTGAAAACTATCAGTCTTGTCCCCCTAAATTATCATTTTTTCTTTCTCTTCCTCCTCCTCCCTCCCTCTTCCTTCTCTCGTTTTTCTGCTTCTCCAACACAAACAGGTTCTCCTATTATTTCTTCTTGTAATATAGATGTATATCTTTCAAGTCTAAGTGGCTCAGCCCTTCCCATACCCCATTTACCTACCAGGCTAACATTTCTCTGCTGTTTATTTTATCAATGAAATTACAAGCCTGGGTATGACAAGTAACAGATTCTAATCTGAAGAGATAGACATAGGAAAATGGAGTTGGTCATTTCTTATATTCAATTTTTTTTGAATCCTTCTTTATAAATTGTCTTTGCTCTTATGGCTAGAAATCATATATGTCCTACATTTTAGTGATGTGTGAATTTATTTTTTATAATCAGTGGTATTTACATTTCTTATTCTTAGCATGATTTGGAATAAGAATGTGAAATGTATCTGTCTTCTTTTACAACCAAGCCAATATGGAGAATAACAACCGAATCATCTTACATTAATAGTAGTTATGGTATCATGCTTCAATTCTTCCTGGTTACTAATTTTGTTCTACCTTTTTCTTTTCATCTATATTTTTACTTCTCATTCTATATTTCTTTATTGAAAATCCCATCTGTATGCACATACCTTTGTGCTGTTAAAGGTTTCCTAAGATATAACAGTAAAAATATCAATATTAACCTCAAATGATAAAAACTAAACCATAAAGTATATGTGGCAAAGATTAAGCTGGTTAAATCAGAATGGTTCCCTTGAAAATAAAGTATATATTTTATCAAGGTATAAAACTTTTAAGTAAAAAATATTACAAATGAAAACAAAAAAACAAAAATGTCTTAAAATAAAAGCAAATTGTGTTATGTATTTATAATAAATATTTTCATTCTATTTAGTTGTTGCATTTTGTATATGGGTTAAGGGATGGAACAGATAGGCCCTCAAGTCAAACATTATTGAATCTGCAAATACAAGAGCAAGTCATATTTACCTAATTAAGTTCTGAGTCTCTGGCAATAGCCTTCTTATGGTAACAGTGCTACTGTTAATTGTGAGACTCCTGTATTAAAAAACATATGTCCATAGCATCACAGGACAAATCATTCTTCACAATAGGTTTGAATAAAACTGCTTTAATAAAAAGTAATCTATAGATACAAGCATTGGCATAATTAAGGGAAAATTAAGACAAGTTTAGGTACAAAGAAAGTAGAAAGGTAGGAAATGTCGCGTCTACCTCTGCCAGCAAGGAAACATGACCATGACTCTTCTTCAAGCAGTTTACTCAGGAACCTTGTACATCAGCTTCCGCCTCTCCCAGCCCCAGCAAGCCCTTAAATGTGCTTTCATAGTCCAATCAGCTCTTTCCACCTGGCGATCCAGGATAGGCCATAGAAGAAGGAAGCCACCAGATCCATCAAACACTTCCAAATAAGGCTTGTTTATAGCTAAGCAGGAACTACTTGGCATCCAGCCAGGTGCCATCTTGGGGCTGTGGCTTCCCACAGGGAAAGACTCTGCTGTACTTGAAAGACAGGAAGAAGAGTAAAATTATCAACCTTTGGTAAAATCTTGACATACACAGCTCTTGCTTTAATCTTTTTTTTTTTCTCTACATACACTATGATGTATATCTTACATATTTAACATTTCTTAACTAAGATTATGTTTATTGATATACCTCTTGTCTCTTTCCAAGAGACAGACTTTTGAAGCACACAGATCCTTCACCTCACTCTGCATTTCACCCCGTGGCAGGGACACATTGTTGAAGTAGAGAATGAATGGGTGAGTAAATGAATACATCTCTAGAGTTTTGCAATGCAATTTTAAAGCTCCTGTTATAAAAAATGTTGCTAAACAATCCCCACTGACTCTTCTTCTGGAGAATTCAATTTGCCATACAAAATAAATCAATGTTTCTATTTTGAAATTTCGAAGAGGAGAGGTTTACTCATAGATATGTACGTTAAACATCCTGGAGAAGTCCCCTAGCAGCTGTAATCTTTTTACCAAGTGTTAGATATACTATTCTGACAAGACTATTTTTTTCTTTGGATGTTTAGCTTCAATCATAGCTTCAATTTTTAAATGTAAAATAATACTCAATTCAAGTTCTTCATTTGCTTGATCAAATGTTGGTACTTGTTTTGCTTCTTACAACTGAAATCAATTTTATAGGAATAGGAAGAAGCAGGGAAGACATAGGGATATATGCTTGTCCCTATACCACTTATACCCATGTCTAAGAAACCATAAAAATGAGAACACCCCCCCACACACACACCCACGATAGATGATACATAGATAGGTAATAGATGATGTCAGAAATATATTTCATATAGAATAAAACTAAGCAAGATAGAAACATATAGAATGTGCTGTTCATAGAAAGGATAGTTACAAAAGTCTCAGAGTATAGTAAAATGAGGAAAAGGGGAGCACCAGTGGCTCAGTGGGTAGTGGCACTTAGCACTTAGCCTGACCACCTGACCACCTGAATTTATTACCTGGGACACAGTTGGTTAAACAGAGACACAAACTCTGTTAAATTGTCCACTTATCTCCACACAGACATGCATATTCACACACACACACACACACACATACACACTATACAAGTTAAGAAAAAGAAGAATAAAACATCTATCTGAGTAATAAGTGTACTAAGTTAAACAGGCATAGTGCAAAAATGCACATATTAGTAGTTTCAAAGAGAATTACTTTGTGCTTTGGATTTAGTGCAATTTATGAACAAACATCATTGATAACTGTCATTGAATTTTTTAAAATGTGTATTAGATTCTTAAGTCATCTGAAACAAATACAAACTGCTCAGTTTCAAATAATGGAACTGTATCCCATTATGGTTGGAAATGTTAAACTTTACTCTAGGGTCAGCACAGTGTAGTCACTAGTAAACCTGTAGAATCATCTTTTATTTTGTTTTCCTATTCCTGGTAGAAAATAATTGAGATTGTCTTCAGTACTGTTTGTTTGCTTGTTTGTTTCTGGTCTTTCTGTTATCTATATCCAATTTCTGTTTTCATCATTACATGCTTTGTGTGTTCATGGTGAGTGTGTGTGTGTGTGTGTGTGTGTGTGTGTGTGTGTGTGTTGTGTGTGTGTGTGTGTGTGTGTGTGCATGTGAAGATTTCTGTGTTTCATTGTGGGCACATATTTACCAAGTCAAGTTTTGAGGTTAGAGAACAATTTCAGATACCAGTCCTTATGTTATACCAACCTTTGTATTCACCATACTGATACTTGAGTTTCTTGAAATTCTCCTGTGTCTGCCTCTTATGCCTTTAAAAGTACTGGAATTACAGCCATACACTATTGCATTTTGCTTTATCTGGGATCTGGGATTCTGAACTCAGATCCTCGTGGTTGTGTAATGATCACATTCTCATCTATATAATCTTTCCAGCCCCATGGAATATCTATAAGTCAGTAGTCAAATTTAAGTAAGGATTTTCCTCCCTGACTTTAATTCTTTTTACTTGTACTATTACTGACCTTTGATAAAACAGTAGTACATTCTTGGGTTCTTTGAAATATCTTATTGTGTTTTTTATTCATTTTTTCCATAAGTGGAACATAAGAAAATAACATGGTATTGCTATTGGAAATAATGTTTTATTTGTAAAAGTTTTACAGAAGTAAAGAGGAAGACCCAAGGCAAAATGGATGAGGATTAGGTGATTTCTTTTCTTTCAAGCATTACTTCCTTAGCCTATCTGATATCAAAATCAAAATTATAAAAATGCAAGATAAACTCTAACAGTTCAATAATTCTTAGTGATGCTCTGAAATAGTTTGCCTTCATTGGACTAAAAGACAAGAATAATTACTATAAAATTGCACACCAGATTTTTATAAAAAATTAACATAAATTGAAAACATAGAACTGCTTACTATGGGAAATGTCTTATTTATGCCCAAGGTCATACTGCAAGTTCATCTAAATATTACCAAATAAATATAAACTGACAAAATATTTAAAATGGATTTATTGTAATTCACAACTTTTGAAAGTTAGACTCCTCTAACTTAAATTTTGAATTTTCATGTTACGTTGCATGTGAAAGTATTCATCTTTGTGCATTTCCCAGACATTTGAGCTGTAAACATCCAAATTATATGAAGCCAAAGCCATTACAGGACTGCATCTATTAAAGAAGAGCATGGATAATGCTGTAACCTGCACGGCTTAGGGAATGACCTAAATTGGGCAGTAGGGAAGGAAGAACTGATAGACAGATGTACAGAAAACCTAGGATCAGATAGGTGGTGTACCCTAATGGAGCAATAGTACCCCAGAACCTCAGTGCACTTATTTTATACATCTGAATAAAAGCAGAGGGTTTATTGTGTTTAGTTCAAAAGGGAAGTGGCTTTATCTAATCTCAGTAGTGAGTAGTGAAGGGCAGTACTTTCAGGCTATAAATATCCCGAAGGAAGAAGCTGTGGTTGTCATTTTCTGAACACACTATCAACATCCACCCATTAGCCAGAACATGGCTTTGCTGTTTTCTGGAACCTGATTGGAGGAAGGCAAATTCACTAAGAACTTCCTCTGATGCCAACAAGAAGATATTTGAAGCAAGAAACTGTGTAACTCTCCTTTCTCTGCATTTTTGTTTGTTTTATTTGTTTGTTTGTTTTTGGTTTTGGTTTTGGGTTTTTTTTTGGAATTCAGAAAGGGGTGTAAGAAAAACAGAAAAGGAGGTTAAATAATAATGGATGGATGAATGTGTAACCTAACGGTTACTATGCAGACTGTCACCTCTGTCTCTTCTGGAATCAATGTATCAAGTGCTAAGAAATTGGTTTTTATTTACCATTGCCACATTTACTGTAGAAATGACATCAAATCTATGAAGTTAGAATTGATTGGCATTGCTCTGTAGAGAAGAGTGTACTGGCAGGTTGGGGAGATCTAAGCAGGGTAGAAAAGCCCCATTATGGCTAATATATTTGTTGTGGTTACTTCCATTGAGCACAGGGGATTTCAAGCAGAGCAACTTTATTTATTTCTGAATAGCATCCAGGTGATCTGTTCACACAATATGTGATATTCAAAATCATTTGCAAAGCAGTCAGGAATCATCGTAGGATTTCATCGAGGTAACAGCAGCAATAAAGCTGGGACGAGTTTGAGAGTTAAGTTTCAATAATGCCAGTTTTGTCATTAAGTTGCTCTGCCATAACGGGAAAATTACCCTCATTTCTTGAGTTTGTTTAACTAGAAACAACTGAAAGTCACTAAATTATTTTGAATTAAAAATTATTAGTAAAATACAGGACACAGTGATAGTCACACAGGTATTTAATTGTTATCTACTCTTTTTAAATTCAGGATGTTAAGCCTGGCTTTTCCTCTTGGCTTCCCCAAATCTCTCCATCTGTCTGTGTTCATTTGTTGTTTCATGTCTGGAAACTTCACTGTGGAGAGAGAGTCTTCTACAGTTCTATGCCATATACAAGCCAAACTGTGATAGTCATATATATAGTCATATATAAGCACATGATAAAAGATGTGTATATACTGAAGCAAAGGTGAAACATTTATCCATAATTTAAGGTGTCATGTCAACAATATAAACTGAAGAGGCTTAAATGCCTCATATCATGAAATAAGGAAACTAGTGATACCTGATTCTTGATGTTTTAAATCTCCAGTAAGCTACACACAAATGTGAGCAAGATCAGTTTCATAGTTATGTGTGTATGAGAGAGGGAGGGAGAGAGACAGACAGACAGACAGAGAGAGAGAGAGACAGAGACAGAGAGAGAGAGAGAGAGAGAGAGAGAGAGAGAGAGAGAGAGAGAGAGAGAGAGAGAGAACAATAATTACCAGCCTCTTGGATATTAGAAGTGTTACATGAACTGATTAACTGTCTGGCCTATATGGCAATTGACCTGTCAGAATACTGTCAAGCCTTGTGTAATGGAAGATGCTATTTAGGTATTTTCTTTTCAAACATGGATACAAAAGTATTTAACATGGTTTTCCTTCCATTGAGATTTTTTTTCATTTTATAAGATATATAATTTTACCAACTCATCTACACTTTCACACAAAAGAATAGTAGATGCAAAGATCTCGAAGTGGAAGCATATGCTGACTGACATGCAGACATCACACCCTTGTTGAACATTAACAATGCCACTTTAAGAACTACTGAAGTTAAATTTAGGGATAATTATATATGAAGTATCTCTTTGAGAAAAAGGACATAGTTTTTCAATGACCTGATTATTTATCAAACAACATAGTAAAAGTATAATTTCATATGCATTCTCTTTTGATATCAATTAGTCAAGAAATTTGAATATCTGATGGTGTAACTAGACAAGATATTCTGTTAATAATAACCACCATATAAATATTCAGAATAGTTATCCAAAAAGCAGTATGATAATGTTATCTAATGTAGAAGAAAGGATCATAAGTGAATCATAGGAACATATTAAAAATACAGAATCATAAATAAGAGTCTTGGAATTTTGCCCTAGAGCCATAGGAGTATGTCCCTGGGGTCCACTTTTAATGCTGTCATCAGTGGATGGCCATCTTAAATATGGACCATAGATTACAATTTGGTAAATGTTGGATTAAGCAAACTCTAAGAATCATTCTGATATTACAGAATTAAAAACATATGTAAAACCTAAACACATACCTTTAAAATGTTACTTTTTATTTCTTATGGTAATGATTCTATTTATAATATATGGACAATATTTAACCTTTTGTATATTAATTGGGCTATATATATATATATATGTACATATATATATATATAATGTACCATATTTAAGTGTGCTATTCAATTAACATTTATATATATCCATAGCCAGTAATCATTGTCTCAAAAAAAATCCCTTCATTCCCTTTCTGTCAACACTATCCTACCTCAATCTAGGGATTACCTTCTTTGATAGTAGAGTCTATTTCCAAACTCAATGTCAATAAAACTATATGTTACATGCTCTTTAATTCATGAATTATTACCCACAACAAAACACACATGAGAAAATAGAGCACAGAATAGGTATACTCATCTTTCTAGATACATCAAGTTTCAAAGTTATTGTCAAATTTACAATGTAACCATATTACCAGATTAATATCTAGTGATATTGATTTCTACTTTAGTTTCTGTTACATAAAGAAACCCTGTCTAAAAAAAAATCAAGAAATAAAGAAGAGGCTGGGTATTCAGAAAATAAAGCTATCAGGGTTTGGGCTACACATAGGATGCCAATTGTAACATGGACAATAAAAACACAGATACGAATATTAGAATCAAGCTTCAAGCTGAAAATTAGAGAAGTAAAGCAGCCAAGCTCCTAGCACTTACCTCTACCTCAGAGTGAAATGGCAACCCTGTCTCCACCAAACCCCAGACTGCTGCCTCTTCTCACCATGATTGGAAACTAATTCTCTTATCTTGACTTTACTTCTTTTTATACCTCTCAAATGATGGGATTAAAGGCGTGTGATCCCAAGGGCTGAGATCACCTTTGTGTGACTGTTTTTCTTTAGGACTGAATCAATTTTGTGTAGCTCAATGTAGCCTTGAACAGATCCATCTGCCTGTATTCTTAGTCCTAGTATTAAAGGTGTGTACCACGTCTGCCTAGCTCTACAGCTAAATAGTATGACTTCTGAGGTTAAAGTTGCCTATCACCACTTCTATGACTTGTGGCTAGATTTGCTTCCTGTACTCTTAGGCAATATTTAATAAATCATAAATAATATATCAACACAAGCTATAGTACCTCAACACACAGTATGCAGTACCTCACTATAAGATGTTCTTTTCTATATATCTTTACCAACAGTGGTTTTGAATTATTTAATTTTATTCTTCTCACCTAAATGTTTTATGTTTTCTATATTTCTAATAAATAATAATAATGATGTGCTTCCATTTCTTAGATCTATAGTTTTACTAGAAAAGATTTTTAAATTTGTTGTTGACATTTACATATCAACAATTAGCATTTCCTTGGTTTATGGCTATTTAGAATATTAATATAAATCTGAATTTCAACAGTAGTGTTAATTTGTTTTTCACTAAAAAACTTTTTCATTGTTCTTTTATTTCACATCATGCATCCTAATCCCATTAATCTTCCTTACCTGTCACATCTGCCCTATGCTTGTGCAACTTTCCACCCAAAACAAAATCAAATTTAAAATAAGAAAAGAAAAGAAAGAAAGGAAGGAAGGAAGAGAGAGAAAGGAAGAAAGGAAAAAAGAAAGAAAGAAAAAAGGAAGGAAGGAAGGAAGGAAGAAAGGAAGAAAGGAAGAAAGGAAGAAAGGAAGGAAGGAAGACATCCTAGAGCCTTCATGTAGTGGCTGATGGAAACAGAAGCAGACATCCACAGCTAGACATTGAGCCAAACTCCTGAAATCCAGTTGCAAAGAGGGAGGAGTGATAAGAAATGGGGTCAAGATCAGGCTACAGAAACCCACAGAGACAGCTGACCTGAACAATGGTTTTAGGCCTCTGGGTTCTGATGTGTCCTCACTAGGACTTCTCTTGCATATCCTGCTGTTGTCCTGTGTCATGGAGAATGTGCAGTATTGGATCTTCAGGACATGCCTCTTTATAGACTCCAGCAGAACACAGATAGGATGGGTGTTGGTGTAGGCAAACTTATCCCTTGTTCTGGGCCTGGCTGGTAGCTGGGTTGGTCACCTTGGCACCTGTTCCTCATCCTCATCATCCGGACAAGATCTTTGACCCTACATCAGGTAGTATACCCTATGCAGCAAGCAGTAAAGGGTGGGTTCACTTCTCCCACTTTCATGCCCTCAGGGCCAGCTCACCCAAGCCCCTACCAACAGGGTCAGCTCTACTAGGCTAGTGCTCCTATTCTCATGACCTTAGGGCTGGCTTTTCTACCTCCTACCTGATGAGAAGTAGGTATGTGGGAATTGAGTGAGGTGGAGAGTGCAACTTTCCCTTTCCCAATCTACTGCATGGCAGATGAGAACAGGGGCCAGGTATCCCCTGCTCAAGTACTCATGGCCAGCTTACCTGTGACCCTGTCAACAGAATCAGCTCTACTTTACTGCTCAGGTGAGGTGCAGGGCCCACTCTCCAGAGTGTTGCAGTTGTAGAAGGGAAGGGTTAGCCCTCCCACCTGTTGCAGGTGACAAGGTGTGAAGAGAAAAGGACATCTTTCTTTCACCCACACTACCACATGGTAGATTAGGGGGAGTGTCCTGACAGCTATCCCATTCTCATTCCCTCAGGACAGGCTACCCAACAGGGTAATTTTTATTGTCCTGCCCAGGCAAGGTACAAGACCTTCTCTCCAGAGTGCTGCAGCTAGTGAGGGGCTGGGCCAGCTTATGTTCTCTTTACTTGGGACCAACTTTCCCACCTGTATCAGGTGTCAAGTGTAGAGGGGCAAAGGATAAGGGTGAATTTATTTTTTTCTTGGCATTGAAAGTTGTGTTAAACATAATTACTTTATTATTTTCAGTAACTCTAAATAGGTCATTAAATCTATCTTTCCTGTAACAGCCAAGTCAGTTTTATTCCCTTAACTTCTATAATGAAATCAAGCAATATACTAAGTATACACTTCAAAATGTCATCATTGGCTCTATGCAACTTTGTATGTCCTAGAATCTTTGTTTGCAAAATGATTGTTCTTCAAGTCCTTACTGTTACAATATATGATGGTCTTTATCTTTCCTCATGTGTCCATTTTTTTCTTAATATATACTTTCCTGATGAAACTATACATAATATCAGATTGTTACTCAAAATGTCTTCTAAAAACTGGTGTATTAGATGTAGCCAGTTTGTTGGCTTTGATTTAAACATTTAGTAAAATGTATGTTATCAAACCTAAGTGAAAATTTAAATATTTTGTTTCCTATTTTTACTTGGTTGGCACACTTCATTTGTGTGCATACTCTGTTGTAATTAGTACTCTATGAAAATGGGGTTCTCTATCATTTTACAAATAAGACATTTAATATAGACATTTCTACTACATATAGTTGATTATATGCATTTAAGTGTATAAAAATAACATAAATTTTTATATGAATTTTGCTTCATATGCATAAATAGTTTTAAAATACAAAAAATATGTATATGTTAAATACAGTAAAAAACTATTGTACTGAGTTGTATAAAAATAGTTACTGAAGTATTGTACTGTTTTGAGATGGACTATTACTATGTTGCCATGGCTGTTTAACAGTATTGAGCATCAGTGATCCTGAAATCATTTATGCAGCCTTTCATCCTTCCTCTTAAGTGCCAGGAATGCATAACACTTGTTCCACACCATGCTCAACAGCCTTCACATGTTAAACAGACAAAAGCAAGTATTAATACCCAAAAAGAATAATAAAATGACAAGTTGCTTCAGTGATCTACTTCCAATAGACACACCAAATGTAACAAGTACTCACATTATAATTGCTCTCATAAATGCTAAAGAAATACAGAAATCATATCCCAACTTTGATTTTTTACAATTAATCTTCCTGTACCTCCCTTCCAAGAGGCTCCTTAGCCTTGGCAGGGAGTAGCTGTTGTACAGCTTGTCCCATTTACAGCAATGAGAATTCAATTTTGACATTTATATATGTTTAAAATCAAAAGAATAGAGCTATATAAATTCATGTAACTTTATCTTATGCTTAACATTAATAGATGTGAATACTTTATTCCTAGTTTGGCAGTGTGTTAATGATTGCTTTGTGTGATCTGACTCTTCATGATAATTCATTATTTTTGCATTGCACAAAATCAGATTTCTAATACTTAATTTCTCATGCCCATATCTTTATTATATGCTTCTTCCTGATAATTCCAAAAATGAACTGAAATCACCAGACTATAAAGTGACTTTTACAGAAGTTTTGCTCTTATACATGATATACAAAATTTGGCAGATCACAGAACTGTGTTACTGTGATCAAACTGTTTTTTAGAACACTGTGTAGAATTATTCTTCTTGCTAGTGGTTGTGTTCTCACTACTCACACAACGAAAGGATGAGAAGCTACACTTTTGCATACTTTTAGATCAGCAAAAATTATCTCTTCCTGTAATATGTCACTTTCTCAATGGTGTCACTGACAGTTTTCTTGCCAGTTAAGGTTTGTTCAGAACATAAACTTTAATGTTTTCAGATGTAGTAAAGTTTTCATGAACACTCCATTCAACTTTGTCACAATGATTTCCACAAAATGAGAATTACTGGTAGGTTAGTGCAGTGTTTCTTCTACATTCTACAAAGTGTTTTTATAATAATTTATACTGTAGCAAGAGTTAGAACTGTTTTTCCCTGAGTTTTCTCAAAACATTAATTTATTAACATTTCTACACTTAAATTTCTTGATTAAAAACAAAGTGTTTGGCTTAAATAAATTTAAAATTATTCATAAGTGTCCATTGAATAAAATTATATGCCTACATTAAATAATTTTGTGCCTAATCCACAACCAAGGACTTATTAACACATAACCCTTTTCCTTGAGTGTTCAGTCAAGATCATCTGGATTCTTTTATTCTATTTCAGCACTATTACAAGTGAGAAGACATCAGTTCTCCAATTATAGCATCCTGGAGGCTGACTACAGAACCTTTGAAGCTTTGTTATATTCCAAGTAAAGAGACACATTTTTTGAAAGCTGCAAGAGAGGGTGACATTTCTCAGGTTCAAGAAAGTATGAACTTTGCCACAAAGCATACTAAGCTATTCAGTTGTACTTCCTGAAGTTTTACTTAATGTAGGCATGGTGCTGCTATTGTGAAACATGCTTTTGAATCAAAGAAGAAAGAGGAAATATTTCAATAAAGGCAATTTTGACATGAAGGTGTCTATTGTTACTAGCAGAGCTTTTGAATTCACGGAAACACTTCTTGACAGTTAAAGGGTTTTCAGTATATATTTTTTTTATCACATTCAAATAAGCAGGAAGGATGGAAAATATGAACAATTCTTAAAACTCAAAGTTTTTTGATACAATGCTAAGAAATAGAAAGTGAAAACAGAATTCCATAATAAAGAATGGTATGGTATTTGTTTTATCAATCTGCAGTAATAAATTAATTTTTACTTCATGAATATAATCTTAATTAGTAAAAATTGTGTGTCACACAAAATATACATTGTTTTACTGGTGTTACTGGTATTGTTTTACTGGTATACATTTTTATCTCTGGTATTTTATATAATGGGGAAACTTAAAAATTTTGACTTTTTCTTGATATAATCTATTTATGTATTTTACAGGGGCGACATTCTTGTATGATGATGCTTTTGATTAATTTATTTTCATTTGTCCATTATTAGTAAAAGGACTCTTTTCTTTTGGATACCCCATTCATGAGCTACATAGAATAAAATTGACATTGTAATTATGAAGGTTTGAATTCATTTCTTACCTTCAATATAGCAGTTCCAGTACTGGATGGGGTCAATGCTACTTAGATAAGGAGTGATTAATGAACACAGATAAAGAAAGAAACATCTAAAGTTATAGTAGTTGGTAAAGAAATGAAGAAGAGAGGAATAAGAAGGGGGAGAGGGAATGAAAGTTTCTATAAGAGTATTTCGGGATATATGCTTCAAAGTACCAAGAGTGTGGCTAATATATGACCAGAAATACAAAAATGATATCATTTAGAATATTGAAAGTATGAAGTTTCAAATTCTGATTACCAAGGTAATATTATATTGCTATATTCCCCAGTAAAGTAAATTATACAATATATTTTAAACAATAATATTTTCAAAATTAACATGACTTTTCAACAAAATTTCCAGTAACCTCATATAAATATGTGCACACACATGTGTACACACACACACACACCACATTTCAATATTCATACACACTAACCACACATATATAGGGAGAAATATGCACTAAATACTGGTAAACATTAAAAAATATTTTAGCAATTGTCAAAGAATTCCAATGTCTGACTAGTTTTCATAGTCCTTTTTACTAGAGAAGTTGAATAGCTTTGACAGAATCTCTTGTTATACCATTTTAACAAAGATTAGTAAACACATTTACATGTGCGTTGCTATAATTTATGAACCAATATAGGGTCCCTATTTTGGGAAATAACATGATGTGCTCCCACAATAGAGTTAAATTGATATTTTCAATGCTGATACTGAAGTTTAGGTAAAAATAATACATAAAATAAATAAAAATAAAAAAGTGAGGCCATCCTTTTGTGGTAGAATCACTCTAACATGGTTTCTTATGTGATTTTATGCTCAATATTTAGCTAGTAACTTGAAGAATATACAAGTATGAAATTTTGTATACATTAAAACATTCATGAAACATTGATAAATCCCTAGGTATAGTGAGCTAACAATGGCATTAAAACCATATGAAAAACAGTAATGAAAGAATAATCTAATTAAGTAATTGTTATATTCTAAGTTTTGAAAGTTCAATTAAATTAAATCTGAAATTGTTATTTTTGCCTCCACTAATTAGCAAGCTTGTATCTGCTTCAGTTAAGCATGAAGTCTATATCAGTACTCTCTGTTCACCCCAGGACTACTTTTGAAATTTTCCTATTCTTATGGGATTAGATGCAATTAAAATAAAATTGAACCCTTGATTTAATCATGTTGATGAAATCTGTTCTAAAGCAAGCCCAACAACTTCACATTGTAGAATGTTGGATGAGGTAGGTAAATTGCCATTCTAATTTATGTTTATTTGCTTTCTACCCTTGAGTTCATTCTTCCCTAACTGGTTGCCATCACTCACTGTCATTCTGAAAGTCCTCCTTATATCTGAATTTTTACACTTATGGTAGTGTATCTGTTTATGTATCTATATTTGCAATGAGAGTACAAACTTGGAGTTAAGCAACATTTCTTGGTACCAGTTTTTTTCTCCCATACAGTAAGAAGTTCAATATTAATAAATAAAAGAGTATAAGTGACTTGTATGTACCTTAGTGTTTTCTCACTTAACAAACATTACATTTCACTGCTGTTCTGCCCCAAGAATAAAGCACAATACCAAGCATTATTCACACTAACACATAGTTGATTATCTTCACATTAATTATGACTGCCACAAATAAGTGGACTTCTAGGAGATCCTGATGTCAAATAGAGATCTCATAAATGTACATCCCATTGATATTTTTACAATAAATCCAATGCAGTATTGTAGAATGGATGAAATTCTGAAATACCTTTGATCACAGAGTTTTGAATTTTTTGTATTCTCTAATTTCTTTCACTATTTTGAGCCACTAATTTATTTTTAATTAATATACACAAAACTATATAATTTCCCCTTAAGTTTTTAATATAAGTTGACTTGCTTATTTATCTATTCACATCTCTATAGAGCAAGCAAGTAAACAACCATTTTAGAAAAATATGGTGCATAAATAGGAGGAAATATGATAAAGATGATTCTGTGACAGAAGATAAGTCTTGAGATTGATGAGAATTGTCCTGTACATATATATTTCTTATCAGTTGATGTATAAAACAGTGTTGGGCCAATGGCCAATGAGGCAAGAAACAGGCAGAACTAGGAGAGGAGGAGAAGTCTGGGAAATGTAGGCAGGAAAGCCTGCCAGTCAGTTCCCATGTAGCAGGCAAAGGAGTTGCTGGTCCAACATTTTCCAGTAAGCCAAGAACACATGGAAATACATAGATTAGTAGTTATGGGTTAATAATTAAAGTTAATAATTAACCCAATAAGAATCCAAAAACACCAGCCAACAGTTTTATAACTAATATAAATATTGTGTGTTTATCAGGGGCTCTCAAGGGCTGCGGAACCCTGCCAAGATAAAGAAAGTTCATGCTACATGGGATAAATGGGGCTTTAGTGCAAGAGCCATCAATTCCCCAAATGTATTTATTTCAGTGTAATAAGATTTTAATACACCATCCCTCAGTGAAGCCACTGAACAAATTGGGAGCATGGGGGGGCTAGGGAGGTCAGAGTAAGAGGCAGAGAGAAAAGGAGGGGGAGGAAAACATGAAGGATCAGGAAGATAAAATGAGGAGAAGAATAGAGGAGAGCAAGAAAAGAGACACATCAATAGTGGGAGCCATTATAGATTCAAAGAGAAATATGGCACTAGAGAATTGTACAAAGATCCAAAAGAATGATCCCAACTAGGAATCTAAACAATAGTGGTTACCTTAAATACCCTTCCCCTGTAATGAGAATGGCAACTACCTTAAATGCCATCATAGAACCTATCATCCGGTAGCTCATGGAAGCAGAAGCAAAGATCCATGGCTAAGAACTGAGCCAGACTCCTAGAATCTGGTTTCAGATAGGGAGGAGTGATAAACAAATGGGTCAAGACCAATCTGGGAAAACCCATAGAAAGAGCTGGCCTGAGCAAGTGGGAACTCATGGAACCCAGTCTGAATCCTGGGGAACTAACATAGGACCAAAACAGACCCCTTTACATGGAGGTCAGCTAGAGGACTGGGCAGTCTATGGGACCTCTGGCAGTGGAACCAGGATGTATCCCTAGTTCATGAATGGATTTTGGGATCCCATTCCCCATAGAGGAATGTCTCCTTTAGACTGGAGACTTGAGAGAGGGCCTAGGACCTACTCCAAATGATCTGACAGATTTTGATGATCTCTCATGGAAGGCCTTACCCTTCCTTGGGAATGGATAAGGGATGGGATGGGAGAGGGTGGTGGGGTCATGGGAAGATGGGAGGGAGAGAGAACTGAGATTGATATGTAAAATAAGAATTAAAATATTAAATAATAATAAAAAGACTTTTTACTTTCTATGAAGTGAGTGGTATAAAACAAATATAACATACCTTAATTTTCCAAGACAAAACATTTAATATAAAAGTGATATTATGGTTTTAAAACTAAATTCTGTTCTAATTTTACTTAAGATATGACACTGATTCTGTGTGTGTTACAGAAATCTCTATTATATTTTATAGTTAGAAATATTTCTGCAGAATTATGCTATGGCTTAAGTAAATACTGCCCATCTCTAGCTTTATTCTCTACAAATGATAGCTACTTTAACTATCAAATTTATTTTCTCTTTATTTAGATAGGTATTTATATTTCTGTGATTTTATTTCAGCAATTATTCTTTAGTAAACAATGTTTTATTTTAATGTATGGGGATTTTAGTATGTAGATATGATTGTTTTGTGGCAATTAAATCTATTCTGTGAACAAATTTCTTCAAATGATAGTTGAATGAAATCTCCTGTAATATATGAGCTTTTATTCTACAATGTAAAGATTTTCACCTATCAACATATAATAGCAAGTTGTGATTGATGTAAACATTGAGAAGGCTATATAATTAATTCATTAATTCATTTTTACTTGGTGACTTCACAATACACAAGCAATGTCCCAAAAAGTAAGACCAATGTCAGTGTTTGAAACCCATTTCAGCAAGAAAGTGACATACATATATATATATATATATATATATATATATATATGTAATACATAGCCTGGAAGGAATAGAGAAATGACTTAAATGACTTAGCCATTAAGAGCACTTGCTACTCTTCCTTGTAACCCAAGTTTGGTTCCTAGCATCCATACCACATTGCTCACAAGCACTTGTAGCTCCATGTCCAGAGAATTTGTCTTCTGCTTCTGGCTTCTGGAAGTACCTGTACTTAGATGCATATACCCTAACAAAAATACATTTAATGCACATAATTAAAATATTTAAAATATCTTTAAAATTAATCTAAGAGCAAAAAAGAAATAAATGACATAGCAAAATTATTATAATAGCTTTTCTGATAGGTAGCTGGGACATTGTTAATTATTTTTCTAGAAGTAGAAAGTTTTAAGCTCATCAGTGAAAATAGCATACACATTGGAGCTACATGTACATAGGGGTTACTGGCTTACTTGATATTATAGAATAATAAAATATTTATTACAAACTAAATATTTACTGTATACATATATATACATATATTTATATGTATATATATATATATACATATATATATATATATATATATATATATATATGCTCAATAACTTGAAGTCTCAGTGTCTGACATAGTACTTCATTCAGAAAAGAAAAAGTAGTTTGGATTCTGATTTATCTGTTACTCTGTGATAGCTAGCTAGGAAATAAATCCTGCATGGATATTCATCAATTGATAAGTTTATATTAAAATATGGTTTTATACATCTCTGAAATATGAAATTATTAAATTTACAAGTAAATAGAACACACTTGAAGAAAACCTCATTGAATAATGTAACTCAGGCACAGAAAAACAATGTTGTATGCCATCCTTCATATGTAGATGCTAGCTTTGACTTTATCCTTTTTTTTTTTTTGCATGAGATCCTAGCACCAATCTACAATATTGCCCCAACTTATTAGTTAAATGTCTGATTGGCTGTTATAGGATGTATCTTGACACCACTAATACAATCAGCAAAAATGAAATAGAGAATCGTTATTTTTTTAAAATCTGTTGCTTCATTTTTGCTTTTTCCTTTTTTGATATAAAGTTTGCATAAAGTTTCAGTCACTGCATAAATATAGCTCATTTGTAACATTTAATTTGTAACATTTATTCAAATAGTCAATGTGGAACATTTAGAAAATCAGCTGTGTATTAGATAATTGCATTTCTTTAAATACAGAGTTAGTTATCCAAGCATTACAAATTCCTATTAGCACAGGGTTATGGAATGCTATATACCATAAAAATAGAGGCTAAGGCACCAGAACACTTAAGTTGGTCAGTGCTACAAAGAATTTCAATCTGTCGACTTTTCCATAATCTTTCTTAATACCCCCCTTTTATATTATTTTTTAATGTATAATTTTATAACTGTTCTGCCTGTGTGTGCACCTGTAGGCCCGAAGAAGGCATTGGATCACATTATAGATAGTCATGAGCCACCATACGGTTGCTGAAGTACTCTTTATAGCTGAGCCATCTCTCAGTCCTGCCCATAGTTAACTAATAGCACTGTTATTGCCATAGTATTAGCTATGCTGAAGAAATCAATAAATGTATTAAAAATGTTAATCATGTTACTAATGTTAATCTATAGTAATGATTCTCAACCTATGGCCTATGACCCCTTTAGGGTCACATATCGGATATCTTGCATATCAGATACTTATATTACAATTTATAACAATAGCACAATTACAGTTATGAAGTAGCACCAAAATATTTTTTATGGCCGGGAATCACCACAATATGAGGAGCTGTATTAAAGGGTCACAGGATTAGGATTGTTGAAAGCTACTGATCTACTGTGTCATGGAGGAATGTTTTGGGATAAAGCAACATTGAATTATTCTCAGGCTGTTACAAGCTCAACAGTCAGTTATGTATAACATGGGTGTGTTGAAAGGTTCCATGACTGCATTATGTGCATGAGGCATTCTAGCAATATGGAAGAAATGTATTTATACAATTGATCATTTGAAGATTTCAGCTTTTAGGGTTTTTATTTTTTTTTCCATCAGAGTTTTTACAGTAAGAAACATGGAGTACTTCAAGAATTCTAGAATTGAAGTGTAATAATATGGAGTCTGTGGGGCATGCTTAACTAATTCAGTCCAAACCCAGATTTAATTAGTCAATTACATAATAAACATCAGAATTCAAGAAGAGAGTACATCTGAGTGTGTTGAATAAAAGTTCCAAAATTGCCTATCTTCATAACGGGTGATTTAAACACCATTAAAGATATGTAAATGCAAAATCATTTCTTTAGAACTTTAAGGAGGAAAAAGGTAGTTAAAAAAGAACTATGAAGTAATATTAAGTTGCTTCCCATTTGAAGTGCACTAATGATATTTTGGGGAAATATTACTGTAATTCAAGTGTCTTTAGCAGCTAAGCTGCGATTTGACTGTCTCTCCCTTCTCCCTTTTTGATTTTGATATGACTATAAAAAAGTTAAAATTTGAGAATATATTATGGCATCTGGTTGATGTCAAGGATGTGTTTGGTGGGGTTCTAGCATATAGTGTTTTATTATTAATTATTTCTTAATTTACATATTGATCCCAATTACTCCTTTTTCCTCCTTTCCTCCCTCCCTCCCTCCCTCCCTCCCTCCCATATCCCCTGACCACCCTCCCATCCCACTTACCCCCACTCTACAGGGAGGGTGATGCCTTCCAGGAGGGATCAACAATATCTGTCAAGTCATTTGGAGTAGGGACTAGGCCCTCCCTCCTGCCTTAACTTAAGGGAGTATCCCTCCATGGGGAAAGTGCTCCCAAAGTCCTTTTGTGCACCAGGGATATAGTGTTTTTATGTCTCTCTGTCTGTCTGTCTCTATCTCTCCCCTCCCCCTCTGTCTCTCTCTCTACATCTCTGTTCACAGTAGTTGTTAATCACCTACATTCTTTTTCTAGGCTTGGGACGCCATGAGACATTCTCTTTGTGTTATAGACTATTTGTTGGTGGTGTTATCATTTTGTTTTGTTTCGTTTTATATTTTTTTTTGTTTGTTTGTTTGTGTTTTGAGTTAGCCATGTTGTTATACTACTGCAGGTAAAGCTTCTCTGTCATTACTAGGAGACACAATCTCTCAGCAGCCTTTTAGTTCCCATGGCTATTAGTCTTTCCTCTTCTGTTTCTAAGCTGCTCTGTGAACCTTACATGCAGGAGTTCAGTGGTAGAGATACTGGCTGTGCGCCACACAGTCATTTTTGTTTTGTTTGTTTTTTTTTGTGTTTAGTCAATTTCAGTTTTTGTGAGTCTCAATCTGCTACAAAGAGAAGTATCACTGATGAGGGATGAGACTACTCTTATCTGTGGTAGCTTTAAGGATAAATATTTCGAATGAAGGTAGAAATCATGCTGATCTTGTGTAGTGATGGTATTATGTTCTCCTCTAAATTTTATATGCCCCCCTCATACCAGTAACTGGCAAGGTTTCCTTATTTAGGCCTGACTTCACTCCTGCTGGTTGAACCATTAATCCAATGAGAAAGGTCTCTTGGTTAATGTGAAGTTATGAGTGCCACTCATAACTGTCTTTGGGAGTATCTTTGCAGAGCTGGTAATTGTTGTGAAGACCCGCAGCAGAGCATGGATCCTCATGCCCCAACTTAGGAAAGGCGCCCCCCTCCCAAATCACTCACGAGAAGCAGTGTTGATGCAAAAGCATGAGGTCTTTTATTTTCCAATTGTACTGGGGTCCGCAGCCATACTCCACGTGGGGGTAGAGGACTGGGGCTTTGGGTACAGACTTAAGACAGCTTTTATAGGGTTACAACAAAGCCCGTGCATCATAAACCAATCATTTCATAGCATCCAGTGCAGACCAATTAATTTAAACTATCCAAGCCTGCACTTAGCCCAGGAAGTCTGCTTTTGCATGGGCTTCTGGGTGGGGTGACAAGGCTCATTTCCTGTGTTCACTCACTCAAAGGTGCTGTAAACAGTCAAGAATGTGACCTTTAGCCTGATCACTGGTAGGGGACCAGAGTTTGGGATTTAAATTTCCAGCTTTCTGGCGTCAGTGGAGAGTTAGGCTAAATTTTTCCATCCTTACCGTTGTAGTTCATAGGTCACAACTGACCAGGACTATTAATAATCTGATTCATTGTCCTTTATTTAAAGACACCAAAACACATGAAATTGTTTCAGATTTATGTGAAAATATTTATTTTGAGATTATATATTTATTATGCCTTTTCACTCCCTTGGATGAACCATTTGCTATGTAAATGTACTACAAGCTTAAAAAAAAAGAAATACCAGGTTTATTTATCATGTCAAATAATTTGTTTTCCAAAACAAACTCAAATTGTTTAATTGACAAATTTCCTGTATTTTTCATTCACCTTCAGCCTACATTATTCTTTGCAT
Organism: Cricetiscus sungorus; assembly: GCA_030556225.1. Taxonomy (NCBI): domain Eukaryota; kingdom Metazoa; phylum Chordata; class Mammalia; order Rodentia; family Cricetidae; genus Cricetiscus; species Cricetiscus sungorus. The sequence goes on from JANBXA010000007.1 coordinate 57,195,930, forward strand.
ACATTGGCTTTATGTGATAAGTTTTAAAAATGCTTTCCATGTAGTTAATGATGACCTGAACTCTTGATACTCCTCCTTATCCAGATACTGTGGTGACAGTCCTCTGCCACCATGCCTGGCAGTGTAAGAACCTCAGAATGAGGAGTCTTCCTATTTCAGTCGGTACCCCCAAGAACTCAAAGTCCAGTCCAGTTGATGCAACACGCAAGAGGCTTTAATGAATGGGATACTTTGTGCAAATGGACTTCTCTCAGCACACAGGCTAGAGAAGCACATTTTTATGGGTTCAGGCACTTTTAAAGGAAAAAACCACAAGCTTAGGGTGAGGCTGTGACTCCCTGTCCGCTGAGTATGTGACCACTCATGGGTTCTTTCCTTGAGACCAGATGGTCTCACCTTAGGGGTGTGCTAATTAATCTTGTCTGAGCAAATTGGAGTTGCAGCTATCTGGTGGGAGGGGCAGTGTGAATTCTTGGTATCCTGCTATCTTAGGGCCCTGTGAAGGAAGTTGCCTGTGCTTTTCTAAGTCAGACTGTCTTTCATTTTAAGTGGGGGTTTTCTTAATTTTGCTTTTGGTCTTTCACCAGTAGTATTTGTTTCTGAAGAATATTTACCTTTTGTAGAGGTTCCTTATGAATCACAGGCAGCTTGTTCTCATCACTGCTACAAATATGGCAATCATGAATCCAAGAGAAATGTTGCCTCCGACTTTTGTCTGTCATCTACTTGGTTATATATTATTGTGATGCCTAATGGATTGGATAAGAATCTTGAATTACAGAATCTCTAAGTGGTCATACTTTGTAAAATAGAAAGACACTTTCAGGATGTCACCAAGAAATCTGCAGTATGGTTAAAACAGATATCAATGTCTTATGGCAGTTTTCTCCAAGTTGGAAACAAAATTTAGAAGCTATTATTATTATTTTTATTAGTAGAAGAAAAGAAACTTGTCACAGGAATAAAGAATTAAAGTTTGTGGTGTTAGTTTCAATTCCCTCTAAATATAATTCTCCATCCCCTCCCTTTTTTCACCACTAATGAAAATGGGCATGGCATTCATGGATATGCTATATTAACCAACACTGCATTGTCATGCATCAATCAACTACAATATCAAAGCAGAAGGTAATTGTATAAATGTGAACTTTCATTTCTCAACTTTATTGGGAAAAGATTATATTTTGTTTTCATGTCATATATCACTGATGATACTAAGTATATTACTAAGCAATTCATAAATATAGACTGCATTGTGATTTGCTCACTTTATTTCTCTTTGATAAAAACTCCAGGCTGAATTTCAGTGTAGCCAAGGGGAAAAAAAAGAAGTTCAGGTGAGAGTAACATTTTCATTGTTATTATGGTAGATTTTTACAGCCAATTTCCAGGAAACTAATAGGAATACAGGGAAGGAAAGGAGGAAGAGGGGGCTGGAATTGACATGTAAAACAAGCTTAATTCTAATTTAAATTTAAAAAGTCCTGTTTAGCATTTGTCAATTCCATACTGTTCAAATCACAGTTAATTAACATTTACAAGAGTACTTTGTTGTGAACAGTTACAAGAAAGTAGAATGGAGAAAAAAAATGTTTTCATTAGAATGGAATATATAGTATACCATAGATAAAACACAACAAACATCATGACCAAGTCTGTAAAAAGAATCAGAAGAGAATGGTTTCAAGCTGTAAATTAAATTGATTGTATTTCACATTTATATTGCCAGCTTAAAAAGTTAATGAAGTAAGACAATAGACAAAGTATGATGACACATGTATTTTAAGAATGTTGTAAAACTCTGTAGTTATTATGATAGTTATATAGTTATAACAATAAAACTCCAGAAGGTATAAGAAGTTAGGAGATAGTAACATAAGCTTCATAAAGAAACATGGGTAAACAAGGCACAGGAGATGGTTTCTACTAAACAAATGGTTCTCTGAAGAAAACCTGAGAAAGGGATTAAGACTAAAGATGCTGACAATATAAAATGTAGCTAAAAGTATCAAAATCCATTAGTTTGATATAGCTTTTAATTTAAGTAGAAATAAATAAGAATGAATCTTCTGAGAATATAACACTATAAAATGTTAACATACATATACTCATTGTTATCACTTCTTACCAACCATTTTTATTTTATATCTCAAGCTATTATGTATGCCAAGCAACTATTATGTAAAAAAATTTGTTGAATCTTTTTAAAACTGGCTTCAGCCAAAAACAATCCCGTTTTTGTTTTTTGTTTTTTGTAATTCAAAATTGAGTTAAAATTTGTGGTAACTAATTCCTTTGGGCAAGTATGTAATGAATATCAACAGTTATGTGCTGGCTTAACTTACTTTGACCCATAAAAATGACTAATGTGGCAACTATCAATCACAACTCCTAACTCTTCAGCATGGCAGGACTTTCATACTAACACATACAGTACCTACAGTTGCAGTAAAATTAGTTTCAGGAATGAAACTTAAAATTATAGGGACTAAAAGAATAATAGATTTCACAATGTCAGTGATATTTATATGTAAGAAAAGTAGATGATCAGAATTCAAGATTTTCTTCTCACATTTAATATTTTTAAACCCCAAATGAATGCATCATTTGACATGTCTGTCTTATAATAATGTGTACCTTGATTTTATATGTGGAAAGCATTAAAATTATTGTCATGGGAAAATAAAAGTCATGGGAAAAACATGTATTCATTATAAGGCAAACATTTCCTAAATAATAGACAAGAGGCTAAGAAGTTATAAACTTCCTTTTTTATCTCCATCACTTGTAAACCAATGAAGCACAAAAATTATGGGCTAAAAATATTTGCAATGACATGATAAAAATGACTTTTGTCCAGAACTTAATTTTTATGTTAACTCCAAATATTGGATACAGAACTGTCACCAAGTAAAAATTCAATTTAAGAATACAAATTCATTTAGGAATAAATAAATATCACCAAAAGTTTGGAATTATAAGCTAACAAATTATATTACATCTAAGAAAATAGAATTTTATCTATTTCTAAGAATTATTTTTATCTTACGTGTATGAGTGTTCTGTGAATTTGGAGAATTGAATGCAGGTCCTTTGAAAGAGAACCTAGTGCTCTTAATCTCTAACCTTCTGTCTGTCATGAATCAAGTTGAACTAGATATCCTGTATTGAGGATTGCTGAATCTGGTGACATGACCAGATCAGCATCCTCAGACAATCTGATGTAGCCTTATGTTACAGATTCATCTTTTTCTGAGGTTACACTGTCCCTGGTGGATTTTCTATTATTCCAGTATTTGTCTACTCCCGCACCCAAAAAAAAATAATATTCTCATTTTATCTCATACTAGTTTTTTGAGACTCTAAATTCCCTTCCAAGAGGACTTGGATGCCCTTGTGGCCATAGCACTTTGCTAGAGAGTAGACTATTTAAGAGCAACCATCCAGAAGTAAGTGGAAGTACTGCCTGACTCAGTAAACTAGTCTTAACATTGTTAGTTTAAATGCTAGGCATGGCCCACGAAATGGCATCATGACTGACACTAGCTCATAATCTATTCACTTGTTCTGACTGAGAGTAATACTCATAAAATCTTTTTGGCTTAGTTTTCTCCCAGTCTAAAAAAATAATTCCTATGGTAAGGGCAGATTCACCTTAGCCAGCAGGGATGATTTGGTCTCTTCCACAGGACTATTCTACCACTTGCTTCCCTGGATCTGCTTTGTTACATCAAAGAATTCAAAAAAGATGTCTGTGGTCTCTGGGGGAGTTGAAGTAAAGGTTTTTAATCATTAATTATAAATACATTCTCAACCAATGCAGGTACTTTAGGATGCTGAAAGTTAAAGGCCTGCAAGAGTACTTTGAGATTCTGGAAGTCAACCAGCCTAATTCTTACAACAGCTGGAAACACACAGACAACCTGGAGGAGATAGATACTGCCAATCTGAGAAACAGCAAAAGAGTTTGAAATAAAAATGTGACCCCCATGTATTTCTACAAAGGAAAACTGCTTAAGGGGAAATGGTTTGCACAAAGAACAGTTCAAATTTGGGAAGGCCACATAAGTTACAAGACCTGAAGAGGCTAGAGAGAAATTATTTAGGAGTATTCTCATCATCTCATGTTTCAACATCGATCATGTCTCATAGGACCTTCCCATGCTGATATAAGCTACATCTCTGGACAGAGGAAGAACATATCATTGAAAATTAATCAGGTCTTTAAAAAAGACAAAGTCATTACTTTTTCATGAACATTTATTTTTCTACAAAGTTTGGGTCAAGAAAGCCTGCCTATAATATAGAACTCATGACTAATTCAGAGTAAGTTCTGTTAAAATGAAAAGGAAAATGTGTAATCAGAGGGGCTGGCGAGACAACACATTAGGAAAGACCCTTCTGTACAAGCAGGAGATGCTTATATTGGAAACCTAGTACTCATATTAAAAATGACTGTTCATTATCTTGTAATTCTATAATCCTAGTACATAAGTAAGAACATAATGATATGATAATCTAACAGTACAGTCATTTACCTTATCAGTGAATGCTCAGTTTGAAGTCCAGATATCAAACATACTGTCAATTCAAACATACAAGACAAGAATGATTATGATCCAGATATATACCTATTTGATAGAAAAACAGGATCATGAATTTCCTGTAAAATCAGTTATAATAGTTAGGACCAGCCTCAATTGTATAATATCCTGCCATTGTCTTCATGATTATATAACATGCTTCTAACAATGACCATCACACTTCTTGATTTAAAATAGTTTGGCGCTCAAATATCTGTGCCTATTCTCTAGATAATGGTAGTATGTACAGGAAGAGTAATCTTTATATAATAATAATTTTGATAAACTATAAATATAAACTCAGAGAATCGATGAAATTTTCACAAGATAATTTAATCATAAACATGTATGAGTCCTTATAAATATTATTTAACAAGGCTCATAACAGCTATGAGAAATCCTTACTTCTTTAGAGTTACATACAAACATATAACACACACACACACACACACACACACACACACACACACACACACACACAGCAGTAGTAGGCCCATTGAAATAATTCACATTAAAAGGACATTTCTTTAGAAGAGGAAGGTTGTCAAATCCACACTTGTCCTCTCCTAGCCCTCTATTCTGTTATTTCTTTTTTCTCACACAGTGAAGGAGTAAAATTTATAAAAAGTCCCTTAAACTTGATGTGTTCTCTGAAATGAGTCCTATTCATCATTTTTAAATAATGTTTAATTTAAATTTGAAACAAGCTTGTTTTACATGCCAATCTCAGTTCTCCCACTCTCCTGTCCTCCCCTGTTTTGCTTACAAACCCCAATCCCTTTCCATCCCATTCCATCCCATCCCACCTCATCTCATCCCATCCTGTTTCTTCTCCCCAGAGAGGGTGAGGTCTACCATGGGGAATCTTCAAAGTCTGTCATAGCATTTGGAGCAGGACCCAGGCCCTTTCTCATGTGTCTAGGATGAAGCAGTATCCCTCTGTATGAAATGGGCTCCCAGAGTCAATTCCTATACTAGGCATAAAAACTGATCCACTGCCAGAGACCGCATATTTGCCCAGTCCTCTCAACTCACACCACATTTAAGGAAGCTGGGTCAGTCCTATGCTGATTTCCTAGCTTTCAGAATGGAATCCATGAGCTCCCCCTTGTTCAGGTCAGCAGTTTCTGTGGGTTTCTCCAGCCAGGTCTTGAGCCCTTTGCTCATTACTCCTCCGTCTCTGCAACCGTATCCCAAGACTTTGGCTTAGTGTTTAGCTGTGGGTGTCTGCTTTTAATTCCATCAGCTAGTAGATGAAGGCTCTAGGATGGTTTATAAGGTAGTTATCAATCTCATAACAGGGGAAGGACACTTAAGCTAGCCACTCTATTATTGCTTAGTTTGTTACCTGGGGTCATCCTTGTAGATCTCTGGACAACTCCCTAGTGCCAGATTTCTCTTTAGAACTATAATGGCTCCTTTTATTATGATATCTTTTTTCTTGCTCTCCTCTATTCTTCCTGTGACTCAATCTTCCATTCACCCATTGTATGGCCCTGGTTCTGCTTCTGGGTAGTGTCAAGGTTCAGTCATTTCCATGGAAATAGTAAGTTAATTAAAAATCATGTTCAGATATTGCAGTTTTATAGACCTGAGGACAAGTTCCCATCATGTAAATTCTCTTAAAACCTTTTCAGGTTTCAAATCCCTTTCTGTCCATCTCTACCACACCAGACTGAACCCAACACGAGTGTTCCTGGCTCTGTCTTCTTCAATGCCTCACACCTATATATTTTTTCTTGTTTACTCATGCCCAAGACCCATACCTTCACTCTTCCTCCCCTTCCTATATGATATAAATCTGACTTTTCACATAGGATATAACTAATTTGTTCAATATTTATTTTATTTCTATCTCTAGCGATAAAATATTTTAAAGCAGAAGCATGGTGACTTTTCAAATATACCAAACCTTAAATATTCTGGATTACATATCTTTCATTTAAGCCTTAGAAGCAGCTGATCTTTGGTAGATATCATTCAGTTTGCTTGCTGCCTTGATTAAAATGACAAGGGGCAGTTAATACACTCTAATGATTTTGCTTTTGACATTTCTTCTTATGTACTATAGGTACATATGCATTTGCTTTATTTTTCACATGATTATAATCAAGATTTTTTCCAGTACCTTACCACTTAGTTAATGGATAAATATTTCTCGGGGCTCCAATTCACCATTCATTATGATATAGATGGTACCCCTTTGCTTCAGAGCTACAAATTCCTATATTATTTATCATAAGATGGTTTTTATTAATAATTAACTGCAAATGTTCAGTTACATGTAATATATATGTGAAGAACTTATTCTTTCATTTACAACAGAGACAGTCTCATCTAGCATTTATATACTACCAGGGCAAGGATTTCTTTTCAAATGTTTATAGGAATACACATTTATTTTGAGTATATTCATCTAGGGAATGGAACAGTAGAGAATGGAAACTGTATGAGATTTTTTTCTTTTATTTCCTATACTTTTTCTAATAGTGGATGCTGAATAAATATTTAAGCAAGGACTTCAAAACTCATGTTCCTGTGGGATCACACACTAATCAGAAGGAGGCCTGTAGCATTGCTGCAGAAGCTTGATTCCTAACCTTCCTAGTTTTATATTCCTCCTGTTACTTTATCAAAGAACATAGATTTCAGCATGATATTAAAAAGCATATTGCTGTGAGAAAGATACAGAAGTGTTTATAGGCATTGTGTTTTGCTGTGTATCATTGATAATAAATTTTAAGGACAGCATTACTGCTATAGTGTTGATAGAAAGCAATTTTATAGCTCCTGCTTTAAAACAAATAATTCAGTTCAGTTTTGTGGAAATGTAAAGTGATACAGACGAGGTAAAAATGTTATCACCATGGTAACTGTAAACCCTGAAGATAATAATAATTTTGAAACTGAAGTAGGAGTGTTGTCAGGTAGGGCTGTGAAGAAAAACTAGAAACATTACTGGTCAAGGGATATTAAAGGTGAGGGTTGCTGTGTTTTTAGGAATTGTTTTGAGTACACTGCAGCTCCTTGAGGTGTTTTCATGTCCCTTATGCCTGCAATTAAATTTTTAAAGAAAGCCCTCTTTGAATACTGAAGGGAAAGCATTTCTATCTTCTCTCTCAGATGTTGATTATTTCTTTTGTGATGATCTTCTCACTGTGATCATTGGGTGCAGGTGGTGTTTTAAATTTGAAGTTAAAATATTTACAGTGTAGGAAAAGAAAAGATAATTATAGCTACTTTCTAAACAATTTTTTAGTTAATTACAATATAATTACATATTCCATACCTTCTACTCCCTTCAACTGCTCCCATGATAGCCATGCTCCCTGTCAAATTCATGGACTCTTTTCTTTTACTAATTATTTTTGCACACAAACGTATACATACAAGTAAATATTAAAAACCAATGTGAGTTAATAAATACTTGAAGTAACTTCATGGGCCAGAGATAGAAGATGGTAATGACTTAATGAAACAAGCATTGTGCCCATAAATTAAAACTACTCTACCAGTTATACAAGTAGGATCGGGTTGCCTCAGCATCAGAAAGATGAATATTAAGTTCCAATTCGGAACACAAAGGGCAGTAAAAAGAAATGCAGTCTTGGAAAAGTGAAAATATCTTCTAGCAGCAAATTTAGATGCACAGCACTTCATATTGAGACCTAAAGTGAAACCTATTAACAGTATTTCTAATGTACACCTTATCTTTCTTGAGTTGGCTCATGTCTTTTCTTTTCCTAGAATATGCTTGTTCCTCTTATCTACTATCTGAAAAAAAAATGTTAACTTTTCAAGCATCAGTCCAGATGTCTCCTGTTTCTCAATCCCTTCCCTGCCCTACTTTGAGGTCATTGAATCATCCATGTCTTTGTTCAATAACAATGCAGAACCAGCTATCACAATTTGGAAATCTCTTCTCTCTTGCTTATTTCACTCTCTAAAGGCACAGTATAGATGAGCACAATGGTTAGCAAACAATAGATCTCCCAATCTTTGCTAGAATTAAATACATAAATGCTTTTTTCTTCTTCTATTAAAAATGGTAGTCTTTTACATCTAAGTAATGGCACCATCATAGAAAAATGCAGCCAAGTTATATATGTTATATTGATCTTTACTTCTTTGTTTTCTCTTTGAAACTAACATACCAACAGGTTGTTACTATGCTACTATCATTCTTTTCTATGACTATTTCAAAACTCTGTGACTATTTGAGGGACAGAAGTTTCTAACATTATTGAAACTATTTTTTCATTTACTTCTAGCTTTTTAAAATTATTATTATTTTCTTATTTTACACATCGATTCCAGTTCCCTCTCCCTCCCTCCAAACCTCCCTCCCTCCCATGCTTCCCAACCACCCTCCCATAACATTCTCCCCACACTTCAAAGGGAGGGTGAAATAATATTTTAAAAGGTTGAATTTGTCAACATTTAAAAGTTGATGTGTCATCTTACTGCTGACTCATAAGTAATTATAACTCCATGGCTACCAAGAATATTATTAAGAATCATAAAACTGATTCATATTTCAGTTATTAAATACAAAGATTTTAAGTCAACAAAATAATAGAAAATTATATATATGTATATATATACATACATATATATACATATATACATTTATATATAATGATATATAAATAATTTGTTTTTCAAGTCAGGGTTATTCAGTAGTGAGGGAGCCAGTTCTGTAACTCACTCTGTAGATGTTGTAGATCTCTGTAGAAATCACAGAGATCCACCTGCCTCTACTTCCCGAATGCTGGGATTAGAGGTGTGTGCCACTAATGCCTACCAAACAAGTGATAGACCTATATAGCAAGAACTTGTTGTCTTTAAAGAAAGAAATTAAAGAAGATACCAGCAAATGGAAAGATCTCCTATGCTCTTGGATATGTAGGATAAACATAGTAAAAATGGCAATCTTTCCAAAAGCGTTCTACAGATTCAATGCCATTGACAAGTTGCCAAGACCAAACGGCAGCCCACAGACTGGGAAATGATTCTCACCAATCCTACATTTGACAGAGGGCTGATCTCCAAAATATACAAAGAACCCAAGAAACAAGTCAACAAAACACTAAATAACCCTATTACAAAGGGGTACAAAACTGCAGAGAGAATTCTCAATAAAGGAAATTAAAAAGGCTGAAAGACACTTAAGAAAAAGTACTTTGCATCCTGAGCTCAAATTTAGATTATGATTGTCATTTTTGTTTTGTTTGTTTTTTGTTATTTTGAGACACGGTTTCTCTGTGTAGCGTTGGAGCCTGTCCTAGAACTCGCTCTGAAGACCAGGCTGATCTTGAATTCAGAGAGATCCGCCTAGATCTGTTGGTGTTAAAGGTATGTGTCACCAGCTGACTTAGATTGTGATTTCTAATAAAAAAATAAAGCATCTCTAGAATAATTAAAAAAAAAGTGCTTAACATCCTTAGCTATCAGGGAAATGCAAATCAAAACAACTCTGAGATACCATCTTAGTCCTCCCAGAATGGCTAAAATTAGAAACATCAATGACAACTTATGCTGGAGAGGATGTGGAGAAAGCAGAGCACTCCTCCACTGCTGGTGGGAGTACAAACTTGTACAGCCATTTTGTAGATAAATATACAGTTCCTCAGAAAAATGGAAACTGTCTACCACAGGACCTGACAATCCCCCTATTAGTCATATACCCAAATGATCCACATCCATGCAACAAAGATATCTGTTCAACTATGTTCATAGCAGCATTCTTTGTAATAGCAAGAACCTGGAAGCAACCTAGATGCGGCTCAACTGAAGAATGTATAAAGACGATGTGTCACATCTACACAATGGAATACTAATCTGTAGAAAAAAAAAATGGAATCTTGAAATTCTCAGGCAAATGTATGGAACTTGAAGATACCATCCTGAATGAGGTAACCTAGTCACAAAAAGAGGAACATGGTATGTACTCACTCATATATGGATTTTAGACATCGAGTAAAGATTCATCAGCCTATAATTCACACCACCAGAGAAACTAGGATACAAGGAGTATTCTAAGAGATTCCTCGAGGTCTCTCATAAAAGGGGAAAGGAACAAGATCTCCTGAGCATATTGAGTGTGGGGGGACAGTGAGTGGAGAGGGAGCTAGAAGAAAGAGAAGGGGAGGAAAAAAAAGCATGTGGGACTGGGAAGATTGAATCAGGGGAGGAAGAGGTGAGAGAGAGAGAGAGAGAGAGAGAGAGAGAGAGAGAGAGAGAGAGAGAGAGAGAGAGAGAGAAGATACCATAAAAGAGGGATCCATTAGAGGTTTAAAGAGAAAACTGACTCTAGAGAATTGTCCAGAGACCTATAAGACTGACCCCCAATTAACAATTTGAGCAAAAGTGGTTAGGGTACCATAAATGCCTTTCCTTGATGATGAGATTGATGACTAACTTATGATGGTGGCATCATAGAGCCCTCATCTAGTTAGCTGATGGAAACAGAAGCAGACCTCCACAGCTAAACACTGAGCTGAAATGGAATGCAGAGAGGGAGAACAAGACTAGGCTACAGAAACCCACAGAGACAGCTGACCTGACCAAGGAGGAGCTAATGGGCCTACAGACTGATAGCTAGGAAAACAGCATTGGACCAACCCTGACTCCCTGATCATGGGTCTTATTTAGAAGGCCTGGGCAGTCTAAGGATCATTTGACAGTGGAACCAGGATGTATCCCTGGTGCACAAAAGTCTTTGGGAGCAAATTCCTCATGGGATGGTAGGGTGGTCACAGGGAGATTGGAAGGGAGGAGAAGAAGGATGGATGAAGGGAGGAAGGGAAAGGGAACTTGGATCGACATATAAAATAAGAAAAATAAATAAATAAAAAGTAAAAATAACCCATGTACTTTGTAAAAAACTTTAGTAATTTAAAATTTTTATTATTGTCCACTTTATTTTAGGAAACTATTTTAGTCAACATAATTAAAATACTGGCAAACATTGTTAATAGTTTTCAAAATAAATGTCAATATTTTTAAAATATATAACAAATATAACAAATTATAAAATTATCTTTCTACCTATTGACAAAATGTTTGCACAAATTAAATACTCCATTGAGAAAAGTATCTCTTCATTCTAGTACAAGCATTTATCGTATTTTCTCTCTAGGATGAATAAAAATATAAAATACATTTCAGAGAATGGGTGCCCCTCAATTAGGAAAATAGCTTTCTCACTATGATCATTTTTATATTGTCTTTGAGATCAAAACATGATTAGTAGTGAATGTTTCCTATTAATATTTGCAAAGCTTAATGTATTAGAATGATAGTCCTGGAAGGTTTTTCAAATATTTGATATATTGATAAGTATAGGTAATAAGCAAATCAACAGTGTACAGTGATATGATCTACATTTCTGAACATAATCTGGATGCAAAATCATTAGTGTACCAGACTGCAATTACATAATTCTCTACTTATCAAATTCACTTAATGAAATTATTTATCTTAGGAAGCACTCACTTCTCATTTTGATTTTGATTGAAATCCTCCAGTCTTTACAAGATTTTTAAATAAAAACCCAAGCCCACACTATATATTTTCACACCCTTGAATATAAAAAGTAACAGAAAAAGTATTTAAATTATTCCCTGTACCTGTTTCTAAACTACTCATATTTTATATTCTCATTTTATTATTTGATAATCACAAAAAGATAAGGGCTAATATGTTTACAAAATTGTCATTTTTCTAGGATTCTTTAAGACACTATCTGATTTAGTTACTTGGATAAACATATCCATTAGTATTCTACATGTTTCAATAAGAAAATGCACCTCAGAAATTTAATGGCTTCTGCAGATCTCACAGATTGACATAATAAAATCTAGAATTAGCATTTCTGATGCAAATTTTGGGCTTCTACTTCTTTATCTATGTTGTCAGGCAGGTGGAGGCTATCCCAGAATGACTGCATGCCTTAATCATATTGCAAAGTTAATTTATTTTGTCCAGTTGTTTTCTTAGAACCCTGCCAAGGAACTGGTCCATGATAAACAGATCTAAGTTGACGTAAGAGGTATAGGGAAAGATTTGAATTCAAACTAATGTTGCTTAGACAAGAACAAATAGAAAAATTTTGCCAAAACAAAACACAAAGTAGAAGTAGCAAACATGATATCATTAGCAGATAATCTTACAATTATGAAATGGCTGTGACATATATAAAGAGTAAAATACTAACTAAAAGGATAGCATATCAAATAGTACTTTGGAGAAAGCCTTGAATGAATCCCTAATTTGAAAGCACATAGCTTAAATCAAATGATTCATTCATAATTTGAATTATATGGAAAAACACAGATAATTGAGATGCCATGAATAACTCTGTTTCTCAGGTAGCATATATGATTCATTTTCATTCCATCCTTCTAGAAATTATAAAAATTTCACCTATTATAGAAGAAGAATAAGGAGGGGAACACAAAAGAAGACATATTTGCATTAGACAATAAACAATAGTATAAATGAAGTCAATTTAATAAGGTCATAAAATATAGAGGGAGAATACATAAAAAATTAAGACAAAAATGTTTGTAGAGACAAAATGTTAGTGCATATCAGAAACTCAGACAAGAATTTACAACATTGAATTTGACCCTTTGTTAATGATAATGCCCCCTTTTGCATATCCATGAAAACACAGAGTTTATACAAATCCCAAATTTACACATGAGTGGAAAATCTAATGTCTTTGACTTCAATGTTATAGGCTTAATAATTTAGATGTATGATGATGCACTTGTGAAAAGAAAAGAAAAGCCAGAGATGGTACTGCAAGAATGTTTAATAGAGAAATTTTTAGCTGTGCAAGTGTGAGGAGTGGAACCTGGTTTGCCTCACTCACATAAAAATTGGCCAGACCAGCGTGTCACCCCAGTACTCATGGTGCAAAGGTTCCAGACCCTGAGGTAAGCTGGGGAGTTACACTAGCCAAATTTGCAAGCTTCAATTTAAACAAGAAATTATTTCTCAGTAAATAACATGGGGAATGATCCAAAAAAACCTTCATTGTCTATCCCTGGCTGGCCTCCACATGCACAAGGATTACAGTGCATGTGCACCTGTACATATATGTTCCCATATATATGTGAATATTTACATGCACAAACATGTATTCTATACATGTACACACAGAAGAAATGAAGACCAGAGTAAAGCAAAAGAGTATATGGCTATTTAGTTTGATTAGTTTATAATTTGTGTTCATTTCCTTTTAACCTCCATGGAGCAAAAATATAATGTATAGTCTTAGAGGTTAGAGGTCAAATAAAAAGTTTAATTTATGAAGATAATAGGGATTAAGAGATTTTGTGGTACTCTGTCTCAACAGGTACATTTACAGCACACTTCCTATACCATAGGATAAGAGATCACTTCAGAAGAAGGGGAAGATTGTAAGAGCCAGAGGAAGTGTCCTTTGAGCTTGTGTCTCCTAGAAATAGTAGAGTGGCTACAACCATGAAATCATATCTACATGACTGAACAAAACCTTAACAGTGACAATATTAGACATACTAAAGAACTATGGACAGTTGGAGAATGTTAAGAGAGTAATAGTCTTCCTCAGCAAAGAAACCCTAATTGATTATGCAATACTGATTGGTCAGCACTGATATAGTATACATACAGGCAGGTAAATATAAATGCTTAGTAATTATAGTTATGTGTGTGTATATACTATATATCATGTCATAAATTTTAGAGAGAAGAAGAGGGTACATTGGCGGGAATAGAAAGAGAATTAGAAGAAGGAAAGAAAAGGGGTAAATAATGTAATTATATTGTAATTTTATACAAATAGAGGGATAAGTAATAAATGGGAATAGAGTAATAATTTTACATGTGACATTGGGGAGAGAGAAAAATAGAGAGAGAAAGGTAGAGAGGGACAGATAGAGTGGTGGCTCATGCACATCTGTCTTTTTAATATGGATCAAGATACCCAATGTAAGCAGTTTAAGAGAACACAGGCTGATTTTTTTTGAACCATAGTGTGGATTTTCAGATTATGGGCACTCCTACTCTCTCAGACTTGCTGCACTGCACAATTTTATGGAAGAAATGAAAGAAATGGTCTGTTCACCTGCCCAGCGCACAGTAGTAAGGGAGGAATGAGGGAGGGAGGGAGGGAGGGAAGGGGGGAGAAAGAGAGAGAGAGGGAGAGGGAGAGGGAGAGGGAGAGGGAGAGGGAGAGAGAGAGAGAGAGAGAGAGAGAGAGAGAGAGAGAGAGAGAGAGAGAGAGAGAGAGAGAGAGAGAGAGAACAGACCCAGGGACCAAATATTTTTAATGAGCACCCTTGCTTGCAATGAACTAGCTTCCTTTTCACAGAACTTCCTATTAAAGTATTCCCTACCACTCAATAGACTGCAGTTGAAGATGAAGACACTTTCAAAGCATAGAAAGAACTGTGAAAAATACTTTAAAGTTTGTTGTGCATTTCTGAAATATGTATAAATATATTTTACTTAGGATAATTTGTAGAAAAGATGTTATACAAGGAGAGAAGGAGAGATGGTGGCAGAAGAGAAAGTTATCTACAGCTCAGCTCTGTGAAGGTGAAAACTTGATTTGTATCTTTATTCTTGTCTATTTATGTCTTGTTAATTTATTCAAATTTGAAAAATAAGTTATATTATAAACCTAAGCTCTTCCTAGACCTACCAACATGGCAAGGCATACTGTAAAACTTATTCTGTGTGAGGCAAAAGTACCATTAGAATTCACTTCTATTGAAAAGAGATTTAGAAAATCCTGTCTGGAGCACAACAACTTCTGCTGGGTTGAATTGAGTTGAATAACCCACTACTAAAGTCTGTCTGAATTATTTTCTCACTTAACTCATACAGCTTTCCTGATTCTAGAAAACATTGTCTAAATTTAGAACACAAAAGGACAGGATTTCCAGTAAAAATTCAATGTGCTATTTAGGACTTGTCTGTATTACACAAAATTTTTAAATCAGATTTCTCACCTTATTTGTATTCAATCTGACAACATTACTGTAAATCAATATTTAGTACAGGAAAAGGCATCAACAGTTATTAGTTGTGGATTAGAATAGAGAAGAATCTAATATGTATAGGAAATGTAGATGTTTTGTCTTTAAAACTTATTGTTGATTTAAAAAGTACCCACCTGAGATTTAAATTACTTTTTCTTTTACATATTGCATGTCATAGTAATGGCTGAATACATGAAAAACAAAATTTGAAAAACGTCACACATTGTAATAAGTGTCATACAAAAAAATCTGATTTCAATAGGGTAGAGGTGTGAAGGAATCAGAACTTATACATACTTTGACATGGCAGGCAATGAAAAAAATCTCAGTTGATGTTGATCACATAAAAATCAAAATAATAAAGTGGAATTTTGAAATACACTTGTCTTTTACTGGAAAGACAAATTAAGTTATAATCTTTAACTAAACATCAATTTTCTAATAATTTCTTCACTATGTCACAATTATACACAAAAAGCCATTTTTTTTTAAAGCTTACTCAGGGCTTCAGATCGGGGTTTTTCATGTTAATCCATGTGAAATTTATCCCTTTAAGTTTAAGGAATTCTCCACAGCAAAGAAAAGAAACAAATGAATATTTAGGAATTTAAGCACAATTTAGACTGCATCATTAAAACCATAAATCAAATCCTTACAGAGTCAATAACACATTAATTACCATTTTAAACTAGCCTGCCATTGTCTATAAATCGGTTTTCTCATAAAGTGCTTCATTTAAATTTATTAGATGAATTCTCCTTGTAGTGAAAAACACATTATTAGAAAGCAGTGCCAATGAATAAAATAAGTATCCAATGCTTGGTTGCCAGCTAAGCCAGAGGCCTGGTTGGTTAATTAACTGACATTGACTGACATGATACCTTTATTTCAAACTTTCAGTGTTAGGTGAAGAAACAAAGGATAAATGGTGTCGATTTCATATCAGTTTTGTGCTGGAAAGTAGATTGTGGTTGAGTTGAAATAAAAATATGTTAGTAAGAATATCTTGAAATCAAGAGGGTAGAAAAAAGGTGGGGTCAGTTATGTGGAATCCATTAAATTCATCATTCTTTATATATGGTCTTTTTTATTAATTAATTAATTAATTGTACATCTCAATTGCAGTTTCCCCTCTCCTCTCTCTTTCCATTCCCTTCTCTCACCTCCCTTCCACATCCACCCTCCTCAATCCAGTCCTCCCTCTTTCTCTTCAGAAAGGGGCAGTCCTCCCATGGGTATTGACAAAGCAAGGCATATCAAATCCTCCTTAAATTCATAGATTTATAATGATAGGCTTAATTTAATGATGTATATTCCCATATTTAATATCTGATATAATGGATTATAAAATGTTTACCAATGAGAAAAGGAATATGTGCCAAAGATAAATGAGTTGAGCTATTATTCTACTGTATTGATACCTAGTGGCCAAATACTTTTGGTCTATCAAGTGAAACGCAAGAGGATGAAGACCACTTCAACTTTAACAGTATCATTGCTATTATTTTCTATTAACTTGAATTATTAAAGTCACAACTGTGGATGTCTTACCCATAGAATTCGCACATCAAAGCTTTATTGGACTCAGACAGAAAGGCCCTATTTATATAGTGGGAGCAATATTAAAGTAAAAAGGTAAACCAAGCAATAACAACACTAACATCTGCTCTAACTATGTTATCCATCTGTCACTTCTAACGCCCCCACCCTCATCCTAGAACACACTACCTGGGGTTTGAATACATGGTTTGAGTATTGCTTTGGTCATGTTCTCTAGTGATTCATGGCTTAAATATATTTTCTGTGGCATAGAATGAAGAGGATAGAAACTGTTTATAGACATAAGCTTTGGCAGTTTGCTATTGTGGAGCCCCCTGATATATCAGGAGAGAAACAAGCTAGATAAGGTGCACAGACATATTGCTTATCTCTTTCCACATAAAGCCCTAGACTTCCTTGGACTGCCACAATACAAAGACTTTTACAGCAGCTTGAATAGAACTGTAGGCCAATATATATGTCTGGCTCATATATTTTACTGTGAAAATACAAAATAAATCATCTTTCTCCTGTCTGACTGAAATTGTTTCTTTACTGTTTCAAAATATAAAACCCTCTTATGTGTCTTTTCAAGTTTTCTTTTTTTCTTCCGATGTTGATGCCTTGTATTTAGAGTCCTCCAACAACCAAACTAAATATAAGTGTTTTATCCGTTTAGTTTCCTACTGAAGTAAAAATGAAGTATGCAATAGCTTGGTTCTTTAATCCTCCTGTGTTTTGAACATGTTCCCATGATAGTTATTTTTATGCAATTTGATTAACCCTGTATGTCCTTCCCCACTGCATGTTGTGTCTTGAAATACTTAAGGTGTTCTTATTATTATAGATTCCAAAAAAAATGTAACACCTACAAACTTTATAACCAATACTGTTAGTTATTTCTCTGGAATAAATTCTCAATTGTATTTATCTAAATTCTTCAAGACAATACCATTTTTTTTAATTTTCAGATTTTTTCTTATGGTATTACCCTTTTCTAGACTAATCTAACAGAAAATCCAAATAGTTGATTGTGCATGCAAGCATATACATTGCTTTTCTTCATACTGTGAGCCAAGACCTAATATTAATATAGCAGAGCCAAGTTTTTCTTCATGATGGTTTTAGGAGATTGAGTAGAGTTGATTCATTCTAAGGGCATGTCAGAAAACAGCTATTTCTATTATTGTCAGTAGGAAGAAGCAAAGAAGAATATGACCATGCATGACACATTTCCAGGACCCACTCTGAATGATCTACCTCCTAATCCCTATACCTTCCATACCCCATAAAACATAGCCATATTTTGGAGAACAAAACATGGGCTTAAAAACATGAGATTAAAAACATGAGCTTCCATCTTTTTTTCTTGATTTGGAAACAGCAGTATGGCATGTCCATAGAAAGGAACCATTACTTCATCTAGCTCACTGTTCACCCTTGGATTTGCCTCACTGTTTAAATGATGTGTGAGTCTACAGCTATCACATTCATATTATACACAGCAAAATTATGAAAAGTTTGAAGTTAGAAGTAAGAATATGCAGGGAGATGACCTTTAAGGTACTTGTGTAAGCTCTAACAAAACATTTGGTTAATCTATTAGACATTATCGTCACATAACTTCACTTTATGATGAAAGCTGAGGCGTGTTGCTTTGTCTATCTAGATAAAAAGCTTGTCAAAACTTAGCCATCTATTATTAATGAAGAAAAGCTGAACAGATACTGATAGTCAATTATGGTACTGCCATGAAATTTTTGTTTTGTTTTTTGAAATGTGTAGACAAAAAAAGCCCTTACAATTATCCTGGAAATTATTTTAGTCTTTTAAGTAAACTATAGTCACTAAGCATTTATGAAGGGGTAAGGCTAGAGAATTAAGGTTAATTCATTCTTGTCAATTTAAGAACTATAACACTGGGCGTGTTCCTAATTGGGTATTCTGTTGATTAGGTAACAAGGCTCTGCTCAGAGTTTAAGCAGCGATTCATGTCTTTGTTGAAGAACTTAGAATGATAAAATAACAGACTAATATTTTATACTTGAGTAGGATAAGATTAGCCATTCCATAAAATGGCATACAACACCTTGAAAGTCTCAAAACAGAAATAACACATTAATGTGGGGGAAATGAAATGTCTCTTACAGCAGACATAACTTTACTTTACATTGAGAAAAAAAGCAAAATTTGGAGGTGACATCAAAATGTAAGTTAAATTTAAGAGTGAGTCAATGGGACAGAAAAAGCAAGGCTAGCACTCCTCTGAATGAGACTGTCATCAACTTTCCCTTGTTTGAAGCAGTGTACTCCTCAATCACTCAATCAGAACTATCATTATCTGCAGAGATTCAGCCAGAGGTTTCGTTTTGTTTTGTTTATTAATGCAAGAATAGGTTCAGATTCTTCATATTAACAAAACTGTTTTCATTCCAGAAATATTTACTGTGTGTTTGTTATAGGCAAGGAATGTCATTTTGAATCAGGGAAATGTCTAAATTTAATATTTTTGGACACAGAGTTTAGTCCAAATTTAATCATTATAATAGCATGGGAAAGTATTTATAAACCTTGTTTTAGATATGCAAAAGATTGAAGATAAGGAACTTTGAAGGACTATAAGAAATTAAGTAACCATTTTATAGTACAGTCAGAAGCACCTTGAAAATATGTCACCAAATTACAATGGACAAGTTGTTTGGATACTAGACTCTATCATAGGTGTTCTCTAAACTTTGCCCTTATTTTTGGGTGAGGGCATTGTTTCTTTCATAGGAAGAGATTTTTCTCTATGAAGTCAGTCTATGAATCAGGCATGCATCAACATCTTATTTCTCTGTTAATATCTATGATAAGCTGAGAAGGCGGCAAATGCAGGTTAGAATAGGTTTAATTTAATTTTGATAACAAAAATACCCTGTGGAAGGAACTGAGTTGTGATTTTGATATACGTGATATCATATTATTATCCAAATACATTTCAAGTTTATTATTTGAGTTGCAGTCTCCCCTGAAAAAATAAAAATGGCATCATCTTTCTGTCATAAATCTGGTTACCTCATAAAGTGCTGGTTGTTTTTAATGAAAGCTATGTCTCAAGCTCAAACTTGACTGATTAAAAAGTACATTGTCTTAATTATAACTTGAAAGTTTTACTAGTTAATTTTTTCTTCAATGATTTTACTCATTTGCACATTAATATATGTATATTTATTATTTGAAGGTCCACCTTCCCTTTAAACTCCTACTCTGTCCAGATTTTCTTACATAAAAGTCTCTTTCTCATATCCCTGTTTATTTGGTGTTTTGTTGTGTGACAAACTGAGTTCAACCACAGCCTTCTGTGTGACCTTGGGTTTAGAGCTATCCCCTGGAGCTAATATGCTTAGCAGTGGGTACTCAACAGAAGATAGTGATTTCTGTTCTACTAGAACTCAGTAAAAGCCAGCAGTTCTTCAGTAAGGAGAGCTCCATGAGCTATTCCCCATCCATGATTAATAGTTTATCAGCCTGGTCTTACATAGTTCCAGTGCAAATAACCTCCTATGAGGTTATAATATTAATACTGCATCATTTGTATGGTTTGGTAATTTGCAGTTCCTTTCCCTGTTCTATTACCCTTTCATCAATGTACCTTTACTCTTAGAAGGGAGGTACAAATATCTGATAGAACTAGGCTCTAAAATGACACTTGTTATCTGTATCTTGAGAATGCATGCTGAAGAAATGTAAGCCTGAAAGTTACAGTGCAATCTTTTATTGAACAAACCCAAGCCCCACTGCCTGGTTGTTCAATGGGTTCTGGGAGCAGAGATACACACGAGTTAGGTACTTGACCCAAACCATTAATGATTTAGTGCAGGGGCTGGAGTGCAAAATAATAATGGCTTGTGGATTTGGTTACTGTGGGTGTGTATTTGGTTACTATGGTTGTGCAGAGGACAGTGACCAGAAGAGTGACTTAGCTGCTAAACAGAGTCAGAGACATAATGACAGATGTAATGACAGGAATTTCAAAGAATTGTCTCAAGAAACCATGTTTTCCTCCAGGGTTCTTACTGTATACATTTAACAACAACAACAACAAAAACCCATAAGATTTTATTACAGGTATCTTTAAAGGCACACTTGTTTAAATGTGTTTCGGGGAACAAAATTACCACTCTATTGTAGTCAATTAGGGATGCTCTGAGGCAGCAACTCAATCCACCACACACAGTGCAGGACACATTTCCATTCATTTGCTTGTCATTTTATTCTAAATGGAGGACCAAGTCAGTTTTTTCTCATCTTCTCAAAAATATGAAATGTGTGGCCAATTATCTCCCTTGGCTCTACACAAAAGGCAAGACAAGCCCACAAATTCCCTCAGAGGAATGCCTGTGTGCACTCCCTATTTCACCTGCTTTTTGATTAATGTCCTTATTGAAGGAATAAGGAATGTTTGTCATAGAAGCACATTAATTTCAAGTCTACTTTATCTCCACACAAATTGTAAAGACTTGGTTCATGCTCTTCAGAATTAAGTTCCTTTTTCATCTTTGTATATTTACCTTTTTAAATTTATATTTTTTGTTTGGTTCACAGTCAACCAAGTAACATATCTATGATGCTCATACAGTATAAATTGTGACCATAGGAAGTAAAAAATTGTTAAATAATTATATATATCCACCCTGCTAGGAACCCCACTTTTCATGATCCATGATAGTAATTGCTGAGAATAGTGTTATTGTCATTTTCCACAGGATCTTTATAAAACTCATAAACATGGAGTAATTTACAAAGAGAAAATTTGAATAATTATAAGAGGGGCTCATTTTTTACATAAGACTGAACCCCATGTCTTTCTACACTTCTTGCTTTTCTTTGCAATCTAAAAAGACCTAGTAGGTATATCTTAGTTAGTTTTTTAGCAGTGATTTTTTTAAAAAATCAGGACCAAAAGTAACTTGAGAAAATGGTTTATTTCAAACTACATTTGTAGCTCAATATAAAGGAAAGTCATGAAGGAAGACAAAGGAGGAACTTAGAGGCAGAAACTAAATAGAAACTCTTGAGGAGTCCTGTTAACTCCTTGCAACTCATGACTTTCTAAACTTGTATTCTAATATCATCCAGAACCACCTGCCCTGGAGTGGCAACAACCACAGTGTGCTGAGCTCTTCCTCATCATCTGTCAAGAAGACATACTCTAAACTTACTTCTAGGAAAATCTTATAAAGGCATATCCTCAATTGTGATATTTTTCATCATAGATGACCCTAGGTTGTATCAAGTTGATATAAAAACAAGCCAGCACCACAGGAAAATACTTGTAGAAACTACAATGATTTTTTCTCCTGTTTATATGATATATATATATATATATATATATATATACACACACACACACACATAATATATATATATATATATACATCACATTTAACAATTTGCAAAAGTACTTTTTATTAGCTCTTTACAATGTTATGAGGTGACTGTTACTACAAACCCTACTTTTATAAAATAAGAAACACAGACACTGGTGGAAATAAAGTATTTTTAAACCATGTGATAAATGGAAACAGTATGCAATAAGAAATACTTGTAAGTTCTATGCTTATTGATCTCAAGGTTCTGAATTGCCATGGAAACAAGTTCAACTTGGTTCTCTATGTCTGTAGAACTTAGCATTTGTTAAATCAGGCACTGTTATTAGCAGAATACTGAATAACTGAAATAGTAGATGAAATTGATTATGTGGTTTGAAAATTCCTTTCCTCTGTCTTTCTCTCCATCATAAATTTGTAGACACACACACACACACACACACACACACACACATACACACACACACACACACACACACACTTCCCATGTACTTATAACCTTTTTGAAGAAATAGCTTAGAAATCACAACATAGCAAATATATGTCAGATTACTACTTAGAATTAAATTATTTTTCTATATTTCATTTTAGTAAAGTTCAATTCTTCAATAATACATGTATATGTGTGTGTGTATATATATATAATACATATATATAATATATATGTATTTCATATAATATATTTGAAAAGTGCAATGAGATACTTAAAATACACACTTTCATGCATCTTTAGAGAAAAGATAAAATGAACTACTTGAGTTTTTTGGTTGTTGTTGTTGTTGTTTTATGAGACAGGGTTTCTCTGTGTAGCTTTGTAGACCATGCTGTCCTTGAACTCACAAAGATTTTCTGCCCTGCCTCCTAAATGTTAGGAATAAATACTTTCACCACCACTTCTCTTTTTACTTTTTGGTACTACTCTTCATTTTCAGTGATGAAAATTTATGTTAACAATTTCTGCTTGAGTGAATGTAACACATGTTATTCAAATAATGGTTAAAAATGTAGGTTTTGCTTTTGCAGATGTCACTCATTTCAGCAGTAACACTGTGTTCCACACCAATTCTAAAGTCAATGCTGAACAACAGGATCATTTTTACCCTCCAGAGACAACTGAATAGGTGATAACAAAGACTCAAACAAATATTTTCTACAGGTGTACAGAATGTAAGTGTTTTACTAACTAAATCCAGGTTTAAAATATTATCAATCACCCAGTGACAATATACACTGTCATATATATAATGTGTCTCATATATGTATTATGCCATGTATTTATTTATAAATTGCCACTATTCCCTCAGATGGTGGCTCTGGGATCTTTCTTGAGCCATTAAGATACACTGACCTCTCTTTTGCTGGTCTTGTGGAGATAACCACAGCTCCAGAGAATTCATGAGAACAAAGGGATATATCTTGCCCAGAAACAACTCTAAGCTGGAAATTTCTCCTTTCTCTGGCTCTCATATTTTTTCACCTCTATATTCTGTAATCTTTCCTGGCCCTGTGGTGGATTGTGCAATGCATTTTATGACTTTGTTATTATTCTTGTATTATTACTATTGGGTTTAACCAGATGCTCAAATTAACATGATGTACCTTTATGAAATATAGGATATAGAGATCTGTAGCGTGTATGTTTCCACCAGCCCGCCAGTCTGGGCCCACAGCCGCGCCAGCCCCAAATAACACTCAGAGACTCTGTATTTGATACAATCCTGTTGGCCAATTACCATTATTGTTTATGGGCTAGCTCTGCCTTAATTATTAACCCATTTCTACTTATCTAAGTATTTCCACGTGGTCGTCTTATCGGGGAGCCGCAGCAAGCGTCCTGCTTCTTCCCTGGGCTACATCTCGACCCCTCCCTACTACTTCCTCTTTCCTCCTCCTGGTCTCCTAGCCCCGCCTATCTTGTTTCCTATTGGCCACAGGGCTTTATTAACCAGTATAAGAAACATATATACAGAATAACATCTCCCATCAGAGATCCAAGCTACATTTTCTAAATAAAATTTAAAACTATACCACTATTATAATGATGAAATAGCATAACTATTGTTTTATGTTTTATTTTTATACCAGTCATCCTATTGTTTTTATTTTTCAATTTGCTGTTTTAAGCTATCACTTGATTTTAAGCTAAATGTTTCCCAACTATAGCTTCAAAAATATATTTAATATCTGCCTCCTAGTAACTAATATTCTAGTTGAAAAAATAAAAATTGACCATTTGATGAACTTATCACAAATTTCTCATCTTGGAAATGTGATAGTTGCTACTGAGGGGAGATGTATGGTGCTTGAGAGCTTATCAAATAGTTTTTCAGGCAAGGAAATAAGCCATGATTGGAGAGTAACATTCCAAGGGGAAGAGAGATTACATATATATTTAACAAATATGAAAGACAGTATGTTTAAATCCAAGTATAGTGCAATAAATAAAGGAAAAAATTAAAAGAAGAGTGCATAGAATAGAGGGAATGCTTACTATACACAGCTTGGAAAACTGGTGTAATTGTAAAATATAACATGATAAATCAAAGACCCAGAGACAGATATTGGGGTTCAAGCTTTAAGCTGAACATCAGAAAAGCAAAGTAGCCAGTCACTAGCTCTTAATCTACCTCTGGCTGAAAAGGCTGATCCTACTGTCTCTCCTCAGTGTGTGTGAAGAATGCTAAGATTGAATGTCTTCTTATCCTCAATGTGGCTGGATAATGAATGCCTCCTATCCACAAGGTGGCTGGAAAATGAATGCCTGATATTGTCCTTGCTTCTATCTTATATGACTCCCTAATGTGGAAATTAAAGGCATGTTATCCCAGGTGCTGTGATTATCTTTGTGTGAGAAGTTTTTCTTTAGAATTAATCTTGTGTCTCTCTGGGTGTCCTTGAATTCACAGAGATCTGTCTACCTCTTAATCCTGAGCCCTAGGATTAAAGGTGTGTACCACCATCTCTTTGCTTGTGGCTGCTGGGATTAAAGGTGTGTGCCTAGATTCCATGGCTCTGGCTGTCTTGGATTTCTGAATTCTGAGGCAAGTTGTTACAAATCAAAAATATTACCATGTAAGAAACTGAAATAGCAGGGATATTTTTAGAGTGAAACATGATTGATTTATATTTTGAATTAATTATTCTTATATCATTCTAGAAAAGTTAGTATTGTCATTGGTTCTATGAGATTTGTTAGAATAGCAACAGAGATTTTCTTCTTTCAAACTCACATAGCTGAATCATTAAGAAAACAAAAAAAGTAATGTTAAATACAAGGGCAGACAAATGACTTGACAGATTTTGATGATCCTTCCTGGAAGACATCACCCTGCCTGTGAAGTGAGGGGGAATGAGATGGGAGGGAGTTCGGGGACATGGGAGGGGAGGAGAGTGTACTGGGATCGACATGTAAAACAAGTAAAAATAATAAATATACTTATAAAAAGTAGAAGGGTAGATGCTAGAGGAGGATGGAGGTCAGATGTGAAGACCTAAAAAAAAAATATGTTGGACCTGGTTATTTCTAACAGAGATATAAGTAGTATATGTCTAGTTTGCTCAATTACTCAATGAAATCTTCGAATAACAGGCTGAAATCTCATTTTTCAAATAGTACCTTATTCTAGCTGTTTATTCTTCATTTATTTTTCACTGACTACACAGCAGTAGAGTACCAGATACTTTCAAGGAACTAAACTTCATTATGTCAAAAGTTTTGTGCACAAAAGTTTTGTGCATCAGCATTCAAATCTCCCCAGCAATACAAATTTGGCATGACGTAACAAAATCAGAATATATCTGTATTAATCTCTCAGTTAATATGTATCCATTCCCTTAAGAAAGTAATATATATTGAAGCAATTTAAACATTGAATTGGATATAGTAGGATCAGATAAACATAAGTATAAATGTGTAACTCTCCAACCACAGTATTTCCTAATCAGAACATCCATGCATCAGTGTAAGAAATGGGCCACATTAAGAGTATCATTCACAGAGCCTCTGGATGGGATCTGAAGGGACTTACCTAAATTCTAGCCTTTTCTCATTATGTTTGAGGGAATCACTTCAGGTGTTAATTCAGGCAGAGATCTGCAAAGAAATGAGAATGGAATCTTGGTTCAGATTTACTTTGTCAACTTGGATCATACACATCAGATGTGTATGACATCTTCCATAGGGATAGATTCTTTGAACTCTGGGACCTAATATGATGATCTAGGTAGAGAAGATTCTGGATAATCATTTTGAGGAGTTTGGTTTAAGTCTGCCTCTACAAACAAAGGTGGGTGAGTTTGCACTACAGATAGCAAAGAGGAAACCAGATACTAAACAGTTTTCATTCTCAGCCTTCTGGAAGAAAAAAGGAGTATAAACACCTGTGTTTAACATTCCTCCTTCCCTAGTGCTCTGTGGGTATAAGGGCCTTTGTGTTCCCAACACAACATTTTTTTTTTTAATTTGATTTGTTTTACATATTGATCCTAGTTCCCTTTCTCTTCTTCCTTCCCATTCCCCAACCCCCAATTCCCATCCCATTTCCTACCAACTTCACATGGAGGGTGGGTGATACCTTCCAGGAGGGATCATCAAAATCTGTCAAGTCATTTGAAGTAGGGGCTAGGCCCTCCCTCCTGCCTCTAAGTTGAGGGAGTATCTATCCGTCCATGAGGAATGTGTTCCCAAAGTCCTTTCCTTTACCAGGGATACATCCTGGTTCCACCGTCAGGGGAACCTTAGCCTGCCCAGGCCTTCTAACTGAGACCCATGTTCAGGGGGGTCTGAGTTGGTTCAATGCTGGTTTTCCAGCTATCAGTGTGGTGGTCCATGAGCTCCACGTTTTTCAGGTCAGCTGTCTCTGTGGGTTTCTGTATCCTGGTCTTGACTCCTTTTCTTATCATTCCTCCCTCCCTCTCTACAACTGGATTCAAGGAGTTCGGTCATCTCAGTGTTTAGCTGTGGGTGTCTGCTTCTGTTTCCATCAGCTACTGGATAAAGGCTCTATGATGGCATATAAGTTAGTTATTAATCTCATTATCAGAGAAGGGCACAAACATTTCTTTGTATTAGAAAAGTATTTTCATCTATATTTGACTTTGTAGTTGATGAAAATTTATTGTCTCAACAAATTATTATTAAGTATTTATTAAGGTATAGACATACAATAATCTAAAGAAATGTGGAGAGATATGTAATGTACAGATGCAGTTCACTTCAGTGTACATTGAGCTATTCATATACATGCTTGTGAATACACACATAACTTTACATCTGTTTTAACTAATTTCAATGCAAAGTTTTCATATCTTGAAAAATCTGTTTGAATACATTGAGGTGAAAATGAATCTTAGATTACTTGAGAGATTATAAAATTTCATAAAACCAGGACAATGATTTAGGTAAGAAAGACAAAATTTGAACTTAATGAAAAAGATAATTGAGTGTAAATCATATGAGAGTGATTCATAAAGAAGTAATCTTGCTTTCTCCTCTTTCTTTATCTCTCTCTCTCCCTTTCTTCACACACAAGCACAATGAAACATTATATATCTGCAAATTTCACCAACCAGTTGAAATATTTTTTCATCTATCTATCTATCTATCTATCTATCTATCTATCTATCATCTATCTATCTGATAGAGATTGCCTCTTAAGCTATATAACATAGCTAGTTACAAGGTTCTGCACATTGTAGCAGACATAAATAAGCTAGTGATGCTTTCATGCATACAGCAAACTTTACAGTTATATGCAAATATTGCACCACTTTATATAGGATACATGAATATCTATGGAGTGTGATTTCCACACAAGATGGAACACTATCTTATAATCAGTTGGTACAGGTTCTAAAGTAATGTTTCATCCCTGTTTCTCCAGGAAGATGTATTAACATATCTGCATATATTCTAGAAAGTAGACTAAATAAAATTAACTATGTTGAGAATAAATAGGCTTATTTTATCCACTTGTTGCTGTATTATTGTTTATAGGAAATTAATGACCTAAGAGAAAAGGCATTGAATTTTGGAAGAACTGTCAACATATGTAGAGAAATCAGTAGTCTATATGCTTCTTTAGATGGAAGTTATCCTGAGAAATGCAGTTGTAAATGATTTAAAATCCCATTTTCATTCCAATTCCATGGATAAGAGAATGCTAAGTGGAAAACAAACTGGAGTTCTCAAGTTCAGAGTTAACCTCTGTCCTTCAAATACTTTCAAAGGCAAGTGTAAGCTCATGGGGGTTCAGAAAACTTCTAGCACATGGGCAGTAAGAGCAAGGCCTTAAAGATAAGGACCAAACAAAACCGTCTGAATACGGGTGCCTGTTAGAATGCCTGAGTAATCTATAGGATCTCTGATAGTGGAACCAGTATTTATCACTAAAGCACAAATGGACTTTGGGAGTTCATTCTCCATGAAGAGATACTGACTCAGCTCAGATACATGAAGTAAGCCCTAGGTCCTCCCTCAAATGATGTGATAGACTTTGATCATCCCCCATGGAAGGATTCAATGTCCCTGGGAAGTAGACACCCTGCCTGGGGAGTGAATGGGGGAGTGGGATGGCAGAGTCAGTGTAGGGCATAGGAGGGTAGGAGGGAAAGGAAACTAGGATTAATATGTAAAATAAGATTGTTTCTAAATTAAATAAATTAAAACAATCATAAAAAAGGATCAGGTACACATGTCCTTAGGAGAAGTTCCAAAGTTGGCTTGAACATGTCTTTCTGCACTCAGTATCTGTTTCCTCAGCCCAGCTAAATTAATCTAAAGGAATTGAAGTAGAAGAAAGCAATTTTCATTTGAACTCAAACATTTGGCTTTCTCATACTGGAACATTTGCTGGAAGCCTGCTCTTAGGAGTGCATAGCCAAGCAGATCACTTGCCTAACCATTTGGGCTTTCTGCTGTTAGTTTTTTGGCATGTGCATCTGACTTCGGGTTCAAGAGATTACTTTCTCTGCAATCTATTCCACTGTTGCTGGAAGATTCAGTGGTGCATGTGGAGGAAGAGCAGGGTCCATCTGCATGCCTTTGACTGTATACTGTGGCCCTTGTTCATTAGAGAGTAGTATTAAAGCTTAGTGAGAAGCAGTGCTCTGTAAATGCTTAGGAATTGACACTCAGTTGAACTAAAGCTCACAATTTTGGGGTGTTGATAGGAAAAACTAGAAACCACAGGAGACTATCAAAACTCAATATTCACATGCCACATATTCAAGGAATTTAAGCTGTAGAATGACCTTTCATCTGGTAACCTGTGAAATCAGCATTTATGATTGTTTCTCAAGAAGAAATTAAGGCAAAAGTTCATGTTGGGATCAAAGTTGCATTGCCAGAAAGTTGCAGAACCCAGAAAACAATGCTATTGTAATTTAAGGAACAGCCATACTAACTTCAAAAACAAAATCACAAGAAGGTAAATTAAATATTTATGGCAGAATATCTTTTAAGTTGGATACTTTACTTGCAAACGTCATGAATTATTTTATTTTATTATTATTATTTTTTTATTTTACATGTTGATCCCAGTTTCCTCTCCCTTTCTCCCTTCTCCCTCCCTCCTTCCTACCCTTTTTCCCCCAAAACATATACCCTTACCACCCTTCCCTCCCATACCCCCACCCCCACTCCACAGGTAGGGCTGTGCCATCCAGGTGGGGTCATGTAAATCTGTCAAGTCATTTGAAGCAGGGACTAGGACTTCTCTCCTGTCTCTAAGTTAAGGGAGATCATTCCATGGGAGATGTGTCCACAAGGTCCTTTTGGACACCAGAAATACATCCTGGTTCCACTGTCTTAGGTCCCTTCAACTGCTCAGTCCTCTGGCTGAGACCCATATTCAGCGGGTCTGAGTCAGGCCCATGCTGGATTACCAGCTATCATCTTGGGGGCCCATTAGCTCCTCCTTGTTCAGGTCAGCTGTCTCTATGTGTTTCTGTAACCTGGTCTTCTCCTCCCTCCCTGAATATGGATTCTAGTCCGATTCAGTGTTTAGTTATGGTGTTGCTTCTGTTTCTAACAGGTACCAGATGAGGGCTCCATGATGGAAGATAAGTTAGTTGTTGATCTCATTATCAGGGAAGGGCATTTATGGTAGCCTTTCCACGGTTGCTCAAATTGTTAGTTGGAGTCAGTCTTGTAGGTCTCTAGACTTTTCTTTAGGTTCAGTTTTCTCTTCAAACCAATAATGGCTTCCTCTTTTATGTTCTCTGTCTGTCTGTCTGTCTGTCTGTCTGTCTGCTGTCTGTCTGTCTCTCTCTCTCTCTCTCTCTCTCTCTCTCTCTCTCTGTCTTCTATTCCTACCCTGACTCAATCTTCCTAGTCACACGTGTTTTCCTCTCCTCCTTCACTTTCTCCTAGTTCTCTCTCCATTGACTGCTCCCCCACTTCCCATGTGCTATGGGGAACTTGTGCCTCCCCCCTTCTGTGAGGGACCTTATATGAATCTCTTAGAATACACCTTTTATCCTAGTTCCTCTGGTGTTATAATTATAGGCTGGAGATCCTTTGCTCTAAGTCTAAAATCCATATATGAGCGAGTACATAACATGTTCCCCTTTTGTGACTGGGTTACCTAATTCAGGATGTTTTCTACAAGTTCCATCCACTTGCCTGCAAATTTCAAGATTCCATTATTTTTTTTCTGCAGAATAGTATTCCATTGTGTAGATGTGCCACATATTTATCCATTCTTCAGTTGAGGAGCATCTAAGTTGCTTCCAGGTTCTTGCTATTTTAGATGATGCTGCCATAAACATAGTTGAGCACATGTCTTTGTTGCATGGATGAGGATCATTTGGGTATATGCCTAAGAGGGGGATTGCCAGGTCCTGTGGTAAACTGTTTCCAATTATCCCAATAAACCACCATTCTGATCTCCAAAATGGCTGTATGAATTTGCACTCCCTCCGCAGTGGAGAAGTGTACCCCATTTTCCACATCCTCTCCAGCATCAGTTGTCATTGGTGTTTCTAATATTAGCCATTCTGGCAGGAGTAAGATGGTATCTCAAAGTTGTTTTGATTTGGATTTCCCTGATAGCTAAGGATGTTGACCACTTTCTTATGTGTATTTCAGCCTGTTTTATTTCCTCTATTGAGAATTCTTTCTTCAGTTCTGTACTCCATTTTTAAATAGGTTTATTTGGTGATTTGTTGACTAGTTTCTTAAGTTCTTTGTATATTTTGAAGATCAACCCTTTGTAAGATGTAGAATTGGTATAAAATTTTCCCAGTCTGTGGGCTGCCATTTGGACTTGTTCACTGTGTCCTTTGCCTTACAGAAGCTTCTAAGTATGAGGAGGTCCTATTTATTAATTATTGATCTCAGTGTCTGTGCTGCTGGGGTTATGTCCAGGTAGCGTTCTCCTATACCTATTTGTTCAAGGGTACCTCCTACTTTCTCTTCAAAGAGGTTCAGTGTGGATGGATTTATGTTGAGGTGTTTGATCCATTTGGACTTGAGTTTTGTGCATGGAGATAGACATGGGTCTATCTGCAGTCTTCTACACACTGTCATTGAATTGTGTCAGCACCATTTGTTGAAGATTCTTTCCTCAACCCATTGTATTCTTTTAGCTGTTTTTTTCAAAAATTAGGTGTTCATAGGTGTGTGGGTTAATATCAGGATTTTCGATTCCATTCCATTGATCTACTTTTCTATTTTTGGGCCAATACCAGGCTTTTTTTCAGAACTATAGCTCTGTAGTAGAGTTTAAAGTCAGGGATGGTGAAGCTTCCTGAAGTTCTTTTATTTTACAGGGTTGTTTTGGCTATCCGGGGTCCTTTGTTTTTTCATATAATGTTGATTATTATCCTTTCATGGTCAGTGAAGGATTGTGATGTGATTTTAATGAGAATTACATTGAATCTGTATATTCTTTTTGTCAAGATTTCCATGTATACTATATATATTCTACCTATTCAAGAGCATGGGAGATCTTTCCATTTTCTGGTATCTTCTTTAATTTCTTTCCTTAAAACCACAAAGTTCTTATTATTTATGTATTTCACTTGCTTGGTAAGTGTTACCCCATGATATTTTCTCTTGTTTGTGGCTATTGTAAAGGGTGATGTTTCACTGATTTCTATCTCAGCCTCTTGTCATCTGAAGAAAGTAGGGCTACTACTAGTATCCTGCTAGTTTGCTGAAGGTGTTTATCAGCTGTAGGAGTTACCTGGTAGAGTTTATTGGGTTGCTTATGTAAACTATTGTATCATTTGCAAATAGAGACAGTTTGACTTTTTCCTTTCCTGTTTGGATCCCTTGATCTTTTATTGTTGTCTTATAGCTTTAGCTAGAAATTTAGCACAATATTGAAGAGATGTGGAGAGAGAGGACAGCCTTGTCTTGTTTCTGATGTTAGAGGAATTGATTTAAGCTTCTCTCCATTCAGTTTGAATTTGGCTGTTGGTTTACTGTATTTACTGTATACCTATTATGTTTAGGTATTTCCTGTTATCCCTGGTCTCTCCAAGAAATTTATCATAAATGGGTATTGAAGTTTTTTGGTGGTTTTTTAATCATCTAGGGAGATGATCATATAGTTTATCTTTATCAGTTTGTGTATATGGTATCACGTCGATAGATTTTCGTATGTTAAACCATCCCTGCAACACAGGGCTGAAGCCTACTTGGTCATGGTGGATGATTTCTCTGATGTATTCTTGGATTCGGTATGCTAGTATTTTATTGAGTATTTTTGCATCGATATTCATCAGCGATATTGGTCTGTAATATTTTTTCTTAGTTGTGTCTTTGTGAGGCTTGAGTACCAAAGTGAGTGTGGCCTCATAGAAAGATTTTGGTAATGAACCTTCTATTTCTATTGTGTGGAACATTTTGAGGAGTACTGATATTATCTCTTCCTTGAACTTCTGGTAGAATTCTACTCTGAAGCCAACTGGCCATGGGACTTTTTTGGTTGGAAGGCTTTCTTTGAGTGCTTCTTCTTCATTGGGGATTATAGGTCTATTTAAGTTGTTTGTCTGTTCTTGATTTAATTTTGGTAAGGGATTTTTATCCATAAATTTGTCCATTTCCTTTGTGTTTTCATATTTTGTGGAGTATAGATTTTCAAAGTATGACCTGAAAGTTGTCTGGATTGCCTCTGTGTCCATTGTTATGTGCCCCTTTTTATTTCTGACTTTGTTAAATTTTATGTTCTCTCTCTGGTTTTTTTTGTTAGTTTGGATAGAGGTTTGTCTATCTTGTTGATTTTCTTGAAAAACCAACTCTTTGTTGCATTGATTTTTGTGTTGTTTTCCTGGTTTCTATTTTATTGATTTCAGCCCTCATATTGATTATTTCTTGGAGTCTACTCTTCCAGGTGAGTTTGCCTCTTTTTGTTCTAAGGCTCAATTGACCTGTTAATTCTCTAATATGACTATTCACTGTTTTCTTCATATGGGTACTTAGTGCAATGAACTTCCCTCATAAAACAGCTTTCAAGGTGTACCATAAGTTGAGGTATGTCATGTCATCATTCTCATTGAATTTTAGGAAATCCTTAATTTTTCCTTTATTTCTTCTTTGACCCAGATGTGGTGAAATTCCACATTGTTCAGTTTCCATGAGTTTGTAGTGTTTCTGCGATTTGTGTTGTTGTTGAATTCCAATTTTAAAGCATGGTCATCTGATAAGATACATGACACTATACCAATTCTTTTGTATCTGTTGAGTTTTGTTATGCCACCTAGTATGTGGTCAATTTTAGAGAAGGTTCCATGTGGAGCAAAGAAGAAGGTATATTCTTTTGTGTTTGGATGGAATGTTCTATAGATGTCTGTGAAATCCAACTGAGACATAACTTCTGTTCCTTTGTTTCTTTGTTAAGTTTCTGAATTGTGGTTCTGTCTAGTGGAGAGAGTGGGGTGTTGAAGTCTCCCACTATAAATATGTGAGGTTTTATGTAAGATATGAATTTCATTAGGGTTTCTTTTATGAATGTTGGTGCCTTTGTATTTGGGGCATAGATGTTCAGAATTGAGACTTTGTGCTGATGGATTTCTCCTGTGATAAATATGAAAGGACCACATTCATCTCTTTTTATTGATTTTCCTTTGAAGTCTAAATTGTTAAAAATTAGAATAGCCACAGCTGCTTGCTTCTGGGGTCCATTTGATTGGAAGATCTTTTCCCAGTCCTTTACCCTGAGGTAATGTCTATTTTTGAAGCTTAGTTGTAGTTCTTTTATGCAAAAGAAGGATGGATTCTCTCTTCATACTCCTTCTTTTAGCCTGTGTCTTTTTATAGGTGAGTTAAGACCATTAATGTTGAGGGAGAATAAGAAGCATTGAATGTTAATGCTTGTTGTTTTAGATTCATTGTTCGTAGTGGTATTGTGAATATATTGTCCTGCTTTCCCTTGGTTTCTGGTGAGATGGGATTATCTGTTGCCTACATCTTTGTGAGTATAGTTAACTTCCTTGGGATGGAATTTTCCTTCCAAAACTTTCTGTAGGGCTGGATTTGTAGATACATATTGTGAAAATCTGGCTTTGTCATTAAATATCTTGTTTTCTCCATCTATAGTGATTGAGAGTTTTTCTGGGTATAGTAGCCTGGGCTGGCATCCATGGACCCTTAGTACTTGTAGAACATCTAACCAGGTCCTTCTGGCCTTGAGGATTTCCATGGAGAAGTCAGGTTTAATTTTTATAGGTCTGCATTTATATGTTACCTAGCATTTTTCCTTTGCTGCTCTTAATATTCTTTCTTTATTGTGTATGTTAGGTGCTTTGATTATTATAAATTGAGGGTCTTTTTTCTTTGGTCCAGTCTATTTGGTGTTTGGTATGCATGTTGTACTTTCATGGACATGTCCCCCTTCAGATGGGGAAAGTTTTCCTCAATTATTTTGTTGAATATGTTTTCTGTAGCTTTGGGCTGGGTTTCCTCACCTTCTTCTATGCCTATTACTCTTATGTGTAGTGAGCTGCAAAGTGCTGCACCTTAAAGATGGCACTGGCTTCCACCTTCCACCTCCCAGATGGTGAGCACTCTCTGGTGTAAACAAGTCCTTATTTTGTTAAGCCTGTTCAGCCAGTTTGCTTCTGTGTTAGAGTAGCCTATTTGCAGGGTCCATGTGGCTCACTGATGTTGGTCAGCACAAGGGGATTTAAGCATTCGTGGGCTTTTCCCCGGGTTCAGAAAAAGATTGTTCAAGGGTCCTGATTAAAACTGCAGGAAGAAGATCTTCCTGGAGTTGTGTCTTCCTTGCTGGTCAAGGGTAAATTCGGTACACTTATGTTTGGCCTTTTTTACGGTGTCCCATATTTCCTGGATGTTTTGTGTTAAGGATTTGTTGGATTATGATTTTCTTTGGTTGATAAATCTATTTCCTTTAGTTTATCTTCAGCGCCTGAGATTCTCTCTTTCATGTCTTGAATTCTGTTTGTTATGCTTGTGTCTGTACTTCCAGATCTTTTCCACAGTTTTTCCATTTCCAGCATTCCTTGGGTTGTGTTTTCTTTATTGTCTCTATTTCAGTTTTCAAGTCTTGAACAGATTCCTTCACCTGTTTAATTGTTTTTTCTTGGCTTTCTGTAGTTTTTTTTTTTTTTTTTTTTAAGAAATTTGTTCATTTCTTCCAATTTTTTGTTTTTTCTTCCATTTTTTAAGGGATTTTCTCACATCTTCTTTGAGAGCCTCTATCATTTTTATGATGATAATTTTTAAGTCGTTCTCTTCTGCTTCATCTGCTTTGTTGTGTTCCGGTCTAGTTTGTAAGATTCCGTAGATTCTGGTAGTGTTATGCTTGTCTTTCTGTTGTTAGGTGTTTTCTTGTATTGGTGTCTTCCCATAGCTTCTTCCAGTAGGTGTTGGTGGATTCACTCTATCTTTTTATTGTACTTCCCCAGTGGGCTTAGGTGGGTCAGAGGTTCAATGTCTTAGCTCTGGGTGGACCAAGCTTTCTAGGTCTCTCCAGAGGCAGGGGCCCGGCGATGGGGGTCAATGATCAGGTTACAGCAGAAGATTGTTAATGGGAGTCAAAGATCTCAAAGGCTGGGACTCAGGATGTTCCTTATGCTGATAGGCAGATCTAGCCTGGTCCTGGCACTCTCCAGCTGAGGCCTCTTTGGCAGAGACCCTGTGATGGGGCTCAAGGATCTAGCCTGCAGGAACTCAGAGAGGCCCTGCAGAGATAGGCAGATCTCTGTGAGGGGCATGGAACACCATAAAGGACTGGTGGTGGGGGTCAGAAACCAGGCTGGTGGAAATTACTGCTGGTCCCATATGAATAGGCAGGTCTAGTGTGCTCAGAGCAGCTCCAGGAAGGCGGCTGGTGTGTTGGTTCCACATTCTGTCCCAGTGCTCAACCAGAGTGGATGGACAGTGGGCAGTGTAGGACAGGGTAGCTGGTTGGTCAGTATCAGAGCTCCAAAAGTGCTCTTGAAGGGGACAAGACACAGGGGCAGCGAGATCCAGGGCTAACTCAGGGAGTTCCTGGGGAAGGGTGTAGGGGAGAATTCACCCAAATTGGTTTAAATTCATCTCTAGCCAAGGCCTAGCAATGGGGGACAAAGACTGGCATGAATTATTTTATTTACAATATCACTTTAAGTGATTCTGTCTGGCAAAGCTTAAATAAACTTTCTGATAGGTGATATTATACATTTTTGTCATTGTCCCATATGGTTTTCTCTGCCTCTCTTGGTGCCTGTGTTTAAATCTACATTAAAACATTGTTTAAAAATTATATTCTGGGGGCTGGAGAAATGGCTCAGCAGTCAAGAATAGTTGTCTGTCTTCCAACTCCTTAGGTTTACTTCCTAGAACTAACAGTCTCACAGTAGCCTATAACTCCAGCTCCAAAACAGGCACACCAGACACCCTTTCTGGTTCAATCATACATATGGAGAAAACTCCCATATGATATTTTTTAAAAAATATAAAATAAAATTAAGAATAGGACCTTATATGGCTTTATCAAACATCATCATAATCATCATCATCATCATCATTTCTCTCTCTCTCTCTCTCTCTCTCTCTCTCTCTCTCTCTCTGTGTGTGTGTGTGTGTGTGTGTGTGTGTGTGTGTGTGTGTGTGTATGGACACTTTGTTTATGAGATAACAAATGAAGCTTGCCTGTAGATCAGAGTGCAAAGCTAGCCACAGCCATAGAGGCAGTCGTGGTATACATCCTTCATCACAGGACTCAAGAGACCAAGGCAGATGAATTTCTGCTAATTTAAGGCCACCCTGGACTACATGGGATTGAATCAGCCTAAATGAGAATCAGAGATCATACCTCTAATACCAGCAGTAAGGAGGTGGACAATGGAGTGATATGGCTGGGTTGAGAGGGGAATGTAAAGCGGGTGGAGATAGGAATCCATTGTAGTCTGAGGTTTCATAGAGAACAGTACAGTCAGAGAAGTAATGGTGTCCAGAGATGCAATCTGAGGACAGGAAAGCCCCTGTAGTCTGAGGTAGAGTTAAGAGCTAGTGGCTGGCCAATTTGTTTCTTTGATCTTCATCTTTAACCCCTTTATCAGTCTCTGGGTTTTTATTATTCATGCTACATGTATATGCAGTAATAAGAACAATAATTTTGACAGAACCTGTCAGATACCTCAGATACTATTATTGGAGTTACACTATACATGAGATAATGTTCTTCTAAAATCAGGACCAAGACAAGGCTTCCATACCTTTTCAATATTATACTTGATGTACTAGCTATAACAATAAGACAACAAAAGGAGTTCAAGGGGATGCAAATTGGAAAGGAAGAAGTCAAACTCTCACTATGTACAGACAATATGACAGTTTTACATATACGTGACCTATAAAACTCTACCAGGGTACTCCTACAGCGGATAACCACCTTTAGCAAAGTAGGAGGATACAAGATTAACTCAAAAAAAATCAGTAGCCCTTCTACATATAGATGATAAAGTGGCTGAGAAAGATACCTTTTACAATAACCACATACAACATAAAAATATCTTGGGGTAACGCTAACCAAACAAGTGAAAGACCTTTATAAGAAGAACTTTGAGGCTTTAAAGAAATTAAAGAAGATACCAGAAAACAGAAAGATTTTCCAAACTCTTGGATAAGTTTCAACAAAATAAAAATAGAAATCTTGCCAAAAGCAATCTACAGATTCTATGAAATCCCCATCAAAATTCCAGCACAATTCTTCACAGACCTTGAAAGCACCTTGTTCCTCTCAGAAGCATAGGTTGAAAATAAAAATCCCAGTTGCATGTGTGGCATACTCATTCTCTAGTACTTGGTTGAAAGTCCACTAGAGCCTTCTAAAACAAGACAGAAAATTAGCAGAATTAATTATATGGAAAATTGCTCTTGGCTATCCACTAAAAACTATATGGTAAGATCCTGTGATGGCTAGGCTAGTTTTTTGTTAACATCTAAGAGGACAGAATCAAAGTTGAGAAAGTGCCTCTATAAGAAAAGTCAGTAGGCTGGGAAGTGGAGGTACACACTTTTAAACCCAGTACTTGGGAGGCAGAGGCAGGTGGATCTCTATTGGTTTGAGGCCAGCCTTGTCTAGAGTGAATTTCAGGATAGCTAAAGCTGTTACACAGAGAAATCCTGCCTTGAAAAACAAACAAACAAAAATATTGTTTTATAATCCAGCCTATGGTATATTTTGTGATTAATGATTGATGTAGTAGTGCCTAGACCATTTTGGTTTAGTAAATTACCAGGCAGGTGACACTGGATGTTAAAATAAAAACTGAAAGTCATAGGTCAAACCGTTAAATAACATTCCTACATATAATTTAGTTTTTGCTTCCAAGTGTCTTCCTTGAGTTCCTGCCCTGACTTCCCTGGATGATAGACTATAAAATGTAAAATTAAAGAAACTCATTTTTCCCCAAGTTGCTTTTGATCATGGTATTTCATCACTGTTACAGGCAGGTTTTTACCCGCCGGTCTGGTCCCACCGCCCCACTATCACACCAGCCCCCAATGGCATGCTGAGACTTTGTATTTGATACCATCCTGTTGGCCAGTTACCATTATTGTTTATGGGCTACCTCTGTCTTAATTATTAACCCATTTCTACTTATCTAAGTATTTCCACGTGGTCATCTTACTGAAGAGCCACGGCCAGGGTCTTGTTTCCTCTAGGCTCTACATCCTGACTCCTCCTCACTACTTCCTCTTTCCTCCTTGTCTCCTAGTCCCTCCTATCTTGCTTTCCTATTGGCCCAAAAGTGCTTTATTTATTAACCAGTATGAGAAACATATTTACAGAATAACATCTCCCATCACATCACAGCTATAGAAGTCCTAATTAAGATTGACCCTACTGCTGACGATAACATATACTTTTGTCAGAGGATATAAGAAAATCTAATGGTACTAAAAAGAAAATTTCCTTATTACTAATTAATTTTGATAGCCCCTGGAAGTACCATGCATGTTCTTGGGTGGAAGAAGTCATTGAGGCTTTTATCCTGCTTTGCACACCTTGAGCTACTATAATGACTTAGATGAAAAATATAACAAATACAATAGTGTCATGATTACTATGAGAGTAGAACTACTTTGTGATTGTATTTAGGGACAACTCCACAGAAGGAATTGTATGTAGACACTTTAAATCTGGCATACTACTACTATTTTGCTAAATGTACATGGTATCTTATTGCTCTCTACATTTGTGGTTTATCCAAAAAGATTAATGCAGCTCTCAGATCAGAAAAATTTATTTGTGCAATGAACAGTGGTTGGCAGTTAGTTAGTTCAAAGCTCAAAAATCGTCAAACTACAGCGTTCTCAGTCACAAAGGAAACATTGATATCACACACTCAGGTCCTGAATGCTTAGAGAACATGATGTAAGAAAGGTAAAACGATTATAAAAGCCAATGGCAAGGATTGAACAGAAAAACGTTATCTTCTAGTTATGATAGGATTACTGCACTCATGAATTTACAGCAGCTGTTATTACCTACAAAATACAAGAACAAGCCCACTGCCTACTCTCAACATCAATGGGCTCATGAACTTCTACCCCTACTTAATGAGATATTTAAATGTTGATGTCTTTTGGGGAAAGAAGTAAGTTTTCTTTATGTTGTGGCCCTGTAAGCCAGGCACCAGTGAATTCCACCATTGCCATGAGTATATGGGGAGCACAAATGGAAATCAATCCAATCAGCTATAGAAAAAATAATCAAAAGAGAACAGAAATTTGTGATGTATTGGTGGTGATAGTTAAACAGGGAGGAGTTAGGGGAAGGGCTGGGACATAAGTATGATCCATATATTGCATGCATGTATGAAAGTCTCAGAAATAACAAAGTTCTATATTAAAAGGTTAGATTGCAATTTTGCTTCATAAAAGCATTACTTTAATTTACCCATTGTTTAATCATCAGTTTTTAAACAGTAAGAAAGTTTAGCCCTGGATGATGAAGATTCTTATTCACCGAAGTGTTTGCCTTCTAACAACAATAACCTGAGTTTAATCCTCGTCACTCCCATAATAATGTCAATTGTGTGCTTGTAAATTCTGCACTAGAGAGTCAGATTCAAGAGAATCTCTGGGACTTTCTAAGAAAATTAGACTAGCCAAATGGATTGTCCATGACAAAGGAATAATCTGTTTCATAGGGACAGGGTTGAAGATATTCCTAAGTATAATACTCAAAATATTTTCTCAATCACACACATACACATGAACCTGCATATCCATGCCTGTACACATAATGAAAGGAAACTGTATTTGTAAGTGCTTAGCATTCATTGCCAGTCTCTACAAGCTGTAAATAACCTAGTTGTGTACAAATCCATGCAGTCTAGTCCCATGGCTCACTACCCTAACAAAAACACCAGCATTGACTCTCCTGGAAAATAAAAGGCAAACTTCTTTGTTAAATTTAAAAGAAATACTGCAATAATTAAATTCCATCTATTCTAGGTTAGTATAAAAAGATTTAGTAATGAGTGGCAGTAAAAAAAGAAGAAACTTGTTCAAATTTTAAAGTATGACTGACAAAAATTTGAATCTAAGTATTCTGATAACTAATCACAAATAACTTATTTGGTTCATTGCCAGCCATGCAGAAAAACAAGAAAAAAAAGATATCTTGGTATGGAATTTATTTAATTTTTTCAAGCTTCTGAAATTTCAATGTCTCTTATTTGAATGTGATTCAAAGAGACAAAATAATATAAATAAGTTTAAAATTCCTCTATGTTCTGTCTTTGAAACTCATCATTTTCCCATCCCTTCTTTCTTATAGCATATGTACTTTAATAATTTCACACTGAACTTTGACAATTTCTCTTTTCTTTTACCTTTATGATTACAAAAAATGTCTATTCTCAATGTTTTCATTTTTTAAAGTGAATGACAATTTGTCACATCTTCTGGGTCTGTAAGGCATT
The DNA here is from genome assembly GCA_030556225.1 of Cricetiscus sungorus. Taxonomy (NCBI): domain Eukaryota; kingdom Metazoa; phylum Chordata; class Mammalia; order Rodentia; family Cricetidae; genus Cricetiscus; species Cricetiscus sungorus. The sequence goes on from JANBXA010000007.1 coordinate 57,237,849, forward strand.
GGTAAGGATCATTTCATCAGCACTTTAGTAGGAGATTTAGCTTAAACATACTTTAATTTGTCAGTGGGTTCTTTAATCATAATTAGTTCAAACAGGACAGAGACTATCTGCTGATAGATACAAACAGCAGACAGTATCTTAGACATGCAGTGGAAAGTGGCACAAACATGTGTTCTTGGATAACTCATGTGTCAAGATCTGGGAAGTCAAAAAAAACCGAGTGGCTAGTTTCATTTGCATTTACCCATGGGTGCTAAATTGTTAAATTTTCTTTGTATGGGATAGGAATGAAGAAACAGAAATAAAGATGTATGGGATTGTGTGGAAGAATGAAAGCATTAGATTCCTGAAACTACTTTCAACATTGTGGCTTATTAAGACTGCAGCATGGTTGATCATTTATTCTCTCTTACACAATTACACATTACTTAACCTGGTGTGCTTTGGGTATGTTACAGCATTGACTGCCATGTTATGGCAGCAGGATTGTATACTACATACTCAATATTGTAGAATCATGGAACATCAATACTGTCATACTTCTGTCCCTATTACTGTTTATGTATATGAAATATTTTGCTATTTTGTAGCAAATATGTAAGCTAGCTGTATTTAATATGTAATTATTCTTTGTTTATCAGTTCTTTGACCAGCAGTGTTTCTTAGTCTTATAGCATGTTGTTTCAAAAAGGAATATTTTGCTATAACTTTTATAGTAAAGGGGAATATTTTATGTTTAAATTAATGAATGGTGATCCCTTCCCTCCCCCACATGATTTATAGTTAAATATATGTATAGATATGGTATGCAATTTCTAACCAGAAATAATCATTATTATTATTATTATATGTGTATATTGTATTCACAGACTGATACAAAATAGTCATAAAATGAGGGCTTATTTCTCCACCAGCAATAGAATAGTTTCCCAGAAATATTTTATATACATATAATACACACACACACACACACACACACACACACACACACACACACACATATATATATACTGTTTCTCATCAGTCTTCTAGATGGACACATCAAAGTGCATGGTGTCAGTCCATAAGGAGGACATTCTTCTTGTCTGCCTCTGCAGTTTCCCAGTACCCTTCATTCTCCTCTTTTCACCCTGACAAGTTTCTTCCCAAAGAGGCTCAACATCACTTGGAATTTGCTTTAGTATCTGTGAAAGGAGGCCTACTTTCTCAATTCTCATCAATTTACACAATTCTCAGCAATTTCCTTTATGTAGTAAAGGAAGGGCCTCAATTAGTCTGCCTTTCCCTTAGGTCTCATAGCCAGCAAATCAAAATACCTTGTCAGTTTTATTTTCAAAAAGCCATCTTGATTTTGACCACTTATTTGCTCTTTTTACACTCCCCACCCAAACTACCACCCCCTGCCCCCACCCAGTGTTCCTCTTGCTTTGGGATACCTTTCTATGCAAAGTTTATTTATAATACAGCTATGATGTTCTTTTAGCAAATGTCATTGTTTTTACTAGGATATAATTCAAACCTGTTCATTTGAGATATAACATGTTGTACCAACATCCTTTGATTTCTAATGTTTGATCTGCAATAGGCAATTTTTTAATTGGTTTCTTTTTTCCCTTCTGGTCTTAAGTTATATATTTCATCCCATACAGCATCCCTTCACTATCTGACATGGTTCCCTATCTTTATTATTACCCTTTGAGTATTATTACTTCGTCATTGTAGTTCTATGCTCCCTCACCTGAAGAATGTCCTTTTTTTTTTTTTTAATTTTTTTCTTTACTAGGAATCTCTGGATATCCCATCCCCCACCATGCCCACAGCAAGGACCTAGACCCTATTTTCCTTATGAATGAATAGCATACACCAAAACTAGTGGAAATACTAATTATGATACACAATTGGTGTCAGCTTCACACATCTGTCACCATTATTCTTAAGCTGACACAGCCTTCTGAAATATTAAGTTAATAAACAAAACAAGCCTTATGGGTGATACTGTTTCACTACATTATAAGACTTCTGCTTTTCCCAAATTAGATGATATGCTTGTATATCAAACAGTTGTTTGTTCATATTAAATCCTGCCCCAGGTTTCCTTGACGCTGTAATCACAGGCTGCCCTTGCTTCTACTGGATTCATTCAGTCTTGCTTTGTTAGTATTTCCCCATTCTACCTCTTTTTAAATGATTGCACATTGTCCTTTGATAATGGTCCCAGTGGCTTCTATGTTTTTTTGTTAGAGATTTTTGTGCAAGTGCTCAGAATATGTGACTTGTAATTTTCATATAAAGGTTTTACAGATTGATTTGGAGACACAATAAAACATCCTGAGAGATCATTTGCTATTAGACTGTATATATAAAGTGCTTATTAGAGCAGACTTGGTAACTTCGCCATTCTATCTCAGTCATTAGAGAGCTGGCCAGTTTGCCTCACTGCTCCTCCAGTTAGAGAGTACTTCCTCATCTTCCAAATGCCAATTCAGTCATCTTTCCTTTCCTCCAGTTACTTTTCAGAATCTCTGCACTCTACCTAGGAGATACCCAACCAACCCTTTACCACATTGTTAACTAAATTACCTTTTAGGTCTTAGTTTTATTATTACTTCTTGTAGAACATTGATATGATGTCAATCTGGCCTGGGAAAATGATTTTTCACTTTGTTCTCAGGTGCTTCTCCAAAAGAAGTAGCTTTTGCCATATTTACTGCACCTTAGTCAATGAGCAGTCCTTGGTGATAATGGGTTAACAGAACCTCTTTTGTTTAAGCCATATTTTGTAGTGAACAGAAATGAATATGCTAGAAAAATAAATGGAGGACTAAGTCACTTTTAAGCTGTTTTTCAGTTAATTTTCATATGAGTGGAAGCCATCAAAGTGTAAAATCCATAAAAATAAGAGTAACCATTTTAAACATCATTTGCACTATGTCCTTCTTGGATTTAGAAAAATTCAAACCCTACAATAAAAATGATTAATCAAAAATCACAGTTAACTGCACTGAAAACAATACAATGAGAGGTAGTATTGTTTTATCTTTGATTGTGTACATGTCAATACAGGTGCCTACAAAGACCTGGAGAGGGTGTCAGGTCCCCAGGAGCTGAAGGGCAAGTTAGTGTGACATGCCATATGAATTTAAGTTCTCTGGAAGAGCATCAACCTTTTCTAAATTAATTGATTTTTTAAGACAGGGTTTCTTTGTATAACAATTCTGGCTGTCCAGGAACTAACTCTGTAGACCAGGCTTAAACTGTCTTAAACTCACAGAAATCTGCCTGCCTCTTCCTCCCAAGTGCTGGAATAAAAGACATGTGACACTAACACCTGGAACTATCACTCTCTACCTCCATGTTTCCTGACACAGAAGATGAAGGGTGTGTTAGGGAGGGAGGAAGGGAGGGAGAGAGTGATGAGGAAGGGAGGGTGAGGGTGAGAGAGAACCCAATGTGTATCTTTTTCTGAACATATATATATATATATACATATATATATATATATATATATATATGTGTGTGTGTGTGTGTGTGTGTGTGTGTGTGTGTGTGTGTGTAACTATTTTGATTCAAATGTTTAAAACAGAGTGCTTAAAAGTGTTTCATAACACTAGAATAAAAATAATACACCATAATTGGTGCATTAGATGTAATTATACTAATGGAGCTTTTTGAAAACTGATATGGAGATTGAGAGATGCATGAAGAAATCAAGAGGACATGGGTCACCTCCACAGAGGATTAGCCCCTGCAAAGGTTCAAAGAGCAGGAGCAGAAGGCCAGGATGGGGAACAGAGAGGTAAAAACAAGCAGCTAGTTGCAACGAGGCCAAAGAATACAAAGGTCTGAGGCCAGGAGAAAGCTAATGAGTGCCTGCACAGCTATTCTACCATGATAGGAAGCTGTCTGAAGGCATTTAAGCTGTGAAGTGACCATTTTGGCTGCAAGAAATAGAGCAGATTTGATGCGGTGGTGTTTTAGACTGGGGGTGTAATCATTAAAATAAAAGAGGGAAAGAAAATGTAAGAGAGCAAAGGAAGGAAGAAAAGAAGGAATAGAAAACCTGAAAGATACAAAACTAAGGACAGAGGTGGGCTAGAAAGCTCTATCTGTTTTGGGGCTTGGTTTGTTTGTCTTTCTGTTTTGTTTTTAGATCTGCATTCTTCTTCTTTTGCAGGACCAAGCATAGTATGATTTGTCCTAAGAATATTTTGGCACTGAAATACCTCAGCTGCTTCATATAATACTCCTTCATTGTAATGCTTAACTCAGAAATATAACTTCAGCAGCATTGGAGTTTAAAGACAATAGAAAAATAAATGCAGGTTAAAGGTTAGGAAGACAGTCAATATTGCATCTGTATAAAGTTTCATTCTAGGTAAGGGATAGTTTCATTCTTGGTAAGGAATAGTTCTAGGTAATGAAACTTACAGAACTATACTAACTGTATCTATATGTTTTAATGCATATGGTTGGCACACCTCTTCCTCAAGGGTGGTATCATTAGCACTGTTTACAATGTAAGAGTCCTTCCTAGGGTTCTGATGTGTTATTGAGTTTCAAGCTCCTAAAATTTGAATTATAAATTGATTTTAAGTTTACTTTTCGAGGCAATGAGCTGGAGAAATGGCTCATGATGAAGATCACTGGCTAAATTGTAGAGGAACAAATTCTTTTACTAGATCATACAACTGTCCTGCAACCATATGTACCTCCAGTTCCAGGGTGTCTGATGCCCTATTCTAACCTGCATTGGTTCATGAGTACATGTGATGCACATAAACTCTACAAGTACACATACATATTTACACATAAAATTTAAGTATTTAGTTATCAAATGAGTAATTTTTTTTTTACATCAAATGTTTTCCAGGAAACAATCTTCACTTATGAGACCATTGGCTTGACAGAAAATTTTAAGGAAGAAAACACAGATAATTTAATTTGTCTCTTTTTTCAAACTTTTTTTCTCTCATATATTACATCTCACTCTTCCAAGCTGCTCCTGCACCTCCCCTCTCTCCCAAATCATCTCCTCTTCCATTTCCCTTATTATTTTTTTAAGGCGAACCTGCCAGGGATATCCACTAACCATGACCTAACAAGATACAATAAGCCATATCAAGGTTGGACAAGACAAAATAGTTGGAAGAAAGGAGCACCAAGCATAACAAAAGAGTCAGAGACACACCTCACTTCCATTGCTGTCAGTCATATAAGAACATCAAGCTACCTAACAATAAAGTGTATGTGGACAACCCAAGTCACTCCTGTACAAGGTCCCTATTTTTTGCTTCAGTCTCTAAGAGCCCCTATGAGCCCTGCTTAGTTGATTCTGTGCACTATGTTCGCTCAATGTCCTGAGACCCTCTGTTTCCTATAGTCCTTCCTCCCCCACTCTTCTCTCTCTCTCTCTCTCTCTCTCTCTCTCTCTCTCTCTCTCTCTCTCTGAAAATAAGGTTCCCCTTAGCTATGCCTAATGTTTGGCTGTAGGTCCTACATCTGCCCCCAACAGTTGCTGGATGACACTTCTCTGGTGAAAATGGAGCCATTTAAATTTTAAAGCTGACCGATTATTCCTTAATTATCTATTTGTCTTTTAATGTGTAAACATATATATTTATGCATTATCCAATTTGATTGAACAATTGTGTTAAGTATTCTTTTAATAAGAATATTGAATGGCACACTTATCTCAATGGTATATATTATGAAACAAAAACTTTAACTGTATCATAATAATATAATGATGTGGCCCACATATCTTTCAATTCCACCTAGAAATACTGTGTTTGCTTAGATTTGTTTGGCTATAGATTTCAACTTTTCTTCTCTTATCTCTTCTTCCTTAATAAGATGAAGCAAAGATTATCCATTAAGTAAGTAATGGCTTCTGGGTTGAAAGTTTTTGGAGTTATTATTGATTTCATTTTACATTTTAGATTTATTTGAGTTTTTAATTGTGTATATTTTGTGGTAGTGGTATGGTGCATGAGGGATTCAGAAACCACAGGAGGTCATAGGCATCATGTATGCCTGGAGTTGGAGTTATAGGCAATCATGAGCTACCCCACATTGCAGCTGTAAGCAGAATTCTGATCCTCTATAAGAGCAGTATATGCTCTTAACCACTGAACCATCCTTCCAGATTTTTTTATTTTAATTGTAGCTTTTAGAAAGGCACACATGACCCCAAACTTCCACTATTCTACAAAAGTGGTGATCAAGTTACACCTGGTAGCAGAGAGTCTCCTTTTGCCTTCATGGAAGTCTGAAAAGTTATGGTGGTCAGGATACTCTTAGATATGCTTTGGTTCAACTTGGGAGTTCTTCCTGGTTCACATAGTTTTAATTGATGTCTGTGGGGTGTAGCACATACCTTGATTAAGATAAAGTGAGAAATCAGAGCATGAACTTTTGCCTTCTGTGACATCTCCTACTGTTTGGGAGTAGCTGGAGATTACACCTCATCTACTATGCAAGTAAAAGTATACATGGTCAGAATATGAGTCATTAAGAAATATCAATGAGAAATAAAAATTGTGTAAGTATTTTGATTGAAAATACAAATTTGAGGCTAATTTGAGCATCTCAAAATACAATTCTGAATTACGAGATCATTTTGAGTAGTAGGAAAGTGTAGGGTTTTAGAGTGAAGAGATTCTTAGTTGTATCCTCACATCCTTATAATTTTAATCTATGTTTTGAGAGAGAGGAAGAGAGTATCTTGCTTTGTACCACTAGCTGGTACAGAACTGACTATGTAAACTGTATTGGCCTCAAGTGCCAGTTATCCTCCATCATGCTTCTTAGAACAAGTATAAACTACATGACTCTATTCATAATATTTTCTTAAGCTTAGTATTTATTGATCATCTATTCAATGTAAGGTGTGCAATAACCTCTGTTATTGCTAATAACATATGATGAATCATAAAGGATTCACCACATTCACACTCTCAAATAGAAAATAATATTGTGTACACATTTTTTCTTACCCCCCCACACACATACATCAAAGCTCTTAAAAACTTCTCCATCTACAGACTTCTTTTCCAAAACATAAACATATTTTATGGACAGACAACTTTGCCTTTATGATTATCTTCATTTTTAATCTATATAGCAACTAGTTATGTACTGAACATTTTCTCAGATACATAAGATATTTTTACCACATCTCTAAAAAATATCTAACTCCCTGATCCTTTCCTGAAATACATCCAGATATTGAGATTCAAGGGACCTTTGTCAGCCTCATTTCTGGTTAATTACAAAATCAATTTCTGAATCTTACACAAAGGTCTCTTATGATTTTTACAAAGATTAGCATCCTTCCACCTTGAGTTAGTTAAACCCTTTTATCTCCTACAATGATTTCTTTCTTTGTGGTCCTTTGCCAAGTTTCGACTCACTTACAAATCATATGGCAAAATTTGTATCCTCAGAGAATATTTATTTGGAAAATCCAATAGTATTCCCTTTCTACCATGTTATTCTCTCTTGTTGACTGGCCTATTTCTTCAACAAAAACCATTCTCTACATGTGCCTCTTTGACTCTGTGTGTTACTACTTCATAAGTTTCTATAGCCAAATAAGACTTTTTTATACCCCAGTGTTTATTTAGAGGGTAAGACTTAATAAGTATTTATTAAATTGATTTGTAACACATTGCATTTTGAAGATTTCTTTTGTCAAAGAAGAAAAATTTGAACCGCAGCCTACTATATCACTGCTTATTATTCTTTTATTTTCAACATTTGGAGAAAATAAAGTATCATAATATCTAAGGTTTCATTCATTCCTTCAATAAATGTTGGATAATAGCTGAGATAATATATGACCTGGAGTAATATTACTGAATAGAAATATAGTTGTTGAACTCTGGTTTAGTGAGAGACCCTGACTCAATACTTAAGATAGAGAATGATCTTGGAAGACACTTGATAACAACTTCTGGCTCCCACAGTCATATCATCACATGAACACAGGTGTATGCATACATTCACATTCATGTGTATGATGATATATATATATATATATATCATCGAGCATGAATATATATATGGATATATATACATATCATCAAGCATGTATATATATATATATATATATATATATATATATATCATACACATGCACATTGAGTAAAGAAATATAATCTCACTGATACAGGTAGTATTAAGTAGCCATTCCAGCACATAAAAACAGAAATATTTAATAGCAATGCATTTGAATTTATTACTTACCAACTATCATGTCAACATAAAATGAATGTTAAAATCATTATCAAGATTTTTTACATTATTCTTATCAAGTATTGAAATTCAGTGTAGTATGCTTTTATAATCCACTAAAATTTACATGCCAAATTTTTACTGTATCAGTAATACTTATTTAAATCTAATAAAATTTATATTTGAAAAGTAGACTAATGATAGACCTGGAAGCTCTCATATGTAGTCCGAACAGATAGGAAGATACAAAGTTGTATGATAGTCAGGGTTATAAAGAAATATCCTACATGGATAGCGAAAGCAGATTTTTATTCTTAATTGATATAAGTTCCCCAAAACTTAGTCAAATACTAATATTAACATTTAAATTTATATGAACAAAATTACTTCAGATTGCATTTATTTTCTCAGTCCTACCCTTCATTTTTCACATTACAGCTTCCATGGTTGATGGCAAAATTGAAAGCAGAAATGTCTGTGTAAATCTATGTAGTTTGTTTTCTGAATTAGCAAGGGTGGAGATTTTGATAAAACTGTTTGTCTTTCAAGCATTCCCAATAACCAGACCAATTTTCTTTTGTGATCAAATGCCCAATGGAAGTGATGATGAGACAGCATTCAAAGTGTTATTCTCATTATAAGCTAAGCATAGTTTCCTAGAAAAGACAATTGCAGATTGATTTATACAAATCAGGTGCTCAAGATTGTAATGCAAGATGAACAGCTGATATTTCACTCCCTGTACTTCTGCTGTTGTCTGCTTAACCACCACAGAGTGTCACTGTGGGCTGAAAGGCTGTCCAATATCAACAATCTAGACTGTGGCCAGGAATAAGAGAACAAAAATGAGTGATGATCAATTGAACTCCCCGGGGTTTCTGGCTCTACTCTTCACTTCTGACACTAGTACACTTCAAAATCTATAACAAGTCCATGAGGTAAATTAAACAGAGCACAAAACCAATAAGACTACCTAGTAGATAAATATCATGTTTTTGAAGAATCTGAAGTCACATATATTAGTCAATGCAGAGTTGATTAATGTCACAGTAATGAGATGAACTCTTGGAATAGGATGCTGCCAGCATGAAGAATGAGATCTTGTCTTGACATTTTTCTTTTGCTAAATGGTTGATAGATTTACATTTGCTTCTTTTGATTATTTATTTTTTTTGAAGGAAGTATGCCGTTCTGTTATTGTGACTGTTTCCTCCTTAATGGTAATCATTTCCAAATGTATTTGAGGAAGCTCAATATGCAACATAACATTCATGAATTCACACATGAATTTCATGTTCACATGGAACCATATATCAAATATAGGCTAACTTATGAATGACCACTGGCTATATTCCTATAGTATTTTTAAAATTTATTTTGTGATGTGGTCTTGTTTTATAATCCTGGCTGGTCTGGAAATCTCTATGTAATAGAGATTGTCCTTGAAATCACAGAAATTCTCCTGTCTCAGCCTCTCAAGTGTTGGGATTATATAAACATGTTCTACCATGCCCTGCATATTAGGTTTGAGAAATGTGGAATACATATTTTGTTGTATTTTCACGAACTATATAAAGGTGCTATTGTTTTTAAGTAGTGGTATAGGCTCAATAGGTTCACATTTGTCAAGATTGATTTTAATATAGGGATTTATTCATTAGCTACATACTAGATAATGAAGATCAATGGTAGCCAAAAGCAATATTCAGGAATGTTCCAAATGTATTTTGCTTATTCTACTACTTACAATGTGTGGCATATAAATGAATCAATGTTACTGATTTTGTAAGTATGTAACTCAGAGGTTTGAGAAACTGCCTTTTTTTGTTATTGGGTTTTTTTTAAGTTAAATTTTGAATATATAGTTGCAAGCATCTGTAGTAAGTACAAAGTGCCTTTTTTATGTATTCAATGCATGTTATCTTTAGCATCTTCTCAAACAATTTTATTTCTAAGATTTACTTTAGTAAATAACTACCGTATGTATGTTTATTTTTTGTTCTTTAAATCTAAATTGTGAATTCTAGAAGAATATGGCAGCTGATTAGGCAGTGGGTATATCTAAAGATGTTATTTATTGATGGATGCATAAAAAGTCAGCTCATTTTGTTTCTGCCACCCTGTGTAAGAGTACTAGGAGCCTGTCAGCAAGCCAGTAATCAATGTTCCTTTGGGGCTCCTGCTTCAGTTCCTGCTAAGCTTCCCTAGAAGTGTAAGCTGAAATAAACTGTTGTAGTTGGACTTTCCTTTGGTACAACAGGTCACAAATAACAACACAGAGACTTAATTATGACAGCTTGTTCTTAGCGTAGGCTTTTTTCCAACTAGCTCTTGTAACTTAAATTAACTTGCTTTTATTAATCCATTTTCTGCCATGTAGCTTGGTTATCTCTCCACTGTAATGTATGTCAGAACTCTTTGGTGTCTCCTGGCATTTCTTGGCATGCATAAATCTAACCCCAGTTCCCCCCTGCCCAGAAATCAAACCCAGTCTCTCTTGCCTCGCTATTAGTTATTCAGCTCCTTGTTAAATCAGTTACAGTGACATATCTTCACACAGTATAAACAAAAATTCTGCAACAAATCTTTTATTCTCCTAATTTCTTTGGGCTATGATATTATCTCAGAAGTAGAAAGCAACCTAGAGATGAGGAGCATGGATAAATCTTTTATTCATAAAAACCCAGACCTGAATAAGTTTTGTAATACATAGTTTCTGTAAATATTAGCAAGGATTCATCATTAAGCCTGTCAGCAAAGGGCTTGCCTGTTAGACAATACTGAAATCTAGTTATCTGTTTTAATTTAAATAATGCTACTTGTGAACTAACCTAAGGAAATGGAAATTTCTCTTAATAGACTACTGAAAAGAAGCTCCATTGTCTTACTTTTTCCTTATACTCAGAGCATAATCTTTGGGTTCTTAATATTTTAGGTTCTCCATACCTAGGCTTTGTAACCCTGATTGTTTGTGTGTATTATGCAAAGTTTATGTAAGGTGGAACTTACTGGAAAAATTAAACAACATATGTAAACTATCTACTACAGTCTGGCATATGAAGAGTTCTTAATAAACACTCTCTATGACCATTGCCATGATAAAATGAATTGATATAGCATTAACTCCAAATGCTTTGTCAGATACTATTGAATCCTACTCAGAAATGTATTTATTTTTAAACAACAAAACAATTGAGACAGTTTTATTTTTATGTTTTTTTTTTGTTTTGTTTTGTTTTGTTTTTTTCTGATGCTGTTTTAGTTAGGGGTTCTATTGCCATGGTAAAGAAGCAAAAGCAACTTGTTAAGGAAAGTTATGATTTTCTTCATAAAACCTCCAGGTCCCAGTCCTCATTGAAGGAAGTCAGGGCTGGATCTCAAGGGAGGGATCTGGATGCAGGAACAGAAGCAGAGACCACTGATGAGTGCTGGTAATCTCTCCCTGTGGCTTGCACAGCATACTTGTTTATACCATCTAGTACCACCAAAATGACACCACCCAAAAAAAGATGTTCCCTTTGACATCACTCATAAATTATGAAAATACTGTATTAGCTTGCCCACAGGCCAATTGGGTGGGGAAATTTTCTCAACTGGGGTTCTCTCTTGCCAAATTACCTAGCTTGTATAAAGTTGTCAAATGTAGCCAGAACAGATGAGAAATATGAGTAACCAAGGCCTAGAAACATAGACTGAGATTTACCCAAATTCTATGTTCCAACATAGTAACAGCATGACATTTTATTTATATTAACATTACAAAGAAAGTCATAAATCAAGTTTCTGTTCGAACAACATTAATGGAAATACTAAGTAGGAGTGGTACAGCCAAACTGAGAAATCTCAGTCTCTGATGCTGCCAGTGACATTTACTTGATTTTGATTGGTAAAAACAAGTGGTTTGTTAAATTAGTCACAGTATTTTAGGTCATGCACAGATGTTTACAAGGACTAGCTATTTAGGGGAAAAAAGATAACCCAAGATAAATAGTAACTAGGCTCTGGGTATACAGCATTTCAACCACTCTAATGTTACCAGTAAGTTTTTCCTACCACTGGTCTGGCCCTGCAACGCCAGCCCCCAGTAACACCCTGAGACTCTGTATTTGATATAATTCTGTTGGCCAGTTCCTAATTCCTTATCAGCTGGCTCTATTTAAAGTTTAACCCTTTTCTACTATTCTATGTATTTCTATGTGGTCATCTTACAGGACAGCTGGACAGCTGGACAGCGTGCTGTTCTCTTTCTGCTCTCCATACTGACTCCTCCTTACTACTTCCTCTTTCCTTCTAGTCTCCTAGTCCCTCCTATCTTTCTTTCCTATTGGCCAACAGTGCTTTGTTCGTTAACCAGTATGAGAAACATATTTACGGAATAACATCTCCCATCACTCTAAAATCAATGACGTTCTTCTAGTGAGGCAATTAGCACTTGTAGTAGAAGCCACAGATTCTTTGTGGGAATATACTCTAACACATATGCAGAACCACAATTTTTCCAAGAACATTAATCAGTCTGTATCTGTCTATTCATCCATTCTCCTCATATGCCTGTTAATGTTCAGAATCTTATATGGTATTTGATTTGTGAATTGAATATTTTACAAACAAAGAAAAAAATGAGCTTGCATGTTTGCACATTTTAAAGATATATGACAGAATATTTTGATATTATATGTACTAAAATGTTTGCTCTCATAAAATCAATTTTACATTAGTTCCTACAGTTGACTTTTTGTATTTGTAGTATAAGTAGCCAAAAACCTCTCATAGATTTTTTTTCTGGATATATTACCTTGAACTATGATCCTTATGCTATCTGTACATGAGGTCTACATAGTTTCAAATTCTATGTGACTGCAATATCATGAACATCGAAGAACTGGCCACATTTCTCTGTTTTCTCATTTTTTATTAAAAATAAAAAACTGTATTTTTAATTCATAACATAGTTTATTTTCCCTCCCTTTTGCCCTCTATTTCCTCTCACGTTATCCTTGCTCTCTCAAATTCAGTCATTTTTCTATAATACTTCACACACACACATTCATTCTCTCTCTCTCTCTCTCTCTCTCTCTCTCTCTCTCTCTCTTTAAATACATAAATATGACCAGCTCATTGCATAAAATGATAAACTGTTACATGTATTTATATGATTTCAGGACTGACCTCTTGGTATTAAATAATCAATTTCAGGGCTCCTACCTGTTGAAGACTGTTTTTCTTGCTCTCAGCTTCCCCTAGTTGTCTGTAGTTCTATGGGGAATAGTCAGTAAGCTGCCAGTCTTCCATGTTAGCATGCTTATTGCCATCATCTTCATCCTGGTATTTTTTTTAAGTAACCATTTTTATGAGACTTTATCTGACAATGATGGAGACACAACCTCACTCACATCAAACATCCTGTTTTTCTTGTTCTTAAAATCTGTATGTCCTCACCTTACCCTGTTCCACAAATATCTCTGAACCATAAGAGAAGAATTTGTGTTGTAGATGTGTCAGTATGGAATAGACATGATATCATCTCTTTCATTCTGCAGTTTTATTGTGGTTTTCTAAATGTCTATGATGAGGAGTGAGAACTGCACTTGCCAGTGTGCATAACAATAAATATTTTGAGTGTAGTTAGTGATCATACTACTCTAGACCCATGGAGTTGGATAGATTTTTAGTACCAGACATTATTTTCCTCCTGTGCTTAAGCCTTAAGTCTCATTAGAGACCTGTAAACCTCAAAAATTTGTGTGCAACCATTTTACCCTTAGATTTATTTTGCTACCTGCTTCTTGTTTTTGTGGTTCATAGGGGTCATGCCTGAATATGGCTATGAGTTACTCCTCTATGTTGAAAACTTTCTTGGTCCTTCTAGTACTCATTTGTTAGCTAGAGATGAAATATTGACTTTTAGATGTCATGAAGACCTGAAGGAAGAGCACACAGAGTAAGGGCAACATAGAAAGGAATGGAGTGTCTGCCACCAAAGTATTGTCCAATGCAAAACCTCAAACAGAAAGATAGTGAAGGGCAAGAAGTCAGCATCAAATACCTCTTTTTAAATTGAGAACAGTCACAAAAAATCACTTTTATTTCCAGTGTGCTTGTAGTATTAGACACACGATAGTAATTAAATTGCAACCTGGATTAACACTATACTTTAGTTTTGGTAGCTTGTAATTAGCATGCTTTGTGGTAATAGCAATATCAAGTTAACAATTTATGTTTTACAGATTCTGACAATTACTATGGACTTCGTAAACACTATTTCCTTTCAAATTTATTCATGACCCATTCTGTAAAATCAGCAACAATACCCCTATTTTATAGGTCAAAGATTTAAAAAAAACAAACAAACAAACAAACAAAAAAAACAAAACAGAACCCTCCATGGTGTCATATTGAAAAGTAAAAAAATTACTAGCTGTCTGTAAGGACATGAACTCGCCACCCTAGGGCCTCTGTCCCCTGCAGGTGGCTCCTCACGGAAATCTCTTGAGAAAAATAGTTCCTGAGATAACTCCAGGATGTCCCAACGACCTCTGTGGAATGTTCCAACACCTTGTTTAATACAATACATAGCTTAACTGATGAGTAAACATGTAACTCCGGATCTCCCCTACTCCCTCCCTAGTCAGCTGATGAGTAAACGTGTAACTCAGGATCTCCCCTACCTCCTCCCTACTAAGCTGATGAGTAAACATGTAACTTTGGACTTCCCCTATTTCCTTCCCCTCTTTTGCGGTTTTTGCCTTTATAAGCTTGTCACAAGTTAGGGTCGGGGTCGAAATCCTCTACCCCTGCGTGGGTGTATGAGTCTTGACCCCAGCATGCTGGCCTGAGATCTCATCCAATTCCGTTTTCAATAAACTTCCTCGTGTGATTGCAGCAAGTCCAGTCTCGGTGCCTCACTGGGTGCGCGCTGTTCCCGAGATTTGAGTGAGGATCTCCCTTCGGGGGGCTTTCAATATCACATATCACTACTGAATGGTAGTATTTCAATGAAAACTTTAGATTTTTCACTCTATAGGCAATAATTTTACACTGCACTAATGGTTCTAAAATAAAAGCTTAACTCATGAGAACTTTGTTTTTCAGAAGCCTAATACATTCCAAAATTCTCAATTCCCTGCAGGCAGTGGCCTCCTCTTTCTTTCTTCCTTTCTTTCATTAATTCTTTTTGTTTTTTTTTAATTTTGATAATATTTTTATTTAAATTTGCAACAAGCTTGTTTTACACATCAATCCCAGTTCCCTCACACTCAACTCCTCCATTGTTCCCTTTCCAACCCTTTATGCTCCCTAGGGAGGGTGAGGCCTTTCCTGTGGGATCTTCAAAGTCTGTCATATCATATGGAGCAGGGCCCAGGCCATGCCCCATGCCTATAGGCTGAGGAGTATCTCTCTTTGTGGAATGGGCTCCCAAAGTCTATTAGTTTTGTTTGTTTGTTTTTTAAAGGAAACCTTTTTTTTTCTTAAATGTGTCAATAATCATACAAACAGTAGGAATATTTTGACTTTGAAATGCCTAACCTTAATGTTGTCACATTGTACCTGTGTTATTTAATATAGTTTTTAAGTTAATAAGATCATATCAGATTGTCAGATTTGAAATCCTGAGATTAAATGCCCTGTCTGAATGCTCATATTCAGTTTGGACTCCATAACTTAAATCAGCAAACTGCCTTACTTCAGGAACAATTTGGGGTTTTGGGTTGGGGTAGCAATCTTGTGTCACCTTGAATGGAATGCGAATGTTTCTGTAGGGGTAAACTGCATCAATGCTGGCAGGACCTTGTCTTTTGTAAACTTTACCAATGTTTTGGCTCACCAGATAGTAGAGGTCAATAAGACTCAAATTACTCCTATTTCAGCAGAGGGCTGGTGGAATGCCAAGTCCAAGATTGGAGGTTGGATACAGCTTTGGGGTGGTGCATTGTCTCTAGGGAACTTGGGGCTGGTAGCAGCAGAGGCAGGGATTCTTTTGTTATGCAAGATCCAACAGTTCTTTTCACAAAAGGAACTCAGTCTGGCCCATGGCTCTCCCAACAGTCATGAGGTCTGGTTACAAATGCTGCAGAAATGAGGGTCCCCCATGATGGGCTACTTGCAGGAAAGCCCCCAGCCTAAAACATGGGGTCACCAGGTCCCCCCAAAGATGGGGTCTCTCATAGAATATAAAAAGGGATAATTGTAGGAATTAAGACCTTGGCTAAGAATTCACTTCCTCCTGCTGCCCTCAGGGCAGGCAGCTGTAACTGCAGGAAAACAAGAGACATGTTTCCTAATGCAAAATGCTAATGCTCTTTTGGCTTCCTCAGCCTTGAAAGCACCCTAACTGGTCCTTGGGACCTGAGATGACTAACTATCCCCTTTGCTTCCCCCTTTGACAACTGGTGCCCAGGTATATAAGCCAGTCCCCCAGAGTAAAAGAAACGATAATAAAGAGCTTTCTTAATATCAAAAAAAAAATAAATAAAAGTGTCAGTCCAAATGGAGGATTTGTAAGACCCTGGTCTTGATGCAAAAGCATGAGGTCTTTTATATTCCAAATGCACTGGGGTCCACAGTCATATGCCACACAGGGGTAGAGAACTGAGTACCCCAGGTACAGAATGAGACAGCTTTTATAGGGTTACAACAAAACCCACATATTGTAAACCAATCATCTCATAGCATCCAGAGCAGACTAATCAATTTAAGCTATCCAAGCTTGCTCTGAGCCCCAGAAGTCTGCATTTGCATGGGTTCCTGGGTAGGGTGACAAAGCTCATTTCCTGTGTTCACTCACTCACAGGTGCTGTTATAAACAGCCCTGTCATAAACAGCAAAGAATCTGAACTTTTGCCTACTTACTGCCAGGGGACAGGATCTGTAATGTAAACTTCTAGATTCCCGGGGTCAGTGGAGAGTTAAGCTAAATTTTTCCATCCTTACAGAGTAAGTCAAGTAATTCAATGTTGGAAATGGCAAGTTCAAAATATTGTAGCAAATTGGCACAAAAGCATAATTTTTCAAAGCATCTTAAAATTGTTCCAAAAATTCTATGTTTTTCTGTAAGACCCATGAGAGTGTGGTCCCTCACGCTCCCACTCAGGAAAGGCGCCCCCCCCAAATCACTCACGAGAAGCGGTCTTGATGCAAATGCATAAGGTTCTTTATGTTCTGAAAGCCCCCCCGAAGGGAGATCCTCACTCAAATCTCGGGAATAGTGCACACCCAGTGAGGCACCGAGACCGGACTTGCTGCTATCACACGAAGTTTATTGAAAACGGAATTGGATGAGATCTCAGGCCAGCATGCTGGGGTCGAGACTCATACACCATGCAGGGGTAGAGGAGTTCGACCCCGACCCAAACTTGTGACAAGCTTATAAAGGCAAAAACCACAAAAGAGGGGAAGGAAATAGGGGAAGTCCAAAGTTACACTTTACTCATCAGCTGACTAGGGAGGAGATAGGGGAAGTCCGGAGTCACACGTTTACTCATCGGTTAAACTATGTATTGTATTAAGCAAGACAACTGGAGTGTTGGAACATTCCACAGAGGTTGTTGGGACATCCTGTGGTTATCTTGGGAACTATTTTTCTCAAGAGAGTTCCAGGAGCGGCCACCTGCAGGGGACAGGGGTCCTAGGGTGGTGAGTCCATGTCCTTATAGACAGCTAGTAATTTTTACTCTTCAGTTCCAATATACTGGGGTCGTCCGCCACACACCATGCAGGGTGGTGAGCTCAGGAACGACTCCTAGCACAGAATTGAGACAGCTTTTATAGGGTTATAGCAAAGCCCGTGCATCATGAACCAATCACCTCGTAGCATCCAGTGCAGACCAATTACTTTAAAGTATCCAACCCTGCTCTTAGCCCAGGAAGTCTGCTTTCGCACAGGCTTCTGGGTGTTCATTCACTACCGTAAACATAGGTGACCGTCAGCTTAGGATTTAGGACTCCCAGCTTCCTGGGTTTTCTGGGGAATTAGGCTAAATTTTCCATCCTAACAGTTCCTACATATATCTCTGACAAAGATGTATTGATTTGCTTTTTGACTAAAAAGACAGATATATTTTTAAACCTAGTGGCATCCTCTGTCAAGCCACATCTTCATATCAAATGTGATTCACATTTAAGACCATTCTCAGCCCTGAGTACTATAACACCAGGATATCATTCCATGTACACTCTTAAATAGATTACCAATGTCTTGCTTATAGCCACATGGTGTCAAAAAAAATCAAACAAATGTTTTTTGATTGGGATTTGTTCATTGTAAAACAAAATAGTTTTTAATGATGTGTTTTACCTTTGTATTACATGTATCCCTTTGTGAGCTTGCATATATATGTGTGTGAGTACACGTACCTGTAGTGACCAGAATAATGTTCTCTAAAACTCGAGAGCATTGATTACCTTTCTTTTGCTATGATAAAAGACCATCAGTAACTTGGGGAGGAAGTTATTCAAGACATGAAGCTGAAAGTAGGAACTAGTATAGGATCTGTGGTGGAATGCTGCTTACTGGTTTGCTTAATTTTCTTTCTTTTCCAACTCAAGACCATCTGACCAGGAGTGGCAAAGCTATCAATAGACTGAGCATTCAAATATCCCTATATTCATCAAGAAAATACCCATTCAAATATCCCTATATTCATCAAGAAAATGTCCATATAGACTTGTCTGCAGGTAATATGATTGAGGCACTTTCTCAGTTGAGTTTCCCTTATTTGAGATTATCCAAGCTTGAATCATTGAGTGACAGTCAGTAATGGTCCTCCTGATGTTTGTGCTGGGAACAAAGTTCTGGTTCTCTGCTGGAGCATTGAATGCCCCTAACGGCTGCTGTGCCATCTCTCAAACCACCTAAAGCTAAGGGATATTAAGATGAAAAAAATCAGCATAAATTATGAAAAATATTTAGTGTTTGCTATATTAACAGACTCTAATATGTTAGCTCTTATGAATGTAAAGTTTACAGAGGGGTTGTATTTGGGTCCATCATGTTCTATAGTATAATAATGATCAATTCTTCCTCTTTCTTTAATAGCTATTCTCTTTTATTCTAAACTTAAAGTAGCCTTTATATTTCTTTTTTAAATAAACTAACGAAAGCTTCTTTGCTCCATATGTGAACTGAATCATGGTGACATATAACTTTCTTGGATGCTTTCATTTATGGAATGTTATAGGTTTCTTGCAAGCGGGTACCTGATATTCTGTGTGGAGCAAAATTGTATCCCAGCTAGCTCTCCCTACTGCTTATCTCTGATCTTAGCAGCATTTTGCTGGTTATAGAAAAGGAGACCTCTGAATGTCCTTTTTGTCCTGAACAAAAGAGACATCACTGTCATCTTCAAACAAGTTTCTAAATCTCCAAGGATGAATGCTTGGGCTGTCCTTTCTCACCTATGTGTTATTGCTCATGTGTTCAAGCCATTTTCCCCAAACAGAAGCTCAGTCTGCCTGAATATACTTTTTACAGCATGTCTCTGATTATAAAGCACCCCAGAATGTCTTCAGGTTTGGACATAGATATCTCATAGACGTAAATTTTTAAACCTAAATTTGACAAATCCTTTTGTAACATGTATCCAGATATTATAAAAAAAATTACTTGTATAGTATCAAAGCTGGAATTTTTATAAACTCTTCTCTAATTCTCTAATATCTATTACCTTAGAATATGCATATCAAATATGGTCAGTGAGGATAAAATAAGACAAATTCATATATTAATTTTATTTTTAAAAATAAATGAATGATGGTAAACTAGGTACATTGAATGAATGAAGAATGCTCAACTATAAATTGGACATCTATACCATATTCCTTGACTTATTAATGGTTTCTATTGTTGTGAAGAGACACTATAATAGCAACTATTATTAAAAACAAACAACCAACATTTAATTGTGGTTGGCTGTCAGTTTCAGAGGTTTAGTTCATTATCTCCATGTCAGGAAGCATGGCAGTGTGCAGACAGATATGGTGTTGGAGAGGTAGTTGAGAATTCCACATCCTGACCTGCAGGCAATAGGCAGTGCACTGAGTGTCAAATTGGGTATACCCTAAGCACAGGATACCTCAAAAACTGGCCCCCTACTAATTCAACATGGAAGAAATGGGCACCATTTTCTTTCAAACCACCACACTCCTAGTAAATGTAATTATATTATCATGAAAATGTCAAACTAGTTTATTAAAAAGTATTTCTAATAATTACATGAAGTGTTTAATATGTGTTCCAATTATTCTTTTGTTTTTATTCCTTTATTGGATTTATCCTGTTGATGTGCAGCATATATGTTGATTATTTATCTTCAAAGTATAGAAAAACTTTGATAGCAAAGAATGCCTATTTCCCCATGTATTTGGACTATGTAAAACAAAACCACACTGAGAGTCCCTCTCACCTCCAAACAATGACTGTCATCAAGAACACAAATAACAGATGTTTGTGAAGAGGTATACAAATTAGACCCATCATTTACTGCCAATGGGGGTATAAATTAGTATAACCAATGTGAGAACTGGCATATAAGAATACTTGATATACTATGTATATGACAAATGCAGTTATTAAATGTCTGGGTATGTATGCAAAAGTGTCCCTCAGAATACAGCAAAGACACTTGGTCATCTATATTCTTTTTGACATTATCCATTTGTCAAGATATTGCATAATCCTAAAGTTTATCTAGAATAGGTGAAAAAAAATCAGGCTGTGTCCACAGTGGAATTTTATTCACTGATAAAAAATAACAAGTTGTACCATCTGTGTGACTTACAAACTAGAACGTGGTAATATATGATATGGACTTGATTATTATTTGTGATCATCCATTCACTTCCTTCATTTACTGCTTTGGGTTTTTGAGAAAGTTTCACTTTGTAGACCAATCTGGTCTGAACTCACTATGGTGCTGGTCTTAAACTTACAGCAATCATTCTGTCTCACCCTATCAGGTTCTATGATTACAAGCATGAAATATATGCTCAGCTGTAGCAGGCTTTCTTTGTGCTACCAACCAGCTCCCAAATCATGTCCTGGAGAATTATTAGTTATAAATGCTTGGGCTCAGCTTATGTTTGTCCCACTAGCTCCTATAACTTATTTTAATCTGTGTCTCTTCATCTACATATTGCTTTGGGGTTGTTTATCTACTTTCATTCTGTATGTCATACTTTGTGTCTGTCTGTCTGTCAGTCTGTCTGATAACTGCCTGCCTGACTAGCTCTGGGCATATCTCTCTTTATCTCCCTTATTCTTTCTCCTTGCTGAGCCTAGATTCCTCCTAATTATTCTATCTGCTGGATGCTCCTAATTATTCTTCTACTGCTTAGCTATTGGCTGTTCAGCTTTTTATTAGACCAATCAGGTTAAACAAATGCAACACAACAAATGTAACACATCTTTACATCACTGAACAAATGTAATACAAACAAATCTAACACATTTTGCCTAGTTAAAATAATATTTTACATCACCCAGTTTCTTTCCTTGTATTGTATAAATTTAAAACCCAAGTGTTTTCTCTGTATTCTCAAAACTTTTTTACATATTGTTTGTATGGTTACCTAACATGCTGAAAAATGATATTTTAGTGATTTAATGAATTATTTTCTTTTCCTGACACTGTGTTGAGATTGATATCACTGCTAGGTGGGGAGAATATACAAAAAGAGAGATAGAAATATATCATGATATGAAATTCTAATCACTCCAATTGGGATGACACTAAAGATACACTTTACTGATAATCACAATATTTTTATTCACATTGCCTGTCTAACCTAATATGTTATAAGCAAGAATCTTTGTTTCTAATTTATAGCTTTATCATCAGTGTTAATAATTTTTTACTAAATTTACTTTAGCTTCACTGATGAAATAATGTTAACTTAAGAATTTACCACATATCAAGAATTCTAAGGCCTCAAATTATTCTATAAAATGGCTATATATAATTGTCCTCTTCTTCATGGACACTCTAATCTTAATTACATGTTTGATCCATGCACTCATCTAACTAGATTTTATGATTATAATGTGATTTATAGCCATAAATTAAGTAATTGTCTGTGGTGCTGCCAGGACTATTGGGGTTGCTGATATGAAATTTGATTACTCTTGTAGAGCTTAATGTGGCCTGTGATAGAAACCAGCTAAGGAATTCATAGCCTATTTTATTATCTCCTGAAGCCTGGTCAGGCCAAGAGAAAAAAAGAAGAAAATGTATTATCTGTTTCAACCCTATGGCAGCAAAGTAAAAAGATTTAAAATATTATAAAAATTACTTAAAAAAATGAGGAGTATGGAAACAATTTGATCTGGGTTATTTAGAAGAATGGACCAAAATAACTTCTGGTAGCAGCTCATAGAAATATACCCTAATGGCCTGTACCTTGCAGAACTATAGAAGACCATATATTACTTCAGATCTGCTGACAAGCAATACCTTTAATTTCATCAGCCACTCCCACTTTTCCATCATGTGAGCCTGGATCATTATAGTTGTGTAAAGAAAAAAAGGCACAAAATTTTTATAGATAATGGACAAATGGCAATACAGTGTGGTAACATTTATTACAGAGGTATATAAAGAAGAGGTGTGGGAGCACAGGACAGAGAGAGGCAAGAGATGCTCTGTTGTATAAGAGGTTAGAGTCATGTTACAAATACCTATGTCTACAATCCTTTCTTGCTGGGTAAACAGAGACTCAGAAAATTTGACACTTGCCCTGGATCATATTGCCCAGGTGACCTTACCTAGCAATGAAGCTGAATTTCGAAAGATACTTTTACAAAAATTTTCCTCTATCTATACACCTCCTACCTGCTTATGAGACTTAGCCAAGCTCTGTATTTACTTCAAACACAGTTTTCCTTAGATGTAAAAATGGATGCTTTAATCAAGACTGGGCTTCTTCTGTTTTCTTGTAATTTTCAATTTATAATCCTTGATATTTTTTAAAATATTTGTTGAAGTCCTATAAGAATTATGTCTTTATTCATTCATTCATTCATTCATATTTATTTAACTCTTTAGTTAGTTTACTGACTAGTTAGACAACTAATATAGTTATTTGAGATAACATCTAATGATTTTTATCTGGTTTGTCATCAATTTAAGAATCCTCCTGCCTCAGCCTCCTGAAAACCAGGGGAATAGGATTGTGCCACCACTTCTGACTCTGGGATTTTACAGACTGCTGTTAGTAAGAACCATAGCATCATTTTATTTGACTAAACCATGGTAGGCAACAGATAGCATGCAGATAAATAACAAAGTAATACTAAGTATCAAGCAAACAGAGGGGCTTGCTTAATTGAGGCTTGTTTTGCATTGCATGCAGAAATGTATGTTCATGTGGTAGGCAGCTAAATGAAGGAAAATTGTTAAAACTGGTATGTTAGCCAATATTTAGAATAAGATGGCAAGGACTGACTTCAAAGTATTACCTACTCATTTCCTGAACCACGATTAGCAGTCTCTATATAAACAGCATAATATAGACGTATTTGGATGGAAACTTCTTTCTACCGCAACAATAATTGCACACTAGCAATTGCAGTCATTCTTTCCATCCATCACCCAATACCACAAAACAAGGTCCCACCTGTTGTCTGAAAAGTTTGAAAGGTGAAATACCAGTTACGTTACAATATAATAGCTGTCTATTGATATATTGTTTATACTAAACATAATATAATGTAGATGCCTGATTGGTTCACAAGCTTCATATCCATAGATGTAATATCAATCAGTTTTCACATCATCCAAAACACACATAAGTAGCACACAAAGTATGTCTAGTTATGAGGACTTGAATATAAGGATGCTGAAGGGAAGTTGAAGCCTTGTCCTCTATCATATGATGCAGTAATTTATGGGAGGCTAGTCTGTTATTTACTGACAGGTGAATGTCATTCTCTTTTCTTTGTGCCTGTCATTTCAAAGTTTTGGCAATAATCACCCATGGCCCATTCCTCTTCTAGTTCATTGTCTACTAAAGAAAACAATATATGAAAAAATATTACCCAGCTTTGAAGTTTAATGGATACTTAATGAGAATCATGATTGGGAAGTTGAGGGTAGGCTGCATCTCTCACTTCAAGGTTTTCTTATACATAGTTACAACCTAGGAAAGCAACGACAAATGGATTTGCTTATTCAGATTCAGGAGAACTGAGTATTGTTACCAGCAGTGATTACTGAGGGTACAAACTCACATTGGTAAATCACCTTGTCTATCTTTGTTGCCAGTGAATATTGTTATAAAGTGTGCTTTCATACACTTCAATATAAACAGAATTATACCTCCTGTGTTATTGAATCAGCATTAGGTTTGTTGCAAGGACTCTCATTCTCACTAGACTCACAGAGGCAGGGTCTTTTCTGCATGTTTTTGTTTTATTACATTCTGGATAGATATATAGTTCATATTACATTTCCATTTATGAATTGTTTTATAAAAAAGGAGCTTATGAAGTATACCCTATGATATTTTGTTCATTTTTTTGTATTCTTCTCTGGAGTAAATAATATATCTTGAGGGATATTGCTCTTGCCAAGAGAGAAAAAAAATCTAATTCTCTCTAGTAAGACAGAACAAGATTAAATTGGGATGTGTGTCAGTAAAGTTTAAGTTTTATTGACAAGGATGCTATATCATTGTGTAAAATTCTTGGTAACTGTCTCTTGAGATAGCCTAAAGATATATTAAATGCTCCATGACATGGAGCAGCAGGCCCTGCATCATACCACATGAAAAGGCTGGAAACATTGCATTTTTTCCTTTAGGATGTATTCAATATCCAAGAAACTTCAGAGATACTCAAGAGAAAGTTTAGGCATCAGGCCAGTTATGGAACCTACAATTTAACTGGACAAAATCTCAGTTAAGCACAACTTACCCTGTTCTCTGGAACCCATTGCTCCAGACACAGAGAAAATTCATGGGATAAATCCAATTGCAGGAATATCATCACCCAAACATTGAGGGAGTTCGACTTACAGAATGGAGAGGAAGAAAAGAGCCACATGGAAGACTGTAGATTAACAGGAAAAGGTTATTTTAATGACAAGAGCTAGTTAGGAATAAGCTTAAGGTATAGCCTAATCTTTCATACTTAATAATAAATGTCAGTATCATTATTCATGGGCTGTCAATCCAAAGGAAGTTCACCATGAATCTCCAACTATAAGGGAGTTTGTTGGCTACCCAGTAAATTAGATGTTTTAAGATGTCCACATCTTCCTGTCCATGTATCTTCACCTTAATTAAACTTCCCACTGTGCCATTTCTGAGCATATTACTTTGAATTAACAGAGTACCTCATATGTTGAATTATATGTATTTCTAACTTATTGTAATTATTTGTATTTCTAATCATATATTTGTAGAATAGTTTTGTGTACATCTAAACAAGACAAAAAAAATATCTGCAACCTCAACAACATGCCTGGATCTTTCCTTACCACTATCTAGATAATATATCTTCTGTCTGTATCACATTTTCTGAAAAGATTTATTTATTTTTCTCTCTATCAAAATGGATTTTTGCCTGCATGTCATAAAGACCCTTTGTCAGAATAGCTTCCTGTGATTTCAGTGGTACTTTCTATGTTTTGTTTTTATGTCCTGTGATATGCTAACATCGTTTTTATATTTTTCAATTTAAATTTGAAACAAGCATGCTTTACATGTCAATCCTAGTTCCCCCACCCTCTCATTCTCCCCTGTTCCCCTTACCAATCCCCATCTCATTCCCTTTCTCCTCCCCAGGGAGGGTGAGGCCTTCCATGGGGAGTCTTCAAAGTTTGTCATAGCATTTGGAACAGGCCCCAGGCCCTCTGCCATATGTGTAGGTTGAGGGAGTATCCTTCTATGAGTAATGGCCTCTGAAAGTCCATTCATATATTAGGGATAAGTACTGATCCACTACCAGAGACCCCAGAGACTGCTCAGTCTTCCCAGCTAACACCACATTCAGGGAATCTGGGTTCTATGCTTGTTTCCCAGCTATCAGAAGGGAGTCCATACTTGTTTAGGTCAACAGTTTCTGTGGATATATCCAGCCTGTTCTGGATCCCTTTGCTCATCACTCCTCCCTTTCTGCAAGTGGATTCCAAGAATTTGGTTCAGTGTTTAGTTGTGGGTGTCTGCTTCTGTTTCCATTAGCTATTAGATAAAGGCTCTAGGCTATGCTAACTTCTTCTTTTGTGTGTGTGTGTGTGTGTGTGTGTGTGTGTGTGTGTGTGTGTGTGCTTACTCTATTTTTTATTTTTTTATGTTTTTTTTAATTTTTATTTTACATAACAATCTCAGTTCCCTCTCCCTCCATCCCTCCCTCCTTCCCTCTGTCCCTCCCTCTTTCACTCTCTCCCACTCTCTCATGTTCCCCCGACCAGACCATTCTCCCCTCCCATCCCCTCTTCACTCCACATGTAGGGTGATGCCCTCAGGAGAGGTTATCTAAATCTGTCAAGTCATTTGGAGTAGGGACTATGCCTTCTCTCCTCTCTAGGTTAAGGAAGTATCCCTCATGGAGAGGCGACTTCTAAAGTCCTTTTGTACACCATGAATACATCCTGATTCCACTATTTGAGATCCCTCTCTATCTGAGACACATGAATGCAGAGTTTGCCACTGGTTTTTATGCCAACTTGACACAAATTAGCCATTTAATAGCAGGGATCCTCAAGTGAGAGAATACCCCTCACATATTGGTCTGCTGCTAGTACATCAGAACGCACAGCTCTCAGCTATTGCTAGAGCACCATGACTGTTTGGTTTTTCCCAGGGACTGTAGTACTATCTGGATCCCCGAGCCTCAAATTACATGCTTTCATTCCTAAGAGTTGCCTTGGTCATTGTGTCTGTTCACAGCAATAGAACAGCAAAACACATGAGTTTTTCAATGTAAATATTTTTGTTGTGAAAGATGTAGTGGCCATCAAATATGGCATACAATGTTTTTCATAATGTTGCATTTATATCTGTTTCCTAATTGCAATTTATGATTGAGATGCTATATTGCACTTTAGTGATTTTTTTCTGATTTTGTGTATTGACCAAAAATTTTCCATCTTCTAAATATGCACATCCATCATTTTCATTATCACATTCATAATTTCATGTACTTTGATCTCTCAATTTATAGATATATTTGTTTTCCTATATATTATAGTAAAACAATTTAATAAGGAATGCATTTAATTTTCTGTGTGTTCTATTTATTGTATCCTGGCACAGAATTTGAATGCTGGCAGACATTCAGTAGACATTGAGTGAATGATTAATGCATTTGCTAGTTTTATGTCAACTTGAGACAAGCTACAGTCATTTGAAAGGAGAGAAACTCAACTGTGAAAATGCCTTGGTAAGAAGGGGCTCTAGCTGAACCTGTAGCACATTTTCTTAATTACTGATTGACTGGGTAGGGCACAACCACTTTTGGTAAGAAAGCCATTAACAGCACTCCCTCCCCTGTTGTCTCTGGATCGTCCTCTGTCTTCAGGTTCCTTCCCTGCTTGAGCTCCTGCCTTCACTGCTTTTCTCTCCAAGTTACTTTTGGACAGTGTGTTTCATCAAGTAATATTAACTGTAATTAAGACAGAAATTGGTAGCAGAATAGTAGTGTATTATAATAGACATGACCATTCTAGTTTTGGAAGAATTGTGGAAGGTCTTTGAAAATTTGCAATAGAAAAACCCCTACGTGTTCAAAGTTCAGGTGTCATTCTGTAGGAGCTTCAAGATAGTTATTGAATGAACTGCAGATGATGGAGGCCTTGCTTGTAAAGCTCCAGAGGGAATGTTGAGAGTCCTTTAAGGATTTTTTTCAGAGCCTTTGAATATTTTGGAATAAGAATTAGTGTTTTTGGTAAGCTTGTTCTAATAAATTGTCTGTGGTTAACAAGTTACCAGAACCATTAAAGTGAAACTTGGTTTTTCTGGAAAATTTGATGTTGGTCACTGAATCTGAGAAATTAGTGTGATTAATAAGATACCATATCACCGAAATGAAATCTCCTGGAAGTCTTTCTCCAAGATCAACACACAGAAGCTGTGTTCCAGAGGGGGCCAAGCTGTGCTTCATGCTTACATCTGAACATAGTCTTCTCCAAGAGTGTCCCAGGTTGTACTGGTTTTGAAGGCAGGAAAGAGCCATAGATAGTGCCTGGGGATTGGCACAGGGAGAGGCTAGGAGAGGTCACTGATGAAGGTGCAGCTTTGGTAGCAGTTGAAGACCTATGATGGAATGGGTTATGGAGAAAAGGTGAGGTTTGATAAGATGAAAAGTCCAGCTGCAGCAGGCATCCCAGCCTTTGAGAGATGCCAGTATCATGGGAAGACAAATTACAGCAGCAGCCATGGAGTGGAGTCAGTCTAGGAGAAAAGCTGTGTGTGTTCCAGAGGATGGAGTCAGAGAAGTGAACATAGCTCTTTTGAAGACACTTGAAGATGGTAAGTGAATCTTGGACATTAGACACTGAGTTATTTGCACTGCTGAGTTTAATTTTCCTCTATTCAGATTGAAAGGGAATCCTGGTTATACCCTCTTTATAAGAAAATATTTTCTCATTTTGATTTTATAGAAAAGACAGTTGAGAGACTTTGAAATTTTAAACAGATTTTCTGATTTTTAAAGAGAGTGGATATTTTAGACTGAACTTTTAAAATATTTGAATGTGTAAAGACTATGGGATATATACATTATTTACACTTTAATATTAACATTGCATCTTTGGGGCGAATGAGAAAGAAGACATTCTGATTGAACCATGATGTGTTTGTGTGGCGAGTTGGCAAGGGTTTAGTCATCCTTGCTAGGTTTAAATCAACCCAACACAAGCTAGAGAAGGGAATCTCAAATACCTCCATAAGAAAAGTCTGTAGGCAGGCCTGTAAGTTTTTCTTTTCATTTTAAATTAGATATTGATGAGCAGTTCCCACCCCTGGGCTGGGAGTTTTCATTTATATAAGAAAGTAGGCTGAACAAGCCAGGAGGTGGAAACAGTACTCCTCCATGGCTTCAAATCAGCTTCTGACTCCAGTTTCTGACCCTGTTTGAGGTTCTGCACATACTGTTTTTGAAGATGAATTGGTATATGTTGGGAGATGTCCTTCTGTATATGTTTCCCTTATTGGCTGATGAATCCAAATACTGTATGGCAAATAGAGGCAGGAAGATAGGTGGGACTAGGAGACAAGGACAATTTTGGGAAAGGTAGGCAGAGACAGAACTCTGGGAGACACCATGTAGAGACTGGGAAGATAGGATGTGCCAAGTGTTGTCTTTTAAGGCCATATAGAAATACATAGATTAGTAGTTATGGGTTAACAATTAATAAGAGCTAACTAATAAGAAGCCCTAGCCATTGGCCAACAGTTATACAATTAATATAAGTGTGCATTTATTTGGGGCAGGAAAGAAATTCTAATTACAGATATATATATATATATATATATATATATATATATATATATATATAGGAAGTGTCAAATCTAATTACAAATACACACACAAACACACACACACACACACACACACACACACACTATATATATATATATATATATGCTGAAATTTGAGGAAAATAAACCCTTTTCTTCCCATGGTGATTCTGGTCTCTATATTTTATCACAAAAATGGTTACCCTAATCAATATAGTTAATTAGTTTGATATTGCTATTTTTTGCATATTCCCAATATACCCTTGTTACACTGAAGTATTAGCAAGTATTTAGCAAGTAAAACTTGACAATGGTGACTTTGTTTATATCTTCATAGGAAAGTACCTTAAAAAATTTCTATTACTGGTATGATAATATTGTCATATATAGGAATGGCTGCTGTTTATACTATGATAGAACATAGTAGTTTTTAATACTTGACTGTAATGAAAGCCCTTCAAGTACATAAGGAGTTATCCTTCTATCACTCATTGTTCTCAGTTGATTTATCAAATTCCTATTAAGTCATCATCATGACTTGGGTATCAGGCTAAGCATGGCTGACACAAAGATGTTAGAAAGTGTTCTTTATGATATAATCTATTTTAGTGCTGGAAACTCGTGCATTTTAAAGTAATCATCTTATTAAAATAATGTCCCAAAGTAAGTGTATGGAGAACTCATCAAAGCTAAACACTAGGTAGAGTTATATGAACCCCATAAAGAAGAACAGGAGTAAAGAACACCATGAGAACATGGCCCACAGAATCAACTAAGCAGGGCTCACAGGGACTCATAGAGACTGATTTGACAATCATGGATGCTGCATGGGTTTGAGCAAGGTCCTCTGCATATATGTTATGGTTGTCTATCTTGCCAATGTTGCAAGATTCCTAACAGTGAGGATGGGATCCATCTCTAACTCTTTTGCCTGTGCTTAGAATCCTTTCCCTCCTTGTCCAGCTTTGACTTGAGGATTTCTTCCCAGTCTTGTAACTTGTTATGCTACGTTCAGTTGATTTATTTTTGGTTTTGAAGGGTAATGGAAAACTTGATCTGTGGGAGAGAGGAGAGGTGGGGACGAGCAAAAAGTGGAGGGAGGAGATGTCAGGATATGACCGAAGAATAAAAAATTTAATACATAAATGAATACAAAACATGAAATTAAGAGAAAAGTCCCAACTGCTTTGGATTTTATTCCTCCCCAAATAATTGCTTGATCCAACAAGAGATTCATATGTGTAACACACACACACACACACACACACACACACACACACACACACATTCTAGTCAGGATTAGAAAATAGAAATATTGACAGGCTTTTCATAGTCAACATAAGATTATTAAAACAATTAACAAAAAATAGGAAGTGTCAAATTAACAAGTATTTTGGATGTTCCAAGAGTGAAAGATGTTAAGGATACTTTAGAAAATAGTAACTTTGGGTTTTAAACTTAAGTCATTAATCAAATCAAATAATACAGTATATAAATAATGAGTATGTGATTGTGTGTGTGTGTGTGTGTGTGTGTGTGTCTGTGTGTTATTTCATACATGACAATGAATATAGATAATTTCAGAACTTGGCATGCAGGACTGGAGAATCAGTATTGTCATCAAATATTGAGAGTTTGAGGTCAGGCTAAAATTCTTAAGATCCTGTCTTAAATTGAACAATGAAGAACTTTCTTTTAAAAATTTCTGATATAATTTGTCTCAGTTTATTAGAAATATGCATGTTTATCATATGCAGTATATTTTATAAACACACACATATATATTGTGTTGCTGATCTTTTTCTGATTATAAAACAATCAAATATGTGTAGATTTTCTGATTATGAAGAAGTGACAAGCATGAAAACTCACATTTGTTTAAATGTGCTGTGTAGATTTCAGAAAAAAGGAGAGAGCACATATGAAAAACAATTTATGTTTTCTATCTAAACCACAGATATCAACTGCTATTTTGAGAAGACAGCATTTCAATATGTAGCAATTATTTCAATGGTTAGAACCTCAGCTTTTGAAACATCTTAATGTTCTCTTGCCTTTTATATTTTTTTTGATCCAGACAGTATTCCATGGAAATATGAAAGCAATTGAGTGTTGAAAATGACAAAAACATCATACAGCACACTTACTTTGAGTGGTGTGTAGGTGAGATAATAGATGTGAGTCTCACAGTCTGCCCAAACTGACAGGTAGTCCTGTAGGTCTGGCTGCATTAGAATGTGAAATATCACCAAGTATGAGAAAGAACTTGGTAAATAATAATACAGAAGATTATTATTATTTTTTAAACAGTCATGTCCTTCCTTTTTATTTCTATTTTTTCACTCAAGTATGAACTTTAGCAATAATGTTTTTTTTAGCTCATTATTGCTTATTCATGCAAAACATCAATAATAAGGTAAATAGGCTCACAGCCATAAATACAGGAGATTATTTTATGGAGTTTATTCTTTCTTTATATTTCTTATAGCATTCTAATGAGATAGCTACTATCATTACTCTTACATTATACATAAACATGATGAACACAGATGGATAAACCAGCACATGTGTTCTGGTAGTATCATAATTATGCTATTAATATCTAGAGTGTAATATGTGTATATGACTATAATATACATATTTGGATATGCCTATAGCTGTATGCTTATAGATTTGAACATATATAATTGTGACACATCCTTTATATGTCTTCTCTTTAGCTTTTAAAATTTGACACCAAAGTTTGATGAATATAATTATCTAATCCTTTTATAAGAAATCCATGCATTTTTGCTAACATATATTCTTTATTTATGGTAAACTAATAGAACAGTAAATTTATTTGGCTAGTAGATGCCAGAAAGTGAGGGAAGAAAACAGAAAAGTGTAAAGAGTAAATAACTGAGGTTACTCATTCATATCCCTACTAATTAATCATCAGCCTCAGGTCATACTTTGAGCAGAAATTATTTCAGGATCTCATCAACCTTACAGCAACTCTTAAATGCAAAGTACAGGAAGTAAGTATCATGGTTTTCATGGAGAAATAAAGGTAGGGAGGGACAAAGGCACCCATATTGGTGCCCAACCCTAGTTTCACAGTAAATTCATGTAGAATATCTTTCAAAACTATGCATTGCTGGTCTTTTCTCCAGGTAAAAGGAATCAAAATCTTAGGTACAGTTTCCCTAGTGTATGAAATTATATATGATGATTCTAATAAGTAAAAAAATTTGGAAGCTACCTGTCAGAAGTAATGGGCTCTCTTGACCTATAATAGTTAAGATACTTTTCCAATTAAAGCTTGATAGGCCCAGCCTTTACCAGACATTTAGGGTGTTAGGGTATTGCGATTTAATAAGGATCAGGATAAAAAATTAGGCTGAACAGAAGTTTATTAAGGGAGAAATAACTCACAACATAGACAGATGTACGCGGTGGGTTCCAGCAGATCCTGAGCCTTCCAGCGTCCACCACCCAAAAGGGGCGGCCCAACCCTCTCCCAACCTTTTCTCCCCACTCCCATCCAGCCCTGTCTCCGCCCCAATGCGCATGGCCTAAGCCACAGGTGCAGACAAGGTGAATATCTTGCTACATTAGGGAGTTAAGTGTGGGATCATGACAAGAGACAACAAGGTAAAACAGATGAAGGAAGGAGTAAAGGGTTTGATGGATACAAAAAAAATCTTTGAAAGCAAAATGTTTTAAAAATATATGTGCATGACTGCTTACCCTGCATGCTCGCACATGCCTACTGCCTATGGAAACCATTTAATCTACTAGAACTGGAGTCACAGACAGCTATGAGCTATTATCCAAGTGTTGTGAATTGGAGCCAGGTTATCTGTGAGAATAGCCAGTGTTCCTATCCACCAACACAACTCTCCAGCAGAATTTTTCAAGTTCCTTTCTGACATGATGCTGAGTCCTTGGGTTCTGCATAGTGTACTATCTATAGTCTTACCTTGTGAATGGGGTTAAAATACTCAGGAACATTTAAGACATTCTGAACATATTCAACACAATTTATTGATTGTAGTTCTCTCCTTTCAGCCCTAATAGGATGTCTCAACTTCAACATTGGCTGCAGACTCACACTTCTCTAAAGATCTTCTAAATGGATTTGAAAACACTCCATCTAAATTACTTACAGTCACCTCATCATTTTTCCAGAGATGAGCTCTTGTAACACTTCCTAAGCCAATGAAAAGCTCCGGCCCTTTTCTCAAAGCGGGTCACCTTTGAGAAATAAGGCTGACTAAAATTTAAAAATGAATAGTGTTATGATTTTGAATTTGGTGTGGAAGTACTGACTGTCCCTGATTGGGGAGAACAGTCTCTTTTACTGAGCATTTAATTCCATGTCAGTCAAACAATACAGTGGTTATGCCATTAGTGACATTTTGATAGAGACTATACTAGTTTCAAAATCAAATGAAGATGGTCCTTAGGTGCTTTGACTACTGTCTTACTCCACTATTCATGGTGACAACAAGATGGGTAGTATTCTTTTCTTTATTTATTTTTGAGATTATAATTACATGGCATCTCCTCATTCATCCTTCCAATCACTCTCCTATACCTCTCTGTTGCTGGTTTTTCTTTTGCAGCCTGGTCTTGATACCCTTCTCAACCTCAAATAAATACAGAAACAGTATGTTAATTATGAATCAGTTTACCAATGACTAGGACATATTATTGGCTAGCTCGGTCTTAATTATTAACCCATTTCTATTAATCCATGTATTTCTACATGGGCTAGTCTTACCAGAGAATGCCTGGTGTGTCCTATCTTCCCAGTCTCACATGGTGTATGTCTGGCAGGCTTCCTGTACCTACATTTTCTAGAATTCTCTTCTTTTCCTAGCCCCACCTATCTTCCTGTCTCTATTGACCACAGTGTTTTATTCATCAACCAATAAGAGAAAAATATATACACAAGAACATTCCTGATCGTTTCCTCTTTTCTGTTTAAATAAAAAGAAGTGTTTTAACATTTTTTTTCCTTTTTAAAACTTTAGATTAGAAAAAAGGTTATTTTACATGCCAATCCCAGTTCCCTCGTCCTACCGTCCTCCCCTATCAGCTCTACCAAACCCAGCACATCCCTTTTATCTCTGAAGGCAAGATGAGACCTTCCATGGCAGGTCTTCATAGTCTGTCATATTATTTGGGGTAGGGCCTAAGCCCTCCCCCATGTGTCTGGGATGAGAAAGTATTCCTAAATGTGGGCTCACAAACTCCATTCATATGCTAGGGATAAATACTGATCTATTACTAGAGGCCTCATAGACTGCCCAGTGCTTCTAATTAACACCCACATTCATGGGTTTTAGGTCAGTCCTATGTGGGGTTGGTGAAGATCTTTTCCCAGTCTGTAGGCAGCTACTTGGTCTTATTGACTGTATTTTTTGCCTTGCAGAAGCTTCTATTTCTTTTATATTATTTATTTATTTATTTATTTATTTATTTATTTATTTATTTATTTTGAGATAGTTTCTCTTTGTAACCTTTGTTGCCCTTCAACTAACTCTGTAAAACAAGCTGGTCTTGAAATCACAGAGATCTGTTTGTCCTGGTCTCCCAAGTAACACAAAATTATTTTATCCTTTTTCTTTTCTCTCCCAAGCCTACAAATATTTTAAATACACTGTAAACCCTTTAGAGGTTTTTCTTCATCTGAATCTGTCTTTACTGTATATCTCTATCTTGTATCTGCTAAACAGCATTGTTAAAGTAGTGGCTCTTTTAGCTGCTAGGTTTCCAAGATGATTGGGATGGGGGGTGGGAGTGTACATTTACAGACAGCAGGGCCTCTTAAAAGAGCCATGCTGTGTGGTTTTCCCATTGTTGAGTCAGGAAGCCTCCGTTAAAGGAGATGTGAGCCTCTGCTTGTCTCTAGCATACATAACCCAACCTGAGAATATGCTGGTATCAAGAATCCATGCTTGACTTGGTTTGTTCCTAAAATGCCCCCCTTAAGACTTTGTCAGTTTCTACTTGGAAATTCATGCAACCCATGTTGGTGCCATTTTGTTGTGGAAGTTCTTCCCCACCACCCTTGAGCCCCAAATAAACACAAGGAGGACACTATATTACTTATAAAATTCTTGCCGGTGGCTTGGGCTTCTTATTGGCTGGCTCTGTCTTAATTATTAACCCATTTTATTAGTCCATGTGTTGCAACAAGGCTGTGGCTTACCCAGTAATGCCCTGGCATGTTGTTGCTCCTTAGGCAGCATGGTAACTCTGGCGAGGGCCTTCCTACCTTTTCCAGATTTCTCCTAACCCCACCTATCTTCCTGTCTCATTGGCTGAACAGTGTTTTATTCATCAACCAATAAGAGAAACATATATACAGAAGGAAAACCCCCACCACCCCACCTTTCTCTCATGGGCATGACTATTTTTGTCTCTCATTATTCCTTAGTTGCCTATAGTTCTTTGTGCATAATTCAGGACTCCAAAGCTTTTACTAATCCACCTTTCATATCTATCACTGTCTTTGTCAGATCATATTTGGACAGGCATGTTGGTGTGATATGGTACCAGTTATTACCTCTGGCATTTCTAGGAGACACAATCTCACAAAAAATCCATTATCTTCTGGCTTTTACAATATTTATGCCACCTTTGCAAAGTTCTGTGAGTCTTAGGTACGGGAGTATTTTGTAGATGTGTCCATCGGGAATCAGCTCCCACAGCTCAGTATTTTGATTGTGTATTCTTCCCTGTAGTAGTCTCTGTTGCAGAGAGAAGTATCCATGACAAGGAGTGAATACTATACTTATCTGTGGGTATAAAACAAATACTGAGATTGTTGTTAGGGATTATGCTGGTTTAGTAAAATAGTGGTTGTAGGTTCTCTTCTATTAACTATGGCTTTGGTAACACCAAGCACTCAAGCTAGGTGCCCAGTACTATATTTCCTTATGTTGGGCAGGTTTTTAAGTCTGATTAGAAGGAGTGGTTAGTCATGGCCAATGTGCTCTTAACCTATTCCAGGTGTTAATGCATTAATAGTCTCAGTATTACAAGACAAACCATTTGTAACATTCACCTTAAAAATGTGGAACTGGTTTCATAAACAGGCTACTAAACACATAAGGCTCTAGGCTTTTAAGAGATAGACTGGGAATTGAAGCCCACTCAGGCAGTTTGGTATGCCTAATTAAAAAACAGGCATGCCTGCATAGTTAATATTTTAACTATCAGTGTTTATGACATCCAGCAAATAATTCGTTATATGGGAAGCATATGGTAATAGTAAAATTTACAAAATGGAATATAATAGCCAATACTACTAATTGGATTTCAGTCCTACACCATTGTTCCTGTCAATTTTCAAAGGAACTCAGAGCCAGAGCTATATTAAGATAATTTCACACATGTAGAAGTGAAATAAAGTACAATTAAATGATTGTTAGACATTTTTATAACCAAGAAGTGTAACTGGAATTAGAATAGAAGTTAGTTCCAGGTGTTTTCTAAGACATGCCTTGGTACTGACTGCTGTGAGTCTCATCCAGTAGACTGATACAGTAAAGAGGATGAAACTTCACCTTGAAAAGACTTTTGCTGAAAAATTTAACTAACAATTATGTATGCTATAGTTAAAATGAAAAGCTCATAGGATGTTGAAATAATAAACTAGTAGTTGGGAAGGGTAAAGTAAAAGTAATGACTATTCAGTCATGGCTACTATTCTTGAGAGATTCTGTTGAAACTTCAGAGTGAGTCAAAAATGTTGATATTTGTGGAAAAGCTCTTTCACCACTCTGGTGCTTGGCCACTTTTGAGAAACAAATCCAGACAGATTTTCATATCATTCCTAATGAATGCAAGAGATGACTCCTATTAGCCATTTCTCCCATCAGTGACACAGTGCTTTTACCACTGGACAGAGGGGCAGAAGGAGGACTTTACAAACTTCACAAACTTTATTTTATACTTGCTGCAGTGAAAGAGGAGAGCAGTTTCACAAAGCAGGTTGGTCATTTTTAAAATGTCAGGTCTTTGCTCTCTCAGGATTCTTAACTGTGGAAGAACATTCATATTTCTTCTGTTTCTCCCAATAACAGTAATAAAAGTAAAATAAAATAATAAAACAGACACTTCATGTCTCTAGTCCATTGCCAAATTTAATTCAAAACAGTCAGTATTAATTCAAGCCTCAGGCCCTCAGGAAACATAACAGAATCCAGACTTCTTTCTTGTATTTGATTTTCTTATGTTCTATCAAGTTTTGCTAAATCTACTTAGTCCAGATTCCAGCCTCAGGCATCTCTGTGTGCTAGTTTCATTCTCAGACATCAGTCTTTTGCATTCCTCATCAAGAATAGATAGTTTTATATTATTAAGAAACCACAATAAAGTGTTTCATAACAAGGAACAGATTGATTCAGGGAACCATTATCAAATGCAAAAAAATTGATTTTTATCATTTTTTTGTGCTGAAATAATAGAAAGCTTTTGAAACATATTACAGGATTTCCTCTGTAGGGTTACTGGTGTGAAAGGGATATTTACAGATTGTTCCTTCCCCTGGATTATCCCATGACACAGAAAACACAAAAGTTGCTCAATTATTATGAATCCCACATAGAAAACACTAGAAAGCACCAGAAAATTGATATAATACTTTTAGAAACACCAATATACTTGAAAACTTTATAGTCACTTGAATTTTGCTTGCATAATGAATAATGTGGGGTTGGTGAGTTAGCCCAGCAGGTAAATATACTTGCCACAAAGCTTGTGCACATGAGTTTAACAACTAACATACACATAATCATGGAAGAATGTAACAATTCTACAAAGTTGTTCTCTGGCCTCATATTTACCATAGTATAGATATACCTATGTACAAGCTGCATATACACTTGGAATAAAAATCTTCAAAGTTCACACTAAGTGTACTCAGTGAATTTTCTATGTACTTTAAGCAGTAGGCCTTGCACTACAGGCTTTGCATGAATTATCTAAAATTATGTACATAATTGTTCATATTAGGTAGCTGTATTTTCAGAGAAAGAAACTGATGTTTAGAAAGTCCAATGTACTTTATCAGGCTTGGCAGTTGGTGAGGTGAAGTGTCCTGAGAACTGTGGAGATTGGCATGATATAAATGCCTATCTAATTTCCATAAAATTGTGCTAAAATAGTATACTATATCCAAACTCTTTAAAAATATTTGTTGTGAGTAAAGTTTAAAAGTGACAACAAGCAAGGTAGGCATATATTAGTGAAGGCACAGCACAAGTTTGCTCTCCAGATACACAAGACTGATTATTATATATGTACTCAGTCTTAAGTATTTCAAATTTATTGTAACACACTTAAAACTATACAATTTTGATAAAGTTGTTGAGGTAGAGTCTGGCATGAACTTAATATTATATATGGTCTCAGTTTTAAATTTTTACAAATTATTGTATAAAAATTAAAATAAAAAATTTATTGATGTTTGTTTTTCGTTGGCTGATTGGTTGGCTGGCTGGGTTGGTTGGTTGGTTGACTGGCTGGTTGGTTGGTTGGTTGGTTGATTGCACATGTAGAATTGTGTTTGCTAGTGCTTGTGCATGTAGAAGCTGGATGTTGAGCTTGTGACATCAACTCTTTATCAGTTCAACATTACTTGTTGAGGTAGAGTCTGGCATGAACTTGGGTTCTACAATTATACTAGCCTGCCTCCATCCAACCAGCTCATGGAATACATGTGCCTCCAACCTAAGCACTGAGAATGCACATATATGTAGTTATTGCAGGCTTTTTACATGGGTTCTAGGGCCTGAATTCAGATCCTTGCATTTGTACTTTTCCCATTGAGCCATCTCCCCAGCTATAAAATGTTAATTTTAACTGTACTTTTGTAGTTCCAAGCTGTGGCTATTGGGGAAAATGCCTTACTGTGTTTTTAAATGTCAAATGACATAGGCCATTTGAGTAGTCAACAGTATTGTTAATTCACATTTTTCTAATATGCCAATCAAATAGCTCATTTTACAAAGTAAAATCAGTGTCAAACCTTTATTAGTCATTAACTATAAAATATTAATATCCTGTAATATACTCTTACATAACATAAATTAGTATTAATAGTTATTGTTATGCATTTTAATAAATGAAGCTCTAATTTAATAAAAGGATCATCTTCTAAATTATAAGGAGACATACATAATTTCTCTATATTACTGTGGAGATGATTAATAGTACTATTAAACTACATAAAATAAAGTGTTAAAATAAATGTCTTTACACTCAGTTACTAAATTCTTCTATACCTGTCATGAAAATTAAGTATGGAAGGAAATATGTAAGTATATTAGAAATTTAGGTCAATTATGGACTCATTATGAATGAACAGTGAAATTGATTTGCAATTGTATCTTTTTGGGTTTCTACCTTATAATGTTAATAATAAAATCTTAAATTTGACAAGAAGACCCATTAAAGTTCTTTGCAGGGAGGGTTATTCATTACTTCAAAAGTATATTATCTGGAATGTATTCCCTTCTTCTACTAAGATTTGTCATGTCCAGGAGACTAATGGCATTGAATATATAGGAGCTGGCTGACATCAGCTACCATTATCCACATCATCAGTAGATTTATTTGTTACCATGTTGCTCTTTTGGCCCTTAAAAAAAAATGTTGTCCCAGAACTTAAGTGTTAGCTCTAGATGATCCATGTTGTCTGTCTTGCTTAACGTTTCCTTAAGATTAAAATGAGTAGAATTTGATACAATTAAAATAAAACAAAACGCAGTTCTCAGAGCGGATGCTTGAATTCTGTCTTACATACATATATCACATGCAATTGCAATGAAACAATTAAAAGAGATCAGAATAATCCCCCCAAAAAACATATCTACTTAATTTGTATACTTTCAAACAGTATAAAAGTCTCTGTAAGTCTATAAGACTGGTCATCTACAGTAGCTTCTATAAAGTGACTATTATTGAAGCACATCTACCATCTCATACAACACTAACATTATTAGA
This sequence comes from Cricetiscus sungorus, assembly GCA_030556225.1. Classification (NCBI taxonomy): domain Eukaryota; kingdom Metazoa; phylum Chordata; class Mammalia; order Rodentia; family Cricetidae; genus Cricetiscus; species Cricetiscus sungorus. The sequence goes on from JANBXA010000007.1 coordinate 57,278,541, forward strand.
TCTGATTTGCACAGTGGAAAAGTTGGCTGGTTAAAATGACGTCTACTTATTAATAGTTTTGTGGGTTGGAAGTTAATCACACTGTGGCTAGATTCCTATACAGAATATAATATGACAATATAGATTTTGAATCTGTTCTCTGAGGGTTGGAACTCTATTACAAACTCATTGTCAATCTGCAATCACTTGGTTCTCTTGCTTTATACTGGAAAGCAGCAGTGTTCTATTGAGCCTTGTAGTGGGTCTAGTCATTCTGACTTCCTGAATTGAAATTTAAGGACTTATGTGATTACAGTAGACATGCTCAGGCAATACAGGATTATATATTTTGTGACAACCAGCTAGTAGTTTTAACTCCATATGCAAAGTGTATTGCTATGTAACCAAACTTAACCAGGGAAATAACACCAGAGTGCAGTGCATATGAGTTGCTGGGTGGTTGTGATCTGCACGGAGGAAATAGCATTCTGTACTCCACAATGGGAGAATTACAAGATTTGAATGTGATTTCTGTAACAGTAAACTGCAGTTTTGACCTTAATGAAAATAGTGATTTTCAGGGATTTTTCAAAAATTTATGCATAATAGGTTTGTATTGATTGAATAAATAAATAAGATCATATTGAAGGAATTTTGTAATCCTGGAGGTAAATTTCTATTCACTGTAGTTAGCTAGATGCCTCATTTGAAGTTGGCTTGACCATTGAATAAACAATGTGCCAAATATTAGGTTCTTAAATAAAATGTGTTTTTATATTTTTTCACTTAAATATTATGGGTGGTGGTTGTTAATCTTATTCTTTCTTTACTGATGTGCATGTCTATATTATTACAAAATGCAATTGAAAGTGTGGATATTTTCTGCATGAAATTACCATTTAAAAGTGTAGAAATTGCTGTTATGTTGCCATCTTGCATTTCATTTTATTCAATCTGACAACTTCCAAATGAATAAATTAATCCAAATGTTGATTAAATTCTAAAAACCTTCAATTATTATCATTATCAATTGAAATTTTTAGACAATGTACTTAGCACCACTTAAGACAAGGAACCCATTACTTCTATCCAAGAATGCTTGAATCTACATAGCATTAAGTACAGTGTAATTTAATACATTTCAAGATGACCAAAAGTTTCATCTAAACAAATAAGTACTTGCACTTTAACAGGTCCTGATGCTTTTTTTTTTTGTTATTATTTTTTTTTGTTTGTATGTTTTTCCCCTTAATCTCTATAATCTGGACCTAGTCCTTCCAGCTTTGATTGATTGGGCCTTCCTATTTAACCAATGCCTGAATACCTGCCTTAGCCTCTGGATTGCTGGGATTGCAGCAGTGCTCATCTCAGATGACATTTTAAGCTCCTCATTAAAGCATATTCAAAATAGCTCAGCTTCCTTTCTTGGGAGGACTGTGCATTTTATAGAGTGTGCCTGATTACAGATTTTTTCTATAGGAAGAGAAAACTAAGGCAAATTTGATTGATTATATATATTAATTACCCCAGCTAGAAGTATGCACATGAGAGGAAATTATCACCATTGTCAGGTAAAGACTGTTTTTTTAGCCAATAGAACTGAGATTACTGGGTGTCCACTCTAAACCATTTAGTACATAATCTTTAAAATTTCTATGTCAATGACTTACCATAGTGCCTTAAAATTTACCATTTTTTAAATTCAATAAAGAAAAGATGAGGAATGAGGGTTAATTTTAATAACACAATAATTGTTTGCTGAGTCTTTCCTGGATCTGCCTCTTCCTTATTCATATACATTCTTTCTAGCATAAAGAGTCACTAAGCTGGAATGATACTGAAAGCTTGTAAACCAAGAACTCAGGAGGATGAGAAAAAATGGCAACAGTTCAAATCCCGTCTGGATTACAGATGGAGATCCTGTCACAAAATAAACAGTAAGAAAAGCAAAAGGAAGATTATACATGGGCTGTAATCTCAGAAATCATAAGCCTTTCTCCACATGGTGCTGAAACTCTACAGTAAGATGTTTGTATTCATGGAGATATTCCAATTCACTATTAATTGTGCTACTAATGATAAAGATTATTGAGTAGCCAAGAATTGATTTGATTTCTGAACTTTAACTAGTGATTTTAGATATCGTATAAGCCACCAAAATGTTTGCCATAGCTCACAAGGATGGAGGCACATCTCAACCCTGAGGTGGCTGAGAAGTCTTTTAGGGAACTCCACTCATGTAAAGCCAGATCTGTAGTTTCATCATGGAAATAATTTTAGTATGGCCCAGTATAAAGCAGAGTTGGAGTATATATTTTTCAATTTTAGTTTATTTTAAATTTAAATTAATATATGTATATATTTGTACATATATATTGCATATATATATGTATACTATGTGTAATATATATGTATAAGTATATATACATATATATTAATTTAAATTTAAATTTGAAACAAGCTTGTTTACATGCCAATACTTCTTCCCTCACCCTTTCCTTCCTCCATTACCACCCCCCAACCCTTATCTTCTTTTTGCTCCTCAGGGAGGGTAAGGCTTTCCATGAGGATCTTAAAACTCAGTCATATCTTTTGGAACAGGGCATATGTCTTCCCCTATATGGCAAACTGAGAGTATCCCTGTGTGTAGAATGGTTTCCCAAAGACCATTCATATACTAGGGATAAATACTGATCCAATACCAGGGGCCTCATACACTGCCCAGTCCTCCTAACACCCACATTCTGGGGTTCTGTGTAAAAGACACCTAAGCTGGTTACCCAGCTATCAGATTGAGGTCCATGAGCTCCCCCCTTGTTCAGGTCAGATGCTCTGTGGGTTTCTTCAGCCTGATCTTGACCACTTTGCTCATCACTCCTCTCTCTTCAGCTGGATTCCTGGAGTTTGGATTAGTGTTAAGCTGTGGGCTACAGGAGTTTTCTTCTCATTCTACCAGCTACGAGATGAAGGCTCTAGGATGGCATATAAGGTAGTCATCAATCTCGTTTTCAGGGAAGGACATTTAAGGTCGCCTCTCCACTATTGCTTAGATTTTTAATTGGGGTCCTCATTACATCTCTCTGGGCATTTTCTAGTGCCAGATTTCTCTTAAAACTATAATGGCTCTCTCTATTATGGTATATATTTTCTTGCTCTTCTTTATTCTCCCCCAACACAGTCTTCCTGCTCCCTCATGTTCTCCTCTCCCTACCTCTTCTCTTCTTTTTCTCTTAACTCCTTCTCCCCTCCCCCATGCTCCCAATTTGCTCAGGAGATCTTGTCTTTTCCCTTCTGTGAAGGACCATGTATACCCCTCTTAGGGTTCTAGCTTCTCTGGCAGTGTGGAGTGTAGGCTGATGATTCTTTGCTTTATATCTAAAATCCATATATGAGTGAGTACACACCACATTTGTCTTTTTGTGACTGAGTTAACCTCACTCAGGATGGTTTCATCCATTTGCCTGCGAATTTCATGATTCCAGTGTTTTCGTTGTTGTTATTTTGTTTTTCTCTGATAAGCAATACTCCATTGTGTAAATGTGCCACGTTATCTTTATCCATTCTTTATTAGAGGGGCATCTAGGCTGTTTCCAGAATCTGGCTATTACAAATAATGCTGCTATGAATGTAGCTGAACAAATGTCTTTGTTGCATGAATGTGCATCTTTTGCTGTATCTTGTGGTAGACTGATTCTATTTTCCTGAGAAACTGCCATATTGATTTCCAAAGTGGCTGTCCAGATTTGTACTCCCACCAACAGTGGAGGAGTGTGCCCCTTTCTCCACATCCTCTCCAGCATAAACTGTCTTTGGCGTTTCTGATTTATCCATTTTGACAGGAGTAATATAGTATCTCAGAGTTGTTTTGATTTGTATTTCCCCGATGTCTAAGGATGTTGGGCAATTTCTTGTGTGTCTTTCAACCATTTTAGATTCCTCTATTGAGAATTCTTTATTTATTTCTGTACTCCATTTTTTAATTGGATTATTTGGTGTGTTGATGTCTTTCTTCTTAAGGTTTTTGTAGTTTTGGAGGTCAGCCCTCTGTTAGATGTGGAGTTGGTGAGATCTTTTCCCAGTGCGTGTGCAGCCATTTTGTCTTGTTGACTGTGACCTTTGCCTTACAGAAACTTCTCAGATTCAGGAGGTTCCATTTATTAATTGTCAATGTCAGATTAAAAAAATAGGGGTTACTAGAGAGGCACCAGGAAAGAGAGTCAATCCCAAGGAGACTATGCCTGTGGATCTGAAAAAAAAAAAAGAGAGTCACATTTCATTGTCTTATGAAAGTTATATAAAGGGTTTGAGAGATTTTTTTTGTAGTTATTATACTCAAAGTGTTAGTAAGAAATTTCCATAAGATCACGGGCTGGTTTAAAAGTATAGCTGACAGAATTGTCATTCATATGATGCTACTCTGCATCATAGGGACAGAGGAATTCATGGTCACCTTATTGCATTAGGGAGCAGAAAAGGGGTGGTGGTTGTGAGGTGAGAGACTGGCAATGGAAACTGAATGGGAAGTAAAATAAATATTTATTTTAAAAAGTAGTTTATTGTTTTGTAACATTCTCCAAAACTCCAAGTATAGAAATAAGCCCTGGCACAAGTTTATGTATGGTCAATCCTCAAGCATGCTTTACTTATACTTTATCATTTTTATTTGAAAATATTTACCTGTAAATGAAATACCATCTTTCTGTTAGCAACCTTCAGAACTGAAGTAAACTGTGGTGGATTTTGTGGTTATTAGCTAGCGTGTCCAGCCCAAGTTAGGGGTAACCAGCTCCTTCCTTGTGTCCCTACAGATTCTCCTGTCTTTTTTATATCTCTTGTGCTTGAGAAAGAAAATATTAATAAGGTCTGAATTTAGCACACCTAACTTTTCTTCCTATCCATTGAGCAGAATCCAGTGACTTCAATATATCAACTGCAAGAGAGGCTCAGAAATGCAATCTGGATAAGGAAAGAGGCTACGAGGCGAATTTATTTATTTATTTATTATATTATGGTACATATTACAAATCTCTTAGAAATTTCTGGTAATTTTCTATCAACTCTATTCCTGGCTCACATAATGATTTTTTCCTAGGTCTAGGAGACCTACCATATGTTTATCATTTCCCTAGAGCATGTTTTCTACCCTTGGACTTTTATTACAACGCATGCATAGTAAAATTGTATTATAGGAGATATATTGTTCTAAAATAAGATTCTTATTTATATTTATGTCCCTAACATTTGGTAAAGTACCTAGATTTCAAAATTTTGAGTAAATGAATGAATAAATGCTAAGATTCTTTTAAGTGTACATTTTTTTTCAGATTTAATGTAGACAGACTACAGAACATATTTCTTTTTGAATCCTCTAACAATATATATATATATATATATATATATTGCATAGATAGATATAATTTCATTATTTTATATTAAGGACAATAAGACATTTATAAATCTTAAAATTCTACCTAGATATGATGGAGGAAGACATTTTGCAACTGAATTGATTATTTATCTTTGCTCAGTATTGATAAAGGACTAATCTTGTGGCTGATAATATGGGTAAATTAGTGATTGAATTAGCAAATGAGTGAAGGCATCACTACTATCTTGTTCACATTAGATCAAATACTTCCGATCCCATTTCAAGTGTAACAGTGATGGAGAGAATACCAGTTATAAATTGTAAAGAAGCTATTATATTGAATAATAGTGTATTATTGCTAAAGTATTAATTAACAATATAATTTAAATATAATACCTTTTTCAGTTATGAAAGAATGATGAATACAACCATTTCAAGAAATAATTGATAAGAGAATGTTATAAAACACTTTCATTTATGTATTTTCAGTGAAGATTTAGGTTCCCCTGATACTATTTAGATATTTCATTTACCTTTATAATTGAAGCCAATACTTTACAGCTAGAAATTTTGAGAAGAAAATTAGCTTTTGTACTTTCAAAGTCATAACATCTAGAATACTGAATTTCATATGGTCCTAAAGCTTAGAATTCCTAAATTAAAACCTAAAATGTTAATAAGAAACTGTATCTGTTTGAAGTTTGAATTTTCATTGCCTTTAAGTAGAAACTTTAAAACTATTATTTTATATATTTTGAGAACATTTTAATGAAACGTATTGTATAACTTCATAGTTCTAACCATGGCTTTCTGGTCAAGAAGCAGGTTTCTTAAAAACATGCAGCCTAAGACAGGGAAGCTACAAAGAACAGTGGTGACAGAGAGCCAAATATTCATATCATGAAATTACTTTGGCAAATAATGATATAATAATGCATCCAAATAGTTCTGTGTAAATTCTATCATTACCACACCAGAATTGTAGGAGCCCAGGCACATCATTACATCACAATCATATACTCATTCTCTCCAATAACTCCCACATCTCTCCCTCTTTATCATGTCATTATATTATTCACGTTGACCTCAAACTATTTGTCTTCTATTCTTATCCTCATAAACTGTCATTGTTAATGTCAAACACTTCTATCATCTGCTTAAACTTTTCTTTTGGTATTTAGACTTGCATTTGATTTAAAAAAAAAAAAGTAATATCATACCAGTTAATTTTGTAGAGCTACTTCATACTAAGTTATCACATCAATAGTAAAATAATAATAGTAAATCAATACTATCCCTCCACTATCCCCTGAATTACTATTGTATTAATATGAGTATTGCAGTAAGCTAACTCAAAGATCAAACTGTAAAAAAAAGTATTATAACAGTCAGTTTGTTTGCCCTCCAACTAAATTACACATTCTTAGGCTTACACTTGGATCATTTTCTTTATCTGTTAAATGCCATGAAGAATTAATTATATTGTAATTACTTTGCTAGGCAAAATGCTTGGTGTTAAACAAAGTAGTTTATTTTAACTCAATTCTTCAACTGAGTGATGTCAAATGTAATCCACACTTCAGATAGGTTATGCTAAGAAAAGATACTACCATAAAATTGGATGGCTTAAGAAACAATCCCTTTTTCTTTCTCACTATTCTGCAAGTTGGCATTCATATTGGACTATGTGTAAAGTCCTTCTGGTCACAGGTAGATTGTTCATGCATTAGTGGAGCTGAGAAGGCATTCCAGGGTCTGGGTTTGGGAATACTTAGCTGGAAAAACTTAACTTCTCATCCACATGTTACCTTAGCTTCCAGAATGCTTCATGAATACTTTTTTGATACCCAATGACTAGGATAATTGTCAAGAGAATGCAGAAGTTGGAAAGGCCAAGTAAAGCCCAGGGTAAAGCTGGAGCAAGACATTTTCTGCCATGTCTCTTTTACTAGCCAAATGTCAAACCTGACTTAGAAGACAAAAATAACTTTCACTTTCTGTCAGGAGTTGCTGCAATGCCTTATTGACAAATAAAGAGAATGAGGAAACTGAAAATATTCTTCAGCATTGCCTACCACAATGCCCATTTACAGATAATGACAGCTGTAAATAATTGAGCTGATAATCTATAGTTATTATATCATGTAATTTATATCATTTATTCAATTTCATTTTCTTCTAAGTAGAAAACCATCATTATTCTTAACATATCCCGTATCTTCTCCCTCCTTGTATGAAAGATTCATATATATATATATATATATATATATATATATATGTATATACCTATACATATATATATGTATGTATGTGTGTGTATATGTAAGAACTCATCGATACTCATCTTTTTATCCACAAAAATTTCAAAATTATCTGTGTCTCCAAGTTTTAACTTTATATAATATTATCTTATTAATTCAGCCAGTTATAATTCAGGATATGATAGGAAAACAATATGAAACAATATTCTCTTTCTGGCAAGATCTTGCAAGCTATGATTTTCTCATTTCTTATTCTTGAATTGCTATACAAGGAGACAAGCAGAAGGAGAAAGAGTGGAGAAAAGCAGATGCAGAAAGCACTCCACTGAGCATCACATAATGACAGTAACAGGGGTAGGGTGGGGGTATTGTCCATTTTACAAAAATGTCCTCCCAATAACAAGTTTAATCATTTCTTTTTAAGAGATATCAAACCATCTATATAAATTTAGGAGTATAATTTTATCAGTTTTAACAAAGAGATATTATATGAGATTTTACTCTAGTTAATATGCTAAAATGAACCTAGTCAGTAACTTAGAAAGACATTTTTATGTGTTAATTCATTTATGTTTTTTTATTTTTAATTTTTATTTTACATATTGATCTGTTTCTTCTCCCTCCCTCCATTTTCTTTCCTCTCTTCCTCTTTTCCCTCCCTCTTTTCCTCTCTCCCACCCACCCATGCACCCCTGAGCACCCTCCCCTCCCACCTCCCGAGTCCACGTGTAGGGTGATGCCTTCCAGGAGGGCTCATTTAATCTGTCAAATCATTTTGAAAGACATTTTATTTCCACATAAAAAACATTGTGCTTTGAAGGCTTTTAGAGAAAAGCTCAAGACTGGTATAGCCAAGTGATATGTGTTTTTAAAAATACATGACAGATATGTTCTAAAGAATTTATTTGTACTATGTTCCTCATCAAAGAAAAATATTACCCTTATTATCTTACACAATCTTGACAAATCTTTGTATAGTTAGTTTATACAGTATTATTTTGTTCAATTTGTTTTGTCACATGAAATAACAGAAAGTAAGATAATGTGACATTTGTATCACTTCCTAGTAGACTTACTTTAAGTGTTCTTGCAAATGCAATATATTGAGTACTTTGTATTTGGGAGTTCATCATTTTGTTTTGCATATGTTCTTGTCATGTTTACTTAAGCAGTATATTGTAAGAACTATTTCTATCACATTTATGATTTATTATAGGTAATCTAGAGGTGTATTTATATATTTGTATGTGTTTCCAGGTCTATGTGTTTGTGTATGCATTTCAATATGTTTGTTAGTGTGTGGGGGTGTGACCACGTGTGCATGAGCATGCTTCTTGAGCGTCTACAGAGTTTGATAGCTAGAAAGGGGAATTGAAATGAATTCCCTAGAAAGTAAGAGTTGATTGTTTTCTTCTTATATTTAAAGCTAATTTAGCAGTCTGACTATAATTTAATATGGACACATTCTACAAAATTTTATCTCTCTGTTGCTCTCTCTCTCTCTCTCTCTCTCTCTCTCTCTCTCTTTTTCTGTCTCTTTTTTCATGTTTAAGTAGTCCAGGATTAGTCACAAAAGAAGGAGATAAAACATTACATATGAGCAAAACTAGAAAATGAGTGAATAAAATGACAATTTCTTGTGTTTTTATGGAAATGAGACAAGAATGGGTTTTTGGCAGTATTTGATAGATGCTTGAGTCTTTCCAAGTCACAGAGAAAGAAATAATAAAACACAAAAATCAGATAGCATAAATGTCCTCCAGTACAGACAAATTAAATTTCTTGCCCTTATTTTCAGATTTCGTAGACTTACCTCCTAGCTTTCTCTGGCACTTGTTTCTCCCAGCTGTGAGTCAGCGATTTCTTCTGGTGAATGTGATGGAATTCTCAGTGGTATTTCAATTCTATCCTGTGAGTCATTTATGTCTTTTGTATTGCTTTGTTTTTGTTTGTTTTATTTATGCTTCTGTTTTACCTTTGCTTTAAATTTCTGAGATTCTCAGGTTACTATTCCATAGTCAATATTTAACAAAAAAGTTGCTCCTTTTTTCTTTATGGAATGTTCAAGAATGGCATTGTGTGTATTTATGATGGTCTGCAGAAGCATTGAAGTTAGACAATTTTTGTATTATGCAAAATCTAAGTCAATTTAAATGTATGCACCAAAAATAGGTATCTTTATAGAAAATTGCAATGATATGAAGATATCTAAACTTAGCACTAAAGGATAAGAACAAAAGAGAGAGAGAGAGAGAGAGAGTAGAGAGAGAGAGAGAGAGAGAGAGAGAGAGAGAGAGAGAGAGAGAGAGAGAGAGAGAAGTGTGGCTGGTGGCCATATTTGATTGAGATGGAGTCTGTTTGTATCAATTTTTGTGTGACTTAGTAAAAAACCTGAATTCCAAAGCATGAGCAATGTTGACTGATCTGGCAGCAAACCTACACCAGCTTAAGGCTCTTAACCCATTCCCCACCCTAGATGTGATCGCCTTGGTTAATTCATGAATATGGCCAAGTATGTACTTATCAACATCACTGGTGACAGTTAAGTTAATATGGTAAAAAGAGGATTTTGTAACCTTGATCCCACACTGAAATTTCTTAGCATGGCTTTCAAAACTCTGGGTACTAATGCCTTAACCACATCAAAATTCAAGAAGTGTGTATGGATTTCATACTGAATATTGAGAATGATGTGTGTGGGTGTGTGTGTATAAGTAACAAAATTAAAATTTCATATGAAAACCTCTGAAAGAGATAAGGATGGGTCTATTACCACAAGAGTGAAGAAAAATCCTGTAAAAGCAGTCCCCTGTTTAACTGCATTTTAAGTTACATTCAGACATTGTGTTCCCTTTCAAAAACTCTGTCAAGTGATTAAATGGTATCTTAACTTTAATTCAGAAGCCTAAAATCACTTTATAATCATTGATCATATCAAGAAATCACTTTTCAAGAAATCACTTTATGTTCCATTTGCAAGCAAATTTTCTGCAAATGTTATAGCAGAGAGAAAAGATTAAGGTGAAAACAGAACCTAGGACAATATTAAGGTCCTTCTTTTACAGAGGTACAAAAATTTTTGCACAAGTGATAAAATATATACAAATGTTTGCATGGACAGATAGATAGATAGTTAGATAGATAGACAGATAGATAGATAGATAGATAGATAGATAGATGATAGATAGATAAGATAATAGGTAGATGATTGAAATTTTTGCCTCCATACTGTAACATATAGCTCTTCTCACATAATTTATATAAAGATCTGAACTAAACTTGAATTCTCATTCTTTTTTTTTTTCCTTTAAACAAGTTTTTGTCATGTGGCCCTGGCTATCTTCTAAATTTTTATCCTAATTCTCCTTTCAAACTCGGGGATTGTAGCAGTATGCTACCAAATATCTCTAAAGTTTTAGAATGAAACATTATATATGTTTTGTAAGCTTTCCCCCCTTTGTCAGAGGAGAATAAGTGATTACTGAGCTTTGCTTTCTTTAGTTGATAAAAGAAAGGTGATGGAAGCTAGTGAAACCGGAGCCACACAGGACCCTGGAGTCCCAGAAGAAAAACAGTGGGGTAATGGAGTTTGGTAAGACTTTGTATGTGGTTGTTTGGGAAAGATGGCTTCAAATCATATTATAAACAACTTTTAAGGCTGCTTAAGGAATTCCAACTTTGCCATATTAAAACTAGAACATAAATAGGAAGCAAAACATAAAGTGGATATAGTGACTAGTTGTAATTGGAGGCAAGAGAAATGAGTAGTGGGTATGGATAATAATTTGATGGCAAAAATACAAATTGGAAAGTGCATGGATGGAAATTGAGAATCAGAAACATAGAAGAGCACAGGCAGAACAGATATGACTTATAAATAACCAGTGAGTCCCCAAAGCACTATTATCAATAACAGTGTGTTGGGCCAGTGGTTTGAACAGGAGGTCCAGAGTTCCCTCTGGAATCTGGTCTGTGTTTACAGGAGATATTCTCTATAGGGTTATTTCTTACCTATTTCTAGTATTGCCTATCCTTCACCCCAAGTTGTCTTTTGTGGTGTTAGAAAGAGAACTCTACATATTAAATAAGTGGATGGAGTTATGTTACAGATAATTGAATGATCCAGAACAGCCAAAGTAAAAGAGGCTTATACTGCAAACAGCAGGAACTTATAAATGAAAATTCATGGGTAACAAGCTGAGTTCCTCTCCTTGATAAGTTCTTAAAATTAATGGATAGAAGGAAAAGCATGATATATTTAGGCATTAGCAAAACATCTGATACTATGTCTGATGATATTTTACTTGCAAATTCATTTTAAATGAGCTTAGATGACAAGAAATTCAGTCAGATTAGAATTGAGGAAAGGCTTATAAACAGAAAGTAACAAATACTAACTATGGCCTTATTCAACATTTTTATTAAAGATCTGGATCAGGAGAGTAAATAGTATTATTAATTTATGAAGTGTACATATTACAAGCAATGAGAAATGGAAAAACTGACCCAAATATCGTAATATTTAAGCATGAGCAGAAATAGACATCAAATAAAAATGTCAGTAATCTGTCACAGATATATTTAATGTACAGATGAAAATGGCAAAGAACGCAGTGTTAGAGATCATGCCTTATCCAAGTTCAATATGTTGGGTGAATGATGGGTGATAAAATGATCAGGTACATGGCCTGGGTAGGTAGCACAACTCCTTTGGACTACTTATTTTCTCAGGAATAAAGTTTGAACATTGTTCAAATGTCTATGGTTTCTTCCATTCGTAATTTCTGTTTGTTTCATCTTCTATTTTTCCATGCAAACCACAGCTATTTCTTTTATAAGGAATAATTGCTTAGTAAAAACTTCTTAGTCTTCTCTGCCTCAGTTGGGTCATCAGCAAAGTTCCTACTGCATCCCTGCTCTTTATGAAGCCATTCATGGTCAATCTTAACACCAGAATCTGGTTTGATCACCCTGAGTCTTGGAATGACTCATTGAGAGATCTATAGTGGTTTACGACCACTAATCACACAGTGACAATCCCTATTAGATGGACTCTGAAATGAATACCATATGCCACCTATTTTCTTTTCTTGTTTTGTTTTCTTTTCTTGTTTGTTTTGTTTTGTTTTGGTGCTGACTTGGAGTCAAATCAATTCTATTCCATGGGAATACCATGGATGCCATCTTTATTTAGAGGGTAAATCAGCGATTGTGTACATTTCACTCTTCACTATCTAGAGGGCTGTTTATCATCTAACAATGTGAAGTAGGACACACTCATTTTTTTCAATGAACATGCGTTATTTGTCAAATAGTTTTTAGATGAAAATCTACACTAATACTGAATGAAAACAAAGTGAATGACACTATATACATTTATTCTCAAATTAAATGAAGATATAATTGTAGTCTGTTTTGAGCATCCGTTCTTGCCCTTAGAAACATAATCTCACAAGTTACACTTTTGACTAAATTAGATCATAAAGAGGATCCACAAATGAGCTAGAATGAGCTAGAATTTTCATGTAAAAAAATCTATTGTTCCTTTTGATTTTAGAGCGTTTTCATTAAAAACATATTTTACCTTTACTGGAATGATGGCTGCTAGCTTGGATTTAGCATTTAAAAAGTGGAATCATTGAATCCTAAACTCTATTTCTCCTTTTGTTTTGTAAGCCCTAGAACCCTGCTGAGTTGAATCTATGATTTTGTACCTACTGCTCTTTTTTCCTTCAGTTAAATCTGGGACCCTGCTATGACAACCGAAATTTAGAACACAAGGGGTCAGTGTGTAACACAGTTGATCCATTAGTGATATAGTTAGGGATGTTTGGTAATGAATAGAAACCATCAAATAAGTGTCAGGATCAGGGAACAGTCACAAGGAGGAAGGAGACATTGATGTAGATGTATATGCCTTAAGGAACTTCTGAAAAAAGGAAGAGGCATGTGCTACTGATATAATTTATTTTTAATCTGTCTTTCAGTAACACCCATCACTCATGACCACAATTACCTACCACTAATTCTGCATGACTATTTCCATTGCTAAATATCTGCTACACTCTTAGAGATAATTATAAAAGAGTCCATGAAATAGGAAATGAACAATATCCACAGCTTCTACTTTGTTGAAACAATAAATGTTTCTCAATTTCAAATAAACATCTATGTAAATCATATTTCCCACTCTCACTCAATTCCCTTCCCAAGAATCTGCTTCTCTTGGACCTCCAAAGAGCCTGAGATGTCTGAAGCCTAATTAGTTGTTCTGACAGTGAATATCCAAGTTCTTTAGTATCCGAAGTCTACAATATTATTGTTTAGTATCCTACTTCCTGCTATCCATTTAGTTCTTTGGATTGATAAAATTTTCTGTATTTGCATTCCATCTGGGCATGTTTTTCCTTTAGAAAATGATATCTGATGTTTGTCTCTGTCTAAATATTTTGTTTTTATATAAACATAGAATATAGAACTATAATTGTAGTTATAAACTAATCTCTAAGCATATAGCTAGGCTCAAAGAATTCTCTACTTCATTACATTGTCATATGTCTGGTATATTTTTGATAATGACAACTAGTTTTACTTTATTTTTCTAATGCTCATGAGGGAAATTAAAGTTAACCATTAGTCACTAAAAGACTGAAGTATCCTTTTCTTTGCAGCCATTTACATTTGTTTTTCTCCTATATGTAGTTTTGGTTCACATAATATTTTTCATTCAGCCATGTCTGTTACTTACTCTTTTAAGTAATATTAGAATAATTCAATTGTGAAACTATTTAATGTTACCACAAAGGACAGAAGAAATGGCAATTAATGGACTTTACCTTCAGTGTCTATCCCAGGTATCTTATGGGTAAAGTGCCCTTACATTGTCCATCACCTTCAGGAAAGGTCTCTCATATCTATACTTAGATATGGTTCTGATTCTAATCAGCAGATTTCATTATAGACCTTTAAGTTAAGAAAAAAAAAACTGAGAAAGAGAAAGAAAAAATGCTGATGAAGGCCATAAAAATAAATGAGGCTTCTTGCTTCTTGACATCTTTAACACTTTTCCTGGCTTCCTGAGTGAGCAGCAGTGGCAGACAATAGCTAAAAGATTGCGTGTAAGATAATGAGAAAAATAAATGCATCCTCAGATGCAGTCAACAGGAACTGCTGTTAACATTCATTATCCAGGGTCTCAAATGCTCCCAAGATGATGTTATTAATTTGCAGAATGAGCTTAGAGGTGTGAAAGAAAGCTGATGTTTGCTTATAACCTCCTTGACCATCACTTTGAATATTAAGTAAGGGGTCAGATGTATTATAACTTTGATACTCTATTTCCTTTTATGGCACTGATGGCTGCAGGCAGTATTGTGTCAGCCTATGTTCTTCAAACCTGTGAAGTAGATGAAACCATTGAAAATAATATCCAAAAATACTTAGAGATCTGGTAATGGGCCAATATGCAATTTATATATTTTAGTGCTTTTAGTTATTATTTCTTAAAGTTTTAAAATTTTTGTTTGCCTCTATTTTGTTTTATGAGTCTAGGATTCAAGCCTAGAGTCTCATTAAGCCTCAAGCACTCTACCATAGAGGATCATTTCGTGCCCTCATTCACAACTATATAGAGAAACAGTATGCCCCCCCTTGTTTTTCCAGTGGACATTTTTATTAATAGAGCATCAATTTCTCCAAACCTACAGCTGGAATCTCATTTTATTTCCATGCTCCAACATAAACAGTGAGGAAGCTGACCAGAGGCTACTCAAAGAGAACTAGCTTTCATCGCTCACTTTCTTTTAAAGGCAGAATATAAATAGATGCACTCTAGAATGCACTTAGCCATTAAGGAATTTAAATAGGATATTGAAGAATGTATACAAATCCTGATGCAGTAAAGATCATCTGAGATGCTGTGCAACTGTTTAAGGGTACTTGGTGCTACACATCTCTGCCACTAGCTGAATCTAGTGCTAACGCCAAATGGAAATGTGAAAAGCACACTAAGTTGACTTAGGGACTGTGCACAGGAACCAAAAGGCAGGGAATACTAAACATTGCTGAGAGCATCCACCCCAGGAAGAACTTTATCTTCCAAAGCTCCAGACTGGTGCTGGTTCAGCACTGGTCCACAGTGCTGACTTGGATGACTTTATCCTCTATATTCCATTTGGCACAGCAAGTGGCAGTATATCAACCCCCTATGATAGTGATGCAACCCCTAGAAGTGGCTTTTAACACCTCATACATGAGGGACTTGGTTCCCCTGGCAAAAGCTTCCTATTCAAAAACCCCGACAATATGCTTAGCTCAAGCCACTGCCTTAGCACATTTCTTTCTTATCTTAGTAGCACAGTCCAAGCCCATCCAGCCAGCAGGTATACTAGAGGCCACAGTAGCTTGGCCAGTCTTGGCATTCTATCAAATTTGTCGTCAGTGACAAAGTTAACAGGAAATCTAATCTTCCCACAATTTTTCTCAGCTTTGCCCATGAGATTTTTGATAAACTTGGTTCCTTCCTCATCATACAAAGAAGTGTCAATCTCCATGTTTTTGAGAACCTTAAGGAAGGTAAAAGCCATTCTGCCACCAATGATCATCTCATTGACATTATCCAGCATATTGTTGATCAGTTGGATTTTGTCTGCAACTTTAGCTCCTTCCAAGATAGCCAGGAAGGGTTGTCAGGACTCTCCACAGGTTTGGCAAAGTAGTTCAGCTCCTTCTTCATTAAAAAATCCACCAGCCTTCTGTGGCATGTCCCACCATGGAGCTGTGAGCTTGGTGTACAGTCCCAATAGGATCATTGACATAGACATCCCCAAGATTGGAGAGTAAGGCTTGAAAAGAATCAGTTTTAGCTGGCTCAGCCTTTTTATTCTTGTTCCCAGAAGCATCTTTTTCCCCTTCTTCCTCTACATGACAGCAGAGGACTCTGGCAATATGACAGTGCCAGCTGCCTGGTTGGCACAGGCATACTCTACTTCTGGGCCCATACAGTCCTTCAAGAACAGAATATCCTTGCCAAGCAGAGATTTGAGTTCTGCAGCAACTGTCTCTAAGTAGTGCTTGTCAGGCATGAGAACACCATCAGGCCAGCCAAGGTGGCTCATAAGGACTAACTATTGTCTCCAGTGTCTAAGCAGAATTTGATGCTTGGGGTAGCAGCCTTGATCCTTTGGTTATTGGTTATGTGGTTGTTCCTCATAGGATCATTGAAGTCCATCCTCATCATGACCCACTTCCTCTTCAAGTTCAACTTGTCCAAAGTCAGCTCATTAGAAAGAGATATTTTGGCAACATGGTAGGAACAATAGGCATGGACCTGATAAAAGAGGAGCTTTCCTGTACCACTCCTACCCTCGCAAGCAAGGAAGATGCAACTCTGGGAAGGTCTTCTTCATGCAGTTTTAATCAGGATCCTTTGTCTGACCTGCGGGGCCCTGGGGGACCCCTGCACAGGCTTAAAACCCCTTGCACCAACCAACCCCAGTGAGCTACGTGGACCCTGCAGATAGGCTACTCTAACACGGACACAGACAGGCTGAACAGACTTAACCAAATAAGGGCTTGTTTATGCCAGAGAGCGCTCACCCTCAGGGAGGTAGAAGGCAGAAGCCGCACCATCTTTAAGGCAGGGCACTTCGCAGCTCTCTACACTTTCCCCTTTTATATTACGTACTATTTTATTTTATATATCGAACCGAGTTCCCTCTCCCTCCCACTCTCACATGCTGCCCCCCAAGATCCCCCCCAGTCCTATTCAATGTTCACTCCCCAGTGAGGGTGAGGCTCCAGGAGGGAATCTTCAAAATCTTTCAAGTCATTTGGAGTAGGGCCTAGGCCCTCCCCCTTGTCTCTAAGCTAAGGGAGTGTCCCTCTATGGGGAATATGCTCCTGAAGTCCTTTCATGAACCAGCGATACATCCATGTTCCACTGTCAGAGGTCCAATAGACTACCCAGGCCTTCCAACTGACCCATGTTCGGGGGGGTCTTGGTAGGTACTATGCTGATTTCCCAGCTATAAGTCTGGGATCCATGAGCTCTCCCTTGTTCAGGTCAGCTGACTCTGTGGGTTTCTCCAGCCTGGTCTTGACACCTTTGCTCATCTCTCCTCCCTCTCTGTAACTGGATTCCAAGAGTTCATCTCAGTGTTTAGCTGTAGGTGCCTGCTTCAGTTTCCATCAGCTACTAGATGAAGACTCTAGGATGGCATATAAGGTATTTATCAATCTCATTATCAGGGAAGAACATTTACTTCCTTTATAATGGTATCTCTTTTCTTGAATTATATTTTTCTTAGGAGAGCATTAGAAACCTCCTTGATTTTATTGATTCACAAAGAGGATAGACTGTTTATTTGACTATAATATATAAAAAAGTCAACATTTAATGTGAAACAAAAATTTCTTAAGAAAAAATTTTAAAGTCTTGTCATATTTTAAAGCTTCAAAGGAAGGAAGGAAGGAAGAAAGGAAGGAAGGAAGGAGGAAGAAACCCACTTCTTTCTTGGTGGAACCAATACTTTTTATAATCATTTAAATGAAATATTTTGCCAAATTCAAACCCCTTTTTAGAATAAACAATAGAGCTCAAATTCTAGGAACTTCACATTACCATGTGTAACATTGCCTAGTATGTGTACAATCCATTTAGACAGCAGATATAAAATACTAAAATCTGGTCTGAAGAACACTAAACTCATTTAAGTGGGTGAATTATAATGATAAGATTCTGATTTCTCCAAGGCTGTCTGGACACTACTGAGGATTCTTATGAACTTTTCATGGTATCACACATTTCAAAACTAGTCATGGTACAGCAATGGTGCAACTTTTGCTTTCTCCCCTCACATTCACTTATAGCATATGGCGGGAATTGTTGAGGGCTGTGGTACTTGGAGGACACATACAGACATAGATAAAATGACTTCACCCCTTCTACTTACATGAAAATATTGAATATTTGTGAGTTGTCAACCTGTAAATCTCACATATTAAATTTATTTTAAGTAGTTATTTTTGTACATGTATTTTTATGTAAGCACATAGTGAATCAAATGCTATTGTTTTAAGAAATTTAAGAAAATGTATTTGCTTGATATTCTTGATACACATATATGATAAATATTTATAAACATTACCCATGTAAACAAGGCTCTGAAATTTTCAGTAATTTCATTTGTAAAAGTGTAGAGAGAAAATATCTTATTATCATCAATATAAACCCAACTATTAAAAGTACTACAGCAAACCTGCCATTATTGTGTACATAGGAAGCTAAGCCCCTTAGGTAGATCCTAATGTAAGCATAGAACAACAAAGTGGCTTGTAATTCAAGTTCAGTACTGGAATTCCTTATTCTACATCTGATTAAATAGTCTTGCCAACAACTCTTTAATAGGTTATCTTTTGTCTGAAGTTTTAGTGCATAGTCAGTACATAAAAGTCACAGATGTTAATTTCAGGTTCAGGTGTGTGATTATATGTTTATTTTTTCTGTACACACAGTGAGGCAGTCCATGGTGGCAGTCCATTTTCTAGTGGCTGAAAATTCTTCACTGATGAGTACCTTTATTTTAATGTGCCTTTACTTTGTTACTTATAATATTATATTTGAAGTATAAAAATTTAGAGAAATTATTTCAGTAATATACATTCAACTATATATTGATAATGTGGTAAAATTGAACATGACTACACTGGCTCTTGAAAACTGTCACAATGCAGCTCTCAATTATAAGAATCTATGCACTTGTTAGTTTTTTTCTTTATCCTAATACACTAGTTAATAACAACAGAATTTAGAGCCATAAAGGGGCTGGGGAAGATGTATATTAATAAACAAACTTGTGAATGTTAAAGTGTTTGAATTCATTTCCAAAACAAAACATTTCTTAGTTTCTTTGTGCTTATTGTGATAGGCATTGAACTGGCAGACTTATGTATTCTGGACATGTGCTTGACCACACATCAATACCTCAAATTGCTAGTATCTTATGTGTCTGATATTCTATAGAAAAAGCCACATCAAAGTTAAAATTTGACTTTATCTTTGAAAAAGTTCCAAAATATTGATTCAAACTTCAGAAATCATATAGGAAAGTGGGAACTCACAGAATATACATATTTGTAAAATTAGTTAACAGTACTTAACAGAGCACATGATACTGACTCATAAAAATGCATAGAAACTATCCCTGGGTTTCTTTCCTGTTTCATTGACCTTACTACCTGATCTGAGCTGACCTTAGGGTATATGTATCAACCATTCATGACAGCTTCACATGTGGATTTCTGGCCAGCACATATTTTCTATATTCAGCATTAACACAAACAACTGCTTTGCTGAATTGCCACTTAACTCTTCCTTGGGTTTCTCATCATGTTTTCAATCTATCCCCAAACTACCTTGATAGTACTCCAAAATTTAAGTTCCTATAACATTATCAAAAGTGGTTCCACCTCAAAAGTTACTTGACCCTAAACATGTGAGGATATCCATGGCTACAATATTAACAAGAAAACTGAAGTTCATTTCATTACTAAATTCTATTTCTAGATATTCCACCTACCTTCATTATACTTCTGTCATTATAATAAGCACTATTCCATGTATTAGTTTAATAGTATTTTAACTAGTTTGTCCTTTGATCATTGACTCCAAAGCCTAGGCTCTCCTCAGCAACCAGATTCCCCTATTAATTCCATTACAGAATTCTCCTGCTCCTTCTGTATCCCACACTGGAGCCAAATGATAGTCTCACAGATGACTAGTGGGCTTTCTATGTACTACTGTTCTACCTTAAGCTCAGTCCCCACCCACCTCTTTCTGCATGCTTTGTTTCAATCTGTGTGTTTATTTCTTCTTCACTTAGCTCACTCTGAGTAACTAAATGGGTCATACTCATTCACTTTTAAAGCTTCAATAGAACATCATATGTCTGTAAAATACCTTTAATGTCCTTGTTTCAGGCTTTCCTGCATGTACCTTTTTTGTTTGTTTGTTTTTGGTATGTTTTTTAATGTGTATGCTGCATTTACTAAATCTCTGTTTATACACGCATACTGGGGCCAGAGGAAGATATCTTCCTCTAACCCCTTCTACTTTATTGCCTTAAGATAGGGTTTCTCACTGAACTGAAAGGTCATAGTTTCTACTAGGTTCTCTTGAATGCAAACTCCCAGGATCTCTCTGTCTTTTATCCTCAGTCCTGGGGATACAGACATATAAAGTCATGTCTCACTTTTTATAGAGAATTTGGTTATTTTAATTTTGGTATTCTATCCTCAGATCAAGCTAGCTAGTTATCAAACAAGTTATATACACTGCCCCGTATTTATTTATTCTTTTTGTTTAACATCCTAAATCATGCAAGTCATTTATTATTCTTTTCACTATACATTCAGCCTATGAATATATGTTTAGTAATTTCTATTATTCAAACAGAATATTGGATATATGTGGGAATACTGATAAGATGGCTATGACCCCTAATCTTTCAGTGGCACAACTTCAGAGAGATGATATAATCATGCATACATTTAATAATAATCTAATTCGATAAGCAGGGTATGTAGAAAAGAAAGTGAATGAGAAATGCTTCCAAGGCTGAGGTCTAAAGATAAATGTGATACAGGAAATGAGTTTCTGACAGAAAAGAACAGGCAAAGGCTGACAAATGAGAGGTATTGATAAGTCTGTGGAGAGAGGATGCAGGAGAAGTCAAGGACTTAAGATTCACTAAGATATCTTCAGTTATCCTCAAGCACCTGGAAGGACTTGGAAAACATCTGGCAAATTCCCAATCAAATAAGTGACTTCAAAGTCTGTATATTATAATAGTCATGATTCAGGTGACTCCCATCATACCATATCTGAGAAACCCTCACCACTTGTCAATTTTTCTTCCTACATTTACAAGAAACATCAAATTTTATTACCCAAGTAAAGTTTTTCCATTAATTCATTTTTATCTCTTTATAAAACATGAGTCTATGGAAGTTTAGGGCCTTTTCTTTTAAACTCCCACTGCATACTTTCTAGCCTCTGATGCAAAATCTAAACAGAGCAAACACACAACCAAAGCACAACTGATGAGATTTAAAACCTAAGAGGAAAGAAGTGATACCAATATTTATATCAACAATGGACACTATAATTAAAACCACGATATTTTATCTTATGTGCATTTGTCTGTCCTGCAAGTGTCCCACAATGAACGTCAAAATAATGCATTCTTTAATTTCCCTACTTTCTTTCAGTAAATTAACATTTTAGTAAGGTGGGTTTTACACTACTGACCTTTGAAGCTTCTATTTTCACAATTTATTTTTGCATGTCCCAGCCTGATAATAGCTAAACATTGCTTTTAAAAAATAAAATACTTTGGAATTCAGTGTGCACTGACATAACTTTGGACTCTTGATAAGAATGTTCATTTTTAAGTAAAAAACTAAATAATGACAGAACCTTAGTAAATGGGATTATAGAAATAAAAGGATGTCACTGATTTTGTTTTCTAAAACTATCTTTCTTCATTCATAGCATGCAATTCTGTCTAATTGGTAACAGAAGTTATGAAATTTGTGAATGTGGCAATTTAATCAACTCAATAACAGAGATTTGTCTAAATAAATGTACTTGGTATATAATAGTATTTTCTAGTATGCAATAAGAACTGGTGCATAAATTATAGTATATGTGTTGTATTAAATAGAATTTCTTTCTCTGTACTACATTTTATTAAAAAAATGACTAATGTCATATGAACTCAAACTCACTTGTAGAAAGGGAGGTAACAGAGTGTACAACTCTGGACAGAGCTTCCATATTCTAAATGAAGAATTGTCACTTAGCCTAACCTTTTTAATGTCATTCTTCTATAGCCATACATTGTGATGCTAGCCATACCTTGTTATTAAACAGCAAATTACATAAGAAGACAAATTATTGTGATTCTAAATATATTAGTGGATCAAATATTAAACTTAAGATAATTTGGGATAAAACACATTGTCTATGTAAAAATTAGCATTCTAACTATCCTAGATCTATCTTGGACTTAATAAAATGTTAATATGTTGACTTTTATGATAACTTTGATCATCATTTATCTCTATGTACTCATTAACAATTTCTGAAAAGTGCTACATGCTAGTTTTAGTTACAAGTACCAGCAGACAAAACTCTTTATGAAAAATATCCATGACTACTTTCACAGCTGACACATTCTCCATAGTAAGAGATAATTAATGAAAAAAGAAATAAATATGTAGACAGGATTTTGGACAGTATGGCATATCCAAGAAGATTAAAGCAGTGATTAAAATATAGAGCATTGAATATGTACAGATGAGATAGTGAGATGCAGATAAAATGAATAATTATAAGGATCTAAAGAAATGAAATTGGAAATGGGACTTAAACGACAATAGTAGCTTGGCACTGCCAGTAGCTCTTGTCTCAGGGGATCCAATATTTACTTTAGACCTCTTATGGCAACAGAAATGTACAAGTGCCTAGACATGCATGGAGGCAAAACATCTATAAACATAAATTAAGTAATTTCTTTAAAAATATGAATCATATCAAGACACAGTGACTACACTTTTCCTATCAAGGAAAGACTAAGAAGATCCAGCATGAAATCTCTGACAACTCAAGGAACACATTACTTGTCGTAGTTTACATTCTAGTGCTGTAATAACAATCATGGTTTATTTGTGTACATTTAGGAATCATAGTCTATCATTTTGAAAAACAAGACAAAAGATTCAAAGAGGGCAAGAACTTGGAATCAGGAATTAAAACAGAGGGCACATGGATGTTGTTTAGTGGCTTGATTTTCTTGTTTTGCTAAGTTTGCTTTTCAAAGAAACTCAATACCACCTGCTTAGGTGGGGCAATACCCTCAGTGGGCTCAGCCTTCCAACATCAGTTAATTAATTAAACGATTAATTAAAAAAAATGTCCCACAGACTTGTCTTTAGGCCAAATTTATAGAGATGTATTCTCAATTAAGGTTCCTACTTCCCAAATGACCCTAGTTTGTGTTCAACTGACAGTTTCTCACAGTCATCATTGTAGCTGTTATTACTGAGATAAGGGGATGCATGTAAAAGAGGTGCATCTTGGCATGATATTAATGTAATATAGATGATAATAATTTATAGATAATATTCTTGTCTAAATGAGCAGAGTTGCTTAGATCTCATAAATGATCAAACAGCAACTAAATTTCATTATTGGCTTGGAGAGATGTCACAGAATTTGAAAAGAACTTGCTTTGTCCAGAAGCTCCCTACCCCCACATAGTGTGACTTTCAACTCTCTATAGGATATATGACACTCTCTTCTAGCCTCTATAAGCACCCGCATACCCAGGGCACACATTCAAATTAAGATATACACATATGCATGAAGAGGAAAAAAAACCGAATGTGAAAATATTATTATCATTTCACAATGGAGAAGCTATACTTTTAAAAGAATGACTTGGCTTAAATTATTCATGAACAGTAGCAAAAGGATGTACATTTTTGCATTTGGATGAACTAGGATGAAATATGTTCTCAATACAAATTACGGAACAAGTGTTTTTGTGTTAGTTGATGACTTTTTAAAACATAAATAATATTAAAGAGAATGTAATTTTTATAGTAAACATCCTTTATTTAGGGATATATTTCTCATGCTAGCTAATACTGACATGGGAATGTTAGCCATGGTTCTGTTGTTTTATTTTTTCTTTTAATCACTTTACATGCCTTCAGTGACTTTAGAACTCTGCGAGCTCATCCAATATCTTCTGCAACAATTTTCACCCTAAATTCGATTTCAGATGTGCAAGAATTTGCCAGAATTATTGCTTGCTGTTGCAGTTCCTTGCCTGTGATTGTGTTCTCCCTTGAATACAGAGGCGCTCTCAGCACATAGTTAGTACAAGCTTCTTCCCTGCCAAGCAAATTTATCAATCCTGCTTCTCTGTCAGATGGGTCTCCTGCCACTATATAGGTCAGACTCTAACTCTGTGTCCTTGACATCAAAGTCACAGAACAATACTCATAGATTTTTCTACTTTGTAACATTTGTCATTCCTTATCAACAACACCTTCTTGAGAGTTTGTCTAATCTCAGAATGGGCAATATTAGTCACTCTTTCTGCTTCTCCACAGTGTATTTGAGAATCTGCTACTAAAATGAGGTCCCAATCCCATAACTGGTCTTGTTCTTAAGGTTCAGGACGAATATAGATTCACACTCATATATATTTTATTTACAAACAGCACTGGCACCACGTGGGTAATTCTGGAGCATGTATAAATGCAGGGCCTCCTGGGTTTGCAACATTGGTATCCGCATTTAAATAAGAGCCCCTATAGGTTTCTCTATGCCCAATGAAGTTTGAGAAGTACTCCAGTAGAGAAACACAAGGATATAATTTTAGACTTGATCTTCCAGACAGAGGGAAATCAAGAAATACCTTTGAAGGAGTGAAGACTCCTGCACAGCAGAAGTCTGGTCGCCACATTTATTATGGGCCCATTCTGCCTGGGTATTGATTAAATATTTTTACATTTTTTAAAAACATTTATCCTGCATATAATACAAAACATCACCAGATAGTATCACCACTTCCTAATAATAAAAAAAAAAACTTGTGATCACGTGGAAACAACTTTCCAGTCACATAGTTTTGGGAGCTTGAAGGCCCTTTTATTCACAGACGGTAGAAAACAAGCTTGGATTTGAAACCAGGATTTTCTTGCCTGAGGAGATTATTCTACCTTCATTGACTGGAATTAGAGACTGTTTGAGAGGAAGCTAGGGGGAGGAAATTGCCATTTTCTGTTTTCTGGATTATTAACAAATATTAACACAATGAATGCTAAGCAAATGTACCAAAGAACTCAGAATCACTACTGAGGAAATCATGGTTTTGTTAGCACCCTGACAAGGAGGGCATAGATGTGACAATCTAATCTGAAAAGAGGATTGAGTATTTGTATTGATACCAAGCCTACAAATCAGATATATAATATTTATTTACTTGAGAATGTGGTGAAACTAGAGAAAAATATTTTTCTGCAGCTATTTGAATGCTATATATTTCCCTTAAAATAAATGGATATCCTTTCATTTAGAGCAACGTGGGAGAAGGCTATTAATAAAAATTTGTGATTTTGAGTAAGGAGCTAAAATTTATTCATGTTTAAAACCTGTCAGAAATTCAGAGGAAAGTTTCACTTATTGTCAAATTTTCCAAATGACTCATCATATACCAATGCAAGCATGGTTTTAGGACTCTGTCTTATAGATATGAATAAAATAATGTCTCAAAAATATGTAAAAAGCACTAGAAGCAGTATTCTTTCAGTCAATGAAGACTCAAATAAAGTAATTGCTGAATGCTTTGTACTGACTATATAGCATTGTAATTATGGAATGCTTGGAGGGTCTTTTCCAGTATAATCAGAACTACGTATACTGTAGCTGCTTTCATTATGGAGTGGCCTGATTGTGACTTCTAATGCTGACTGTTAATGTGACTACATCTGAAATACCAAAGAAGAGATGAGATCTCCAGCAGCATAGACTAGATAAATACTGAATTCTCAGATTACTGTTGGTAGAAAGCCATTGTTGAACTAGCTGGACCACAGTTTATAAGTCTGTCATGTATATATTTGTCTCTTCCTCTAGAGAACCCTGACTAATATACCTAAAAATATACATTAACATAAGCAAAATTTAAAGTAAAATAGATTATGAAATATGTACTATTTTAATATTAACTTATATACATTTAGATGATTCACATATAGATCATATATGTTAAGAATTTATGAATAAATATTAGTGTAGTTCTTAAAATAATTGTGGACTGTTTCCTCAAGGAACAAGAGCAAAAGGTACATTTAAAGACATTTTAATAACTAATTAGAACAGAACAGAATACATTTTTGTATTCTAACATGTATAAACTTAGTGTTGTATGGTTTATCTTATCCAATATTATTTTAAATTTTGGTTTAAATTATTCAGAGCACATATTGAATTAAGAAAGTTCAAGTTCTCTTCTTTTCTTTTGCCAATATCTTTATAAGGTATCTACTATCTGCCACTCACTTACATACATCATACTAGTGAAAATGACAGCACCTACATTTTCAAAAAAAAAAATAATTGTGTAAAGTTAAGAAATTTGTTAAGAAGTCCCATTGTCCTCGCTCTAATGATACTAATAGAGGGTAAAATATACTATTTAGTTTCTGGGGCCTTTGTTATGAAAGTTCTGAACACACACACATCTCTACGAGGAGTTAATAGAAAGTTCAAATTTTCATTCAGAGCTCAGCAAATACTGTTTTAAAGTCTAATTTATTATAACCACATGTTCACAGAATACTCTGAAAGAGACCTAGTACTAATGACATTTTTTTTTAAATTACAGATCATATATTTAATAACCACGTATTTTGTTATTTTATTTTATTTTTTTTTTTAGTCAATTCTATGCATTGATTCCAGGATCACAATAGTGCATGGCAGTGTCTGATACCAGAGATGTTCTTTAGCTTTCAAATAATAACCCTCCAAATCCAAATTTAAATCCAGTGAATACGAGAAGCAAATTTTCATTGACATAAAACTACAGTTAATAATTATTTATGTTATTTTTAATTATAAAAATAGATATTAGTGTATTTCGAGATCAGCCTTTTGTTTCTGTGTTAATATACTAGCATACTATTTCAATGATGAAAAAAAAAAGCCTCACAGTTTACAAGCAATAAAACCGCAGATGGGAGAGTCATCTAATTAATTCTGAAATCTGGTTCCCTTGAAAGAGGAACATGTTCATAGCTGTTTCTCTATTCACATTCAACATGCAGCCTTTCAGTTAAATATATTTATTTCATCAGGAAGCACCCATAGTTGCTGAGTTTATGCCCTGCTTCTTTCCCAGAAAGAAATTTTCTGAACAGCTGTTATTTTATATAAACTGACTATAAATAGAAAACTCAGCACACAGAATTTTAAATGCAGATAATTGGAAAATATCAAGTGATGTAAGTACAAATCGATTTCATAGGCGTATATGTACACAGAAACAACATTTATGCAGTAATTAAAAATAAACTAATTTATGAATTTATAATAAAGTTAAGCATAATCCTTTTACATGGTAGGTACATGATATATTTCTTTGATTTTTTACATTTTGTGTGCATTGCATTTGAAATTTTAGTTTCAAACCTGGAGAAACAGCGCAGTAATTAAAACCACGTGTTGCTCTTGCAGAGGACCTAGGTTCAATTCCTACATGCTGACCTACAAACTATCAATAATTCTGTGCCCTTTGCTTACCTCTGTGAGCCCTAGATATAGTCATGGTGTATATATATATTTCATCCAGTCAAAATATTTGTACATGAAATAAATCCAAAATTTATAATTGAAAACAAAATAAAATAGCATCATCTCTGAATGTATAATTTGTGATACTTTGAGTTGAAGTTTAAGTATCACAAATTATACATTCAGAGATGACTAGATAGTCCTTATTTGATTTGTAAAATTGTACTGAGTAACACAAAGATACCTAATAACCTTTTGGAAGTTAAATTTAGAAGTACGTAAATGAGGGAATTAATTGGAATTACTTTGAGTTCAATAAGTGGATGAGCCTCCCTAACATCAAGAGCATTAAAATGTGGGAAGGCAGAGAGGGAGGAATGATAAGAAGGGGGGTCAAGACCAGGCTACAGAAACACACAGAGACAGCTGACCTGAACAACAGAGAGCTAATGGACCCTTAGACTGATAGCTGGGAAACCAGCATTGGCCCTACTCAGACCACCTGAATGTGGGGCTCAGTTAGAAAGCCTGGGAAGTGTAAGGAACCTCTGACAGTGGAACCAGGATGTATCCCTGGTGCATACAAGGACTTTGGCAGCACATTCCCCATGGAGGGATACTCTCTTAGCCTAGAGGCATAGGGGAGAGCTCAGACCCTACTCCAAATGACTTGAAAGATTTTGATGATCCCCTCCTGGAAGGCATTATGCTCCCTGTGGAGTGTGGGGGGGAACAAGATGGGAGGGGGAAGTTAGGGGCATGGGAGGGGGGGAGAAAAGGGAACTGGGTTCAATATGTAAAGTAAGAAATAATAATAAACATTAAAAATATGTGGGAAGGTTCATCTGTGCTCTCATTCTTTATTATTTTGATGTTTTAAGAAGCAAAACACATATATCAGAGAAGTTTCAGGCATCATTTTGTTTATATACTGGGATGTGGGAAGAATTGGTTGGTTGAGAGTACATATAAATACTTTCCAAATGGAACTGAATGTGTTATGCATTTAACAATCTTTGACATCTTCCAGTAATTATTTTGAAGTAAGTAATTCAGTTTGGACTATGATTTCTAAACCTTATGACTATCTCAAGTACTCTCATTTCTTTTAAATTTGTGGATGACACTTAGTCTGTGTTCTATTGCTATGAAGATACAACTTCCAAATATGGTTACTCTTAAAAATCAATTTATTTGGGATATTTACAGTTTCAGAGTTTTAGTTCATTATCCTCATGGCAGGAACATGGCAGCAAGCAGTCAGACATGTAAATGATTTTATGTCCAGCATGGTCCCACTGCCCTTTAAGCATAAATAAACACATGGCGATTTATATTAATTATAAACTGTTTGGATGATAGTTCCAGCTACTTACTAGATAGCTCTCAATTAATTATTAAACCAAAACTATCAATCTATATATTTCTACATGCCTTTATTTTCCCCATAGCTACATGGTAAAATTTAACACAATAAAATTATATATAAAAATATTATCAAGCAAAAATTATAGTTATCAATATTTAATTCATTAACATTTAGCAAAATTTAAAGAAAATACTCTATTATCTATTCTATCTTTGAGTCTAAAGTGGTATGTATAACTTATCTTTTATCATAACTAAGTAAAACCATAACCATAACTGTCTCCAACTCCATCAAAAACCTCAAAAGTTTAATATATAAACTACAGAATTGACAGAGACATCTTGCTGCCTGGACAGTCACCCAAAGTTCATCTCTAATACTGGGACATCCATCTTCTGCATTATAGGCCTAGAGACTTCTCAGAGAAGTAGGAAATTTGAAACTGTTCCTCCTGAATTGGAAGTTTGATAGTCATTTTTCTCTGTGTCCTGCAGAATGTCTGACAGACTCTTCCATTAAGCAAGTACCCTGACCTACTACAACATCTTGTTTTGGAAAGTTTAGCAGTCATTTTTCAGTGGATCCTTCATATCCAATTTATACAGCTTATAATCAAATAGTCCCAGAAAGAGCAGTTTCTTGCCCAAATAACTATTTCTGCCATGCTGAAGGCAAACTTCATAACTAGTTTCTTTGATGCTCATCTTCTTCTCTAATGTAATTGGAATTTCCAGGAACAGTTGTGTCTAACTGTCATTAAAAGCTCTAATAACCATTTAAAATGCCATATTATGTAGGTTGTTGAAAGGTTGAAGAATAACATTTCATTTGAAATATATCTCTGTGTATCTAGAAAATCTAACTAACATAACAAGTTTTGGC
Source organism: Cricetiscus sungorus (assembly GCA_030556225.1). NCBI lineage: Eukaryota > Metazoa > Chordata > Mammalia > Rodentia > Cricetidae > Cricetiscus > Cricetiscus sungorus. The sequence continues at coordinate 57,308,768 of JANBXA010000007.1, forward strand.
TATTGTAGGTGACTATAATCTGTATTTAATTATGTATTATATTTTTAATAGAGCTGTATAAACACCATACATAAATAAGAGTAGAAATAGACATATAACAACATTGACCTTAAACCAAAGTCCATACCAATGCAAAGTATATATTTCTATATCATATCCTCCCTTTTGAGAAATTGACTGTGATCATTCACCATTTATAACCAACTATGTTTAAATAAAAACAAACATTTGTAAATGATATTTGGGAATGTGGGCATAAATCTTTCCCAATTGCTGCTTCCAGCTTTTTGGGGGCACAATCAATTCCAAGGGAATCCTGTAAAAAAAAAAATAACTTAGTCAAATCCTTGCTGTAGTTGTAGTTTTCTGAGGTTGCATTGTCTCAGCTGTTTTGGATGTTGGATCAGATCACCAGGGCCACTGTTTCAGGGTGTCTAAATTGATCAAATCATATTAGCCTGGAAGGAATCTACAGCTTTTCTTCTTCTGTGGAAACAAAAACACATTATCTTTCCCAAAGTAACATGTGCTTGGACTTGAATTTTAAAGTCAAGGCATTTTTAAAATATATATTTTGGATTAATCCTCCAGCATTTATAACCACATGTGTTTTAATAGCCATTGCTTCTTCCTCTATTTCATTTTTCAAGGACTACCTCTATTATTTTTCTTTTCTCTTTCAAGCCTTTGTACAATTTAAACACAGTGTAAAACGTAAAGAGTTTTTCTTCATCTCAATCAGTCTTTACTGTATATCACTATCTTTTTCTGACCACATGCGTCTTTAAACTGCATGGCTAAAATTAAAGTTGTGGCTGGCCCCTTTCAATTCCTTGGCTTTCTCAGAATTCAGGGTACATGCCAGTTTTTCTAGGTTCACAAAACCACCAAGAAGCATCCTGCTGGCTGCTCATAAACACCATTTATTTGTTTGGTAGCAGGGTCTCTTAAAAGAGCCATGTGATTTTTGGCACTAATGCTAAGTCAAGGAGCCTCTCTTAAAAGAGACTCAAGCCTCTGCTTGCCACTAGCAAAAAGATCCCACCTGATAAAATGTTGCTACTAAGAAGCAGTGCTTGTCTCTGTTCTTTTGTGTTTAGAATCCCCTTTAAACTTTTGTCAGGTTTTATGAGGAAATTCTTGTTCCACTTCTGGGCTCCATTCTGTACATTGAATTTCTGCCCAGCCTGGTCACACTGCCCTTCATCCCCATTAAACACAAAAAGATTTATGTTAATTATAAACCTTTTGACCTATGGCTCACACATTTTACTGGCTAGATCTTACTTAATTACTAACCCATAATTATTAATCTATATATTAATATACATGGCTTTATTGTCCTCATAGATACATGGCATCTTCCTTGAGACTGCTCTCTTCAAGTTCTCCCTCAATAATTCTCTTCATCTGATAGCTCTTCCTATACTTGTGACTGTGTACTGGCCTTATCAGTATTTTATTCATCAACTAATAAGAGAACCATATATACAAAAGAGCATCCTCCATCACTGACATGATGCTGAAGAAGTAACTTAGAGTTCTACATCTGGATCTGTGGGCAGAAAGAGAGAGGCATTGAGATTGGCTTGGACCTTTACAACCCCAAAGACAACCTCCAGTGCCCCACTTCCTCTAGCAAAGCAATGCCTCCTAATCCCGCTCAAGTAGTGCCATTCCCTGATAACCAAGCATTCAAGTCTATGAGCCTATAAGGGGTATTCTTATTCAAACCACCACAAAGCCAATGTTCCGATCCATATGTCACTTTCCGATGGGACATAGGAAGTTCCAGTCAATGTATGCTGAATGAATGAAATAAAATAATTACTTTTGTTCATTATGTTTATCATCCCTAACACCTTTGGGATATGATAAGTTAAAAATGACCTTAGAATAGTAAATTAATTATTTAATTAGAGATAGGTTTGATTAGTAAAATCAGTAGGATGACAGTCTTTTATGGATTCCAATTATTAGAAAGGTATGAGTTTAGTGGGTTTTATTAAAAAAATGTTTAGGTTTTCAGAAACAGTAAAATGGTGATGCTGTGGTTCTCATAGTTCTTTTCATCTGATATGAAATTCACACACAGGGTTTGTATTGATTGAGGTTTAATACTGACACAAAGAGAAGCTTTTTCCAAGATTAGCAACTTTAGAAATTTTCCTAATGTTACTGAACCTCATTCAATTTGTTTATCCTTAGAATTGTAGGAGAAACATACTCTGATGTTAATAATGGGATTACTAGATTCTACATGCCAAATACGAGGTGATTCTGAGACTATATATGACTTAAGTAACATCAAGTTGTATTTGCTATAGTTATTGCTGCTGTGGCTCTACAGTACATGGCAACACAGGGACTGGAAAATGAGGGTGATGTATGGAAATATGTCAACAGAAATATCAGAATGGTAAAAGTAGAGCTAACTATAAATCTAAGTTTCTAATGGCTCATCAGCTCCCTTATTTGGAATGTTAGAAGGCACTGCCTTTTACTGCTTTTGTATTGATTCTAGTATTATAGATAGAGTCGTCTTTGATGACTAGTGAGGTGTTAATATAATAGCTCAATTCAATGTATTGTTCTATGGCTATAACTATAGCAAGACAAGGTGTCTGACTTTCTGTTCTGTTTTATCAGATGTCAAAAGTCCGTAAGCTAATGAGAACATAGCCATTTGTAAAAATCAAAATCTTGATGTATGTTATAAAATATAATATTTTTATATGTTTAAGCTGTCCAGTGCATTCATGAAAGTCTTTATAAATAATCACAGTTTAAACATTTAATTGTGTGTGTTGTGTGTATTCATGAATCTATGAACCTCATTTATTGAAGCATGCACTCCACATCACAAGTATGGAGATGAGAGGAAAGTTTGTAGGAGTCAGTTTTCTATGTCCATCATATGTGTTCTGAGGATCAAACTCTCAGTTTTTTCTTTTTCTTTTTTTTTTTTTTTACTTTTGGCACAAATCCCTTTACCCCTTTACCTGTTGAACAATCTCACCAGCCAATGTTTCATTTTAAATTATATTTTATTTTAATTTTAAAATAAATTATTTTATTTAAATTATTTTAAATTTTATTTCAGTTTAAATTATATTTTGAATACTGGGGCAAAAGATGAAATTTCTAGAAACATGTATATCAATCCAGCATACTGTACATGAATAAGTAGTGGGATAGTATTGATCATATTCTAAGAAATGTTCTCCTTCAGAACTCCACTGTTTAAAAACAAATTACAATTGTGACAAGGCTCAGAAAATTTCCAGAAGGCAACCCTAGAGTTCCTGGTATATGAATATGACAGTTCACAGTGTCCTTTTTCCTTTATGCAATGGTTTTTTCTTTTTCATAATTAATACTGTGTAATCTTTTTCACTTGACTAGAAGTACTGAAAGTATTAAAGTAATACTTACCTTTGTTTCAATTTTATTCTATTCCTTCAGAGTTAAAAAAATTAATGACCCCCCAAAAATTTGCTTATATATTTGAGATAAAAATTAACTATTATCTTCAAAAGTGTTTTCTTTGGTTTACTGATGATTTCAAAGTAGAATAATAACTTACATTAATAATTATTTTAAAATGCTAAAGTTTTGTGCATATAAAATGATTCATATGTAACTAAGCCATTGACAATTTTATTATCAATAGAATATAAAATACAAAAAGACCATAAAGATAACAATTATAATATTAAAGCATACATAACCCTTTGCTTTCAAAGAGTCTACATCTAAAATTAGTCTTTACTTTCTAAACACATCTTTTTAGCAGTAAAGTGCAAGATGTTTACAACTATATAGTAGAACACATTGTATAAACATCAACTCATGCATTTTTTCAATATTGTATACACTGTTTATGTGAATTTTCTTTTTTAATTCTTACAAAAACATTTTGATTTCCATTCACAGTATTCTGTTACCTTTTCAAAAGAAGATTTTATTCTTGACTCTGTTGACTCTGTATGGGAAACAAAAGGCCTGTACTAAAAGAACATAGTTCCTCCTAGATCATATAACCCGAATGGCTATAGCACATTATTCTGCCTTCTGAGTTCCCTGTTCTTGAATGACTGCATCTCCTTCAAAAGTCATTGACATTTTAATTAAAAATAGAAAATATATGTTCTGATTACTCAGAACTTTTCCTAATACCTATAAAAATTATCTTAGCAGAAAAAAAGAATTTTGCATAGGTTTGTACCCTGGGTTTACTTGTACTTCTTTCTCTATTTTAGCTTTAATAAGTAAATACTTAAAAGTTATATGTGTTTTTAATTAATGGCAGAATTTCCAGTAATTTGTTAGCAAGTTGGGAGAGAGAGAGAGAGAGAGAGAGAGAGAGAGAGAGAGAGAGAGAGAGAGAGAGAGAGAGATTTATAACTCCTGGTTACTTTTTCAATATTTTTCATTGGAATTATTCTGCAGAAAACATTAAATTGGTTAATAAAGTAAGTTAAATACAATCCTACTGTTTTTCATTCTGAGTGCTTATAATTAAAAGTTATTTTTATACTACAGCAGGTTAATTCTACATTTCATTTTACCTCAACATCAGCTCTTCAATAAATTTCTCTATGGCAACAGCTTCAGCACAAATACTAAATGAAAAGTATTTGTGTACGGTTATTCACAGTAAACAAAGAAAGCTATGGCTGAGTACTGTAGGTTCTAGATAGAATGAATTCAGGTGTAATATGATAAATTTGGAAAGAACATCAAAAACAGGTAAAGTTAAGTTTTTATCTAAGAGGAAAAGTAATGCCTCTCTTGTTCTATCAGAGAAAACAGTTTGCTTATACAGGTAAACATAGTTAAAAGATTAATATAATTTACCAGGGAAAATGAGGGACATGAGAATGTAAGGGGTGGTTGAAGGACAGAGCAAGCAAATCAGGGTACTCAGAGAACAATATTCAAACACATTTGGGGAAGAGAGATTCTTGTTTTCCTCCAAGAAATGCTTGCAAATTATGTAAATTGTGACAACAAACGAGTGTGAAACCAAAGTACATGGTTACGCCATGAGTCCAGTGAAATTATTAAACCCACACAAACACTTTTAGGTTGTGAGCTTATCTTTTAATGACCGAGCACTATTTCCAGGTAAATATTGAGTACTGGAAGAATAATTAGCTTCTCTTCAGGGTAGGGGTATCCTCTTAATGGTTGTTCAATTGCACATGGTCAGTCTTGAACAAACCCAGACTCATAAGGTTGTGTATACATATATGGATATATACATACATAGTGTGTATGCAACAAATATAATCAACAAATGCTATAAGCTTGAGAGTGGGGTGTAGGAAAGGTAACAGAGGGTAGTTGAGAGGCTCTAGATTGAATAAAAGAGAAAGTGATATAATTCTATTTTAATTAAAAACATAAATGGATAGTCTTAGTCATTATGTTAATACTTCATTTAAACAATTCAGCATTTACAAAACAAATGAATAAACTACAAGATATTTTCACATAACCATTTAGGGTTCTACATACCTGAAAGATTGAAGAAAAGATGGTTTTGTGGACTTCTGAACTAGTGAACCAATGAAATAATGCACTCATTATCTCTATATGGACTTGTGGATCAGAGGTGGGGCAGGAATTTTTTTTCAACTTCCCTCAAGTCCAGCTTCTCTCTACTATTATTTATATTCTACCACCACCCTCATAAGCCTCATATGTGTAAAAATTGAACCTTGATTCTAGAGAATACCATCTCTACAAAGGTATTGGAAAACAAAGAAAGCACAAGAAGTAACCCAGACAAGAAAGTTCATTTTTACACCAATAAGTTAAAAAAAATAGAATATGTAAGGAATTATTTGTCTCTTGTAAAAGTGCCTTACAGACTCAAGTTTTAAGCGTGTAGGACCAGCTCATGTCTGTGCTATGAGTGAGATTCCTATGTGTTCAATTCAGAATAAAGCAGTAATATTTGAGGTATTTCTTCTGTTTCTACGAAGGTGTACACTGAGCAATAACAATAAAATATACCTTAAATAAAACAGTAACAGTTATGATTTTTGATAAGCATCCTTTACAAATACTGGGAAAAATATTTGTTGATTGGTTCTTCTGTAATTTTTAAGCAGGAGGTTGATATAAGCAATTAGTAGATTTCAAAGGAAACCTTCCTTGAGTAACACATTTGCAAGGGTCTTTGGTTTCATAATTTTTCTGAAACACTTTACAAATCTTGCCTTTATCATGTGCATCCACATATTTTTATGTAGAAGCAAGAAATGCCTAAAATTCCTTATGCCTATTACTAGGTAGTGGTAAATTAAAATTCCTAATTATGATAAACTTACTACCTAGTAAGACAATTTTATTTTGTCAGGCTACAGAAAAAGACTCAGTTCTCTTTGGATGTTTTTGTAGCTGATGGATAAGGGCAGGGTCCCTTAGTTACCATATAGGTGTTCTTGAACTCTAGCTGGTGAAGGTGAGTGACCTCTTTCTTGCAGCATCTGAGAGAAGGTACGCAGAGCCACCAGGTTGTTTCACAGTATTGTGCCAACTGAGAATAGAACTATCTATGCATCCTTGGTGGTTAAGGTCTCAATATGATAATGTTTCACGAGTCGTAAAAGTTGGAAAAATAACAGCTCTTTTTCTGCACCACAGAAGAGAATGCTAACTTGCAGAACACTAAATGATGTTCAAGCACTTATGAGGGCTGCATGGTTTTCCAGAAATATTTTAGATATAGATAGCTAGTAGAGATTCTTATGGTACCTATTTTAAAATTTTTTTATACCAAACATAGTCTTTCATGACTCAGGGCTGATTTCAAAAAAATAGAGAAATAGATATTACATTATCACTTTCATTTTGAGAAACTCATAGTGAATGTCTATGCTTGGGTAACATTCATGACACATTCTCATTATGTTATTCTGATGCAAATACTCCATTGAAATAGCTGTATGTTTTAGTTCACTTTTGCTGAAGGATGATGGAATAGGTATCTCGCAAAAATTACAAAATATAAATTGATATTTTCAATATGTTTGTTGAATGTGTGTAATGCATTAGTATTATCTAAAGACACAAATGAAATCAATGTTAGATTTTTACAACTTCACTATAAACTAAGTTAGCAATATAATATTTCCTTTGAAGATTTAGTATAAAATTATAGACTCAGTAAAAAGAAATGGCACATCTGTGTATTCATATAATGTAGATGTGTTCAGTGAAATCAAAATTTGATATCCTTAGACAGACCAGTGGTGGAATTTTAACATAAATATTATTTTAATAAAGCATTTATTGAGTTCCTGTGCTCAAATTAATCCTAATTCATTATGTTCCTGTGCTCGAATTAAGGATGACTAACAGGAGTAAAGATAAAGCTTATCTACAGCTTCTGATATGTAATCTCTAAAATTTGGTCTAGAACATATCTATGTCTTTATCTATGACAGAGCAGTTGAAGACTCAAGTTCTCATTCCAGGATGAGTGGTTCATAGCATGCTTGCAACTCAGAAAAATCTGAGTGACTCAGCACAAGTAGATATCAAATGTTTCATGGTTTAGATCATAAATATCCAGGTAAGTATCAAGCAAAATGCTAAGGATAATTTTTTCCTGATCTCAGATTCCCCTTAATTATGAGCTAGACTGCCATGTTTACACATAGAGCAAATTTACCCTTGAGTTACTGCTTATTCTATGCATGGCTTTCAAATGCACATTTCACTTAATTTACCTTTACAGCATTCAAAAGAAAATCATGTATTTGTACTCATGTGTAAAGAGAACACAATGTTACCTTGAATTCTTTGGTGACTGCAAAATCATCAGTTGTTTTAAATACTCAGAAGCCTTTAGCATCCATGCTATTAAAAATTAGCAACAATACTATAAGTCAAGGGCTTTGACCTAAATTGTGTATTTAAATAGTGATCAAAACTTTTAACAATTACATAGGCAGCTTTTGTATGTGAGTTGCATCACAACACACACACACACACACACACACACACACACACACACACACACTCAGAGAGACAGAGAGAGAGAGAGAGAGAGAGAGAGAGAGAGAGAGAGAGAGAGAGAGAGAGAGAGAAGTCTGAGACTGAAAGAGACAGACAGGCGTAGGCACAAAAAGAACACAACATAATACATTAGTGCACAAATATGTTATCTGTTGACAATGGTACTAAAGGATTCAAACACCATATTTAATGTGAAGCATTTCTTTTTACAATTATGAAGCCCAGAAAAAAGGATGACTACAGTAATGCCTCAGTCCCTGGCTTGCAGTTAGTTCTCAAACTCTCTTTATTGAGAAAATAAAAGATTAAATACATACATCACAGTTGTATGGGATCCAGCCCCATGATGATTTCACAACTCTTCTTGAGTAAATAAATATAATATTTTTTGAAAAGACAAAAAAAGAAAATAGTACATATTAAATGGCTGTATTTTGTAGTCATATCTGATACTTGATTTAAAAAATATGTCTTGGGAAGTTTATACTCATCCCATTTTTACCTTCCTTCATAGACTTCATATCAAACACTACCTTAAAACACTACCTTAAAATTTATTTCAAAGAATCTATTTTAAAATATATATGCAAACATGTTTTTAATCAGTACCATTTTTAGACCTAAATTTGAAAGTTAAATCAGCTTATATTCAGCACAAATAATTTTGTCTAATGTTTGTATTAATTCCTTTATTTCTCATATTGACAAAAGCTTGCTGATGATTCCATACTTGCTTTTTGTTATGCTATGAAGAACATTCAAGCCTGAGTTTGAAAAGTCCCGATGGTTTCCCTCTTATTGAAATCTGAGTTTTAAGCAGCCCAGAGTCTTAAGGCAAAATTTTAGCTTTGCACTGAACCTGCTTCAGAAAGTGTTAGTATGCTACCCACAAAGACCCTGTCCTGGAGCTCTTTAATTCCTCATCACAGGTTTGTCCTTCACTGAGCCTTGTGCTCAGCTTATCCAACAGTGGATTGAGCAGAGAAGGTAACCTTTGTAACATGCAATCCATCAACAGAAAAGACTGTATCTGGTCTTCCTAGTCCTCATGGCTCACTGGCTTTGTGAGAAAGTCAGTTTGAACATGACATCACTTCTCTGTGCCTCGAACGAAGCTAAGCTGAGGAGACTCTACAGTTTCTTCACCCCCCTCTCCTCCATAAACTACACAATAGAACACTTTACAGAGTTTCAATTATTAGCCCTGCTGTGCCTACCAGCACTGTATCAGAACCACCATCATTGCTTTTCCTGGTGCACACTATTAAATTTTTTCCTACCTTTTTGAAAGCAACCCTCCCTTTTCATTTTAGTTGCTTGATCTCTCTGAGATCCAGTTTCCTTATCTGAAAATTAGATATAATAATAATATCTAATTCAAAGATTTGCTTTGAGGATCAAATGCAATCACATAAGTTAAGTTCTTAGGAGTAGGCATGGCACATAAAACGCATGATGAATAAAGCCTATGCATTATTTTAAAGATGGACAAACTTAGACTCAAAGAGATGAAATAGCTTTCCCTGTGTGGTCTAAAATGTAGCAGAACGGAACACTGAAATCCGTTTTGTCTGATGTACAAATAAGCTTCCTCTTTGGACTCTTTACATTAAGCACCAGTATTAAGAAGCCAATCCCACTGAACACCATAGAGACCCATGCTCTGCCCATTCTCAAAAGGGACTCAATAACAAATGTGCCCTTTGATGTAATTTTTTGATATCTCACAGTAGTTGTTTAATCATAGCCTAAAGCTCTCTCTTTAGACCCTGACATCATGAATATCCCCAACAGTATTCAAAGGTGGAGAGCCACATTAAAATTACATTTAACCAGCACATAAAAGTCATTAAAATGGATATATTTGTGGTATAGCATGTTCTATCTTGATATACATCTGGTTAGACATAGCTCTCTGCTCAAATACTTATGATTTCTTCATGGTGTAGGCTTTCAAATTTTGTATTATTCCCTTAAAATAAATGACACTCCATCAATACCCATCACCTCAACTGTGCAATGGCACATTAGTAATTCCTGTCTATACATTCATGAGCCAAATTCAATATACAATTGACTCTGACCCTGAATTTTTCTCTGTTTTGCTTCTCCCAAGTCTACTTCACCATTATCTAGTTAAACTATATGTTTTCCCTTCAATTATTTAACAATTATTTTATTCAGATGCTATAACTCATAATATTTTCTCTCAACCATTAAATAGTAACTTCCCAAAACTGAGTATTTGATTCAAGCATCATCAGGTGCCTTGCCATTTCTAAATATAAATTAAACAAAGAAGGAAATAATTGACAATGCAATCCAATAAGGTAGTTGTTTTCTTCATCTAAAGGAAAGCTTACATCCAAACTTGACAACAAGACAGAATGTCCTTGAATATGGAAACTGCCCCAAAATCCTGTTTTATTTAGAACAGAACTGAAAGAATGTTTAAATAAAAGTTGTTTCTGCAGAGGGCCAATGGCTTTTGTAGAATACTCCTCTGTGCTACTTCTGTCTCTCCAGGGATACAATAAATCTAAAAATAGTAGCTCAAGCTTTTTATTAACTGGATAGATGTCATATGTCCTGCTGAGGTAAGACTCATTTTGATTATCTATTCCAAGGAGGAATATCCACAACCAGGAGGTGAAATAGCTCAGGGTTCTCAATTACCTCGTATCCAAAGTGCATTGCTAATTTCCATCTTCTCACAGCACTATGGCTGTCATCTAAAAAATTGTGCTCAGAAACACACACGTGAAGGTTTCTGAAAATAGAATGGGAATTCATTGTATTTAAAAACAAATTTGTCTTGTTTTCCTGGATGAAAGGTAGAGTTAGTAATAAGGGAGGATTAATATCTTAAGGTGATATGACTGATGTTCAAAGGTAGATTACAAGAATGCAATTCACCCACATGAAACTGTTTTCTATTGTACTACCATCCCTGTTGGATGATATAGACTAGAAGATTTTAATATTTGCCTGCATATCCCCTAAAGTCTGAAGGGCACATAATCAGGTACAAATTCACAATTTTCTTGCTTGTCTTTTAGTGCAGAAGCAATGACATGGGACTAAAAAGCAACACAAAATTTGTTCTAGCATTGAAACAAAATATGTTCTTTTCTTTTTATACTGTATATGAAAGAGTAACAGTAAGAGAACTTCAAACCATGGTCAGAAGATAGAATTATAAAAGGCAAAACAAAGGGCACTGGTTTCCAAATGTAATGAGGAATTAGTACCTTTCAGCATGGATAAAGAGTTACATGCCATGCTTACCAAATCTTGCAAAATACCATCTTATTACTCACACCACAGGCTCTTATGTATTATATTAAAAATTGTTTTGAGTTCCATCAGCATTGTAAGACTTAGGTGTTTCTGAGAAGACAGAAACAAAATCATCATTATTAATGAAGAAAATAGTGATGTGTGACTCCAAGAATAAAAGGTAGTCTAAATGTGATGGGAGTTAGTGATATATAGGTAGTATCAATTCATTGAATCTACAGGCCTAGAATGAAAGAGACAAGAAATAGTGTGCAAGTAAAATTGCATGCAATGAGAGGTGAATGCATATGCAGGAGGGTTTATTCTATGTTACAGTGGTATTCATTGATATAGAGTATGTATGAGACCTTAGGGAGAATTGATGTAGAATTATCTTTTGTTTATAACATTAGAAGTATTAGGATAGGGAGACATGTCAACTATAGAGTCTAAATTTGTCAGATTGTCACCCCAGAGAGTCTTTCTGTGATACAGAAATGCATCCAATGAATATCCTGTGATATCAGCTCTGATCATTACGCAAAAGCACAATTCATTAATTCATATTTTAAATGTTAGAAGAAATTGAGAAATTATATTTCAACTTAAGCTTCCTGATGATAGGTCCTATCAGCTCTTGTTCTTTATTACCTGTTCATCAAGGTGCCATTTCCTTTATGTCTAGGGAAATGTGAAGCACTGTCTTCTCTGAATAACTCAAACATTTCTCACAAATCACAGTTACAAAAAAAATTACAAGATTTGTGTGATATGTGACTATGAGACCCCTATACGTACTCATTATTTTCATCCTAAATTCTCAAAAATAGGAGGAAATTCATAAGCTACTGATCTGACCCCACCCTAAAGATTCACTACTCTTATTTTATTTGTTCCTGAGTGGCCTGTGAGAATTCCATCTCTGAGATGTATTGTGCCAATAAAAGGATAGACAGAAATATAGATTGCAGATTCTGCTCCAAATGGATCATGACAGGTTAGATTAGCATTTCCACCCAAATCCTGTGCTGGACTATTACCAATACCAGTTGTTTATAATCATGTGAATTTACCAGATTTTTTTTTGCAGAAACACAGCTAACATTTACCTCATGTAACCTAACTGCCTGACAGTCTTGCAAAGTTTGGAGGTTGAGAAGACCATCTTCCTTGTGTACCACACAGTATAAGGCCCTCATATGGCAAATGGTTTGTTTTCCTTCAGGCACAGGACCATGAAAATTTTATTGATAGATGGAGGTACTTTGCATGCTGCTACTCTGTTAGATAAAAAGGATACCTGTGGGATCCTTCAAGGTGATCATTGAGAGTACCAGAAAATGTCTTGATGAGTGTGGGAAAGTGTTTTGATTTTGATAACTCAAGCATTACATTGTGTTCTATGTGTCACTCCAGCTACAGTAAAACACTGACTTATCTCAGTCTCAAATATAGTCCCATATGCTTATACCACAGCATACAAAGGTAAAGGTCAGATAAAAAGCCAGCTTCACAACTCTTGACTTCTATTTCCCTCACAGATGTACCAGTGATTTTCATCTTTCCAATAGTTTGTTTTTATAAATATGTCATCTGATTCTGTATTCTAGAATGGAGATATGGATTTTTTCTCATTGCCCAGCTGTATGCCTTGTATTCTCTGCAATTCCATACTCATATCTAAGCCACTATTTAGTTGTTATCTCTGTAGGCCATACTTAATTACAATGATTGTTTATGTTTTGTAACTAAATACACATTTTTTTTCTACAGTTGGAAAATTGAATAATGTCAACCCAAGTTTGTAAGTAGCCAATTACTTACAAATGAGATTGTATTCTGTTCCTTCTCTCTGGGCACTGTCTAGGTACCTAGGCTTTCATTTGAGCCTGCCATCTCCCTTCCACTCTTTACTGTTTGGAGTGTTCAGAGTATGAATCTCAAGAGCAAAACTATGCTATGCATTGACATTTATGTTGGCTCAGGAAGTGTCAAGCAACCGAGCCACGAAGAGTTAATTTAGAAATCCTTTGCTCCTTCATTGCATAGAGATTTATTTGGCCTAGATAGGTGGCAAAGTAGGCTTTTCTCTTAATATCAAATCCTACTAAAATAAATTGTGGCTGATTCTTGACAAGCTGCAAATAGCAACCTTAAGATTTTATGTTTTCTGTGATATTTCTCAGCATAGCACATAACATGCATTTCACAGAGTCCTCCCTAAGCAATTAGCACCATTAATGCCTTCAGCGAGCATATGGTCACAGTGGAAAAGAAATTAGCCTCATGCCACATTTCAGCTACTGTTTGTATACTTTTGGACACAGTTCATTAGAGTGCCTTTCCTTCAAATCTATCTCCCTTAAAGAGGCTGTGCTATGTGTTATCTTAATAGTCAATTATTTAGCTTTCCCTAGTGACTACCTTTCCAAGGAAGATTGCCCTTCTGTTTATTTTTCCTCCAATACTTCCAATTTGCAATGATCATGAACTGTATATTTCTCCCCAGATGTATATTTCTCTTATCATCCTCAGCCAATGTAAATATATGACTCCTATAATTTAAAAAAGAAATCCAAAACAAACAAATTTTTTATGATTAGTCAAAGATAACTTAGCCACAAAACTAATGAAAATTATATATATATATATATATACATATATATATATATTATCTTTAGTTTTGTTGCTTCGTTTGTTGTTTTTTACGAACATTACAAAACAGCTGAGCTGCAATCTCTTGGGTTGTCATTCTGTTTTGATGCCACATTCCTTTCTATTAAACTTTTCTTGGCAGATGGTGTTGAATTCACTGGGGACAACTGTGGGATCTACATGAGGAGTATTAAAGGACTATTCAGTTTATGTATGCCTATGTATTCAGTCATCAGTACTGTAGTTGGGATCTTACCCAGTTTCAATAGACCTGCTGCAAATAATCCTTCTGTTCACTGCTCTGACCCAAAGACAAACTAATCAAAACCATATGCTTGATGTAGCCTGTATGACCCAGAGCAGAAAGACAAGGAAAGTAGAGGAGTTGGGAGGTTAGAAATTACAGCAATCTGTAATCTGAAAAAAACTTTAAGACTGTAAAATTCACCAAAAGAAAGGATGCAGATTTGCATCGGTGGTGAAATAGGGAAGCTTTGGGGTGTATTGGAGGAGGGAAAATCATAATCACAATATATTGTATTAATAACTTATTTTCAATAAAAAAGTAAACAAAAATTATATACACACATATCCATCCATACACACACACACACACACACACACACACACACACACACACATACACACACACATATATATGTATAATTTGGTTTTTTGAGACAGAGTTTCTCTGTACCTTTGGTGGCTGTTCTAGAAATAGCTCTTATAGACCAGTCTGGTCTCTAATTCACAGAGATCTGCCTGCCTCTACCTCCTGAGTGTTGGGATTAAAGGCATGAGCCACCATCGCCCAGCTCAAAAACGATAATTTCAAAATCTGTATAGGATACATTATATTTCCAAAAGGAAGATTTAAGTGAAAATAAAATTAAATGACATAATAAGCAATAAAATATATTTCAGTGAGATCTGTTTTCCATGTAAAATTATCAAATTATTGATGTTTGAAAAGTTGATCAAAAATAGCAAAAGCAACAACAACAAAAAACTACTATAATTGCCTTTGCATATCACATTGTTATCTTCTTATATGTAGCAATGGTTTTCTCTCCTCATGACACAAAAGTCTCCCCAATGCCCCATGACTTTCTTAATAAAGTTTAGCATGTCCTTTTATTGGCAGTTAGTTGACTTCCTTTCCTGTTGATTGTTATCATTTTCTCTCCCTATCATTGTATCATTTTCTCTCCCTATTTCCTTCTTCTAAAGATATTTGTAATTCATTGTCATTTAAACAGAAAATTTATTTAAATCCCATTAAATCCCTACACAAAGAAATTTTATTCTTAGAAGTCTCTGAATTTTGGATTCTTTGATCAGAACTATAACCACCTGACACTTGTCGAGGATAGATGTAAAAACATATGTCTACCTACTGTAATTCAACATTTGAGTAGTCTCTAGATTGGGAAAATTAACTTTTTGCCGGCAGTTTTTTGTTCTTAAAATCCTCTAATAAGAAATAAGTACAAAACTATTCCTGTTGCAACATCAACTGTTCCAAATGGAAGAGTTAATCTGAGAAAATGAAGGTTGGCTATTAACAGCATTGGAATGTTAACAGAAAGTTTTCAAATCCAATACTTACCAATACTAAAGATTATATTGATACTAATACACAGACAATTATATTTCAAAGTGTGGTATTTATTTAAGACAGTTTAAAGGGAGATATATTTTAAGATCACATCTTAAGTTTTTAAATCAGCAAGCTATATTAACCCCCCCCCAAAAAAAAGACAAACTAGTTTCACTGCAAATAGAAATCTGTCAAGCAGAGAAACATACATGGGTATTCTCTGTGGTACACTGCTGAATGGCAATTGATATTCACTCTGTCTACCGTTTTCAAGTCTTCAGTATTCACGGTGACCACTGCAATGATATTATTGCCAGTGAAGAGCGATGGTCAGTTTTTGAGGATTCTAGCATAGAGCTCCAGGAGATGCTGACTTTGTATTCTGAGTCAGTAACTTGAAATGTAATAACTTGGGAATTTTTAAAACTCGATTTTCTCAGTGGCTGAATGGGAATGATACAGGATGTATGTTGGTTACACGCAGTTGTATACTTCACCTTAAGGATTAGGAGAGACTATGTAGCTATTTGAAATATTTCTTTCTGTTATTAACTGTGTGAATTAACTTAAAGAATGATCTGATGAAAGACAAGGAAAGCAGAGCAACACTGCAAGAAAACACAAGACGACTTCTAAGTACAACCCTGTAAGACTAAGAATAGGGCATATTTATTATTATTATTATTATTATCATTATTACTATTACTATTATTATTGAAATAAATAGAACCTTGGAAGGGAATCATTGTAGGGGGATCTTATATAGTATAATTTTAAATAATCTGACCAAGATTTTTGACTGAGTTTTTCATATAATTCCTTTAGGTTGTACATGAATTTAGACAGTAATCTTCCCCCCTCAAGACTTTGTAGTCTCTCAGCAGACCACTGTTCAAGAGCCCATGGAGATTATATAAGCAAATCATCTGACTTCAGTGAGTACCTGAACGGGTCCTGGCTGTCTAATTGGGAAGTATTTGACCTATGTCAGAAAATACAGTGTGGAATCTTTCTATTATGCCTGACAAATGAAAAGTTATAAGAAGGAGGGAACCATAATGGAATACTAGTATGAATAAAAATTCATTAAATACTGTGATGTGTTGTACTGCCCAGGTCTAGCAGGAGCACAGGCTGAGAATAGAGAATGGCTCTCTATCAGCACCAAATTGCCACCTTCTCTGTTGAAGAATAGCTCTATGACACAGACTGTGAACTCAGAGGGAAAAACTACCTAGAGGTCTTGTAGCAGAGCTATAGGATGGAAGAAATGGAATTTCAAGTAAGAGTTATGGCTGTGCTTGTCTATCCTACAGTGAAAAATCAATCAAAGGAGCTCCTTTTTAAGGGATAGACACATGTAGCAGCCGGCTGAGGGTAGCTTCAGTGTTTATATGTACTTCTGGACTCTTGTCTAGAAAGTATCATTTTTAAGAAAATTATTTATTTGGATAATATGCTATAGAATGACTGTATGTATAAAAATTATTTTTACCAGGTACACATAGCTCTTACATATAAGTATGGTCAGCATTGAGAGTCTCAGATATAGTTGCATTAAACAACCTACTATAGGTACACAGCTTTTTGACAAAAGATGTGGGCTTGGTGCACAGCAACAGGTAAAGGTAATTTGAAAATAGCTAGGTGTAACCTGGGAGTTTTCACTTTTAAGTGTTGGAGATGTTTAGGTAAACAGAAAATTTCAATGGAGAAACATGTTTAAGAAGGTTTATATATGCAGAGTAAGGCACTGATTTCTTGGGCAGACACAAGTTGAAAGTATATAAGAAAGAGATGATGAAAATATAACATGAGCCTCAATCCGGCACTACTTGGAGCTGGTCTGTTGTTCTGTTCTAGTTTCAGGGACCTTGGATATAGGACAAATCAAGAACTGGCATGGCAAGATACAACAGTGTCCCCTTATTTCCATTTAATACATTGAGTAAAAGTATGTTTCATTTCAGTTACCACCTGGTAAACTGCAATTAGTATATTGTCCTTAAATTATTGTCTCTAAAATTCTGAATCACTAGAGTTAGAAAAAGGTAGCAATTTTATTTTAAAAATATTTCATTATTTTTAAACATAATACTGTATTATTGTAAAATATACAAAGAAAGCAATTAAGCTAGAAAAATAACCACCACCACCAAAATCATCATCAGATAGTTGGCTATCTTAAGCTCATATAAAATCCTTACTGGCATTCCTATATTTTGAAATATCCAGGAATTAAAAACAATAAATCTTTATTTAGTGCATACATTCTATCTGAGTGAAAACTCGTCCATACACTATAATCTATTATGGTGAAGTAATCAGGAGTAGGTATAATTAAAGCTGAGGTGTTGTTTCAGTCAGTAAAGTAACCATTGCACAAGCAAAGATTTTGGCCCCAGGTGCAAAGCACAACACCAATATTTGGAAAAACATCATGGCAGTTGCCAATGGATCCTGATGTTTAGTGAAATCTGTAAAGTGATGAATATTTAATATTGCTTAGAATAGGTTCTCATTAATGTTTTCACATTATGAATTGATGGACAGATAAATTTTGTACAGTAACAAGGAAGTTTCATGATGACAACTATTTACTCTGAAAATGGTGGCCAGACTGAGGATTTTGGTGAAAGCAATTTTGATTATTACACCCTTAACAGTTGGTATAAGATCCATTTTTAAAATTTTTATATTAAAGTTTTTATTTTACAAGCAAACCCCATTTTCCCCTCCCTCTTCTACTCCTGTTTGCACCCCAACCTGCTTTCTACCCTCCCATCTACTCTTCAGAAAAAGTAAGACTTCTCATGAGGAGTCAACAAAGCCTGGCATATCAGGTGAGGCAGGACCAAGACCGCCATCCCGCATTAAGACTGAGGGAAGCATCCCACCATAGGGAATAGGTTCCAAAATGAAACTCAGTATGCCAGTGACTGATCCTGCTCCCACTACTAGGAGCCCCACAAACATACAAAGCTGCAAAATTGTAACCCATATGCAGAGGGCCTCCGTTGGAAGATCTCTGCATCTGCTTCCATTGGATGAAGATTCTATGATGACAATTAGGGTACTCATGAATCTGATAACAGGAGAAGGACAGTGCAGGCACCTTCTCACTATTGTTAGAGTCTTAGCTTGCAATATCCTTGTGATTTTGTGGGATGCTCCCTGCCACTAGGTTTCTTCTTAACCCCATAATGGCACCTTCTATCAAGATATCTCTTTCATTTTTATCCCTCTCCTACACTCCCCCCAATTTCACCATCCAGATCCCTCATGTTTGCATGCCCCATGATGTCTTCTCTACCGCCACCCCCAGTTTACCCAGAAATTCTCATCTATTTCCCCTTCCAAGGGTAATCCATGCATCCCTCTTATGTCAACTTATGAGTGAGTACATACCAGGTTTATCAGACCTATATTTAATTTGACTCTTAAAATCAAGGCCCTCCATATATTTTTATGTTTTTGAAGCAGAATCTCACTCTATAGCCCAGTTTGGCTTCAAACTTATAATCCCCTTGCCTCAGACTCTTCAAGTACAAAACTATACAGGTCATCTACCATATCCTGCTTCAAGCAACAATTTCAAATCTTTGATTACCTAAAAATTTACATTATTTGAAATGTATGATTCTCCATTACTATTGATGTAAAGCTCTTAGGTAGGAAATATCACAAGACTAAGCATTATTTTATGGAACAGAAACTGATACTATAATTATTGATTAAATTATAGTTATTATGATCAGAATGAGATGGTTTAGCATGTTAAAGAGCACACAGTTCTCCCATTGGATGTGAGTTTAGTTCCCAGTGCCCACATGATTTTTCACAACTTCATGTATCTTCAGAGGATCTGATGTCCTCTTCTGGTTTCTGTCAATACCTATAGACATGTCAACAGATTATTATTTACTTGTCTGAACACTTTTGAAAGACCAAAAGCAGAGTTAAGGAAACCCCTCACCTAAAATGATGGACAGCCTGACCTAGAAAGCACCAGCAACTTCTCTCACAGAACCCTGAGATAGTAGGGTACCAGGAATTTGCACTGCCCCTCCCATCAGTGATAGCTGCATCTCTGGTTTGCCCAGACAAGGTTAATTAGCACACCCCGAGGCCCCTGCTGGGCCAAACAGTGAGACCTTCCTGCCTCAAGAAGAATAGCCCAGGATTGCTCTCATACTCAGGGAGTCACAGCCCTACCCTAACACACCCCACCTTGTGTTTTTTTCCTTTAAATATACCTGAAACCAGAAAATTGTTGCTTCTCTAGCCTGTGTGCTGAGGGAAGCCCGCTTGTGCAACCATATCCCGTTCATTAAAGCCTTTGCATGTAGCATCAACTGGGCTGGACTTTGAGTTCTTGGGTGTACCGACCAAAATGGGGATACTCCTCATTCTGAGGGTCTTACATTTTTGGAGGTCTCACCGAGATTTGGTCGATCCCCAGGCCCAATTCCATTGCCAGTTGGAGGTAAGATAGAGCTCACAACCTGTATGTTTGATGTATGTCTGATATTATGTGTTTTTGACTCGAGTTTGATTTGAATTTGTGCCTGCGAAGGACTTGTATTTGGTAGAGGATCACAGAGGGAGACAAACCTGTCCTGAGACCCTTGGTCCAGCTATGGAAAAAAGTTCCGGGTTGTTTGTAAGAGGGAAAGAGATGAGTTCTCACTTCTCTGGGGGATGGCCGGCTCTCCTGGACTCGCTTCCCTCCCAATTTGTGACTTTGATTTGGGCGCCTTTTGTATATTGTGTACCTTGCGGATTTGTCCTGTTTGTCATCGGAGTGTTCTCTGTTTATTGCGTTCTTCTGTTCCTACTGTTTGGGTCTGTTTCTCTTTCTTGTTTGTGTCTGTTTCTCTTTCTTGTTTGTGTCCGTTTCTATTCTCCCCATGGGCCAACATTTAATTCTGCAACTGTTTTTTTGGATCTGGTTCTCATCCCAGTCCCCTGTAGCCACTGAGAAGGGGCCAGTGCCTCAGGGGAGCATCCATGCCAGAATGGAAGGCTACCTGAACCCAGAAAATGTTGCTTCTATAGCCTGTGTGCTGAGGGAAGCCCGCTTGTGCAACCATATCCTGTTCATTAATGCCTCTTGCATGTTGCATCAACTGGACTGGACTTTGAGTTCTTGGGGGTACTGATCAAATCGGGGAGACTCCTCATTCTGAGGGTCTTACACTTTCATGTCTTCATTGCCTAGAAATCTCATTAATGTGTCTATGATGTAAATATTTAGTAAAAATACCTCACATAGTTGGCAATGTCTTAGATATTAGTTAAGATTCAGTTATGAATTAAAACAGAGTCTCAGTTGACCTTGCATTTAATTGGGAGTTGATAAACATGTAAGTAATATAGCATAAGACATGCTGAAAATAACTGTTAAGGTGTAGAATCACTGATATACAGATATAGAAAAAGAAACCATCATTTCTAGTTAGGGTGATTCAAAAATTTTGTTGAAGAGCTTACATCGAATTTGGAACCAGAAAGGCTGAGTTCAATTTTTGAAAATGTGTGAAATAAAAAAGAAAGCCCTTGACATAAAAGTAATAGACATAAAACATGTGGGAGTTACAAATATTTTTCATAAAATGATTCATGGTTTAGGCATAGAAGAGTGAAATCATTATAGGGTATGGTGCCAATTTATAGAATACATTCTATGGAAGATTGGAAAACATCTAACTTTTCTAAATTTCTAATTGAATTGCTTGATTCTTAACTTCCAACAGCTTTATGGTTTAAAAATAATAAACACACACACACACACACACACACACACACACACACACATATATATGTATATATATATATATATGTATATATATATATATATATATAAAATTTGCAGTAGATATATCTCCCTTCTAGTACACATCCAATAATCCCATAAATGCGTGTATCTTTGTACAATGAGAGGAAATGAAATGAGAATCTGTTAAAACTATAATTGTCAAAATTTCCTATACAAAATTAGAAGACAAAGTATGGAGTTCCACATAAATAGCAAACTGTTTAATTACTTAGATAATAAAA
The DNA here is from genome assembly GCA_030556225.1 of Cricetiscus sungorus. Lineage (NCBI taxonomy): Eukaryota > Metazoa > Chordata > Mammalia > Rodentia > Cricetidae > Cricetiscus > Cricetiscus sungorus. The sequence continues at coordinate 57,330,396 of JANBXA010000007.1, forward strand.
GGCTCTTATAAATCTGTAGAGTGTAGTTATGATTTTGAACAGAACAACCATAAGATGCAACATTTTCACAACAAACTGTAGGCACCGTTTTAGTTATGGCTTTTGCATTTATAATGTGAGGAACAGGAAGTTTCAGCTACTACACAGAAATACACAGTATACAAACAAAGTATGTTTATCCTAAACTATATCTGTCTCATTTAAATTATGATATCTTCTTGTTTTACTTTTAGTGGACATATAATAAGGCATATTGGTGGGGTATCATGTGATGTTTGGGTATGTGCATACAATATATAATAAAATTACTTAGCATTTTCTCATTGGCTTGTGCTTTCAATTTGTTTGGACTTTCCAAATATTTTATTCTAATTTCTTTGAAAATTTTCTCATAATGTTGATAATTATGACTGATCTAATGTGAATAGAATGACATCACATTCCTCCTAATTATGATTGATCTTATTAGCTAATATCTTCTTATCTTTCACCTAGTAATTCACAATATATAGTTTATGACACATTAGTAACCAAAAGCAAGGGAAATAGCAATATAGGAGAATTCAACTAGTCATTAATCTACTATGGTCTGAATATTTATATATTTGATGGTATATTATCAGCTAATGTACAATTATTTACAAAACTATGTAATAATAACACACACACATAAATATATATTCACATATTACATACACATGTACCTTAATGTGTGATTATATATATATATATATATATATATATATATATATTATGAGAAATTATTTTATATAAAGACCACAAGTGAAATTTGAAAGTAGGTAAAAAATTGTTTTTTTTTGTGATATATTTTTGCTACATTATTATTTTTTCTTCATTTAATTGCTTTAATAACACTATGTGTAGTTCTTGTTCTCTCCATTTTTGTCTCCTTAAAGGGAACATTTATAAGCACATCAGTGTACTGATTCAGACTTTCTGTTGGAAAGCAGGAAAACCATGTGGATTTTTAGATATGGATCTTATTGTGCATTGTGTATTATTTTTATATTTTGTCATGAGTCAGTGAGAAATGATATGCTAGTTAAAGAAGCATTTTCAGAAAATTGGCTGCATCTATTTGTTTTAGGAGCCATGGTGAGGTTATACCCAACACTCAGGGTTCCTGAGAATTAGGGCCTATTGTGCTTAGGAGGCATGCTTTCTTGCTGCTCCTGCCCTTATTTTGTGTGTTGGTGATGGAACATAGGGCTTGGTGATTGTTATGCAGCTGCATTGATTATTGATTATTGAGCTGCCCTTCCTCCCAGAATTTGCTTCGTCTTGATTCCTGGAGATGCGGTAAAGTTGGAAATCCCTTAAAATCATGTTCCCATAGTTCTGATGGGATCACATAATCACACATTTGAAGAAAATACAGAAAGGAGGGATTAATTATAAATTATTGCAAAACTGATAATACATTACAACATTAGTTTGGATGCAGTACAAGGTTAATTTAAATTTATATCCATAAAGTATCCACAGTAGATTTCCTTCCACCAAGAGAGGGAGGTAGGCATACTTGATTGGGAACTAGCATAGCATATCGTATATTTGCAGATATAGATTGATTCCCAATACCATGCAGATAATTGAGGAATTTAAAGAATGTTGTAAGAATTAATGATAATTAATTACATTATACTGAAATGTTTAAATTGACTATGAAAAGACACAGAAGTTCTCTGAGCTGTAAGATCACACAGTAATTACAGAGCCTTTGCATCACGAATAACTTAGAAAAATTAAGGATCCTTCTGAAGGATGAAACCAGTTACAAAAGTTGTATCTGGTGTTATAATGTCATGAATGAATTTGCTGTGTCTTGAGGTAGATTCTTCCTGTAGCTTTTTCATTTCTGTAACTAACTTGGGATTTACTTCCCACAGTTCAGCACCATTTGATTATTTACTGGGAAAAAAAAATTCTCTCATGCATTTGTAATTTTACTGATTACAACACCCCTATCTATGTGTAAATACCTCTTCTTCATTAACTGGCCCTTCTTTACTAATTATATTCATCATCAATGTGTGAGGATTGTTTCCCACTATCAGATCCTTGTTCTCTCCATTGATATCTGCCTTTCTGCAATTACTTTATTGACAGGCATTTGGTCAGTGTTTAGGGCCTATGCAAAAGAATCCCATCTAAGACATTCCCAAATACCCAAGGACACAGAATCACTACAAGTTCAAATTTGTTGATTCATAGCTGCCTAGATTGACAGAAAATATTAGCATGCTCTTGACTTTACCTCACTGGCAAATAGAGAAATTGATATCCTAAACTAACTCTGCACTAAAAGATTCTCAAACTTCTTCTTGCATTAACTCAAGATATTAGCTCACAGATTTACTGCTCCTTCCTATTTCCCCTGAGAAGATTATAAACATAGGTAATCAGCCCATTTGCTTATGCTCAGGAAAACATAAACTTTCCTAAAGGCCTGTGCTGGCACTGAGGTTAGATCACTAGAAGGTGTCAGGTTTAGTTTGTTATGCAAATCAAGCATAGACCCTCTCTTGGACCTACAACCTGAAGTAAGGGATGCTATAAGTTTCCACTAGCAGTTTTAGTTTATTGCTTTATGTGTAAATCTTATCTGCCTTACTGACCCTGAGAAACTGTTGCAAATGTATATATACCTGTGCCCCCAAGAACAGGGGAAAGACAAGAACTTGAGAGATAAAAGAAACAGAAAAGAGACTTAGGGAGAGGAAGACAAGATATAGAGAAACAAACAGAAGAATAAAGAACATGCAGAGGAGCACTTGTATGTGAGTCAATTCCTTTCTTTTTTTCCCTCATATTTTAGTTCCCTCACTTATTTGTAGGTTTTTTTTTTGAACCCTGAGCAGAAATTAAAAGCTGAACTTTTAAATTTTTAGATACTGAAGTAATTTATTAAAAAATGTATTTTCAAAAATCTTTAAACATATCACTATATATGTAGCAATATTCTAAAGAAAATAACTTATTTCATTAACTGGGTAAGGTCATAGTATACAAAGCATTGATATAACACATCAAACAAATAATTGGAATTAGAATTAATAGATTGTGTTATTTTTTTTGTTTCAGTTTCCTTCGAGTAGGTGGAACAGGAAACCATGCTTTAGTCATGGGAAGATGGAAGCACACACCACTAGACTCAACAAACCCATTTGGAGTTTATTGGGGGAGGTGGGAGGGGACAAAAGGAAAGGAGAGATGAAGCAGAGAATGGGGAGAGAGACAGAGAGAGAGAAAAGAGAGAACATGTGAAGATGCACACTTAAAGGGTAAGCTTGAACATGCATACCGAGTTCTTATGCAGCCCCATAACTCATGAATTAGCCATGATTTGGCCACACAACACAGGGCTATTTGAGCTGCCTAAGTTTCTGCCTGAATGCTGAAATATGTCCCAACCATTGTCATGAGGCAGTGTCAGCATAATTCTGGGTTCCAGCAGATTGAACATTTGAGAAGAATGATTAGAAACAATTTAAACAGGTCCTAAATTGTGTGGCTATTGTTGCATTTGTTCAAATGCAATGTATTTAACTTTAGATAAGATGTGGAAATGAATGTGAAGATTATGAAGATGTTCATTTTTGGAAAACTTTACTCCTATGTCTGTATTTGATGAGTGAAAAGGAATTCACCAAAGTTTAGACCAAGTAGCTAAACTTTGATTATTTTATTTAGCAGTTGCAAACCTATGTGTTGTATAAGGCAGAGAAACACAACTGCAATATCAGCACACAGGAAACTGGACAGAAAGACTGCTTCAGGTTAGGTACCAGTTTGGCATTTATAGAGAGTTCTGGGCCATCTAAGGCTATACAATGCCACCACACCTCAGTAAACAAACAAAACAAGAGACAAATAAATAAAAACAAATAGTTATTTGCAGACTGTATATTAGCTACAAAGCCAAGTGTCTTAGAATTTCTTTCTGTTTTTCTTTATTCATCATTTTTGTTGTTTCTTCTTGTTATTGTATGTTTTTTTTTGTTATTTCAGACAGAGTTTCTCTGTATTGTTTTGGAACCTGTCCTGGAACTAGCTCTGAAGATCAGGCTGGCCTGGTCTGAGATTCACCTGCCTCTGCCACCTAAGTGCTTGGATTAAAGGCATACACCAGTTTATTCATCATTTTTTAATTTTATTTTATATAACAACCCCAGTTTACTCTCCCTTCTTTCCTCCTGTCTCCCTCCTTTTCCTTTTACTCCTTCCCCATCCACCCCTCATCCTTCTCCAGTCTCCATTCATATGGAATAAGACCTCCCACCAAAATCAGCAAAGCAAGGCCTATCAAGTTGAACAAGCTCCTCCCCTCTGCATCAAGGCAGAGAAAACCTAATAGAGGTAATAGATTCCAAAGAGCCAGCTCTTGCATCAGGTACAGGTCCTGATCTAATTGCTAGGAGCCAGGTGGGGCGTGCCTATCTTAGGGTGTCTAATGCAGTGATGAAACAACAAGGCTAAAGCAAATTGAAGAGGAAAGGATTTACTTAGCTTATACTTTCCCATCACAGTTTATCATCAATTATGTCAGGACACAAACTCAAACAGGTCAGGAACCTGGAGGCAGAAGCTCATGCAAGGGAAATGGAGGAGTTCTGCCAAGCGGCTTGCTCATCTTGCTTCCTTATAGACCCCATGTTAAGCAGCATAGGTATGGCACAATACATAACAGCTGAGTCATACAGCATAAATACTAATTAAGCAAATGTTCTACAGTCTTGCCTACAACCAGCTCTCATGGAGGCATTTTGTCAACTGAAATTCCCACCTCTCTAATGACTATAGATTTTGTCAAATTAAAATAAAATTATCTAGTATAATAGAGAATACCATAGTAAATGAATACATAATGATATTTGAACTTAGATTAACAAATTAAAAAGCAGGAGGTCTCGGTGCATTGCATAAAAAATTTCAAATAGTTTAGAGCATTGTGGATCAATCACTAATAGATCAGATCTCAAGATTCTGCCTAGTTGAAGCAAGTGGGTTTAAATGTAAAGGATGGGCGAGTAAGGAAATAAAAGTGCTTCTCTTACAGGGAACTATATAACACAGATAGTACAGAAGGAGCTGTTAGGTCACGTTGCAGATGTGGCTGTCAACGTCATTGTTAATTGTCATGGAATGATGTAGTGATGAAGTAGTGTAGACAGTACTGATATTATGAGAATAACAGAAATTTGAGAATGAGCAAAGTGAAATAGTAGATTTCTTTTTCCCTAAAACCACTGGGAAAGGGAACTTTTATGGTGTCTTATATAAAGAGAGATCTGAAGGAGAATGCCTGACATCAGGAGAAGACATTTTTTGTTTGTTTGTTTGTTTGTTTAATCTGAAAATAGTATCACAATTCTTTCAATTACTGCCTGCCTTATCATATGGACTAGGGCCTAGGCCCTCTCCCCATGTGCCTTTGGTGATGAAGTATACCTCTATGTGGAATGGGCATCCAAAGTTAATTTTTATACTAGGGATAAATACTGATCCACTATCAGAGGCCCCACAGAGTGCTCAGTCCTCCTAACTAATACCACATTCAAGGAATCTGAGTCAGTCCTAACCTGGTTTCCCAGCTATCAGACTGGAGTCCATGATCTCCCCTTGTTCAGGTCAGCTGTTTCTGTGGGTTTCTCCAGCCTGGTCTTGACCCCCTTTGCTCATCGCTCCTACCTGTCTGCAACTGGATTCCAGGAGTTTGGCTCAGTGTTTAGTTGTGGGTGTCTGCTTCCATCAGCTACTTGATGAAGACTCCAGGATGCGATATAGGTAGTCATCAATCTCATTGTCGGGGAATGGTATTTAAGGTAGCCTCTCCACTATTGCTTAGATTGTTAGTTGGGGTCATCCTCCTAGATCTCTGGGCATTTCCCTAGTGCCATATTTCTCTTTAAACCTATAATGACTCCCTCTATTATAGTATCTCTTTTCTTACTCTCTTCTATTCTTTCCCTGACTCTGACATTTGAGGGTAGGGAAGTATAGTATAAGCAATGATGAAAATTCAAGTAAAATAAACAGTACGGTGACTTGATAATACTCTAGTTTCCATGGAGACCTAATGGGGATAACAAGTTGTGGAATATAGAAGGTAAATCCCTTAAAATGATTCCATGATTATGGATTCTTAGTATGATTCATGGTTTGGAACCTGGAGTAGAAATGTCTCTCTCTGATGGTTTGGAACCTGGAGTAGAAATGTCTCTCTCTGCTCAGATGGAAAAGTGGGGACATGGAAGATAATATGAGAGCAAAACTAGTTATGTTTGGGATGTAGAATGTAATGTATGAGTTAAATTTTGAGGCCTAAACATTAAATCACTATTAGCTAGTGTAGATCATAACATGTCAGAAAAAGAAATTTTGATTAGATTCTTGGTCGTGTGTGTGTGTGTGTGTGTGTGTGTGTGTATGAATTATGAATGTATATATGTTTGGGTGTGGTATATATGTGCATGTATGTGTGTGTAAGTGTGTATGTGTCTGTATATTTGTGTATGTTCTTAAGAAGGATAGATTTGTAGGAAAAATTTCACATTACAGAGTTATTAAACATTTTACAACTTAATACCCATGATGTGCATGCCCTTTATAGAGAAATTATGTACTATCTTGTTTTAAATTCATTTTATTATCACCTATGAAATGTGCACTTAGTGAAGAGTCATTCTCCTCCTCTTCACTAGTCACTTGAAACCGTCAGTACATTTTCTTTGAATATAATTATAATACTTCCTATAAATGAACTCATATAAAATATGAGTGTTTGGCTCTTGCACTTTGCTTAATATTCTGAATTTATCTATATTTTAGTTTGGATCTGTCTTTATCATACTGATTTGCTATTGTGGAAAATATGTGCAGCATACATTTTAAAACAATAAAGATTTATCTTGACTCACTATTTTAGTTTTCTGTTTTTTACTTTTTTAAGATTACTTTTTTATCTTTTTTTTCCTTTTTTTATAAAAAAGCATTTGAAACAATCTTGTTTTACCTGTCAATTCCAGTTCTCTGACCTTCCTCTCCTACCCTATCTCCCAACCCCCATCCCATCTCCTTTCTGCTCCCCAAAGAGTGTGAGGCCCACCATTAGGGATCTTTCAAGACTGTCATAACATTAGGAGCAGTGCCTAGGTCTTCCCCCATGTGTCTAGGCTGAGAGGGTATCCCTATATGTATAATGGGATACCATAGTCAATTTGTTACTATGGATAAATACTGATCCACTAACAGGAGCCTCATAGGCTTCCCAGTCCTCTCACCTGATACTCATTTTCAGGGTATCTGAGTCAATCTTATGCCAGTTTCCCAGAGAACAGACTGGCATGCATGAGCTCTCCCTTGTTTTGGTCATCAGGTTTGATTGGTTTGGTTTCTCCAGCCTAGTCTTGACACCTTTGCTCATCACTCCTCCATTTCTACAAATGTATTCCATAAGTTTGGTTCAGTGTTTAGCTGTGGAGGTCTGTTACTGCATTTATAAGCTATGAGATGAAGGCTTGAGATATGGCATATATGGTAGGCATCAATCTTAATGCAAGGAAAGGTCATTTAAGTTAAGATAGCCTCTTCACTACTGCTTAGATTGGTAGATAGGGTCATCCTTGTATATCTTGGGTCATTTCTCTAGTGCCAGATTTCTCTTTAACTGTATAATGTCTCCCTAGATTGTGGGATTTTGCTCTCTTCGATTCTTATCCTGACTCAATCTTCCTGATCCCTAATCTTAACATCTACACTCCTCTTCTCCCCTTCTCTTTTGCCTAACTTTCTCTCCATTCCTACCATGCTCCCAACTTGCTCAGGTGCTCTTGTCCCTTTCCCCTTCTCCTGGGTACCATGTATGCCTCTCTTAGAGTCCTCCTTGATTCCTAGACTTTATGGCTATTTGGATTGTAGGCTGGTGGTCCTTTGCTCTAGGTTATAATTTATATATGAGTGAGTATATACCATGTTTGTCTTTTTGTGACTGGGTTACCTCATTCAGGATGGTTCTTCTAGTTTTATCCATTTGCTTGCAAATTTCAAGATTCCATTTTTTTTTTTTTTTTTTGGTAAGTAGTACTCCATTGTGAAATATAACATATTTTATCCATCCATTCATCAGTTGAGGTGTATCTGGGTTGCTTCCAGGTTCTGATTATTACAAATAATGTTGCTATGTATAGAGAGCTGCAAAGTGCCGCACCTTAAAGATGGCGCTGGCTTCAGCCTTCCACCTCCCCAAGGGTGAGCGCTCTCTGTCATAAACAAGCCCTTATTTGGTTAAGTCAGTTCAGCCTGTCTGCTTCCACATTAGAGTAGCCTACCTGCAGGGTCCACTTAGCTCACTGGGGTTGGTTAGCGCAAGAGAATTTAAGCCTGTGCAGGGGTCCCCCGGGATCCTGCGGGTCAGAAGAAGCATGTTCAAGGATCCTGATTAAAACTGCATGAAGATCTTCCTGGAGTCGCATCTTCCTTGCTGGCAAGGGCAGGTGCTCGGTATAAATGGTGGCCCGTATGGGGAATTTTTCAGATCAGAACTTCTTGCAGTCAGGGCAGCGCTGGTTAATTTCCCAAGGTCAGTTGGAACAAAATTATGGCCCTCGATAAAGAGGCGATAAGGTCTCCTGTAAGGAGCAATGAAGTTCCGTGTTTGGACTAAGCTAAGGCCCTCAGTAAAGAGGCAATTAGGTCTCAGGTAAGGAGCAAAAAAGTCCCAGGTAAGTTGGGACTAAGTTAAAGACCACAGAAATAAGAGTCACTAATGTCTCAGGCATTTAGCGAGAGGTTCTAATGAACCAAAAGTAAAATTTTCAAAATAGGGACTTCTCAGTCTCATTCAATTTTTCTGGCTCTTCAGGAGCTACTTTTGTCAAAGAAACTTAAAATAATGAAAAGCACACTAGAAAGATTCCTGAGAAAATGTGATGCCATTGCACCTAGGTTTGCAGTTTTGGGAGACCTCACTGTAGCGTGCTGGGACAAGTTAGGCAGGGATCTTGATTTTGCTTGGGAACAAGGGACGCTAAAGTCTGGAGTCTGACCTGTTTGGAAGTTAGTGCATAGTTATATTGAAGACCAGAGATACTGTAAAGAGGCGATGGAAAAAGGGAAAGCTGCACTAGAAATGTTACAAGAAGAAAGATCAGAAGAGGTTGAGAACACAGGAGAGTCAGGTATGGACTAAACAGATTCTGAGGAAGAATTGCAAGCCCTTGTAGAAAAGGTTCAGAAACAATCCCTTAAGGGGCAGAGAGGGAAGGGAGAGGAGAAATGGCAATGTGGGGAGGGGAGGGACCCTCCTGGAACAATGTCTTTGGTGCCTTCTCCTTATCAGAGTGAGGAAGGGAAGGGCCCAGGTATAGGGCATTCCTTTTGCCCTGAGGTATGGAAAGCTGTATGAACTGACTTAAGTCTGGTGTATCCAATTTTCCAGGATGCCCAAGGCAATAGATATGAGGAGCCTTTAGACTTCAAGGTCATCAAGGCTTTGGCTAAGTCTGTGAGAATATATGGAATTTCAGCTTCTTTTACTGTAGCTCAATTTGAAGCCCTAAATAGACCTTGCATGACTCCTAGTTTGGTAGAGGCTGCAGGGAGAGATTTTGGCATTACAGCAGCCATAGTTGCAGCTATCTCTTTTGAAGTTGTGGATTCAGTCACGGCTGCCATGGCTAAGTGAGTTGTCCAAGAATGTGGCTACCACCTTGGATGCTCAATCCACAATTTGTGCTCAAATAAAAGGAGGTTTAATGATTGTAAACCAAAGAATTGATCTGGTGCAGGAGCAAATAGATACCTTGTGGCAGCTGGCCCAATTGGGATGTTAAATGAAATATCCAGGTTTGTGTGTTACCAGTATTCAATATGAGAACTTTACACATGCTGCTAATTTGTCACGACAGTTGTCTAGATAACTTTTAGGAAATTGGTCTGCTGACTTTGATGACTTAATGGTACAGCTGCGAGTTGCCATTGTTGCAGTAAATTCAACAGGTGTGGATGCGGGACTAGGTGCCAGATTGTCATTGTGGTTCCTGCTGCCATGGGTCATCTGAAAGAGTGGGCGGGAATGGGAGCCATGGCTGTCCTCTTGTTGCTTATCTCCTTTGTGGGCCTCTGGTGCCTTTGCAAGATGAGGTTTGCTCAGAAGCGGTATGCAGCTATGGTTGTCCAGGCATTTACAGCCATTGAGGCAGGACAGTCTCCCCAAGCATGGCTTGCAGTCATGAACAAGAATTGATCCTTCACGCTCAGGTTGTATGGCTTAGCACTGCACTCAAAGTTAGATCTGAAAGTGAGCAACTCCGAGAAGGGCAAGTTTGGTTGCATATGGGTTGGTGTCCGAGGCTCCACCTCGAGGAAAAATATGCTGGACAAGTGTGGCACTGACTTGGCTGACTACCAGGATTCAGGGTCATTACAATGTCCACTGCTTTACTGGAGACCAGACCACTACCCTTGCCTGTCGCGTTATTAAAACAAAAAGGGGGAACTGTAGAGAGCTGCGAAGTGCCACACCTTAAAGATGGCACTGGCTTCTGCTTTCTGCCTCCCCAAAGGTGAGCGCTCTCTGGCATAAACAAGCCCTTATCATGATTAAAACTGCATAAAGAAGATCTTCCCGGTGTCGTGTCTTCCTTGCTGGCAAGGGTAGGTGCGTGGTACAGCTATGAACATAGTTAAATAGATGTCCTTATTGTACAGTACTGATTTCCAAAGTGGCTGTATGAGATTGTACTCCCACTCCCACCAACAGTGTAGGAGTGTTTTTTCTCCATATACTCTCCACCATAAACTTTCATTGGTGTTTTTTGTTTTCGTTCTGACAGGAGCAAGCTGATATATCAGAGTTGTTTTGGTTTGCATTTCACTTATGGCTAAAGATGTTGAGTATTTTTGTGTCTCTCAACTATTTCACTTTCCTCTATTGAGAATTCTGTATTTAGTCTGTCTCTAATTTTAATTTGATTATTTAGTGTTTTGGTACTAGCTTCTTGATTTCTTTGTATATTTTGGAAATCAGCTCTCTGTCAGATGGGGGTGGGTGGGTGAATATCTTTTCCCATTCTGTGGACTGTCTTTTGTCTTGTTGAATGTGTCCTTTGCCTTACAAAATCTTTTTGGTTTCAGGAGTCCCATTTATTCATTTTAGATCTCAGAATATTTGCTACTGGTGTTATGTTCAAGAAATGTTCTCCTGTACAAATTTGTTAAAAAGTGTCTCCTACTTTGTCTTCTATGAGGTTAATTGTGGCTAGATTTATGTTGAGGTTTTGAACCATTTGTATTTAAGTTTTGTGCATGGCAGTAGACATGGATCTATCTGCAGTTTTCTACACACCAGCATCCACTTATGTTAGCACCATTTTTTGAATGCTTTCTTTTTTCATTGTATAATTTTAGTTTCTTTGTGAAAAATCATATGTTCTTAGGTGTGTGGGTTAATATAATGGTTTTCAATTAGATTCCAATGGACTACCTGTCTATTTTTGTGCCAATACCAAGTTGTTTTCAGGACTACAGCTCTATAATAGAGCTTGAAGTCAGGGATGGTGATGCCTCCCTGTGTTCCTTTGTTGTACATGGTTGTTTTGGCTATCCTGGGTCTTTTGTTTTTCCATATAAAGTTGAGTATTATCCTTCAAGGTCAGTAAAGACTTTTCTGGGATTTTGAATGGGATTGCATTAAATCTGTAGATTACTTATGGCAAGATGCCATTTTTACTATGTTGATCCTGCCTTTCCATGAGCATGGGTGATCTTTCCATTTTCTGGTATAATCTCTAATTTTTTTTTAAAGACTCAAAGTTCTTATTTATTGGTCTTTCACTTGTTTGATTAGTGATATCCCAAGCTATTTTATGTTGTTTCTGGCTATTGTAAAGTGTGATGTTTCTCTGATTTCGTTCTTAGCCCTGTTATCATTTGTATATAGTAAGATTACTGATTTAATTTTTTTAGTTAATCATGTATCTTGCTAATTTGAGGAAGGTGTTTATCAGATGTGAGAGTTCTCTAGTAGCATTTTTTGTGTCACTTATGTAAACTATCAGATCATCTGCAAATTGTGAAAGTTTGACGTCTTCTTTTCCAATATGGATCCCCATGTTCTCCTTTTGTTTTCTTATTGATCCAGCTAGAACTTAAAGTAAAATGTTGAAGAGATATAGAGAGAGTGAACAGCTTTATCTTGTTCCTGATTTTAGAGGAATCACATTGAGTTTCTCTCCATTTAGTTTGATGTTGGCTGTTGGTTTTCTCCATATTGTTTTTATTATGTATTGGTATGTTCCTGTTATCCCTGATCTCTCCAAGAACTTTATTATGAAGGCATGTTGGATTTTGTCACAGTCTTTTGCAGTGTCTAGTGAGATGGTAATGTGGTTTATTTTTAGTTTGTTTATATGGTAGATTACATTATTGGATATTCATATATTAAACCATCCCTGCATACCTGGTATAATGTCTACCTGGTCATGGTGCATGATTTCTTTGGGAGACGATGACTGTTTTTATTTAACTAGAGATTATAGGTCTATTTAAATTGCTTATCTGTTCTTGATTTAATTTTAGCAAGTTGTATCTATCTAGAAATTTGCCAATTTTCATTAAATTTTTGAATTTAATGGAGTGTGTTTTCAAATTATGGCCTGAAAATTCTCTGGAATTCCTTAATATCTGCTTTTCTGTCCCCCTTTTCATTTCTGATTTTGTTAATTTGCACGTTCTCTCTCTGCCCTTTGGTTAGTTTGAATAAAGATTTGTCTATCTTGTTGATTTCCTGAAGAACAACTCTTTGTTACATTGATTCTTTGTATTGTTTTCCTTGTTAGCATTACTTTAAAGTTTTCCATAAGTTTTGGAATATTGTGTTTTCATTTTCATTGAGTTCTAGGAAGACTTTAATTTCTTTCTTTGTGTCTTTCTTGACCCATGCACATACTTCAATTTCCATGAGTTTGTAGGGTTTCTGAAATTTGTGTTGTTGAATTCTTTCTTAGGGCATGGTGGCATGATAAGATACAGGTGGTTATTCCAACTCTTTTTTTTGGGGGGGTGTACCTATTTTTGTTTGCTATATTGATGAGTATGTGGTTGATTTTAGAATAGGTTCCATGTGGCACTGAGAAGAAGGTATATTCCTTTGTGTTCTAAAATTTCTATTAAACCCAATCAGATCCTAAATTCTGTTAGTTCCTTTGTTTCTTTGTTAAGTTTCTGTCTGCTGGACCTGTCTAGTGTGAGAGTTGTGTGTTGAAATCTCCCACTATAAGTGTGTGATGTTTTATATGCAGTTTGTCTTTTAGTAATGTTTCTTTAATGAATGTGTGCGCCTTTATATTTGTGGCATATATGTTCAAAATTGAGACTTCATCTTGATGGATTTCTCCTGTGGTCAATAAGAAATGACCTTCCTCACTTCTTTTTGTTGATTTGAGTTTGAAGACTAATTTGGTAGATATTAGTATTGCTACAACCTCTTGTTCCTTGGGTTAATTTGATTGGAAAATATTTTCCTTATATTTGAGGTAATGTCTGCCTTTGAAGTTGAGGTGTGTTTCTTGTATGCACCAGAACAATGAATTCTGTCTTTGTATCTGTTTGGTTACCATTTTTATACAGATTCGGTTAGCATGTATTTTTATACAGGCAAGTTAAAACCATTAATATTGAGGGATACTAATGACCATTGATTGTTAATTCTTGTTTGTTTTGGATTTGTTGTTGTTGGTATTGTCGTCGATTTACCCCATATTTCTTTTGGCTTTGGTTAAGTGGGATTATCTGTTACCTATGGTTTTGTTCACAACTGTCTTTAGGACTGGATTAGATTATAAATACTGTTTAATCTGGTTTTGTTGTGGAATTTCTTGGTTTCTCCTATAGTTATTGAAACCTTTGCTTGGTATAATAGTTTGGGCTGGCATCCGTGGTCTCTTAGTGTTGGTAGAGTATCTATCTAGCACCTTATGGACTTCAGAGAAGTCAGGTGTAATTCTGATAGGTTTTACTTTATATGTTACTTGGCCTTTTCCCTTTTCTGCTCTTATTCTTTCTTCATTCTGTATGTTTGGTGTTTTGTTTATTGTATGACAAGGGAACTATTTTTTTTTTGTGTGTGATCCACTCTATTTGGTGTTCTGTAAACTTCTTGCATCTTCATTGGCATGTCTCTCTTTAGGTTGGGAAAGTTTTATTCTATGATTTTGTTGAAAATATTTCTGCGCCTTTGAGTTGGGTATCTTCACCATCTACTATATCTATTATTCTTAGGTTTGGTCTTTTCATGGTGTCTCATATTTCCTGGATATTTTGTGTAAGGGATTTGTTGGACTTAAGATTTTCTTTTGTTGAAGAATCATTGAATCTATTTTTCTTAATGTATCTTTAATGCCTGAGATTCTCTCTTCCATCTGTTGTATTTGATTGGTTATGTTTCATCTGTAGCTCCTGATCATTTACTTTGCTTTTCTATTTCCAGCATTTCCTCAGACTGTGGTTTTTTTAATTTAAGTTTTTTTTTTGCCTCTAATTAAACTTTCAAGCCTTTAACTGTTTGAATTGTTTCTTGCAATATTAGGTTTGTCTTTTTCTCCATTTCTTGAATTTTTTTTGTTTTTTTTCCTTCCATTTCCTTAAGGGATTTTCTCATTACCTCTTTGAGGGTCTCTATCATCTTCATGAAGTTAATTTTAGGGTCTTTCTCTTCTGCTTCATCTATGTTGGGATGTTCTGGTCTTGCTGGAATCGAGTCCCTAGACTCTGGTGGCATCATATTGATGTTTCTGTGTTCTTATACTAATGTCTACCCATCCCTTCTTCCAGGATGTACCAGCGGTATCTTTTATATCCTTGTGGATTATGGGACCAAGGTTCTCTTCCTATGAGTGCAAGCAGGTCCAATAGTCCAATGGCTCACCTCTTCCAGATGGTGGTGTTCAGACGAGGGCACTGGCAAACTCTGTATTGGCTGGTCTGCTAAGAGAGGCAGTCTGTGGTCCACATTTATTAAAGGATATTCTGGAAAATATTATTTTAGATTGCATGAATGTTTCTTAGAAAAATAAATCTGTATTTCACAGAAATGAGTAAATACTTTGCTGTGTCTGCCAAGGTCTGTTCTTTTAACCAGTCAGAAATAAATTTCTCATTTTCAAAAGTGTGAATTGGAGGCAATAGCTTCTTCAATCATGGACGAAAGAACAACAATAACAACAACAACAACAACAACAAAAACAATAATGAAAATTCCCTTTTGGAAAATGAAGGAGAAACACATTCAGAGAAGACACAATTATAAAGAGATAATGAGACTGTCATTGATTGAGAAAACCATGTTCATTACATAGTGATACTTCCCTCCAGCATTGATTTCTTCATCCATAACTCATAAGAAGATTTGAAGGCTCTCTTTGACAAGAGTTCTGAAAATGTCCACGATTCTAACTCCTTGAATGTTTATAGATATAAGGGTTAATCAAGTGGGAGAATACATTTGAGCTTTGATTTCACTTTTAAAATGCTTTATTATTTATTTATTTATTTATTTATTTATTTATTTAATTTGTGTGCCGTTTTATAACCTATGCCAGTGTGTTCACATGGAAGTCAGAATACAGCTTTTTAGAATAGGTTCTCTTCAGGGATTGAACTCAGGTTGTCAGGGTTGACAGTAGCTTTTATTTGATGAGCGACCATATGGGTTTCTTGTTGTTGTTTGTTATATCAACAGTTTTCTCAAAAGTTGAAAATGCTTTTTTTTTTTTTTTTTTTTTGATTATTGCCATGTCCATGGACCAGGAGGTTTGTCAATATTTTTCTCTCTATACCTGTATTTAGATCCTTTATTTTTTTGCTTTCTCTCTCATAGAAGGGTATTTTGAAATTTAACAGTGGGTATGTTGAAATTATCTTCAATATGTACTGGAAAATAATGCATTATGTATTATAATTTTAAGGAGAGTTACTGCTGGATCTTTACTGGATAAAGCTTTTTATAACATTATACTTCACATGGAGTCTAGCAATGATCTCTAACTCCAGTTTGAGAGTAACCAATACTTTCTTCTGGCCTTTTTCACTACCATGTATAAGTATAGGATATAGATAGACATGCAGACAGAAAAAACAATGCATGTAAAATAAAAAATTAAAAGAATTATAATTAAAATGAAAAATTAATAAACTACATTGTTTTGGTACTTGAAGTCCCAGAAATTTACTTCTCCTATAATTTCCTTTTCTTTGGAATTTTTAAAATTCTGTTTATCTGTGTTTCAATTCTTTCATTTATATTTGATTTCCTGCCCCCTTATTTTCAAATGTATTAATAAAAATTGAAATAGAACTATTTAATTACTAAATATTTCACATTATGTAATATTTTCTTTTTCATCTAAACCAGGAACCAGGACTCTTGTCCCATGAAAAACAATCAGTAGACAGAGTAACTGCAAATATAGTTTTTTTTTTAAAGGTCTGAGGTCTAAGATTTGAAGGTTGACAGGAACATCAATATCAGGTTTGCACATACTGAGAGATATGATAGAGAGAAAAATATCATGTTAGTTTTTTGAACACTTCCCTTTGAGATACGTAATTTTCCTACTATTTTCCAGCAAGAAATCACAGATGGACATAACCTCATGCTATTGTAACAAGACTAAGAGTTACAGTCCCTTTGTTTGGTAATTGAATGTCTAGTGTTTATCTGTACCACCAGATGGACCATGAATCCTGTTAGCCATCTCTGTTCCAAATATTCAATTAGCTACTATGTTCATTACAAACTTGATGTGCTATTTCATCTCATTTAATTTTTATAATAAATTTGTATAAGAATGAAAAAATATCTTTATATTTAATCAAATAGTATAGAAATACTAACTTATTAACTGTGGTATATCCTATGTAGTAGCATAGAAAACATTGGAGTAAAAACCCTTACAATCTTTCATAGAGTAATGTTATTTTTCTTGGTAGTCTATAGATAATGGTATTTTTCATTCTTTAAACTGTTTGGCAAAAATGACTTCCTGAGGCATTGTGTAACTTCATCCTATTTCCACAGTCACAATT
Organism: Cricetiscus sungorus; assembly: GCA_030556225.1. Classification (NCBI taxonomy): domain Eukaryota; kingdom Metazoa; phylum Chordata; class Mammalia; order Rodentia; family Cricetidae; genus Cricetiscus; species Cricetiscus sungorus. Next base: position 57,347,502 of record JANBXA010000007.1, read on the forward strand.
ATCACTTTGCAATACAAAATGTCTATATTGTACCAGGGACTTTGTCAGGAGCAATTCTGAAGATATTATTTAGTAAATATAACTTCTCTGAAAATACATATCCAGATATATAGCTCTTAAAGAATGTAAAAGTCTATCAGAAAAGGTCAGTCTAAAAAAGGATAAACAATACTTCTCCCAGGAACCTCATAAAATTCTTGAGGTCATCTCATTTATCACACGAGCTAAACGTTCCTATTCTGGAGTTGAATGGACTGGAATTCATTGTATAGTACACTACATAGTTGCAATATTCTGTATATTTTAATTTTGTTTCTGACATTGTATTTTTATCTCATATGGCCAAAAATATAAGCTAGCAGAGTAGGAATTTGGAAGAGACCAGCAAAGATGTAGAGGGAGTCTTGAGTGGTAGTACATGTGATTAAAGTACATAAATTTTGTGTATTACAATGCCATATGATTAATATGTTGAATGACCTGTCAACATTCATTAGCATATATTACACCCTTAAGAGTTCTTGTTTTTTTTTTTCTGAGAAACAGAAACTTGGACAGACAGACAGAGAGACAGAAGGTCAGAGAGTCAGAAAGGTACAGAGGGACAAGAGAGACAGAGAAAGGGACATTTTTATTCTTTTGTGGTTACCTTTTTCTACTCTTATAAACCACAAACTGATTTTTTTTAAAAAAAGAATTGACTCTAGACACTGCCCTACATCATATCTTAGGAGATCTTCTTATACATACTATATCAGCTTCATTCTGAGAGCTCACTTATACAATAATACTTTGATGTAATAGAAAACATAATGTAGATATGATTTACTTTAGTGAAATAATTCACAATTATCCTTTTCATCATTCTAGCATTTTCTTATTCATTCACTCATTCATCCACACATTATCCAATATACTTAAGTGTTACCTTGTGTCAGTTTCAAGTAAGTTAATTATAAGGGACTTAGAGTCATATGAAGTTTGGAGATATAAGGAACAACAATAAACTTTGATATTAAAACCAAACAATCTTGCAGTCTAGGTACAATGCAAGAATAAGATGGTATAAAAGGTGAATGAAAAGGAAAGGAAAGAACACCCCAAGGGCCAGAGAATCAGCTCAGATTTCCTAGAAGGGACAGCTAATAAAATAGAGACATGGAGCTCTAGATAGTGAAACTGTAAGAGGATAGCCATTCTGAATGGACTTGGAAGCGAAAGAAAATGACATAAGCTATATTGACAATGTTTCCAATTTTGCCTTACTATAAGTAGAAAGGGCATATGTCAGGGAAATAGCCATGGGCCATGAAATGAGGAACTGGAAGAGATTTTTATTTTACTTTTCAGACAACTTGGAGATAAATAGATAGATAGATGATAGATAGATAGATAGATAGACATAGATGATATATATATGTACATATATATATATATATGGTTAGATAGATAGATATAGATATATTGCTGTTGCTTCTGATATCTGTCAAGACCAGTAGGATGGAGCAGTAAGAAAAATTGCCTGCAATCTGGCTAATCTAACATGCTGTTGTGAGAACTGACCATAGTTATTACAAAACAGCAATTTGTTAGATACAAATGGCATAATTGGACTTTTCATACAGTCACAAGTGTAGCATTTCCTAATAGAAAGTCATTAATTGCAATGGCAGCAAGCCATTCATTATAATGCATTATTTTGCTAAATTCTAAAATTATTTTTATTTATTTATTTTTCTTATTTTACATATTGATCCCAGTTCTCTCTCCCTCCCTTTCTCTCATGCCCCCCTGACCACCCTCTCATCCCATCCCACCAACACTCCACAGGGAGGGTGGTGCCTTCCAGAAGGGGTCAAAAAATTCTGGAATTCTTAAACATGTAATTTATAGGGCAAATCGCATATATATATATATATATATATATATATATATATATATATGGTTCAGAATAACTAAAGCATTGCTTAAATATGTGTTGCTTATACCTGTAAGCCCATTAATACCATAAATGTGATGACTAGACATTTGTGATAATTTGAGTGGGTTTTAACCCTGATGAATCACATATTAAACAAATTGCCACACAATGGTGGGGTTAAATTTTTTTTTCTCAGGCATTCAGTGACTGAATTTTGGGGCTCCACAAATGGTTGCAACTGTTATAGCATGGAAAAATATTTGAATTAAAGAATAAAATCAATGTACAAACATCAGTTGTTCCTTAGAACTATGGCTTTAAAATAGATCAGAGATCCAAAATGGTATTATTACCTTACAAAAGGAAAAGGTGGAAGGCTGCCATGTTGTCTCAGTTTCTTGGGCCCTTTCCCAGTCTTAGATCTACAATGTGCTATATAAAGATACAATAGTTTAAGTGGCTATAATATTAGAGATATCTTTGGAGGAGAAAAACATATTTTTTTTTCATTTTTTTTCTGGACTAAGAGAGAAATATATTTTTTTCTTATTTTACATATCGATCCCAGTTCTTCCCTTCCTTTGTCCCTCCCTCCCTCTTTCCATTCTTCCCTCCCTCAAATGTTCCTGAACACCCTCCCATACTACTCCTGCTCACCACTGCACAGGATCAATAATGATAAAGCTAGCTTAAATGCCCTTCCCTGATAATAAGATTGATGACTAACTTATCTACCATCATATTTTTTTCAAACATAAAATTGTGTATAATATTTGAGAAAGAAATGAAATATCTATGGGAAAAGAATGACCCAGTATTGTTCGGTCTAGGTCTGAAGTAACAAGGTTTGGGTGGTAATTTATTGTTTCACAGTTCTGCAAGGCAAAAAGTTAAGATCAAGTATCCATGGGTTTCTTTCCTTTGAGGGGCAGAAAAGAGGAATCTGACATTTGAGTTTAGCTCATATATCATTCTCATTCATTTGCCAGTCCCCTCAGTATGATTGCCTTCTCACACCTGAGCATCCCCAACCTCTCTATGTGTTCTGCAATTCTTCATTCATCAGCTGTGCTTTTCTGAGAATATTTAATATTGCTTGACTTTCATCCATGCTTCTTCTTTACAAGGTGTACTCCTATGTTCATATCTCTGTCCAACTGTATACTGACATACTGGATTAGAGATTGTTCTAATGAAGTCATTGTAATTTAATCACTATGAAAAGTCCTTGTCTACAAATGAAGTCAATGTTGATACTACTTGTATCATATGATAACTTAATGTATATAGAGGACATTTGCAGTGGTTATGTAGGGAGCCAGACAATACCAAAGTAATGACATTGTAGTTGCTAGTAATGTATGACAAAATTCTATTCTTATTCTGGAACCTCATATTTACTAAGTGCTTCTTGTGAACTCAAGACACTGTTAAACTTTTATAAGGCAAATGCCTACAATAGTCCTATTAATCAGTCAGATTCTCAACTACCAATGAAATAGTGAGGACAAGTTGGGGTGGTTTCACAAATATTACTGCTATTATTCCAATAAGAAAGAGAGTCAGGGTTAGGGTCAGGCTCAACCTTAATTTAGGTTAGAACTCATTCTTTTATCTTCCACTCTGCATTGAATTTAAATGTGTACTATCTTTGCTACTCTTTTTATTCCAGTCCATTGTAAAAGTTTAATCTATATCAAACTATGTCTAAGTTTTGTTAACATGTATGCCTACACAAAACTACTTAATATATTTTTGTATTAGTGTATTAAAGAGGGAAAATAGTGAAATGGAGGGAAGAAATTAGAGGAAAAGCTTCCATAGATTTGAGAAAATACTGAATAAATTAATAAATAATTGAATAGTTCACCCATTCACTAAGCCATCAGGTGAAGCACAATAGCCAAGAAGACTAAATTTGTCTCATTGCTAAGAAGACTTGATAACAGGTTCTATCAGTCCTGATAATTCTAGAAACTACAGCAAATCAATAATGTTAGTGATGCTACAGTAAGCTGTAAGTACTCCATGATTGTAGAATTTATGCCAAGCACCTCTCTTCTTATCTAATCTTCCCTTTATCTGGATGTAAAGAAAGCTTATGTATGACATAAGATGAACTAAGAATCTAACACTATCATTGCAAAATTTACATGGTTTTTCCACAAATAACTAAATCATTCTACCTATTGCAAATATTCCAAAATCTGCAAAAAAAGAATAAATATAGAAAATGTTTGCATCCTTTACCATGGAAAATAAAAGATTGGTTTGTCCCTCCCTCTGACTCTTCTATGCAGTTTATCTCACATCATTAGAATGTAACTTATATTCTTTATATATCTTACACTAGAGAGAAACCGCTGCAAGGTGTTTGGGGACTAAATTGAGCTGCAGAATGGTTATTTTTAATCTGACTATAGACCTATCTATGTTCAGGAAGACCTTCCAATCAAATTAACATACTACACAGAAAAAAAATGACCTCCTATACCATATTTCCATCTTCTATTGCTTTTGTTTGTGATTGGATTAAATGCAATTATTCATCTTAATTCTGTAGTGATATATTTAACAAAGTTCCTCTCATACTTCCTATGACCTGTGAGCTACTTTTCACTGGTCTATAACTCACAGACTAATGCCACCTCCCCTTTAGATGGTATTAATTGTATTATATTTGCAATAGCCACATTGGAATAACTAGATAGTAAGTCTGCAATGACCTGTTATCTCTTAATTTTTCATATGTACACAGCCCTTATGACACCACCTTACTTCCCAGCACAGCCTTCTTGGATCTCAGAAGCTGTATTATAAGAAAAGTCTAGCCCTGAGCTTGTGGTGAGAATTCTCCTCCCATTCCTAACCTGTCAACCTTCACTCTGACTAGCACTCAGATTAATAGTTATTTAAATGCTGAACAATTATGGCAGGTGATTAATTAATCTCAAGGAGCAGCCACTTGCACTGCTATTAATCAGCCCATCACCAGACACTGGGAGAAGGAAAGCAATCTGTATTTGTTACAGAATGGGCTATGCAGGCATTACTCAGGCAATAAGAAAAGGTCATTGCTGAGCTGAAAGCCCAAGGAGCAGGTTTTGTGAGATTGATGAGAGAGAATTATTTTCTGTATATATTATAGTAGGGGGAAGACCTGCTCAGCACAGTGTTTAGAGAAACTTAATGCATAGAGAATGAATTTCTCCAGATGTGCAAAGGACTTAAATCTTGTACCCTGAGCATAAAACTGTTATTTCTGAATTTCACTGTAAGATAAGGTGGCTGACTGTTGTCCCATCAAGTCTGCAAATACCATAATGATTTCAATTGTTTCATTGAAAATTACATAAATAATTCATTTATGCTTAGTGATCTGTGCCAGAAACCCACAAGTCACCTTCCATTTCCTGATTGTCCTTATTCACTGCAACCTGCCTCAATGTGTCTCTCTAATGATACTCAAATCTCCCCAGGGCCATTGTCATGTTACTATTACAATTACATACCTTATCAATTCGCTGTCAACATTGAAATAACCTTTTTCTTGACTAGTTGTTTTGTTTGCTATATAATTGCCTTTGGGTTTTTTGTTTCATTTTCCCCCTAAAATTAAAGTTAGATAGTGGTAGCCTTCTGATTAAACTTATAAATGATATCCTGCTATTCTGCACATAGCCCCATGGTTATATTGCTCTGAGATCAAATCACTCGGCTTGAGTTCTACATCAATTTCTTCTTAGCTAAAATGATTTTCATGTAAAATTCTGCTTTCACTTTACTTATGGGGACAACAGAAGTGTCATGTAACTTGAATTAGTTGATGCATCTGAGTGCATAGATTGTTAGTTGGAGTGTTGTATGTCCTTTATAAGCTGTCATTTAAAGCCATATGCCATACGTAATTTTTGTGATACACCATATGACTTCTCCCTCATACATTTCTTCCTGTAGAAAAAAACTTGTACTCATTTAAATTCATTTTGAATACTTATGTTTGGTATACCCTGCTCTAGGAACTTGGATATGTTTGTAAGATGTTTGCCCTTTATTTAAGACAGGGCTAGCTGATAATAAATTAAAGTAACTGGCCAACAGAATTATATCAAAAACAGAGTCTCTATGTGTTATTTGGGGCTGGCACGGTGGCAGGATCAGGCAGGCTGGCAGAAAACATACTACAAATGGCACCCAACTTGGGGCTGTCAATACAGATAGACAGTTTAAAGTTTCCTGCTGTGTTGAGGAGTCTGCCAGAAACATTATGGCCTATGGGCTGAAGATGGAACATTACAGAAGAAATTCGGGTTACTCACCAGGCAGTGAGTTGTCTCTATCATTTCTAAAATTTATGTATTATCCTTCTGTGGTCTTTGAAGGAGTTGAAGACAGATAGCTATGGTTACAGTTTTCCTTAGTTAGGATTAAAGATAAGTTACATATAGGACTTTAGAGTCACAAAGATAGGATAGACAATAATTTCTTTAAGTCTTACAAAATGTTGATAACTAAATATTGTTAACTGTGATTCTTTTTTGATACTGTTGTGTGATATATTTTTCTATGTTAAGGTTTAAACTCTTCTTTCTATTTTAAACAGAAAAGAGGAGATGGTGGGAGATGTTATTCTGTACATATGTTTCTCATACTTGTTAATGAATAATGCACTGTTGGCCAATAGTAAAGCAAGATAGGCAGGGCTGGGAGACAAGGAGGAAAAAGGAAGTAGGAAGGAGGATTCAACATGGAGAGCCCAGAGAGGTAGGACGCCAGCTGCACTGGCCCTTAAGATGAGACCACGTGGAAATACTTATATTAATAGAATTGGGTCAATAATTAAGACAGAGCTACCTGATAAGAAATGATAGTAACTGGCCAACAGAATTATATCAAATACAGAGTACAGAGTCTCTGCATGTTATTTGGGGCTGGCATGGCGGTGGGGATCAGGCAGGCTGGTGGAAAACATACTCGCTACATCCCTAACCTCCCACACTAGCTCTCTGGAACCAAAATGCTTCACCTGTGATGATATCTTATGTTCCACTGTGAGGTTTGTCTCAGTCTCCCAAAACATTGGGTTATGCTAAACATCACTAATTATAGAAAGGTAATTGTTTATGGAGTGGGATATTTTCTCTAACTATATTGCTATACATAATAAAATTACCATGGCAACAAAATTCTAATTAATATGAGTGAGTGAATAGATGATACATTGAATGAATGGATGGATGGATGGAAGAAAGAAAGAATGAATGATTACTGAAAATATTTTCCCATTAAAGAAAGATGGTCACTTGAGGAATGACCATAGCACCACCAACAAAATAATCAGGGAGCTGAGACACAGACTGATGCAGAAACTTAAATAAGTATAGACTCTCTGAGGCATTGCTGTAATTGGCCCTCTGAGAAAGCAGTCTAGATTGGAATAATTAGCAACTTGAGATCAATTCTTTAAATCACACTGTCTATTAAAATTATCATCATGCAGGGAAAGTGCTTAAAAAATAAGACTAAATAAATGAGGCTTCCTTCTGGCAAATCGTCAAACGATGCTTCTCACTATAAGATTGCCTCTTTATGGGGCTCTTTTGGAAGCACATGGGACTATGAGTTATCTATAGCAGGGACAGGTGGGGGGATAAAGATTCCCATTTAACCTAAACTAAGTACAGAGAATTTCTTCTGCACGGATTTGCCATCACAAGAACCAAAGTAAAAAGTTCATCTTACTTCTATCACTTTTTTTTATATCACCTTTCCTGGTTTATAGTAACACCTGTGTGCAAAAGGCACTTTTCTCCCTATTTTCCATATTAATCATAATTTATACAGAAGCACTTGGGGTATCACAAGAACGAAAGTATGACTTCAGGTGGGTAATAAACAGCAGTGGCACATGAACTTTATATAAAAAAAAGGATGCTATTTCCACATGGTTCAATTTACCCCTCTCTGTGTGGATGAGTTTAACTACATTAGAATGACTTTTTGCAAAGCACCTGAGGAGGTACTTAAGCTTAATTGTGCCATGTGCACCATTCTGGAGTACTTAATCAGACACAAACTAGGACAAAGACCTTTTGGGTTTACACCTTCAAGGAACTCTCCATCTTAGAATCCTGCTACCATATATCGACTACATATAATATTAAAAAATAGTTAAGGAAGTATGTCTTTCTTCTTAATAGTAATGTCCATGAGGAAGACATGAAACACATATTATCATTACATTAAAATATTGTAATATATCATTTACCTATTGTGTATATATGTATGATGTGTACACAAGTCTGCTTGCAATAGTGCATATATTGAAGTCAGAAGACAGTTTCTGAGAGTTGAAGCCATGCTTCCACCATGTGAAGCTCAAGGGTCAATCTGGGGTTTTTAAGCTTGAAAGTAGGTACCCTTGTTAACTGCACTGAGTGACTTAAGATACTACCAAGACAGGGAAAGGGAGAGGATCAGGGAAAGGAAAAGGGCAGGAAGGAGTGGGATGAGAGGAAGAGGAAGGGGGATTAGAGAAAAGAAGGAGAGTCAGTAATTGCTCATTGTTTGTCCTTAGGCCTACTTAAAACTCTGAAAAGTGGTGCTATAAAGCCAGAGTAGCCTTCAAATTCACACAATGTCATTATATTTTCATCACAGAACATACCTTCTTGCTGTGTGGTTTAGGTTTTAAGGGCAAAGAGAAACCTGAGCATGGAGAGCTTACCTCACGCCTACTCCGTTTCCATTTAACACCACATAACCTTTGTCTTCCATGAGAATCCTGTGACTGTTTTCTATCAGTGCTATAACTTTGATGATCAGCAAGGGGGCCTTGAAGCAGCTGAGACTCCACCTGGATCCTGTTTGTGCGGCACAAAAAAACTGTATATGCAGGTATCCTGAGAATATAATGAACTTGTTTCTTTAACACAGAGAAATAAAACAGCACCTCACAAACTGGTGATTAGGATTAAGTATGCTTCATAGGTCACACATCTCTGCCTATGAAAAGGCTCCTACAAATATGTGGTCCCAATGTTTTATATAACAACTCCTAAACAACCATCCTGGTAAGAAGAAATTTGAACAAGAGACCTCTATCCTCTTGATAAGTTGGCTGTTCAAATTACTTCTTAACCTCAACACTCAATTCTCAACAACATTTGTCTACTCTATGGTGATCATGGATTGCATGGGTGTAGTAATAAAGGGCAGATCTATAAAAAGAAGCAAATCTAAGAAGAAAAATAATGAATTGAATTTACAAATATGCTATTAAATTATCAGGCTAATTATTGAATTTTACAAAAAATAAATAATTGGAATTTGAAGAAATGTGTTGACTATATTTGAAAAGAAGGTAATGAACAGTCTTTGAATGTATTTTGATTATTTAAATACTTGTGAAAATGAATATTCATTAAGATAAATGGTGTAGGTAGGTAAAAGAGATACACAGAGAAGATCTTTAAGATTGAGCAGAAAGATTTACTCAGCACCATCAGACATTAGAAGTAATGACAAATATCTATGATGAGCTGCATTCAAAGCCTTTTCCACACTACATCCAACCTCTCCATCCTGTGTGATCCCACACATCCTTCTCTATGGTATATCCTAGTGAGTGGCCTGAACCTTCCCTCTAAAGCCTCCTGATCACATCAGATCTATCGTGGATCAAATCTCTAGTGCACCAGGTTACTCCGGTCATGCCTGACAACTTCCAGAATTCTGATAGGAACAGCTCTGCAGCTCTCCAACCTGCAGGTTTCTCCCATACCACATCCAATGTGTCCATCCAGCCAGGTCTATGAAGGACATCCTTAACAACAGACCAGTCACATCTGTCCACCTGACTTCATTCTACTTAAGCCATTTCCAAACCTTATAGTCAACTCCATGTACATATATTCTCTTATGTTTAAACTTGGTATGTCCATTACGGACACAAAAGTAAAGAAATTCACATGCCTAGATATCATCACAAAATTATCAACAGCATGAAGTAGCAAGTAGTCCCTTTTCTTGTCTATCAGTCTTATAGAAATGTTTGCCAATGAGAATTACTTAGATTACCATTGGGAAACAGGATTTAAAAAAAATAAACAAAGAAATAGTTCAATAAAATTAAGAAAAAAAGAACTTCAGGAGAAAAAGTCCTTGAGTTATGCACAATAAAGCACAAATATAAGTCTGTTAGAAATGATGAAAAAAATCCAGGACATGAAAATACAGTTAAATAAAGTGAAACAAACATTGAAGAAGAATCGAGTGAAATGAAGATGAGATTGAAAAATCTAACTATAACTTTAATGAAAAGCTTTACAAGTATGAGGAATCTAGCAGAAGATAGAATTTCAGAACTCAAAGATAGAGGATCTAGACCAAATAAGCAAGGGATTTGAAAAATTAAAACCAAAACCCAGGAAAAAAAAACATGCAGGAAATGTGTATTACCAAAACTTTGAATTATAGTCATGGATAAAAAAAATTCAAATTAATGGCATAGACCAGATATTCAACAACATCAAAGAGGAAAACTTTCCTAAACTAAGGAAAGATATATTGAACAAATACAATAAACATAATGAACTCCAAATAGACAGTATTAGAAATTCATATCACCATTGAATAACATAGTTAAAACACTAAGCTATATAAGGTGTATTTATCTAACAAAAAGAAACAATGTTCATATATAAAGGAAAACACATCAGAATAGGAGATAATTTCACATGGTAACCTTGAAATCAGAAGAGCCTGGGATGATGCATTCCAAGTACTAAAAAAATCATAACAGCTATTATAACTATTATTCACAGAAAGACTATCTTAGCTTCATAGTTGAAGAAACAAAAGATCTCTTTTCCTTTTTTACCTTTCCCTCCCTGCCTGATTTTACAGGTCCAGCTCACACCCCTGCCCATAATATTTTATTTCCCTTTCCTAGGGGGATCTCTCTATCCCTTCAACTCTTCTCTTATGTACCTAACCTCTATGGTTCTTTGGATTCTATCTTGCTTATAAATAACTCAAAAACTAATATCCACACAAATGTTTGTATTCATGGGTTTGGATACGTCAGTCACGATGATTTTTCTCTAATTTCATCCATAGACCTGCAAATTTTATATTAATGGCTAATTTTCCATTGTGTAAATGTACTACATTTTTTTATCTATTCATCTATTGATGACACATAGTTCATTTACATATTCTAGTCATTGCTAATAGAGTATGTTTGAACATATTTGTACAAGTCACTGTGGTAGGAAGAGTTCAAAGTATCCTTTGAGTATATGCCCAAGATGGTACAGCTGGATGCTGAGATGAATTGACTTGCATTTTCCTGAGGAACCTCCACATTTATTTCTATAGTGACTGTGCAAATTTTCATTCTGACCAGCAATAGATAAGTGCTTTCCTTGCTCCACATCCTTGCCAATCATTTGTTTTATTGATCTTAGCCATTCTTATGAATTAATGATAAAATCTCAAAGTAGTTTTGATTTGCATTTTCTTGATGACTAAGGATGTTGAACTTTCCTTTAAGTGTTTTTTAGCCATTTATTATTCCTCTATTGTGAATTTTATACATAACTCTACCTCATTTTTAATTGGTTTATTTGGGTCTTTTTTGATAATTAATATTTTGAATTATTTGTATATTTTATATATTTGTCCTGTATTAGATTCTATAGATTTCCACTTTGTCTAAATGATGGCACTCTTTGCCTTATAGAAGATTTTCTGTTGTGGATCTTAGTTTCTTTGTTAATAGTGTTTTGTTCAGAAAGTCTTTTCCTAATCCAGACTGTTCACAGTGATTCCCCATTTTCTCTTTCACTAGGTTAAGTGTATATGATTTTATGCTGAGACAGTTGATTCATTTGCAGTAGAAGTTGTACGGAGTGATAAGTATGAATCTACTTAAATTTTTCTGCATGCTGCCATACTGTTTGCCCAAAATCATTTGGTGAAGATCCTGTTTTATTTCCAGTGTGGATTCCTGGCTTCTTCTATCAGAAATCAAGTGTTCATTGTGTGGCTTCATGTCTCAGTATTCAATTTGATTTCATTGGTCAACATACTTGTTTCTGTTCCAAAACTATGATGTTTTTATTTTTATAGCCTTGTAATATATTGTAAAATCACCAGGATAGTGATACAATCCACTGTTCTTTTAATTATTCAGCATTGTTTTAACTATCTTGAAATTTGTACTTCCATAAGAAGCTGAAAATTATCATTTATAAATCAGAGAAAAATTGTGATTGAATTTTTTAAATTTAAATATAAAACCAGCTTGTTTAACAAGTCAATCTCAGTTCACTCATCCTCCCCTTTTGCCATGTCTCTTCACCAGCCCCATCTCATCCCCTTTCTGCTCCCCAGGGAGGGTGAGAACTTAAATGGGGAATCTGCAAATTCTGCAATATCATTTGGAGCAGGGCCTAGGCCCTTCCCCATGTGTCTAGGCTAAGAAAGTATCCCTCTATGTGAAATGGGCTGTCAAAGTCCATTCATATATTAGGGATAAATACTGAATCATTACCTGAGTCCACATAGACTACTCAGTCCTCCCCAATAACACCCATTTCAGGGGATCTTGTAGGTCCTATGCTGGTTTCCCAACTATCATATTGGGGTTCGTTGTTCACATCAGCAATATTTGTGGGTTTCTTTAGCCTAGTTTTTTTTTTTTGTTGTTGTTCTTTTTTTTACATATAGATCCCAGTTCATTCTTTCTTCCTCCCTTTCTTTTTACTTTCCTCCCTCCCATGCCCCCCAACCACTCTCCCATCCCACCCTCCTTACTCCACAGGGAGGGTGATGCCTTCCAGGAGGGATCAATAAAATCTGTGAAGTCATTTGGAGTAGGGACTAGGCTCTCCCTCCTGCCTCTAGGTTAAGGGAGTATCCCTCCATGGGGAATGTGCTCCCAAAGTCCTTTTGTGCACCAAGGATACATCTTGGCTCCACTGTCTGAGGTTCCTTAGACTGCCCAGGCTTCTAACTGAGACCCATGTTCAGAGGGTCTGAGTCAGTGCAATGCTGGTTTCCCAGCTATCAGTCTGGGGGTCCATTAGCTACCCCTTGTTCAGCTTAGCTGCATCTGTGAATTTCTGTAGCCTGGTCTTGTCCCCATTTTCTTATCACTCTTTCCTCTCTGCATCTGGATTCCAGTTCTGCTCACTGTTTAGCTGTGGTTTTCTGTTTCCATCACCTACTAGATGAGGCTCTATGATGGTGGATAATTTAGTTGTGGATCTCATTATCAGAGAAGTGCATTTATGGTAGCCTTTCCACTGTTGCTCAGATTGTTAGTTGTGGTCATCCTTGTAGGTCTCTGGATATTTCTCTAGAGTCAGTTTTCTCTTCAATCCTTCAATGGCTCTCTCTTTTATGTTATCACTCTCTTTCTTCTCTCTTGTATTCCTCCCCTGACTCAATCTTCCTAGTTCCACATGCTTTCCTCTCCTTCTCTTCTCTTTCTCCTAGGTCCCTCTCCACTCACTGCTCCCCCCACATCAATATGCTCAGGAGATCTTGTTCCTTTCCCCCTCTGTGAGGGACCTTGCATAAGTCTCATAGGTTCCTCCTTGTATCCTACTTTCTTTGGCAGTGTAAATTATTGTCTGGTGATCCTTTATGTCTACAATCCATATATGATTCTAGTCTTGACTCCTTTGCTCATTACTCCACCCTCTCTGCAACTCGATTCCAGGAGTTCAGCTCAGTGATTAGCTATGGGAGTCTGCTTCTGCTTTTATTAGTTACTAGATGAAGGCTATAGGATGTCATATAAGGCAGTCCTCTATCTCATTATTAGGGAGGGGCATCTAAGGTAGCCTCTCCACTATTGCTTAGATTGTTAGTTGTGGTTCTCTTCAAGCCTATAGTTATAGTATGTCCTTTCTTCCTGTCCTCTATTCTTTCACTGACTGAATATTTCTGCACCCTAGTGCCATCCTCTTCCCTCCTCTTCTTCCCTTCTCTTTTTCTTTCTTTTAACTCCCTCTCCCCTCTCTCCATTCTCCCAATATGTTTGGGAGGTCTTGTTTCTTTCCCCTTTTCGGGAGGGGTCATATATGTCTCTATTAGAGCCCCCCTTGTTTCCTAGCTTTTCTGGAATTGTGGATTGTAGGCTAGTAATCATTTGCTTTATAGCTAAAATTCAGATATGAGTGAGTACATACCATATCTTTCTTTTTTGTGGCTGGGTTAACCTCACTCAAGATGGTTTCTTCTAGTTCCATCCATTTGCCTGAGAATTTCAAGATTTCATTGTTTTTGTTGTTGTTGTTGTCATTGTTTGTTTGGACTTCATTTTGATTTGTTTTTCCACTGAGTAGTACTCCATTGTGTACAAATAACACATTTTTTCTATTCATTCTTCAGCTGCGGAGCATTTAGATTGTTCCCAGCCCCTGACTCTTACAAATAACGCTGCTATGAACATATTAGAAGATGTCTTTATTGCATAAGTGTATATATTTTGGGTTTATGACTAAGAGTGGAATTGCCGAACCCTGGGGTAGCCTGATTTCTATGTCCCTGAAGAATAGCCATATTGATTTCCAAAGTGGTTTTATGAGTTTGCACTCCCACCAGCAGTGGAAGAGTGTTCCCTTTTCCACATCCTCTCCAGCATAAACTATCTTTGGTGATTTTGATTTTACCCATTTTGACAGGAGTAAGATGGTACCACAGAGTTGTTAGCATTTCCCCGATGGCTAATGATGTTGAGAAATTTCTTGTCTTTCAGCCATTTTAGATGATTTCTCTATTGAAAATTCTCTATTTAGTTTTGTATCCCAATTTTATATTGGATTATTTTTTGCTTTGGTAACTTGTTTCTTGAGTTCTTCGTATATTTTAGAAATCAACCCTCTGGTGGATGTGGGATTGGGCAATACCTTTTCCCATTCTGTGGGCTACTGTTTTGTCTTGCTAATTGTGCCCTTTGTCTCACAGAAGCTTTTAAATTCCAGGAGGACCCATTTATTAGTTGTTGATCTCAGTGTCTATGTGACTGGATTTTGTTCTGGAAGCAGTCTCCTGTACCAATTTGTTCAAGAGTACATCCCACTAGTCTTCTAAGAGGCTCAGTGTAGCTTGATTTGTGTTGAGGTCTTTGATCCATTTTGGAGTTTGGTATACTGATGTTTTGTTTTTAGAGAATCTTGTATCCTGCCACATTGCTAATTTTGTTTTCCAGCTGTAGGAGTTCTCTGCTAGAGTTTTTCAGGTCACTTATGTAAACTATCATATCCCCAGCCAATACTGGAAGTTTGACTTCTTCCTTTCCATTTTGTATCCCTTTGATCTAGTTTTATTGTCTTATTGCTCTAGCTAGTATTTCAAGTACAATATTGAAGAGATATGGATGAGTGAACAGCTTTGTCTGGTTACTAATTTTAGAAGAATCATACTGAGTTTCTCTTTATTTAGGTTGATGTTGGTTGGTGCTTTGCTGCATATTGCTTTATGTATGTTCTCATTATCCCTGGTCTCTCCATGCCCTGTATCATGAAGGGGTGTTTGATTTTCTCAAAGTCTTTCTCAATATCTAGTGAGAGGATCATGTAGTTTTTATTTTCCAGTTTGTGTATTGGTGGATTTCATTGATGGGTTTTCATATGATGATCCATCTCATTATCTCTGGGATGAAGTCTACTTGGTCATGGTGGATGATTTCTCTGATGTGTTCTTAGATTTAATTTGCCAATGTTTTATTTAGTACTTTTGCATCAATGTTCATGAGGCATATTGGTATGCAGTTCTCTTTCCTAGTTGTATCTTTTGGTGGCTTGGGTACCAAGGTAATTGTAGCTTTGTAAAAAAAAAAAAAAAGAGTTTGGAAATGGTAATTCTACTTTTATTGTGTAGAACACTTGGAGGATTATTGGTATTAGCTGTTCTTTGAATTTCTGGTAGACTTCTACATAGAAACCATCTTTTTATTGTGTGCGTGTGAGAGATTTTAATGTCTGTTTCTATTTCATTGGGGGCTATAGGTCTATTTAAATTGCTTATCTGTTTTTGATTTAATTTTAGTAAGTGACATCTATCCAGAATATTGTTCATTTCTATTAAATTATGGAATGTTGTGGAGTTCATATTTTCAGAGTATGATCTGAAGATTCTCTGGATTTCCTCAGTATCTATTCATATGTCCCCCCTTTTCATTTCTGATTTTGTTAATTTGCATGTTCTCTCTCTGCTTTTTGGTTAGTTTGGATACAGATTTGTCTATCTTGTTTTTCTTGAAGAACCAAATTCTTGTTACATTGATGATTTCAGCCGTTGAGGTGATTATTTTCTTGTGTGTACTCCTCAAGTATGAATTTGCTTCTTCTTCTTCTT
Organism: Cricetiscus sungorus; assembly: GCA_030556225.1. Lineage (NCBI taxonomy): Eukaryota > Metazoa > Chordata > Mammalia > Rodentia > Cricetidae > Cricetiscus > Cricetiscus sungorus. The sequence goes on from JANBXA010000007.1 coordinate 57,363,796, forward strand.
CTTCTTCTACTTCTTCTTCTTCTTCTACTTCTTCTTCTTCTTCTTCTTCTTCTTCTTCTTCTTCTTCTTCTTCTTCTTCTTCTTCTATCATCATCTCCTTCTCATTCTTATTCTTATTCTTTTGTAACTTTTAGTTATGCTGTTAATTCTCTAGTGTGACAATTTCCAGTTTCTTCATGTGAATACTTAGTTCTCACTAAGTGCTAACTTTCCTATTAGCACTGCTTTCAAATTGTCCCATAAGTTTGGATATGATGTGTCTTCATTCTCATTGAAATCTTTTATTTTAATTTCATTATTTCTTCCTTGACCCAGGAATGGGACAATTTCACATTGTTCAATTTCCATGCATTTTCAGGTTTCTGCAATTTGTGTTATTGTTGAATTTTAACTTTAGCTCATAGCAGTATGATAAGATACAGGGGTTTATTTAAATTTTTTTTGCACCTATTGAGGTTTGCTATATTGCTGAATATGTTTTCCTTTTCAGAAAATGTTCCATGTGGCACTGAGAAAAAGTTATCTTCTTTTGGCGTATTTATATACCATTTGTTTACCTTTCATCTCCTTCAATTGTCTTATTCCTCCAGCTAAGATTTAAAATACTATATTGAATAGGTATAGAGAGAAAGAGTAGACACCTTTTATTGTTCCTGAATCTACTGAATTTCTTTTAATTTCTCTCCATTGAAGCTGATGTTGGCTATAGGCTTACTGTGACTACTCTTGTATCTGTAATCCTTAGGACTTTTATTATGAAGTTCTTAAATATTAATGACCATGTTTTGCCAATCAAGAGTTCCATGCTGACTGAATGAATGAAGAAACAAAATCCATCTATCTGTTTCTACTATAAAAAAACTCTTTAAATCTATAAATATAGGCACTGTCTTGCCATAAAAGCATAGACATAAATGTTCCAAAGAGAGCTCAGAGGGAACTAGGCATTATTTTTCTAATGTATGGCAAATGTACTTCAAGCTAAAATTAATTGCAAGTGATAACAAGTGGAACTTCATTATAATCAAGGGAATGTATAACTATGAAGACCTTCCTATCCTAGGATTATATGCATATAACTCTAGTATACCCAATGTACAACTGGGTCAAAAGAAAATGATTGGCATCAACTCATATATAGTAACGGCTTTCATTACAACATTTTCTCCAATAGACCAGTCAACTGGTCATGAAATAATAATGAAAATGGGTCAAAGAAGAAATCAAGAAAGAAACAAAAATGCCCTGAAACTAAATGAAAATGAAAACACAACACAACAAACCACAGTAGAATATTAAAAGAGGTCCTACAAGGAGAATTTTTAGTTCTAAGTGACTGGTATATATGTTTCAAAACTTGGTCCAAAGTTGGTGGACCTCTTTGAGAATGATTAGGAAGTGTAATCTTGTAGAAAATATGTCACTGACTCAACTTTGAGGTTCTAAAAGTTCTTACCATTTTCATTGTACTCTCTGTCTCTTGCTTTTGAATCAATATGTAAACTCTTAACTATTGCCTCACTGTCATGCCATGGCTGCCTGCTATCATGCTACCAGAGTCCAGAGCATGGACTTGCCCTCTGAAACTTTAAGCCTTATATACTCTTTTTCTTCCCAAAAGTTCTTTGGTAATGGTGTTTTATCATGACATTGAAAAAGTGAATAAGAAAATACCTACATTTAAAAAGTCAGAAAGACCACAAATGAATAACTTAATTTTGTAAATAAAAAATTTAGAAAAACAAGAAGAAACCAAATTAAACTCAGTGAACAGCAAGAAAGTATAAAATTAATAGCAAAAATTAATGAAACACAGACAAAAATATCAATACAAAGATCAATGAATCTATGAGCTGTTTATTTAAAATGTTAAAAGAAGATTGAAAGACCCTTAGGGTAGCTAAACAAAAATTAAGAAATATAGGACCCAAATAGACAGAATAAAAAAAAAATGACCAGTGAAACATTACAATAAACACTAAAGAAACTCTGAATATTTTAAAGGAATATTTTTTAAAAACCTGTTTTCTACTTTTTAATTCTATCTCTCTCTATGTATGTATGTATGTATGTATGTATATATATATATATATATGTATGTATGTATATATGTATGTTATGGGCAGGTTTTTCCTGACGGCCGCCTGGTCCCACTCTTTGTTCCTCCCTGCTGGCCGCCCGGTCCCACTGCCACATGAACCCCAAATGACACTCAGAGACTCTGTATTTGATAAAATCCTGTTGGCCAGTTACTATTATTATATGAGTTAGCTCTGTCTTAATTATTAACCCATCTACTTATCTAAGCATTTCCATGTGGTCATCTTATCCGAGCCCGGCAGGCTAGCATCTTGCTTCCTCTAGGCTCTGCATGCTGACCCCTCCTAACTACTTCCCCTTTCCTTCTTGTCTCCTAGCCTTGCCTATTTTGCTTTCCCATTGGCCACAGTGCTTTAATTATTTACCAGTATGAAAAACATATTTACAGAATAACATCTCCCATCATCTCCTCTTTTCTGTCTAAAATAAAAAGAAGGGTTTTAACTTTAGCATAGCAAAATATACCATACAAGTTATCAAATAAAAATCACAGTTAAAAATCTTTAGTCCATTAACATTTGGTAAGACTTAAAGAAAACATCATCTAACCTATCGTTGTGAGTCTAAAGTCATATATGTAACTTATCTTTAATCCTAACTGAAGAAAACTATAACCAAAACTGTCTTCAACTCCTTCAAAGACCATAGAAGGATAATATATAAACTTTAGAAATGACAGAGACAACTCACTGCCTGGTCAGTCACTCCATATAGATCCATGTCTATTGCCATAACAAATGAGATTGCAACAGTAATTACAAATAGCCTTTCACATACACACAGCATGCACACAGCAGTCATAAACATACACAAAATGAAGAAAGAAAGAAGGAAAGAAAGAAAGAAAGAAAGAAAGAAAGAAAGAAAGAAAGAAAGGAGGAAAGGGGGGCATGGTTAGGTGGCTTTACAACACAGTTCTACTAGAATTTCTAAGAAGATCTACATCAAATCCATCTTAAACTATTCAAAAAATTGAAATAAACGAGAGTATTCATATAAACTGTTATAAAGTCAATGTCAAACTAATGCCAAAGATCAAATAATGGACCAACACATACAATGGTCAATATCTCTTATCAACATAGATCCAATACTTTTTAATGCAATACAAAACTGTAAAAAGAATAGAGACATATATCATAAAAGTTATCCCGAAAATTTATTAAACCATATAAATAGAATTCAAGACAAAATTCATGATCAAAGACATACAGAAGTTATTACTAGGGGGAACATATATGAGAAACTCACATCCAATATCATCTTACATAGAGAAAACCTTGAAGCAAATGCAATGAACTAAGTAATAAGAATGGGAATGCACCCTCTCCAGTCCTTTCAATATTGTGTCAGAAGTACTAGTTGTAGCAATAAGGCAAGATAAGTGTATTAAAGGCATATAAATAGAAAAATTCTATCTTCATTTGTGACAATACATTAGATATAAAAAGTATCTTAAAACAACTAGAAACAACAAACAATACAGCAATGTGGAAGAATATAGAATCAACATTCACAAATCAATAATTTTAATATATACCAACAAGTGACAGAGAGAAGAAGTCATGCATATATTGACAGTATTAGCTTCAAATAAAATGAAGTATGTGGGAATAAACCTAGCTAAGGAATTAGAAGAATGTATAAACAATGAAAACTTTATAATTTTGAAGACAGTGATGGAAAAAGACACTACAATGTGGAAAGACAATTCATATTCATGGATTAGCAGAAAAAATATTGTGAAAATAGCTTTTTTTTCCAAAACATACTTATAGATTCAATACAATTCCAGTGAAAAATCCTCATCTCGTTTCTCACAGAAACAGAAAAAAAAAAACTATCCAAAATTTCATATGAAAACACTGACAAAACAGTCGTAAGTGCACAATACTGGAAGAATTATCATTCCAGATGATGGTAAGACATTATACAGAGACACAGTAGTAAAAACAATATGGTACTAACATAGAAACAGACATGCTAAACGATGAAACAAAATTGAAACCTCAAACATGAGTATATGCGATGCTACCCATTTCATATTTGACAAAGTTCCAAAAAGCATACACTAGAGAAAAGAAAGCATCTTCAACAAATGGTGCCAGGAAAAGTGGATGCCCAACTACAGAACAATGAAATTAGTCCTATAGTTACCAAACTGAAAAAACTATCTAACTCCAGATGAACCAGACTTAAATGTGAAACCTGAAATACTGAAACTTTTAGAAGACAAAGAGAATACATAGGTGTCATATTTGTATAGGAATGTACATTTTTGAACAAACATATTTGCTCAGGATTTAAGGCCAATGATAAACAAGTGGAACTTTATAAAAACAGAATCATCTGCACAGCCATAAAAACAATGAACTTGATGAAGGAAAAGCCGATAGGGTCAGAGAGAATTTTTGCTACCTGTTTTTCTGTAAGAATATTAATATCCTAAATATATAAATAACTAAATAAAATTAAATGATCCATTAAAACTTGGGGCCAGCACTAAAGCAGACAGTTCTCAAGTGAAGAAAACCAATGGTTAATGAATAGTTACAAAATATTAGATCTTTCCTATCAATTTGTGAAATTGATATCAAATGACATTGAGTTTTCAACTGAATGTAGATAAGGTAAGATCAATTAACAACATACAACAAAAGCTGGGGGAGAGTATATAGGGAAAGAGGAACCTTCATTCACCATTGGTGAGACTACAAACTGGTCAACCAATCTTTAATCATTGTAAAATTTGTAGTAAACCTAAAATGTAATGTATCACATCCAACTATATTCTTCCTTGGTATATGCCCAAGGAACTCAACATACTAACTCCACACTTACTTGCTCAGTCATTTTAATTATGAACCTATCTAATCATTACAAGTCTAAATGTTTTTCAGCTGATAAATGGATAATGAAAATGTGATACATGTATGCTATGGAATATTATTTATCTGAAAAATATTGAAATCATAATCTTTCCAGGTGAATAACTTGAACTAAAGATCATATTGAGTGAGACAGATGCTGTATGTTTTGTTTTGGTGTGTGTGTGTGTGTGTGTGTGTGTGTGTGTGTGTGTGTGTGTGTGTGCGCGCGCATGCAAGATAGGCTATCACCAATTTTTAAATTTAATTACTCATTATCAAGTAATTGTAAAAACAAAGAAAGTAAAAAGGGATCATTGTGAGGAATGGGGGAGCAATAGAAAGGAACAGCAGGGTACATTTGATTAGTTGGAAGGAAATAGAAATCTGGAGTGGGACCTCTGACTATGGAGAGGGAGAGATAAATAAAAGAGGAGACAAGACATTAAAGTAATAGTAAAATGGTCTGAAAAGTTATAAGAAATTAAATGTCCTCATCCACTACTGCTTTGATATATATATATATATATATATATATATATATATATATATATTCCTCAGCTGCCTCCCAGAAATGCTTCAACCACCCACAGTCCTTCACCAGATGAGACCAGTATCCAGAGCACTGGCTCCTTATCTCATTTGGACTCATGTCAAAGAAGTAAAATTTGGTGTAGATGAATGAGCTTAATTCTTCAAGATGTAGATCTTTTAGTCAATCATGCCACTGTTATAATGGGGACAAAGGGAAGAACAGTGATTATTAAAGACAATTAGGGAAGTTCCAAAGTAGCAAAAGATGAGGTCTTTGTTGCAAAGTCAATTGATTTAAAGGATAAATATTAAAATATTGAAGCTTAACTTGCTCAGAATATTGTTAGTAACAATTATGGAGGAGTTAGGAATGGGACTTCTACTACTATTGTTCTGGAATGTTCTATTGTCAAGGAGGGTTTTGAGAAAACCAGAAAAGGTGCTAATCCAGTAGAAGTCTCGAAAGATGTAATGTTGACTATTGATGTTGTAAGTGCTGCATTAAAAAAAAATAAGCCTGTGAAAACCCCTCACAGGTTGCTACAGTTTCTGAAAATGGAGACAAAGACACTAGAAACATTAATTTGGATGCATTGAAAAAGATTGGAAGAAAGGGTATCATCACACTGAAGTATGGACAAATCCTGAATGATGGATTAGAAATTATTGAAAGCATAAAATTTAATAGAGGATATATTTTCCCATACTTTCATAACATGTTGAAAGGTCAACATGTGATTTCCAAGATGCCTGTGTCATATTGAGTAAAAAGCTAATATTCAGTGTCTGGTTCATTGCCAATACTCATCAGAAACCCTTACACATAATTACTGAGAGTGTCTAAGCACACTGGTTGTCAGCAGGCTAACAGTTGGTTTTCAGTTTGCAGCAGTCAAATCTTCAGGGTTAGGGACAATAGATAGAACCAGGGATTGCTACTGGTTATGCAGCATTGAAAGAAGAAGCATTGATTCTAAATCTTGAAGATGTTCAACATCATGACTTATGAAAAGTTGGAGAGATCATTGTCACCAAAGTTGACATCATGTTTTTGAAAGGAAAATGTCGAAAGGCTCAAACTGAAAAAAATATTCAAAAAAATCACTGAGCAGCTAGACATTACAACTAATGAATATGAAAAGGAAAACCTTAATAAGGAACTAGTTAATCTTGCAGAAAAACTATCTGTTTTGAATTAAATGAGAAGAAAGACCTGGTTTAGGATGCTCTCAATGCTACAATAGCAGCTGTTGAAGAAAACATTGTTCTAGGAGAGGGTTTTGCTCTTCTTTGGTTCATCCTAGCCTTGGATTCCTTATAAACTGTTCATGAAGATCAGAAAATAAGTCTAGAAAATCTTACAAGAAGACTCAAAATTCCTGTAATGACTACTGCTAAGATGTATGTGTTGAATAATCTTTAATAGTTGAGAAAATTTTACAGAGTTCTTAAAAAGTTGATTATCATGTTATGTTCAGACATTTTGTGAGCATAGTGGGAAAGGAAACCATCAATGCAACAAAGGTTATAAGACCTGCTTTACTTGTTGCTGCTGGGGTGGCCTCTTTGGTAACTATAACAGAAACTGGGATTGACATGAAAAACAACCTTATTTCAACTTTAAATAAAAAATAAAAAAGGAGAAATTTCTAAAGAATAAAAATAAAATGGATTCGGTACAATGGGTGGAATAGAAGGTGGTATGGAAATTGGTATGTTCTAACTCCAATGACAGGAAACTCAAGGCAACTTTCTCACTTGTAACTTCAGGGAAGTTATCTGCAGAAAATGACTGAGGAGAAGGCTTTCTGACTGATCACTATAACCACCAGTTACTGATTTCAATCGGCAATATTGTTGGGTTTCTGCTGTTATTTTCTCCATGTCTACAGGTCATTTATTCTGTATTTTTTAATAAAGACAGTTGTATATTACTAGAACCTGGTTAAGAGTCAGACCTCATTGTGCTGTTTTCAAATAAAATCATTGAGGCATTTCTACTATTCTATTTCAGTCTGAATTACAGTGTTTGTTTCATCAGATGAGAAGGTCAGAATCAGCCTTTCTGTGGAGAATGAGAATAGTTATACACAAAGCAGAGGTGTATCCAATTGTGTGGAAGGCTTTCTGTAATTAAATTTTTGTTTAAAGTTTAAAAAAATATCCTATGAGCTGTATACCTGAAAACTCAAAAGTATATGCAAGTCTGGGTATAAATAATAGCCAAACATTGTAATACACTCCAAACAATGGGTATGAGAAGCTCTCTCTTATGTTGTTGGTCAGGGTTGTCCAAGAGACTCACAAATACTAAAGGCTATTTGCCCTTGATTGTCCCCCAGCGGTGGTAATTAAGTCATTATTGTTGAAGACACCAAACCTTCCAGACACTGAACCAAAAGGCCCCTCAACTGGAACTGACTTGAGAGCCTCCTTTCTGTGTAACAAAAATAATGTAAAAGAAGTTACAAATTTGAAAAAGAGAAGAGACTTCTATATAGGAGTCTTTGGGGGAGAACAAGGATAATGGGGAAGGTTATAATGTAACTATATTATATATAGTTTTCTTTTTACAAGTCAGTGCCATGAAAAATTCCAAAAGATTAAAACCAAGAGTACTAAATGAATATGAAACTTATGAACTATAACAATAACTAACATACATGTCCTGGAAACACTAAGGGTTCAGTAGAAGCACACATACCTTAGCAGTAACTAACAGCTCTTTAGATTTGAGACCCAGTCAATAAAAGTAAATTATGCCTCATACTAGAAACATAGCCAAGAATTCAAGATCCATGATTTCAGGCTTACAACCATTATTTGACCATAACAATGAAACTGCTGTCTAAATTTGAAATATTTGACCTTATGCCCAATTCAAGTGTAGTCCTCACCCTTTATTAAGTAAATACCCATCTCCAGTAAAAGATAGTCATTATAGAAAATTACAACAATCCAAACTGTGAAGTTGAGAAGCCCTGTCCCAATGAATGCATCTAACAACTTCTGCACCTAAAGCTCAGAGGTCACTGTGAAAAGGGGCTAAGGAACATATACGGGCAAGGGGACCAAGGAGTTTGCTATGAGATGGATGGTGTCTCCTATGAATGTCAGAAGTTACATTTAAAAATCTCACTTTTGTGACTACATAAACATTAGATAAACATGAAATATAGAACTAGATGTGCTATTTAGACAAGGAAAAGCCCAAATGTCTTCAACCTTATAAAAAAATCACAGCGAAATGAGGAATGGTGAGAGTAGAAGATGGCATCTTCCCCGGGAAGAGCATAACAATTGATTTTCCAATAGCTGACACTCAGCTCTGCAAACACACATACAAGACATTTACAGATTGTGTAGGTTGTTTTTATGTAGTTAGCAATATATGAATAACAATATACATATGTATTCATAACAAAAATTAAGGAAGACAGGCTACATATTTGAAAATGAGCAAGGACATGTATGTTGGGGGATGGCTTTAGATGGAGTAAAGTGAATAGGGATATGATGTTATTATATTATAATCTCAAAAATTATTCAAAATAAAGCAAAATTTCTGATCATCTCAGAAAGCTCACAGCTTCTTTGATATAATCTAAGGTGACAATTGATGAATTTGAATTAGAAGTAACACAAATGTATACTAATGCTGTGACCTAATATCCTACCCTAAGTTATCAGCTAAATATCAAGGTATGAGGAAAGATTGTGATGTTGAACCATGAACTCGTGCATTTACTAGCTGATTGAGATATATGAGAGGGAGACTGCAACTTAATATGAGAAAATCCTTTCTGACATTTGGCAGGCTTTCTTTTTTCTTGGCTCTGAGTCATTGTGGGTAGGTGCAAAGCAAACGTATCTAACATCACCTTAAATTTCTAATATTAGGCCTTCAAAACTTTCATGCTGGTGTGAAGCCCTCAGATGCTCCTGTACACCCCAAGCCAGGATCCTTTAGCCTAGCACAATCAAATAACAGGAGCAAAGATTTGCATACAGACAGGCTAGGTAAGGTAGCAATAACTGGAGCTTTTAACCTTTCCCAATATGGATCTCTTGGTAAATCTTGAGATGGTTAGGGAAATTATCTGAAAAGAATGTTTATAAATGTCTCTTAAGTACATAAAATACAGTGTACGGAACCATTTTTGCTTTCTTATACATTTTTGACTAAATACTTCTGGAAAATAATTAGCAGAATTTATCAGAATGCAGTTTTCTATATAGCTTCAACAGTTGTAATGTTATCAGATAATGCCAGCATTGCCTATGATACTAACAAAGCCCCATCTTATGGAACGGAGTATGTCACTTGCATTAGCTACATGCATAATTGAAAGAGTTATTACGTTTTCAGTGATACCAGTGAAAATGCAAAGTGATGTTTTAGCATGCATGTTTTCTAATAGTCTGAATCTTACCCAGAGTTTTCTAAAAGACCTTAATTCTCTTACAGTTTGCTTCCTAAGGAATTTTGCATCATGATTTCTGGTACTTAATGATACCTTTGGTGTAGAATTATATAATATTCCTTTAACAAATGAGATGTGGAATCTAAGATGTAAATGGATATTTTCATGGTGCTTTAACTAAGTCTTTTCACATCCTAGTCTGCTTCTCACTGGTACACAGAATCTGAATCTACCTTTACAATTACTCTCCATATACATTAGTTCACAGAATATACATATTTTTTATACATAAAATCCTCATGTAGCGAAGCAATGAACACCTATTGTTTTATTTATAGGGCAATCTAATAGGTTCTGTGAACAAAATGACATTTGAACTCAAGTAAAAGAAACACTTGAGAGATAAGGGCTTCCTGGGCAGATCAGGTGACTCCTCTGTGCATGGGATATAACAGCTACTTAGCACTCAGAGAGAAGCAACACAGTGCTATCAAAACCAAGGATAGAACTCAGACAGCTATGCTCAGATATGCTATAGGTGAACCTCCAATATATCACAGTGATCTTAAAATGTTAATTATGGTGTTTTTTCTGATAACTCTTTGAAGATGATATGGCAATCCTACATGGTGTATGAAAATCATTCCACATTGTACTAGGGCATTACAGAACACATGACTGAAAGGGGGCCATCCTCACATTTTCAGTCATTTACTAATTGTGTAACCTCATCAAGCTGTTTGTAATGTTTCAGTCCTAAAGACCCAAAAACATATTATTTCAGTGTTTGAAGTAAAATGTGTATGTATGATTTTTCTATATCTTTATCTTTGAAACTAAGTGAATATCTAATTAAATTGTTATAGACTCAACATAATTACAAGGCCCTGGGGAAGTTTTCAACATAAAAAAAGAGCAATATAGGCTTTACCTGTTAGTATAGAATTAACTACGGATGTGATCTTGACCTTCAGCTAATTCTGTGGATCTCACTTATCTCCTCTGGAGAGTGATGGTGAAGATTTCTATTCCATTGTGACTCTACATTAAGATAAGCAACACTATCAGCTATATTGAAATGCACGTTCCTACAAAATCCAGGTTCTTTGGTATGGTATAGTATCTATTAAAATCACTAAGTCATATTTTAGTTTTATATTATAGTTTATTATGACTGATTACTGTGGCCTTGGCATTTATACAAACACCTGAAGCTGTTTACTCTTGTGTCAAACAATTTCAATGTTTTTACGGCTTGCTGTTTTTTGGAAACATTTATCTGATGGGTACTGCATGATGTTTTTCCCCCAATAGTTTTTCTATGTCATTTTAATTTCTTTTGTTTTTGAATCTGAGAATCTGGCAATGCCAAAGTTATGATAAAATCCCATGAGTCTCAAACAACTTTTCCCATTCAATACAATTAAGACCCATATATGCACCTATATGATTGGAAGTTTATATCGTGTGTGTGTGTGTGTATGTGTGTGTGTGTATGTGTGTGTGTGTGTGTGTGTGTGTGTGTGTGTGTGTGTGTATGCGTGTGTGTGCGTGTGTGTGTGTGTGCGTGTTATCTGGCACACTGTAACAACATATTTAAGACAACTACATTTTAAAGATTAAAATGTTACTTATTTCATGAATTTGGAGCTGGAAACTCCATATCTAACATAAAATTGGCAAGGATGTGACTATGCTACCAGCAACAGGTATCAGATGCAACTAGATGACTGTAGTGGTTCATATAGAGAGCAAGCTCTTGTACCGCCAAGCAGAAAAAATAAAAGTGAATACAGTTAAATGTATGCTTTTATACCAATCCTGTACGAGGCCAGTGTACTCTTCAGCACAGTGTTTGAATCTCATTGCTATTAATTTTGAAAATGTCCCCATTGGTGCACTGCACATTTACTATGAAATCTTATTTGTATTATGTTCTATTGGCTGATATTTCAATTTTGGTCCTTTTGATCCCAAGCCACTGTGGCTATTAGTTCTCATAAAGCTGATGTTAACATTGTGATCCACCTACCAAGTAGAAACTTGACACTCCCATCTGTTTCACTGTGGAACAAAAACCTACCATCCAGGTGTCATCATAGTTATCTGAAAAATAAGCAAATAAATATAAATCAAACATGAAAGTAAACTTCATATGTAACTTTTTCCTATCCAAAGTCAATGTTAGGCTGTAAAATAGAAAAAAATGATAATGTCAGATTAATGTACTTTTTCTAGCCTTATTTATTCATTCTACTCCACTCTACCTGATATTGGGTACCCACTTATTCTGTTATATTTTGACAAGTTTTTGTCCACTTCAAAAATGCTGATATCCTTGATTCCTCCAATACTCCTAACCCAGTATTACTTCACAAATGACTTCTTCAATGAGTAGATGCCATTTTTCCTACCCTCATGCAACCTACGTCTTTCCACTATATCCATAAAGTACTACATGGTGTTTGGATTTGTTTTTAGTTATTTTTTCTGCCTCAACATGAAGACTACATGATCAAAATGGAATGCTTCATCTATGAAGCTCACTAGCCTGGAAATTCTTTTGAAGTAGCCATGGCTTGTTCATCTATTCAATTCTAGGTCTTTACAATTCTGACTCCCTGGAGAAACTAAGTACATGACTTCTAAAAAATAAATGACTGAATAGACTGTGTGCTAGTAACCTTTTGTGTACATTTCAATAGCTGATAGAACTTTGAAATTGCCACTGAGGTACAGAGCAATTGATATTTTCGAATAAGTTGCTACATAGTGACTCACTGGACAGTTAAACTGTTTGATAGCTCACTCTTAGGAAAATGGGAGAGCTGTTCTTACTGCATGTGTCTATTTGTTTGTCATTTTGTGTTTCTTTTGTTAACACACAGAATCTCTCCTATAATATAAGCAGTAAGTTAAACCTTGTTAAATTGTGTCCTGGGAGCAATATCAAAGGGTCATCAATTATCACCACTAGGAAAATGTGTGTTTCTTTGATGTCTCCAGCAGAGAATCAATCTCCTTGTTTCTCAGCAGGGCTTTATTTGCACTTGAATGCAGTTTCTTCAGCCTTTGTAAAGTCCCAGGGTTCTGTTTATTCACAGTCCACATAAACATTCTTTAAAGTCTCAAAGAGAAATCAGAAATTGAGACAATTCTGGGCACATTTGTTAGAAATAGAAGGAAACAGACTGAATGATCTACAAGATTCCTTGTACATTCTTGAACCTCCTAAGCATCCACTTGTTTTTGAATTGTTTTGTTCCTGGTTCAGTTCTTTCAGGCCTAGACAACTGTTGCAGAATAAGGCCTTTTCATTTTTAGACACCTTTGTAAAGGGAAGTTTTTCTATGTTATAGTTTCCTTTATCTTTTCTGTTCTTCTAATCTTTCCTCAACTATATGCCATGGTATTACTTCATAGATATGGGGAAATTCTGCTCTCCTGTTTTTTAATAGCATGTCTCAAATGTTCTCAAATGTGTAACTCCTATTGGTTGTTTTTACTCCTATCACCTAGCTCCCAAATAAAACACATGGTGGTATATTATTCCTTATGAATACCCAGCTTTAGCTTGGCTTGTTACAATCCAGCTGTTCTTAATTTAAATTATTCCATTTATCTTTTGCCTCTGGGCTTTTATCTTTCTCTATTCCTGTATAAATCTTTTATTTTATTTATTTTTCCATGGTTTGGTGTGGAGCTCTGTGGATGGCCTCTGGTGCCCTCCCTTCTTCTTCTTCTTCTTCTACTTCTTCTTCTACTTCTTCTTCTTCTTCTTCTTCTTCTTCTTCTTCTTCTTCTTCTTCTTCTTCTTCTTCTTCTTCTTCATCTTCTTCTTCTTCTTCTTGCCTCCTCTTAATCTCTTTTCTCCCTTTATTTATTCTCTCTGCCTGCCAGACCTGCCTATCATTTCTCTTGTCTTGCTATTGGCCATTCAGCTTTTTATTAGACCAATCAGGTGATTTAGACAGGCAAAGTATCACTGCTTTACAGAGTTAAACAAATGCAACATAAAAGAATCTTAAACTGATATTCCACAATATGTACCTTTACTGTTAACTTTATAGTCTTCTAGTTGTACGTAATGAATTGACATTTTTTTCTAAAGTGCTTGTGATATTAATCCCACTTGCTACTTATATCTTGTTGAAAAGTCCTGCACACACACAAAAGATATATAGTTGAGATCTTAGTACTCACTGCAGAATGAAATTCTGCTTGGTTATTGAGAGCAACTGTCTTCCTCTTAGTGATAATTATCTCCATCATTTACATATCAGAACTAAACATAAGAAGATATGGAGGTTGTTTTTTATATAAACATTTTCCTATGATACTCTAATCTTTTCAAAACAGGATATAATTTTTATAACCACAGATTGACATTACTTCATAAACTTAGTAGTATCATCTTTTAGGATAGAGATGATATTTGTGAGATAGTTATGAAAAAATAATTATTAGTAGACAGTAATTTTATAAAGAGTATGAAAACACAGGAGTTGTCAAGATTCAAATGATCAACTTTGAAAACACACAAAGAAGTGTCAGTATACACACCGTGTACATTATATTTATGAATATACATGAATATTAACATGTATACATGTAAAATAATAATCAGTGAAGAAAGCGGCCACAAATTTGTAAAAGAGTAAGGAAAGGCATTAGCAGGGTTTGAAAGGAGAAAAGAGAAAGTAGAAATAGTATAATTACCTTATAATCTTAAAAATAAAACAAAATCACTTTCAGATTTTATGCCATGTTTTGGGAAACAGTGGTAGTAGTGGAAGGTAGTGCAAAAAAAATTTGTACATCAGATATAGTCTTATCTATGTAGTATGAATTTAGTCATGGTGGTATCAATTCACTGAAGTTGTTGGAATTGATAAAGTCCTGTAATAAATATGGATGGTGAGATGAAAGAGGCTTAGTGTAAATTCTAAGAAACCATAATTAGATTTCTAAGCAATCAATTAGTCATTTTTTTCTTATGCTAACATCATCATTTAGAATGAAGAATCCCACATAAGATAAGATATTTGGACCCATCAATATTTTTCCTATAAGCTCTATGTTTCACATTATCTTTTCAAAGTGTTCTGCTTGCCATAGCCATCTACTCAAGTTAAAAAATCAATACCACTTCCAAAAGTCATTATAAATCAAGGCATCTCTGAGCAGTTTGCCCCGAACATTCTAGGAATGGATTATGTAGTTTTGTGCTTATAGTTTCTCTTTCTTAACTGATTTTGTCTTAGGAATTAAAAATGATTTATAAATTTTATGCATTTCTATGACTCAAGTAAATCCTTGTCACATGCACAGGAGAGTTCAGGAACAAAAGCAAAGCAAAGGAGGGTAAGTGAAACAACTTTCTCTTGGTTCATCTATTTATTAACCAACATGCACATGCAGGTGCACAGGTACATACACACACACACACACACACACACACACACACACACACACACACACAGATTATGAGTACGTATTTCCCTGCTGGTCGGTCTGGTCCCACCACCATGCCAGCCCTCAGTAACATGCAGAGACACTGTATTTGATACAATGCTGTGGGCCAGTTACTATCATTGTTTATCTGCTAACTCTGTCTTAATGATTAACCCATTTCTATTTCCACATGGTCTTATCCAAGTGCGGTGGGTTGGCATGTTACCTCTCTAGGCTCTCCATATTGACTCCTCCTTACTCCCTCCTCCTCCTCCTAGTCTCCTAGCCCCACCTATCTTGCTTTCCTATTGGCCAACAGGGCTTTATTCATTAACCAGTATGAGAAACATATTTACAGAATAACATCTTCCATCACACACACACACACACACACACACACACACACACACACACACACAGAGGAGAGAGTGAGGAATGGAGGGAGGGGGAGGGAGAAAGTGAAAGAGAGAGGGGGCTGTACAAATTAGCAAAGAAAATCACATCCCAACTGTGTTTGTTATTATATAAGTAATAAATTTAGCAATCATAAAACTGATTTATCTTCTTTACTCCCATATCATGCAAAATGTCAGGCTAATAATTTATTTGTAGATTAAAGTTGTTCAAATGTTTGTATGATAATAACCTGTCATAGATGTTGCAAAAATTACTCAGCTCTTTTGGCAGTAGGGGTTAATTCGTGGGTGGCAATGAATTATTCACATTATACTGAAATTGCCTGTCTGTAATGATTTACTGTGACAAGTCCAAGACTTAGGTCTATCACTGTATCTCTTGGTGTGGAAAGAATGCATTTCAGTGATCCTGACAATAAGATTAAGAAAACAGCATTTTCTAGGCTCCAAGTTTATTTTTTTCACATATATAACATTTAAAGTCTGTACATTCAGAAGTCTTTCCATATCTCAAGTCATCATCATTTCTTTCTTACCTATTTTCATGCACAATCTTTCCTTGTAGTCCAGTTTGGCCTCATATGCACAGAAATCCACAACCTTTGAAGTGTTTGGCTTACAGCTATGAGGCAAAAGTACAGAGCTTGAGGATCAATGCCTTCCATATTTCCCTGTATAGCATACTGTTAGAACAAAATTCCAGGGATGATTCTTGACAGCGCTTCCCTAGTTGCCTTTTTTGGGGTGTGTTTTCCAACTGTGTTACAATGCCTGGTGGAAATACCAGGCAGTAAAATAGCCAGCACTTTTAGATTGACTTAAAGTCTTGAAAATGAAATACAGTCTCTAGTGGCTCTTGTAATATTTGAAATAATTTTGTTACCAAATAACAAAACAATACCTCCTTTGATAAATTAGTATTATTACCCTCATTCTTTCTTGTACTACTATGTATCAGATAGACAAATACTTTTGTAAACAAGATGGCATCTCTGATAGTTTCTGCTAGCCATTGTATTCATGTTTTCTTCTAGATGTGTTGAAATGAAAGGGCAGCCCTCTTAAGGCTTGGTCAAAGTCTTTTCTGGCTCATATCTTCAGATCTGTGTCTGCCTCCTTGACAAGTAATCCTTGGAATTACTCAATATTCAAGTCAGAAATATTGGGGTTTGCTTAACCTTTTATATGATTTTTATCCTTTTTTATTGTTCATGAATTACTGGATGTTTTGCCTCACACATCATTTAAATTCATTCCACAACCTCAGTGAGAATACCCAGCACCCTAACTCAGTCTCAGCATCTCCTAATCCAAATACGGCAGGAACAGCTGGAATCATATCTTGTGGCCATCAGGTGTAAGTAGGCCTTTCCATTATTCTTATATGCTCACAGCCAAAGTCAGAAGTCATTCTAAGTTTCATAGTCAAAAATCACAGGTAATTTAGTACATTTGCCAGTTCTGACACATGGAAAATGCTGAAAGATAAAAAAAAATCTACTCAAAGATATTTTTTCTTTCTCATCTTTTAAGAAGTGAAATTTGAAATGAGATGAGTGAAAGAGCACTGTGGAATTTTACAAAATATGGAGATACACATAAGAGGCTATCCCTTCCCTAAATCCAAAGAAGAGGGCTCAGGAAATCTCAGTCATGGGACTGAAGAAGTTTGTAATGATAGGCTCCAGGGTCATTACCTAATAATAATGTGGCTTTATCTAACAT
Organism: Cricetiscus sungorus; assembly: GCA_030556225.1. Taxonomy (NCBI): domain Eukaryota; kingdom Metazoa; phylum Chordata; class Mammalia; order Rodentia; family Cricetidae; genus Cricetiscus; species Cricetiscus sungorus. Next base: position 57,381,316 of record JANBXA010000007.1, read on the forward strand.
GGGCACATGTGTGAAGAGAATGAATGCATTGGAATTGGGATGGTGTAGTAAGCAATCAGATTAAGCTTCTTCCTATGTTTATTAAAGGTTTTAAAAGGTGACCCAGTATGAGGAATGGGGTCAAAAGCCAGCAAAAGATTACTAGACTGCTCCTGTTCCCACTGTTAAGAGTTCCACACTAAGCCATGCTACTATATTGTAATACATATGCAGAGTGCCTAGATGAGTCTAATATAGGCTCCCTTTTACATTTGTCAAAATGTCTGAGATCAAAATTACAAGTGACAGCTCATGCTGAAGAGGATTTGGAGCAAGGGAAACACTTCTCTATTGCTGGCAGGAGCACAAACTTGCACAATCCTTTGGAAATCAATATGGAAGTTTCCCATAAAACTTGGAATCAACCTATTACAAGACCCAATTATACCACTCTTTGGCATATACCCAAAGGATGCTCAATCATACCACAAGGACACTTGCTCAATTATATTCATAGCAGCATTATTTTTAATATCCAGAAACTGGAAATAACCTAGTTGTCCTACCTGAGGAATTAATAAAGAAAACATGGTATACTTATAAATTTTACTCAGCAGTAAAAAAATGACATCATGAAGTGTACAGGCAAATGGTTGGAACTAGGAAAAATCATTCTGAGTGAGGTAACTCAGGCTCAGAAAGACAAAATTTGCATGTACTCACTCATAAGTGGGTATTAGCTGTAAAATAAAGAATAACATTGTTACAATACACAGCCCCAGAAAGGATAGGTAACAAGGAGGGCTCAATAATGGATGCCTGGATGGCATTGAAAGGGGAAATGGAAGATTTTGTGATAAGACTGAGGACAGGTAGGAAACTTGAGTGATTAGGTTGCAGGGTTTGATGGAAGAGTGAGTTCTGATTTCAGATTTTTATATAAAAAATCAGGACTACATAATTTTTACTGTTCATCAGTCTATGATAAGTCAATTTGTTGAAATGTGTGAAAATACTTTCTCCATTAATTTGAACTTTCCATAATTTTAATTTCATTTAGGCACTGAAATGTTGTCTTAATAAGTTAGTTTTCTTCTTGAAGACACCTGTTTTTACATCTGTGAAGAAATGGTAAAAATCTACTGAAACTGAAAAATCTATAGTCAGTTTTCTACAACAGTTCATGTTCAAGTTCTGTTTTAGGTACTACAAGACCATGTGGTAACACTAAAATAGTCTAAGAATTTGACCTCAATTTAGCTGTCTTACCTCTCAAAAGTACACGTAAGTTCCACAGTCAGTATCAGTAATTATGGAATTCTGATTCAGTGAAAATCTCATGGCCCTTATGAAATACAGACATGATCATTTCCATGGAATTACCCATTTTAACATGTTTTAACATAAGTGTTCTTGATGTGCTAGACAATGGTATTAAGTTAAATATTAAAATTTTAATATGATTATTAAATTTTACATGGCAAATATATTTATAATAGTTTAAATTTTAAAATAATATAATTAGATCATTCCTTCCCTCACTTTTTTCTCTTCCAGCCCTCCCATGTGTCCTACCTTGATCTTTCTCTCAAATCAATGACCACTTTGTCTTTTATTGTTCTTATACACACACGCATACAAACATACATGTATATATGCATACACACAAATACATATATACATATATATTTCAAAATATATAAATACTTGTGTGTAATTGTAATTTTACAAGTCCTATTTTTATATGATCATCAATGACCTTCACTAGGTACTATGACAGATTTGTTCACATAGGACAAACCTTATCATCTTACTTTTTTATTGTTTCTTATAAATAAAACACTTGACAAAATTGCTTCTTGACAATGTGAGTGTGTCTGTGGACATGCTTTCATATGTTTGTTCATTCTGTGCTTTAGAGTTTGTGAAAGCCATGAGGTTCGTAAGACAGCCTCACTTCTCAGTGCTTGACCTTTACTTCATGGGTGACAGGATAACTTGTTGAAAATACTGTTTTCCACTATGTATGACAGCCTAACTTCACCACATTCATGCAGAAATAGCACACTCATGCATAAACAAATAAAATATAATTATAAAATGTTAAATATTACCATTAGTAAATAATTGGTGGCATACCCAGATGTAAGCCCATGAGTGTTCGAAGAAAAGTTATAAGAAAAAAATGTTGAATATTCTATGAAGAAAAATAAAGATTTTATTCAAAATAAGATGTGCATGTGTGTGGAATAAGGTGCAATGCTAAAATGTTCTTTTAATGTGAAAGAAACACCTGTGAACCTTAAAAGTAAAGATTAGTGTATGGTCCAAACACTGTGAGCAGGAATAAAATCAGAAGGGCTTTTGTCAAACATCTTTTTCCAAATAGGTTATGCACCTGTTTCAGACACATGAGTACAATATTATAAGAAATGCTTGTGGCCCTTACTCAGTGTTCACAGAAATTCACAGTGTTCTCATCCAGATATGTCAGCTGTGAGCTAGTTGATTGTCAAATCTGCTGTGCAATAGAACTCCACTGGAGGAATTTTGTCACAAAAAATTGCTCTCCTAGATACCCAAGTCCTGTGTAGAATTAGGTGTTCACAAGACCTTTGGGGGTGCTATTAATTATTACTAGTTATTTGATAATTTCATAAAATATATATTAATTTTTCAAGTTAAAATTAGATATTTTTATTTTTTTTTGAGGATTTTGTGCATAAGTACTGGATTTACCTAATTCCACCTTCTCTTTCCTCCAATCATTTCTTGCAATGACGTTTACTCCTCAAATTCATGGGTTGTTATTCTTTAAGTGTGTGGGGAAGTGTATACATATATATTATTTATTTATTTGCAGATACTGCTTGCTGAGTTTACTTAGATTTTGCTCAGCTGTATATGCATTTAGAACTGAGTGCTGGGGATGGGATGATTCTCCCAATAGCATTCTTGTATTGGGAGAATCGTCCCAGTAGAAGATTGATTCTTCATCTCTCCAGGGCCATTAATTTCTCATGGCTTTTAGTCTGTGCAATGAAACCTTGTGAGTTTCCTCCAACCATATTGGCATATCAATGGATGCTATCATGTTTCAGTTTCTATTCATGCAAACATATTTAGATTTCATGCATGCATCCTTCCTGTAAGTTATAAAAGACACCGTCTTCTGGCAGGTAATACTAGTCCTCTGGATCTTATGGTCTTCAACAATGATCTCTGAGCCTTAATTATAATACTATGCATATATCAGTTGGGGGCTGGGTACTTCATGGTGGTCAGTTGTTCACATCTTGACCAGTTATAGATTTCTGTAAAGGTCTCCTATGGTTAAAAAAACCAAAAAAAAAAAAAAAAAACAACCAAAAAAACCCTCTATATTCTTTGATGATAAGTGAGCTACACTTTCCTGTGGGTAGAAATATAAATACTTAGAATGTAGTTAGAAATTATGGTGAATTAAGAAAGTGCCAGTAGTAGGTGCTTTTCTAGGGTGCCATGAGTAGTGCTGCTTTGCAGTACCAGGCATGAATATCCTTTTATTGAGGCTGATTTAAATCTAATCATGTGCTTGTCAGTTACCATCTGGATATAACTTTCACAACGATATCTTTAGTTTTATCTTGCCTTTCTTGTCATTGTTATGGTTCATAACCATTATAGCTAGATAGGGCTATTGATTGCTTTTTTCTTTTGACAGATTACATGGCTTGCTCTGGAAAGATGGTAGCTAGCCCTATGGAGAGAGGATTTTATATAAGTTCCAGCTTTATTCCTCAAACTCTTCTGTCTAAACTCTATGATAGCTTCAGCATTCCAACTGTGTTTAAGTATGCAAGGGCATTTGCAATGTTATATATTATTTGGAAGTCTCTTGAACTACTAATCTGAAACTCAAATGGAGGTTTCACAACCATCACATTGAGTCAGGTTTTGTTAGGTAGCCTATGATATTAGGAGGATGGTTCTTAATTCATTTACTATATGCCAACAGCTATATTTACATGTATGTCATTTTAAGTAATTACAAAATGTATTATTTCCTATGGTTCTTTGAAACATCCTCAGTGTTATTTATCCCCACTCCCTCTGCTCTGCCCTCTTTCCCCATTTCACAGGTATCTCCTTCCCCTAATTCTTGATGCATTTTCTTCACCATAGCAATTGTGCTTTACTATCTCCCTCTTTAGAACTACTCCATTCCCTCTTTGACACCACTGTCACTGTTACTCCCCTGGTATCTGTTGTTATTCCAGGTTATATATTCACATCTAAAGATTTATAGCTAGGATCTACAAAAAAAGAGAACAGTGAGGAGTTTAGTCTTCTGGGCCTGGATCTCCTTGTTCTAATGATATACAATATGTTTTGATGTTATTCACCACCCTCAATACCAACTTTTTCCAGATCTATTCACCCCCTGCCCATCCAATTGTGGGGTCTCTTTTTATTTGTAAACTATAAAGTCAAACATATTCTGAGTTGTATGGCCATGCATTTAAGTTGTGTTTGACATATCAGAGATAACACTTTTCCTCTCTGAGAAGCTATCATTTGCCAAAAATTTTTCTACTATACCTGGGACTTTGTGATCAGTTACTTTCACAATGCTGCAATGGTGTCTGCCTGAAACTTGCACTGCTTGTGTTTGCTATCTTATTCTTTATAAATTCACTCATGCCAATGTCCTCTTGTGTAAGGAAGAAATTGCTTCCTTGTAATCGTCCACCACACATGGCTCTTACATTCTTTCTGCCCCTTCTGCCATGATAACTGCTTGGAAACAATTATAAAATGAAGAAATATAACTTTACCAGTCTCATTATCCAATCAGACAAATTTTTCATTTTAGATACTGCCACAGTTAACAATAACTCTAAGAATAATTACTCAAAGTTTTTAAAACTTTGTTGGACCCCAGACTGACATCTCAGAAACCAACATAGGATGGAACCAGGCCCCCTCAATGTGGGTGTCAGTAAGGAGACCTGGTCAGTCTATAGGGCCTCTGGTAGTGGATCAGTATTTACTCCTAGTTATGAATAGACTTTGGTAGCCAATTCCTTAAAGAGGGATACTCTATCAATCTAGACACACAGGAGATGGCCTAGGCCCTGCGTCAAATTATGTGTCAGACTTTGATGTTCCCCCATGGAAAGCTTCATCCTTATGGTGCAGAAGAGGGATGGGATGGCCGTTGGTGGGGGCATGGATGGATGGATGGGAGGGTAGGGTGCTGGGATTGATATATACAATAAAATTGTTTCTAATTTAAATTTTAAAAAAGTAGTTGGAAATTAACATAGTGTTTCACACCTTGGTTTCATGATTCAATATATTGTGGATGGCCCTCTATAAATATAAATAAATATGTAATTATAGATCTCTGGTATAGTGTGTAATTTCATGTACTTGACAAAAGGTAGGTGGCTTATGCTTTTAACTTAGAGTGGGAAGTTATACATGGAAAAAACGTTAAATTAATGCAAGTACATATAATGTAAACTATTTTATACAATATCCTGTCCTCAGATTTGATTTAATAATCTACAATATCTAGTTTGATGACTTAAAGTTTATATTGGGTCTGTTCCACTGTTTGTTTTGTTCTTTTTTTCCTTCCAACACAGTTAAAAATGTCACTATGATATTTATCTTCCTTTTTTGTTTTCTTTGTCTAGTTATTAGTTAATTTTAAATATCTAAAATATTTTTATTTTGTGGTCTTTATGGCTTTTTGTTTTTGAGTTTGCTTTGTATGTGTGTGTGAGTATGATGGCATTGCAGATAGACAATCAAATATATTTTAATTGTTACTTGAATTCAAAAGTCCCATAAATACTTTTAACAAACAGTACAAGAATCTCTTTCATAATCTATATTGAATATATAAGTTTTATGTCCAATTCTTCTAAGTTAGGTTCTTGGTTATTTCAGGTAATAGAAAGTAAACAGCTTGAGACTCAAAATGAGATTTCCTGTTAAATATATTTTGGAAAAAAATCATTTGTTTTACAATTTTAACAGCAGGAATTGCTTTTGACTTGACTACAATTGTTCTCTTGTTTCCTTGAAATGACATGAAATTCAAGCTTTGGAAGAAAGAAAAAAAAAAGATTGTAGCTATTTTTTCTTCCTCTTTTATGCTATAGAAAAATTCTGTGCTTACTTGTACTTACAAAAAAAATGATATTTAGCTTATGTGCTAAAAATTGACTGTGGCCCATAAATGTCCCCAAGTAGTATTCACCGTTTGGCTGGTGTGTGTGAATACACAAGTCATGACCAGGAAAAGCACAAACTTTGATCTTGGTGGCCGGGACGTCTCCTAATTTAAAATGGGATGGAGATAAGCAAACCCATTTCTGTAGGACCTTTATAGCTTACTCGTGAATTATTCCTGTCCATAAAACAGAGAACCTGCTGTGTAGTATTTGTAAACAGCAATTTTGTTTGTAAAAACAACATAAACCTTTTATGTGCCTGATGCCCATTTCGTAACTGTTTTTTGCTGAATGTGTCTCTCATACAAATGAATGCTAGGCTAGAAAATAGATGTGCTATGCAAATAGCGTCTCCCACTAGTTTGTGTGATTAATCAAATAAGGCCATCTATCTAATAAAATTACATCTCATGCAGATTCATGCTGCCTGTGCCGCAGCTGTGTATGGCTGCTGCTCTTGCTGTTGCTGCTGCTGCACAGCATGTCTCAGGTTCCTGTTTAAGGAATTCCTATGTGCTTCCTATAATACATACAGTTAGCCTAGGGACTGCCACATACTTCTTTTCTTGTTAATGGTTCCCGCAGGAGTTCATCTAGAGAAGAGGCACCCTCTCCTCTGTTCTGGAGATTTGGTGGCAGCTCTGCCCCATGTGGTGAAAGTAAAGGGGGAGAAGGGGACTATCTCGGCCTCATTTATTTTTTTAACCAACACTACTTTGAAATCACTATAATGAGAATTATTGAGCCAGTTAGGTAGCTGCCTAACTGTGCACATCTGTCCTGTTCATCTGTTTTTGAAGATTAGTCTTTGTATGGGGCCTCAACACAGAGTTCTGTATTAAGTCTTGGTAGCTGAAATTTGCTTCATTGTAGGTGGAGTCTGGATAAACTATCCTTAATGCCACTTGGCAAAGACCTTCTTGTGAATGTATACACTAGCAGAAATAACAATAACTTTGGATTACACCTTTGCTAAATTATAAAAGTATAAACTTCTTAATCATTGTCAGCCCACACTTTCTAGAATTTTCTAACACACCCCATTTTCTTATTGTATTTCACACCAGAGCCTTCCCTGATCGTGAAAACTCAAGTCAGTTATACTTATTTCAAGATACCTCATATTTATTACCTTGAATGCCAGATTATTTATTGTTATATATTTTGCTACCTATGTCCTCTATATTTATGTTCTTCATGGTATAATGAACCATTTAAAAATCTGGTCTTATGCACAAATCATGACTTATACCTTATGTCTTGAAAGACTTCCAGAATATTTTGGCTGTCAGTGTAAGTTTGTTAAATTAGTTTGTAATCAACATGTATATTTATCAAAGCACTCAAGTTGAAAAGTTGGTAAGTTAATCTTTCTTGGATTCTTGATTCACTCAGGTCTGTATTTCTATATTAGACTGCCTCCAAATTATCCTTAAATAATGGTGGGAAAATCAAAATTCCATCACATCCATCATAAAAAAGTCACTGCAGTCCCATTTATGTAAAAACAATGATGTTCATAAAATCATGACTTTCACAAGTTATGCACTTGGACTTACTGGAGTTATGAAAGTTTGCTGTTTGTTTTCAGAAGGTAGATATGATGTTCTCTTCTATGTCTCAGAGTGGAAAATCTTGACAGATTCAGTTTGTCTCATAGTTTTCTTTCCCCCATGATACAATGGATAAATGACTCAAGAAGATATGTAAAAATTAATACCTTGTTTTCCAAGATCATGGTGTAACAAGATTCCCCCATCAACATGAAGGCATTCCTGTCCTTCTAAAATGTCATCTTCCATATAATCCTACAACATGTGGGAATCAAATCAGAAAGATACTACTATATATTATGCCATTCCTCTGATAAGATAACAAGTTAGAAAAAAAAACCACAAATTTAGAACAAATGAATTCACTTTTATAAGAATAAGTCCACTGAAGTTTCATGAAAAAAACATAAGCTTACTATGAAAAAAGCAAATATATTAATCATTGAAATATAATGGATCTTGTCACAACTGCAGGGGTGATCAAATATGGTAAACATGCCTTGTCTTTGCCTGCTCAAAGCCCACAGCATTACACACAGCATTCCCATTGTGCACATTATGTGTGTGAGCATGCTGTATCCTGGTCATACTGTGTCTGTATGCATTGCACCAGATGTTTGCTATGCTACTCAAATACCCAAAAGTTAGAAGTTTTTCCTGCAAATCAATTTTAGTCATTTACTGCCTACATTTCTCTTAGGCATTAAAATCCCCCTTGAGGGTAATGATATTTCTACTGCATCAGCGACAGTCTGGAAGGTCATTACTCACAATAGCTGTGGTCATAGTGGAACAAACTTAGACAAGTTGAGCTCTTAGTTCATAAAAACCTGAGTTTTCCCTCAACTCCATTACTTGGTACAGTTTCAAAAATAATCTTCCTTACTTGAGTATAATCATAGTCAATGCATAGAGTTTTAATGATAATGACATTAGAGTTTTACATTTTTTTTATTTTTTGAGAATTTCTCATACATTTATACATTTACATAAATATGTGATCACTTTTGGAAGACTTTTAGTTTTGTACAATACCATTTGATGATTTTTTTGCCTTATTTCAAGGTTTACTGGAGTCTTATTAAATAAGTCGTTACCCGAATCTCTGAACAAAAACATGCTTGTTAGTTTTACTGCACAAAATTCAGGTTATTTAGTATCATATTAAGATCCTTGATCTAATGGCAATTGAATGCTGTACATAGTGAGTATTGAGGGTCTATTTTAATTATTTTTGCATGTTGGAGTTCAATTGTTATTCTCATTTGGATAAATGTTCTTGGGACTAGTCATTTTTTAGGAGACATATTTTGGATTTTTGCCTTGTGTCTCTTTTTTTGATGTGGGAACTGAGCAGGTATAGGAAATTTAGGCCAAGTGGCTGGGACCTATGAAAACCATACCTTTCAATATTTCGGAGTTGGATAGGTGGTACAGTCTGGGCCAGTATTTTGGGCCTGGGAAGCTCCTCACCAATTGGCCCTTAGAGTTATGCATGGCCTAGAGCTACAAAAGAATTGATTAGGCTGATAGTTGGAGGTCTGAAGGGCCTTCTGTTAGTACCAGAAGATAGACAGTCGAGGAATAATCACAGAAAAGATTTTAATATTAATTGAATAAATAGTGCATATTCATTTCAGAGTATTTTCTTGTTACTTAATAATGTTGTTAGTAAAATTAATGTATTAGGTTGCAAAGAGAGATAACCCTTTTCCTTTGAATATTGCCTTATGTGGCCTGAGCATATTCCTGCATACAAATGCAACTGTATATAGAAGGAATGCAGAGATATTCATAGTTTGTTGAATATGTAACTCCTGTCTTCCCAGTTTATGACATATTTAGTGCTATATTAGAAGATTTTCTGTTGCTCTTCTTGTTTGTAATGATGAAAAAGAGTTTACATGGTATTATCTGATATAATGTTAAGCAAATTAAGAAAGGTTTTTATTAAATGCCATTCATAGATACTAAGCTTTGTAGATATTTTATATTTTATCATGAAATATTGAGTCATCTCAAGATTTTATACAATATTATCTTAAAACAAAAATTCACATAGGAGGACAGAACTAATAAATTGCCATTTTCCTATCACTACATGATCACAAGTAAGGGAAGTGAAGGCTGTCTATGTTCAATATCCCTCCTCATTCTCTCACTACCAAAACAAAATATGTGTACTTCTGGTCCAATATCTTTATTATCTTGGCCCCAGGAATACCTCTCATCTCACAAGTGAGAATGAATAAATACGAAGGAAAAAACAGTAAAAAGGTAAGAAGATACAAGCCTCTGTAGAGGTACAATAGATCCCTGTGAAATCTCATCAACTGCCCATCCCACCAATAATAAATAAGCCTGACAAGGGACTATTTCAGAGAAAGAAGAGCATGTATGATCGACCCCTCAGGAAAGCTAAAAGGAAGAGACCAAGTCAGTTCTTGCATCTTAGTAATAATATTAGTTCTGAGGGTGTCCAGTTATGTGGTTTGTTCTCATTAATCAAGCAAGCAAACACTCCACTGGGTCTCTGCAACGGCTCAGAATGAGATTTCTCAGAGCTTAACCAAAGGGGCAGAAAGGATACATTAATTGACAATCTTAATTCATTTTGTACTGAAATAGGGCACAAATCAATGGATAATTAAATAATCTCTCTTTGAGTTTGATTTAATTTTAGACATGGACAGATGGCTGAGTAGGAAAAATTATGTAACAGGAGTTTCATGGTTCCTGCTTTCAAAGAACTTTTTTTCCCCTGTTCTCTTCCATGTGCTGCATTGTCTGTGACTTTGTCAAGCTCTCCCAATGTCCCTTTGCCATTGAAGAGGCATCATTTCATGTTACAGCCTTAGAAAATTTTATTTTTTATATGATATCATTCTTGTCTTCTACTCTCCCTGGGTCCACTGTCCCAATTCTAACAGGCAGCTGAAGCTGAGGACACCTGGCACTACAGGGTATTTTCTTTAGATGCTGCCAGATTGGATTAAACTGTATATGATGGAGGATGCTTTAATTATGGCTTAGAGTACACGTGTTCTGCTCCAGATGAGACAACTTCATGAAGAAAGAGACAGGAATTCATTAGAAAACAAGTAAATAAGGCACTATTAAAGAAGTGTGGTAATAAAACATAACACTTGACTTTTCAAGTTGGAAACAAAGAGAATTGCCATCATTCCACTGAAGAATTTGTGAACCTTATCTGTAGTTTCAATAGCTTCTTTTTACTTCTGTTTTCTTTAAAATAAAAACGCAGATTTATAATATGTGCCTCTTGTTCAAAATATACTGGATCACAGTAGTGCCTAACATGCAAATTTTGTTGTCTTGTAGAATTATAGCTATTTTTTTATTGAAAACTCACTGTACACCAAGCAGTATTTTAGTTTAGGAAATTTACAGTATTTTTTCACAGGGTTCTCATACATATATTGTGAAAGATGTACTGCCATATTATTTTGTGATTTCATGGATAAAAAAAGTGACGTAGATACAGATGCTAGGTTTTAAGTTACTAAATCCAAGTTATATGTAAGGTCTTGACTGCAATCTTTATGAGTTAAGAGTAGAGAATCATTAGAAGAATTGAAGTTTGTATGTTAATCTGGGTACCTCTTACCTTGCAGATAGCTCATCCTTCAAATTTTCTCATTTTAAGTATTGTTCTACAGGATGTGATGAACACTATCAATAGATATTTGCAGTTCCTTGAGATTCGTGAGAATCTTTGGGAATTACCTGTAATTTATTTTCATCTCAACCATATTTGCAAACATTTTTGTCATCAGTCACAATATGATTCCATTCTGTTTTCTTTCAATTTTACACGTTAGGCCCATTTTCCTCCAAGAATCCCTTCCTTCCAAGTAAATTAAATAATATAATGATCCAGAATAGAAATATTGTCTCATCAGACCTTGAAGACACCCTGTGAAAGGCCTCAGCCTCCTTGGGGATAAGAAAGGTAATGGGCTGGGGATTGGTGTGGGTGATATGTGAGGACAAGAAGGTGAGGAAATTGGGATTGACATTTAAAACCAATCTCATTTCAAATTTAAATAAAAAAGACATATACATATAACAAAATTGACCTTAAATGTGTATTAATAAACAAATGTAATACAAAAAAAAGAAAAAGAAATATTGTTTTATGTGTTAAGGAGAGGGACTGTTAGATCTATAAACATGATAACTTTTATCATCTGACTTTGGCTTAGGTCATCTCCTATTTGGTAATTTGAATCTGGGTATACACAGTGGACATAAATTAGTGTGCTTCTACAGAGTCTAGAATCAAATTAATTAATTGAATTTTTATTTATGTTTGCAAAAGTGAGGGCGTCTGTCACTAATAGGAGTTTTACTCCACATCCTGAATGATCGCACTCTTAACTTTTAAGGAGGTGCCATCCAAGTCTGTAAGGAGTATTTCAAAAGCCCTTTCACTATTCTGCCCTTCCAAGAAGTTCAAAGTGACAGTAAAAGTGTGATATCCATGAGAATAAGCTACTGTTTATACAGTTTGCTTACACTTTTTTGAAAAAATATAACAACAGCAAAAAAAAAAATTAAACAAATATGGGGATTTTGCCTGTATTTATCTCTTTACACCATATGTGAACTTGAAGCTGAAAGGAATATTACATGCTCATTTTCTACATGCGTATACTATGAAATATCTACAATTAAGCTTTGCATATATATATATAAGCGCATATTACATGCATGCATAAAGAAATATCCATGTTGATAATGGATCAGAAGACACCTCACAGGAACATGCATCAGATTTACAAAATTCATCATTAAAATTCCATGCCCATTAGAAGATATGAAATTCTATATAATCCATGTATAAATTAGTAAATTAGATCTTCAAAGAAATTTTAATGTACATGGATGATGAGTATATCAGTATGTGTATATGAGCGTGTGTCTGAGTGTGCATATATGTATGTGTGTATATATATATATATATATAATATATATATATATATATCATGCCTTAATGTATGGACACATGCATACATGTATACATATGTATGAAGATATATGTACTTATACACATATTAATTTCAATATATTGCACTGTGGTAGAATGTAGATGATTTTCTTCTTTATATCTATTATTAATTTAGCATTTTAACTTTAAAGGATGGAGTTATTCAGCAAAGAAAGAGGTTAGTACCTTTCAACATAGTATAAACTATATGGCTGACCTACAAAGCAGAAGTTCAAACAAGATCAACAGGCAATTAAAATTCTGTAGACCTAACTGTTAGTTTACCACACCAGGGTAAGTCTGCTAGCAGATTAGTCATAGGTCCAGGACACAGCCATAGGCAATGGCTCTCTGAAGGCAAAAAGGAAGAGAAAATAAATGAAATCTCCAGGGTAAACTGGGGGTAGGAGGAGTAAAAGGGAGGAGATGAAGGATGAGAACATGTGGGAACAAGATTGTCAAGATGGGGGAGGAATGGGGTGGGAAAGCAAGGAAAGAGATATCTTAATAAAGGGAGCCATTATGGGGTTAGGTAGAATCCTGATACTAGGGGAATTCTCAGGAATCCACAAAGATGTCCACTTCTAAGACCCCTAGTAATAGTGGACAGGATGCACTAAACTGGTGTACCCTATAATCAGCTTGGTGGCTACCCTGTCATTATAGAACCTTCAACCAGTAACTGATCAAAGTAGATGCAGAGATTCACAGCCAAGAACCAGGTCAAGCTTAGGGAGTACAGTCAAAGAGAGGGATGAGGCATTATATGAGCAATGCAGTGGGGGAGTGGGAGGTGGTCAAGATCATATGTGGAAACCAACAGAGACAATTGACTAGAACTGACAGGAGCTCATGGACCCTAGACTGATAGCTGGGGAGCCTGCATGGGACTCAACCAAGATCTCTGCATGTAGGTGACAGTTTTCTAAGCTGGTCTGTTTGTGGGATCCCTGGCAATAGTACCAGGATCTATCCCTAGTGCATTAGCAGGCTTTTTGAAGCCCATTCCATATAGTGGGATACCTTGGTCAACTGTGATTAGTGGAAGCTTGGTCCTGCTTCAACTGAATGGGCCAGTCTTTGTTGACTCCCTGTGGGAGGTCTTAAGCTTTCTGAGGAATGGATAGGGATCAAGCTTAGAGAGAGGTGAGGAGAGGAGAAGTAGGGGGGAGGGGTAACTCTCTTTGCTTTCTAAAATGAATAAAAAGAGTAAAAGAATTAAAACTCTTGGTACTTAATTCCTTCCTTACAACTTTTATGAAAAATATACAGTAAACAGGAGCTATCACCAAAATGCAGCCTAGCTAAGTAGGGCCACACAAATAAGGAGACTTCTGAGCTATTCAACTCATGCTTAGCTGAGATTGTGTAATACAAATCCTTGTTGTCATATTTAGTGTCAAAATCCATTTTAAATCCACTACTGTATTTTCATTGTATTCAAGGCATTGTAAATCAATGATAAATTCTGAAAAGCTGTATTTTATAAATAATCCTATTAATTTTTACACCAAAGCTAATTTTGGAATTCAGTGTCACAAAGATTAACAACCTCTAGAATTTAAACTATAATAAAACAATCTATAATAAAACAATCCTCAATACATAGGCATTGTAAGAAATGAATATAAAAATATGTACATTAAAATGTTCACCATTTCCAACACTGTCATGTTTTTACTTCTCTTAAACATCTATACAACTAACTATGCAATTTGACTGTGACAAAAATTTTAATGGCTCAAAAAAAAGATAACTAAAACAAAGTAATTCCCTCATGTACAAGCTCTAAATTTGGCAACAAAGGCTTCAATGTATTACTCTTTCGCAAGATAATTTATAGTGGCATTTCTGAGTAAGAAGAATTCCATGACATGTGAAGTTTGGCCCTGTTGGCAAGAGCATGATGTCACCTAAACCTGGAATTTCCTGTGTCTCTCCTTACCTATGTCTGTTGCTTCAAGAGAGTGGTTCCTGCATTCTTCTTTGCTTTCTTAGATTCATATACCACATGGAAAGAGAAAACTTTTGAGTCTGCTGTTGAAGCCACTTCTTAAAGATGATCACCAACCAATTGTCTTTTATGAATATGATTGAAAATGTTAACAATGTTGTTAAAAAATAATCAGTACTTTCACTCAAGATTGTTTTCTTAATAATGTGGTATATATAGAATATGATCTTTGAAGTCAGGTAAAATGGGGACAAATTCTGTCTACCATGTTGTAAAGAAAACAGCATCTCTCTAAACTTCTGTCTGGTTACATGGTATAGTAAGGTGGCTCAGATGGTATTACTTAAAATATGTGAATTTAATAATGAAATAATAATTAAGTCTATAGAACAAATCGTTACCATTACCTATCAAAAGAAACCTCACCTGATATACTAGCATTTTTATCAATTTCATTGTTCTTGAAATAACAAAGTGAAGGTATAGAGTCATTATTCACAGATTAATAACTAGGGGAAATTTAGAAATATCTACAGACTAACAAATAATTTAATGTTATTTAAAACTAATGCCTCCCAAAGTATTCTACTGAATAAAATCATTTTCATATTTGTACCAGATCCCTAAAGAATGATCTGGTATGGCAACTGATAGGTATTTAAATGTAAAGTCTTAACATGGAATAAAAGATTATGTAAAACTGGCACAGAGAAACAAAAATAACTACATGAGTTGATATATGTACCATTGGGTGGGTCAAGGCTCCACATTGTATATTAAATATTAATTTTAAAACAGCAGTAATAGACCTGATCCTGGAGTAGTGGGGCTGTTTGGTTTTTTTCCAACTAGATATATTCCAGAGTTATTTGGGAAGTGGGATTCTCCATTCTCCATTGATAAAATTTCTCCATTAGATGCATAATGCAAGTCAATAGGGTATTTTCTCAATTAATTGTTAACTCAGGCAGGCCCAGTTTACTAGATTTCATATCACTCCAGAAAGAAGGTCATAAATAGCAACCAACACACAACAACACACACACACACACACACACACACACCAAGCAAGCCAGTAAACAGCTTTCCTGCAGCTCTGCCCCAGTTCCTACTTCCATGTTCATTGCTTGAGTTCGTGACTTGGCTTCTCTCAGTGATGGAGTAGGGCATATTGGTAAACCAAAATAAATCATTTTGCCCCAAGTTGCTTTTGTCCAAGCTGTGTAATTATGTGTTAAAATTTGGATTCACATTTGTGGAAGATAAAGGTGCCTATACTCTTAGTGCAACACAGACCAGAAGATTAAACTTAAATATGTATTGTATTAATTTTCAGTTAGTCAGTTATTATTTATTCCCACTGTATCTGCTAATACTGAAGGTTCAGTTTAGAAGACTTGAATATTTCTTATTATTTTCCCCTTCTACTCTCTATAAACAAAAAGACCAAATATGCAGTGAAATAAAGTCTATATTATCAGTTATAATGATGTTGTTGAACAGTTAATGCAATCACCATAAAACCTAGCCCTATTAACATACAATATCTTTAATGTCTTCACAGAAACACTGGGAGTCAGAAACCATCCCAATATTAGCTGTGTTTATGAAAAGTGAAATAATATATAATTATGTCTACTATTTCTTAGTATGCAGGGAGTATGGAATAACACTTATATGTTCTTGTTAGTTACACAACTATTTCCACCAATAAAAGTTTATCCATCAACCTCCCAATTTCTGAATAACAAGGACAAGAATCTCTTTTTCATGGTGATTACACAAATGTGAATTAGCATTAGAAGGGACAGAAGAAAACCCTTCTAAATGACTATGAAGGTGCAAAGATGAAAGACTAACATATTTCATGGAAAGGTGTGGTTTGTACTTTAAAAAAATGAGTGTGCACTTCTAGGAGAGAAGTATCTTTAAGATATCAGTTATATACTATTAGGAAATAGAATCATCTTCCAGGGATAGAGCAAGAAGCAGCAGGGTCTTTGCAGAAGCCTGACTACTTTTCATTTAAGCATAGTGCAGAGATGTTTTCATATACAAGTGATAGAAAAGGCTAGATCAAGTTAGAACAGAGCTGGACTATAAAAGACACTATGAAAGAATGTAAAAGTATAATCTACTACCATCATGAGAAACTCATTTTTATAAAACTGTGTAGGAAAATTGAGTCAGTGACTTAGATAATTATTTATTTTCATGCAATTTAGTTAAATAGATAAAAATATTTCCAATATTTTGGGGGTCTAATGTGTATATGCATTTTATTGGGCATTAGATATTGTAAAGTTTACAGTCACAAGAAAAAAATGAAGTTTCTGGAGCATATTCTTTTTTCCATTGTTTACTATAAGTGTTTTTTCTACAGTGGGGATTTATAAATATAAGAACCATTTTAAATATATATATATATGTACATATATATATATATTAAATGAGTACATATGAAGTATTTATATTTCTGTGATTTTATTCATGATAAAGTCATGAAATATGTTTATGTTAAAAAACAATAGTCACATGTTTTAGCCATTCTTAGTGACATTAGATGTGTAACTGAACATGAATAGAGCTATCTAAAACTGTCTTTTTACTTCAAGAGCAAATCCTTTCCATAACAATTGACATATAGATGTTTTGAAGTTATTAAAGTTGTTGCTGTATTATAGCCATTCCAGGAAACATACAGAGAATAGTCAAATAGTTGTGTCCGAATTTATGAAGTTTGACAGGTAAATTTCTTGAAAGGAATTCTAATATGTCTAGATTCTAGCATTTAGTTTTCTGGAATTTTCAATTGGATAAGCATTCTAAATGTAAATATTTACTTGTAACCTACTCAGTGACTTCCTTCTAAGTCATGTCTCCTTGTTTAAGGGTGGTAAACAATTTTTGTTCTAGGCAGAGGGTGACTCTTATGACTTTGTTATTTAAAAACTAAAATGATAATATTGGTTTTAAGAAACATTTTTGACCAAGCATGTGTCTTAAAAGTAAAGATTTGGCAAATTAATGAACAGGATTTTGTTAATCTTTAATATAACATAATAAATCCTCACACTCTGCTACTTCTGATAAATCTCCAGAAATTCATGTCATATTTTAGCACAGATTAAGGATTTCTATTGTCCCTACTTCCTTCTCAGTATCACTTCCGCAAATAAACCTTGAGTAGAACATCAGGAAAAATGTACACATGTCTGAGAAGTTTCTGTTCTTGGTGACTCAATACTATGACAGGCATAGAACACAAATAAAGAAAGATCCAAATGTCTATAGTGATATAAAAGTAGAAAAAAACAGCCTTGAAGGTTATAAAAAAAGGTAAGAAGAGATTACTCCTTGAAATGTTCTGTGGTTTGACATTAATTAAATCTTTCAATGCGGGTAATTAATTCATATTCTTCTTATAGTACATGTATATGGGTGGCTTTTAAAATGTATAATTCTGTATATACCAAACCATAAGAAAAATTACTAATAGTGTAAGGAAAAGAATGTTCTAGAAACTAAACTAACTACTAATAGTTTGTGGTGTGTCTCATTTTTATTACTTTCATAATCAAGGTCACTTAAGATTTATTTCAAACTGATCAGCATAGAAAAAATAGAAAATAAAGACTAATGTAATCACATGTAACATTAGAGAGTGTGCTAAGTTGTTTTAATTCATTAATTAAGGAATGCTCAGCATTGAATTATAGCACTAGTCAGTATGCCAATATGGCTCATTAGAGTCCAAATTTTATTATATATTACATGCTTTATGCTTTTCACACAAACTTATTACACCACTCAGATAAGGTGATCTCCAAAAGCACATTAGACTAATGTTCCTGAAACTCTGCCTAATGTAAGTTTTATTGGATCAATGTAGTCCAAAAAAGGTCACAAAATGATTTGTTCGGATAATGATTTACTAAAAGAAAAATGTAAGTAATGACTTATTGCTCAATGATTGACCTTGAAGTAACTTCTAAGTCATTGAGATTTATTGACATCACATTCCCACAAAAAGAACAGAGAATAGATGGTTTTGCCATTTTGTTTTTAATATTTTAATTTTCCAGAAGTAGGAAGAGACAAGTGAGTATTGTATGCTTACCTCCTGCCTGACTGTGAGGCAACAGTTTAATATTTCTTGCCTCACGAAAACTTGCATCATCCTAGCTTTCCAGAAACTTAGAGAGGTTATATAACTAGGCCATTTGCCCAGATACTTTTATGCAAATCCAAATTTAGACCCAATTCTTAGATGCAAAATTTGTCTACTAAATGGGAGGTGGATTTTTATTCTTTAAAAGCAACAATCACAGATGCAGTTAGATTCCCACTCCTTTGAAAGTAAAGTCTCTATGAATTAAATTCTTAAGCAGTAATGTTGCAAAATGGGTCAGATAACTAAGACTTTTAATTAATTGTTTTGTTCAAATCCCACTTATGACACTTGTGCTCTTGATCAGTTGCTCAGACCTCTTATCCTTCATTCTATACTAGTGTATCACGGATACCTGTGAGTCTTAATTGAAGAGTAAACTAAATACTGAAACAGACTTATACAACACTACAATTCTACTCATGTGGAATTTGAAAGGGTTTTATTTTTACCAACAAGTTCTATGAATATTTTTGTTTTAAAAAAGAGAGTTATACAAAGATGAATCATCATCTTTGAAACTATGTATGTAGGACATGTTAGACTGTGGGAGAGAGGTAGCCCTGGAAATGTAAAGAAACTAATGAGTGTGGAATGAGTGTTGAAATGTTGATGCAACATATTTCAAGGAAGTTGAAAGAAAAAAGGCCTATAAATATTGATAAATTCAAAAGTGTCTTTCATGATTGTACTTGCAATACTTCTTTGTATAACTTTAAAATAAACTTTTAGACTAGAGCTGGAATTTTATCCTTTGTATGAAACTCATTAACATCCTTCAGAATTGGACAGTTAATCAATTGGAAATTGCCACTGTCACAGATAGCTTCAGATGTTAACTTGTCACAAAACAAAAATGTAAATAGGAAGAGGAATATCATCTGACAAAATTACCTCAGATTTGCTTTTAGACATGTCCGTGTGACATTTTCTGGATTGCTAATTGTAGTACAAGTTCTAATAAAAATCCAAAGCCAGATATCAGAATAAATGTTGAAAGATCAGATAGCTAGATATATAGATAGGTAACAAGCCACCACCACACCTTACCTCACCAACTTCTCAGCTGAAAAGAGAGTAAGCTCTTGTGTTAAGAGCACGTTTTCCCTGCAACCCCACTACCACGCCAGTCCCCAATAACATTCTGACACTCTGTATTTGATACAATCCTGTTGGCCAGTTACTATTATTGTTTATGGGCTAGCTCTGTCTTAATTATTAACAAATTTCTACTTATCTAAGTATTTCCACGTGGTCATCTTATCTGAGCGCATTGGGTGGCAGCATTTTGCTTTCTCCCTGCTCTATATCCTGATCCCTCCTAACTACTTCCTCCTTTCTCTTTGTCTCCTAGCCCCTCCTATCTTGCTTTCCCATTGGCCCAACAGTGTTTTATTGTTTAACCAGTATGAGAAACATATTTACAGAATAACATCTCCCATAACTCTTGTCTCATGTGGCCTTGTATTTCTCTTTCTACTGAGACATATCACTTCCTGTCTCTCTGTACAGATGTCTTTGGTTAACTAGTGGCTATCTCTGCCCTCTGATCTCCATGCAAGGTTTATTTATTAGAGTATAAACAAGATATCACCACTGCTAATGAATTTAGGAGTTCCTACTGTAGGGAGTGAACTGTGTGTAGATATATGAGACTGATTTGTACCAGAATACCAGTTGATGGTTCATTTCATCTCTGTTGTGAACTATAATGGTATGTAAGCATAGTTTTAAAAATGCTGGCTTACCAGTAGTCAGGGGAAGCAAGTACCTCCATGGTCTCTGATTGAGTTTTAAATGCCCTTATTGGAATGAATTCATATTATCTGAAAACTGTCTGTCCCTTAGGTTTTAAAAGTTATTATACAAGTAATTGTAAAGTATTTGCAATACAAAATGTGTCTTAAAACCATATTTTCTTAAATAGTAAAATTTAGATTTATACTGATGTTCATGCCACTGTATACTTTTTCTGTTTTGCCTTCAATATAATATTTTTTGATCTCCAATTTAAAGAGAAATATCTTAAATTATATTTGTATTTAAAACATTGTTTTATAGCCCAAATGAAATTTTTTCCCTCTACTATTCCCTGGACATCCATGTCATCTTCCTTCACTCCCAGATCCACTCCTCTTTTGTTTTCCTTTAGAAAAGAGCAGGCCTCTGAAGGATGTCAACTCGTTATAGTAAGACTAGGAACATATCCTCATATCAAGGCTGGACTAGTCAACCCAGTATACATAAAAGAGTCCCAAGATCAGGCAAAAAACATAAGAGACAACCACTTTTAACTGTTAGTAGTCCTACAAGATCACCAGGCTACACAACTGTAACATATATGCCAAGGACTAAGGTCAGACCCAGGTATTTCTTTCATTATTGTTTCAGTCTCTCTGAGTCCCTATGATCCTGGCTCAGTTGATTCTATGGGCAGTATTCTTAAGGTATTATTGACACCTACTGACTCTCAAAAACCTTGCCCCCACTTCTGTGGAGTTCCTTGAGCTTCAACTGTTATTTGGATGTAGTCCCTGTAACTACTACCATCAGTTTTTGGAAGTAGCCTCTCTGATGGCAATTGGGCTGGTCTCTGACATGTGAGTAAAGCAACATATCATTAGGAATTATTTCATTAACTTTATCTTTGGAATCTGGGTTATTCAACCTCTGGTTCCTGACCCTCCTGACAGTGCCAGGAATGGGCTCCATCTTCTGGTGTGGTCCTTAGCTTGGACCACTCATCAATTGTTCACTCCCACAATTTCTTTACAAAGTTACTCAGCATATCTTGTAGGCTAACCTAGTCATAGGTCAAAAGTTTTGTGACTAGGTTGATGTCCCAACCCCAGCACTGAAGAGCATTGCCTGGTTACAAATAATTGTCAGTTGAGACTTCATAACCCACATTACCAGGAGTTTTCACTAGTGTCACCCTCAAAGATTCCAGGGAGTTTCTATTGCACTAGTTCCCATATCACCCTCTTTTAAAAGCAGGGTTTTTGAAGATATTTAACATACTTTCAAAATAATTCGACATACTTTCATATCTAAAATGTAGTTGGAGATAGGTATAGATGTGCCCAACACAAAATCATAAACATTCTTAAAATATTATATTTATATTTTTATGTTTAATAAAGCTTATTACTTTTTAATTTTGAAAAATTTAGTTTTGTTTACAATAAAATAATATCATATTTACCCCTTGTTTTCTGATCTCACTTCTCAAACCTACTTCCTCCCACAAATTCTTACACTTTTTTTTCTTTTGAGACTCATCAAGTATAGTTAGGATAGACTTGAAAGTGGAACCATCCAAATAGAGGGGCAAATCTGCCCATGGTTACTCCTCCAAAAGGAAATAATTTCTCTTCCCCAGAAGCTGTCAAGTTCCAATGGCTCCTTGCTAAGGGGCAAGGCCTAAAAAAATGTCTATCCCTTCTATGCTAAGTGTTAGGCTTCCTTGATCTTCCATAAATCTTATGGAGATATCCACAGACTGTATAAGTTCATAATAATGACAGCCATATTATATAGAGAAAACAAGTACTTCATATTACTGCTCACTAGTCCCCCATGCTATCATTCTTTCTTCTACCCCTTCAATGCTCCCTGAGTCTTTGTAGTGATGGTCTTAATATGAACACCCCACATGAAAGAAGGACACCTTGCTCTTTGCCTGCTTGTTCTTACTTTCACTGGCAAGTCCATTCCTTCACTGCAATTTTCCCTTTATCCACAGTCTATTCCCAATACATCCTCTCTCTTCTAGATCTCCTCATAGAGGTATTAAATGAACACAGGATAACAAGTAGCAGTAAGACTAGGCACAAATCTTCTTATCTAGTCTCTACTAGTCAACCCAATAAGAGGAAAAGTGTCGAAAGACTAGTCAAAAAAGTCAGAGATGACTCATCACTCTCACTGTTAGGAGTTCTACAAGAGCACTAATCTACACAAATCTAAATAATCATAACATGCATACTGAGGATCCAGTTTAGGCCCATGAACTTCCCTGTACTTATTCCCATTTACTGCAAAAGACAGCTTCTCTGATGATGGCTTAGAAAGACACTGATCTGTGAGTATAGTAAAATGTCATCAGGGTTATTTTATTGCTAAGTCCCTTTAGTAAATCAGTAGTGTTTGCTTTTCACCTAGGTTCATGAACTATCTAAGTCTTAGCCTCTTGGTCACCTGAACAAGGTCAGAGATGGTGTCTATCTCATGGAGTGGATTTTAAATTCACTTATATATTTCTAGGTTAGCCACACTAGTTTTGTGCCACTATTGCAATAGCACATCATGCATGAATGTCACCATCATACATCATCGAGATTTTAGCTGGGTTGGTATTTACCTTTCTCCTTTGGTAGCATGCAAAGTACCTTCAAGTAGCTAACACTGGTCAGTAGTGGATGTTTGTTGTAGGAAACAGCTTGACTTATCCATGTCCATGAAGTTATTGTATACAGCAATAGACACTTACTCTCAGTTTTTGGACAGAGACCAATATAGTCTAAGCAATAGCTTGATGTTTTTTGTGGGAGTGGGGTTCCTGTGTGGCTCCTTTACTCAGCAGCTCAATTAGTTGTAATTCATTCCCAAAACTAGAGGCTTCAGTTAGTGATTAGAAATTTTCAGTTAAGGCTACATTTCTATATAGCAGTTCCATTACTGTATTAATTTTCTATACAATCATTCAAATTCCTTTTAGTTTTAACTGACCCTCTTCCCTCTTTCTCCCCATTTGATCCTCCCATTTCAACCTGAGTGCTATCCATCTATGTATTTTATTTCATCTTCCTAGAGTGTTCCAATTTCCCCTCACACCCCAGGAACTTGCTCTATACATAGCCTCTGTGGTTATATGTATTTTAACCTGGTTGTCAAAGATTTAACAGCTAACATCCACATTTTAATGAACACATACCTATTTTGTCTTTTTTTGGTATGGATTACCTGACTTAGGATGAGGTTTTATATTATCCTGCTTATTTAATGGTTTCATTTTTTTACAGCTGAGTAATATTTCATTGTATAAATGTGCAACACTTTATTAATAAATTCATCCATTGACACATATGTAGCATTTTTTTCTAATTTCTCTGTGTTATTAATAGAGCAGCATTGAACATGGTTTGCCAAGTGTCTATATAGTGGGATGTAGAGTACTTTGGATATATTTATTTTAATTGTTACATCCTGGCTAAGAGAGGAAATGTAATTGTGTCTTCTAGTGTAAGTGCCTCCTATTTTTAGAATTTGTTGAATTTATTAAATATTTTTATTATAATCAGGTATGACAAAGTGTACTTTCTCTCAAATAAGGACAAAATAACAACTATAGCATTCTTAGTCATAAAGGGGAAATCTGTATATGATCCCCCAACTGGTTCTCAGGGAACACCATGGAAGAGGGCAATGAACCATGAAACCAAAGATCCAGAGATATCTTGCAAAAAGCCATCTTCTACAAGTAGCATAGGTTTTGCACTTGTGAATTCTGAGTTGTGATTATTGCACATTATGTATATACAAGTTTGGGCACATCGGCATTTCATCATGGAGACATACTTTTCAGCCCTCTACTACTATTTGTAGTTTTTGGTTCCTCAGAAAAGCTTTCATTTTCTTCAGCAGTATAGAAATTGTTAATTTTCCATGTGAGGTAAAGAAATCTCTAATCATGCTTTTGCAAGAGACTGTAATTATACCTATTGAGTGGACATGAGAATATGTAATGGGAATAAAAATGAATAAAATTCACTATATACATGTATGAAACTGTCAAAGAGTAATAGTAATACTTCTATTAAGATTAATGATTTTTGACATTCCTGGATCTCATTGTTAATGAAATATTAATTTAAAGTCTCTTCCATTTTGCTGAAGGATAAGATCAAGTTGATAACCACATACACCACAGTGATACCACCAGATTCCTCATTTTGGAAATTACCAATCGTTTCTAAATTCCTCCTTTTCTATATCATCATAAAATCAGTAGATATGTGAAATATCATTGCTAGTTAGATATTGTTTTAAAACCAATGAAATCAGGCCTTCATATCATTTTGCCTTGATCCTATAGTACAGAACCTCCCCATTACAGGCAGACAATAGCTTCCCAACAGAATCAAGTAAACTAGTATGGACACATACGTAGGAGAACATTTAAATATGAAGTAAGAGACCTGTGTTCTCATTTTGTTTTACTCATAGATTGAATATATGGAAGTTTGTCCCATTTTCAAGGCTCAGTTTTTTTTTTTTAATTACCAGTGCATTAGGGTCCATTGTTAATTGAATTTCTTGTTCTACTTGTCAAGACCTATCAGTTGTTTGTATTTACTACTTTAAATTATTCTTAAGTATGTTCAGAATATGTAAATTACATACCATCGTTAAGTTTGATATATTTGCAAAAGCACAGCATAAGGAAAACACATACACCTTAATGTGATGCAATAGCTAGGACACTACTTGAATGTGCACAGATGCTCTTGTCTCAGTTTTTTGTAGGTTTCTATCTATAGATATCTTAATTCATTGTATGTGATCATAGTAAAATAGACATGGTTTTGATGAGAGATTGTGTCAAAATAAAAGTTACCCACCTCATACTAGCCAAGGAGTAGGGATGGAGAGATGAAAAGAGGAGAAAGGAAATAGAGGCAAGGAAAGAGGAATAGGAAAGGAAGGGGAAGGGTGTTAGTGATTTGATATACCTTTAATTACATAACTCCAGTGATCTGTTTCCTGTGACCAGTCACTTTCCTGATAACCATCAGCAATTAAATAATCCAATGACCAAGTAACTGATGAGGTTATAAAATGTCTGAGCCAATAACCTGTCAATATCACTTCAACATTTAACAATGAGGGAAAGTCATTTCTTCCAAATCAAGAAGGTATATTTTAATATATAGAGATCTAATATTTTATAGAAAATATCTCATGGTATATAAATGCTACCAAATCATTTATATGTTCTCAGCATAGATTTGAGGTTGAATTTTAGACAGGTTTTACTTTTTTTAGTTCATTTAATTTTTTAAAATCAATGCTATATTCTTTCATATTATTTACTGTCAATAATGCAGAGATAATGACAAAATTTCTGCTCTTAAGGAGCTCACACTAGTGCAGGCGTGGTAGACCAAGTATTCCATCCCAGTAACTGGAGGGAGATAAAAATAAATCTCTGTGAGTAATAGGCCAGCCTAGTCTATGTAGGAAATATATTCTAGGCCAATCAAGGCTATCTTGTGAGATCAAGTCTTCAAATAAAAAATAAACCTGTGAAACCAAAAGCAGACAAAAGAGGCATTTTTAAGGATAGAGGCTGTATAACATAATATAATATAATATAATATAATATAATATAGGTAAATGAGGAGCAGGGAATATTTTAGCCAGAGTAAAGGGAAGCTTCTATTATTTTACATGTGATGATATTACTGTGCCTGGAACCATGAGGAGTAATTTAAATTGGAAGGAATTGATAAGTCTTAGAATGGAGTGATACTCAATTCTTTAGAGATCTTGAGAGACCAATACTCAACTTCATATAGAAAAACAAACAAATAAACAAAAAAGCAAAATAGCCAAAACTATTCTGTACAATAAGAAATCATCAGAGGGGTCATCACCATCTCATACTTCAAACTCTACTACAGAGCTATAGCAATAAAATCAATTTGGTATTGGTATAAACACAGACTGGTGGATCAACAGAATCAAACTGAAGTCCCCTATAACAACCTACACACCTATGAACACCTAAATTTAACACAGAAGCTAAAAATATAAAATGAAATAAAATATAATATATTCAACAAATGGTGCTGGACTGACTGGCTATCAATATATAAAAGATACAAATGTATCCATATCTATCCCCATGCACAAACTCAAGTCCAAATGGATCAAAAACCTCGATATACATCCATCCACACTGAACCTCATAGAAAAGAAAGTGGGAAATACATCTGAACACATAGGCACAGGAGAACACTTGCTAAATAGAATATCAATAGCATATATTCTAAGAGCAACAATTAATATATGGGACCTCCTGAAACTGAGGAGATTCTGTAAAACAAAGAATGTGGTAAACAAGACAAAATGGCTCCCTACAGAATGGGAAGAGTTCTACACCAACCCCACATTTGACAGAGGGCTTATCTCCAAAATATACAAAGAACTTAAGAAAATAGGAATTGACTACCAAATAATCCATTTTAAAAATGGGATACAAATCTAAATAGAGTTCTATCCTTAGTCATCAAAACCTCTCTGACATTCCACCACCAATGACATCTTATCCTGTAGAGGATGTGGAAAAAGGGGACCACTCCTCTATTGCTGGTGGGAGTGCAAACTTGTACAGCTGCTCTGGAAATCAGTATGGCAATTTCTAAGAACCTACCTCAAGACCCTGCAATACCTGAGAATATACCTGAAGGAGGCATATTCACACCCAAGGACATTTGATTAACTAGGTTCTTACCAACATTATTTGTAAGAGCCATACCTTGGAAACAGCCTAGATGCCCCCCAGCTGAAGAATGAATAGAGAAAATATGGTATATTTACACAATGGAGTACTACTCATGGTAAGAGACAGTGACATAAAATTCACAGGCAAATGAGTAGACCTAGAAAAAGCCTAAGAAAGGTAACCCAAAACAAGAAAGACAAATATAGTATGTACTCACTCATAAGTGGTTACCAGATGATGGGAGATGTTAATCTGTAAATATGTTTCTCATACTGGTTAAAAAATAAAGCACTATGGTCAATAGGAAAGCAAGATAGGCAGGGCTAGGAGACTAGGAGGAGGAAATAGGAAGTAATAAGGAGGAGTCAGCTTGTAGAGCCTAGAGGAAGCAAGATGTGGCCCACTGCTCTCCGGTAAGATGAGCCAGGTGGAAATACTCAAAATAAAAGAAATGGGTTAATCATTAAGACAGAGCTGGCCCATAAACAATGATAGGCACTGGCCCACAGGATTGTATCAAATACAGAGTCTCAGCATGTTATTGGGGGCTGGCACAGCTGTGGGACCAGACTAGCAGCGGGCGGGCTGGTGGAAGAAAGACATGTTACGACCAGATATTAAGCAAAAGATACCCAGCTAACAATCATAACCCCAGAGAAGCTTAAACTGTCTTCAAAAACAGATGGAAGGAGATGCAGAAATCTACAACTAATCAATAGGCCAAGCTCCACGAGTGCAATCAAAGTGAGGGAGAAACAAAAATATAAACAAAGGAGTCAAGACAATGATGGGGAAACCCACAGAATAAGCTGACCCGATAAAATGAGAGAAAACTGACTCAAGTCTGACAAATTGGAAATCTGCATAAGACCAAACTAGACTCCCTTAATGTAGGTGACAATGGTGTGACTGAGACAATATATGACACCAAGGGCAGTGGGTCCAAGACCTAATGTTAATGCACAAGCTGACTTAGTGGAGTCATTCTATATGGAGAGATACCATGCCCGCCAGGACACAAGGGTGTGGGTAGACAGGTGCCTTGGTCCTGCCTTAACTAGATGATGGGGGAGGTTTAGGAGACTTCCTATGGGAAGCCTTACCCTCTCCATGGAGCAGATGGGAGGAGGTGGGAGTAGAGAGAAGTGGAGGAAATGAGGGAAGGGAAACTGAGTTTGGAATGTGAAAAATATTTTTTTAAAAGAATGAAGTAATAGTGTGTAGCCTTATCAAGAGAACAGAAATACATGTAATGAGCTTTTCACACTATTAGGAACCAGAATGTTGTTGAAAGAGTTAAAAAATAAGTTAAAATTTCTATTACAAGTATAGTAATTTGAAATGAGACTAAGATATTTCACTGCCTTTTCTTATACATGTCAAAGTTTAGTCCATACTGAGTTAGCTGTAGATGTTACATCTCCTTTAATAGCAATCTAACTGGAAAAGATGTGATGGTGTGTGTGTGTGAGTGTGTGTGTGTGTGTGTGTGTGTGTGTGTGTGTGTGTGTGTGTGTATGTGTTCCTTAATACAGTACTTATCTGTGAAATTCCATATTCCTGATCCATGAAGATCATTTTTAAAAGGAATATGGAATCTGTTATCACATTTGGTTTCATGAACCCTTAGAAGAGAGTATTGATTTTTACTACTTGTTGTTCACCCGCAAAATACTATACTGCCTTGAGCAAGGTGGCTAGCAGATATCTAAGTGAGGCAAAGATTTAGAACACATTGGATGAAACTGGAGTTCTTGTGCTAGTCCAGTGATTTAATTTTAGCCACACTTCCCATTTCACATTCATCTAAAGCTCTGCCCTTCTGTTCTCACAGCATTTGTGTTTGTCACATGGATTATTAATGTTGATAATGAGCTGCTAATTAGCTGCCAATTCTTGTGAAATTGGAAGGAAAAGGCAAAGAAGGGGTGTTTTAAAGCCTCAGTGATCTTGTCTATTTATTTTACATGTCCATGATCCTGTAGCACAGAAATGATACACGTATGTGAAATAGGAATATTGAATTAAGTCACATTATGACTTCATTAAAAGATATCAATGTAGTTCTTTAGGAGAGCTATTGTCACTCTTCTGTAAATACAAGAATCACATGCAGAAGAATAGATTGGTAGAGCATCCCCTCATCATATCAGAAAAACATATGTGTTGTTCCTCAATATTGGGAGAACCAACCAGAACTTGGAAAGTATTGTTGTTCTTCAGATTTGACATTTAGTAAAAATGTGCTATAAATCTATTTTGTCAAGTTTCTGATCTTTTTGTAAATGAATAAAAATTTATGAAAATGATTTTTCCTATATAAAAACAAAGTTTATAAATCATTGGCCGACTGCTTTGCTATGGAAGGATCTTAAAGAATTTGTTAGTTTAACTTTGTATTTTTTTGAACTGTATACTAATTTCCATGATTATTTCAAGAAGACAAACATGTCATATCTTTCTTTTGTGGATATTCTTTTAAATAATGTTACCCTGCCTTAATATTTCTAGATTTTTTAAAAAAACTCATAATGCATACTTATCTAATTTACCTCATTCATGCCTGGTTTACCAAGTGCACTCATGTTCTGCAATTCAGAATGTATTACACATTGTGTCTTTTCAATGTATGAGCCCAACAATTTAGTACGGGCTCCACTGCCATCTTCAGTGAATATAAGATTCTCTAGGCAGAGCCCTATTCTCTGATAGCTTCTCTCTCTCTCTCTCTCTCTCTCTCTCTCTCTCTCTCTCTCTCTCTCTCTCTCTTTCCTGAGAGTCCTTGAATATTTGACATCATTTGTTGGCAGGTGACTCTATATGACACTCATTAGGTCTAAAGTAGACCTAGGCCATGACGTAGGCTTGTAATATTACAAATATGTCATTCTACACTTTTAAGCTAATTTTCATTTAGTAACATAGTGCTATGTGTCACCTTCTAGTTGAGATAGAGTGCCATCCAAGCCATTGCCTTACCCTGCCCTTTCTATTTCCTTCATCATAGAATAGGTTTCATGACCTGATGGAGTAGCCCTGATGAGATAGCTGGTTCCCCAGTAATCACATGGAGTAGACCATTCATTCTCATTCTCCCAATTTCAGCATATCCTTCCAGAACTTTCACTGTAAATGGGCAAGACTTATCCATTGTCTTAAGATAATGGTGTTCAATATTTTGATGATCCCTCATAAAAGGCCTCACATATCCCTGGGGAGTGGATATTGGATGGGTCGGGGGTTGTCTGTAAGGAGCATGGAAGAATGGGAAGGAGAGAGAACTGGGATAAATATGAAATTTAAATATACATATATATATGTATATATATGTATATATCTCTCTATATAGATATAGATATAGATAGATACTGGTGTTCAGAATTAAATTGAATACTACTACATCATAATGTAGTCTCTTTGTCTTGAGATCTTTTAAAAATTATTTCTTTTAGGAAATACTTGTTCTTCTTTCATTTATTTTAAGTGGTGTAATGAAGAAGTAACAACTTATATACATTGAACATAGTGTTTTGGCAAATATGTAACTAAATTAACTAATCCACCTTCCAGATTATGTTATTATGATTTGTTAGATAAAATAAAAAAATTGTTTGGTTTAGACTTACATTTTGTTTTTAAGTATCTTGAACTATGTTAATTTTCAATAGTATTTCCTTTATTTATTTCACATTTACTTCCATAATATTCTTTTCATGTCACTTGAGATATATAATATCCTTGTGATTTCTACCCAGACCTCAGGAAGTAAAGTTTCCATGGAGAAACTAAGAAATATAACATTCTATAAATCATCTGAGCATAATTTTATGATCATGAAAGTCTATGATACAGACTAATATTTGGAATTTATGAAATAAATAGCTGACATAAACACACATACACACATACACTCATTTACAAACACACATACATGTATAAATACACACAGACCCACATACAAAGCCATATGCACGTAGTCTGGAGAGGTGAACTTATGGTTAAGAACACATATTGCTCATATAAAGGACCCAAGTTCTCTTCTCAGTGCCTGTATAAGATGCCCAAAACTTCAGCTTCAGGAGATACAACACTGTTTGGACACTAAGGGCCAAAGCAAATATGTGCTCATTCCAATATATGTACACACATGTATTCAAAATTCAAAACAAAATAACTCTTTACAATAAAACCCCATAACACTTTACACAGATCGTATATGAATATAGTGTTTATTCTAATATAAAATATAAAATATTTTCATGCATTGAAAACTATTCAAAAACTTCTACATGAAAAATACTTTAACATACTACACATATATAATTGTTTGAACTTATTCACACTCACAGATATCTTCCTAAATTATGACATTTATCTCATTTTAGCAAGGAACAGTGCTATATTCAGTATACAGTTAAGAAGCCTATCAAATTCAGCTGCATCTGCTTTTATATTCATTCAACAGGAGGTTTTTCTAAGAATGCCATTATGGAAGCACTGACAAGAACAGATCAAACAAGAATGTTATAAATACAGCCATTTAAATCCCAGTGTGTCTTTATTTTGGTCTTGGAAAGAATATATAACAATTAATCTTTCAGTACATAATCTGGATATGGTCTGACTCACTGAAGTTCACAACTTCCTAGAATGGTCCTTTAAAAGGGTAAACATTTTTAAAGATAAAGAGCAGAGTGAAAAGAAACCTGAGCTTAAGGTTCTGCCAGATGTTCACAGCTTGAATCTTGGTTTCTTCAGTAGGTGTGTGACTGACTTCACTATTTGCCTTCTATGTTTTGAATTTCACTACAAAGAATGTTGATAGTATCCAACCCATTCAGTGTAGAGATAAGTTTGTTCATGAACATAAAACTCTCAGAAGAGTAATAAGACTCAAGAAATATTTGACTCTTAGTGTTTGAGACATTAGTGATAGCAACAATCAATTTTCTGTCTAGGAAGGAAACAAGAGACATGGCATTGTATTTCACATGTTAGTCTCTCATCAACATGGTGTGTCCAGAGCATTTGACTAGTTAAAAAATTATTGACTCTTAAGGGATATGCAATGGTCCACACCTATATGTCTCCTTATACCTGGAGATAGCAGTATAAAGCAGATTTCTAGTCTTCTGCTAGCCTCTGACTCTGAGCATCTGGGAGAGGCTTATGTTACTGGTCCTGACTTTAGAAGACTAAAGACAACCAAATCAGACCCCTAAGGAAGAGACTGCATACAAGATGAAGAAATCACAACTTTCTGTGGAGGAACTAATTAGAGACAGGAGGCTAATTCTCTACTTCCACTGTAACTGTTTACTTTTTTAAACATTACAGGTAGTTTTGATTTTGGCATCTTGGTCTTCATGATGTATCCTAATTATCTTGTTTTTTCTCCTCTGATAGAAAATCACTATCTACATTTATTCTCATTTTCATTCCCTTGAGTCATTGTCAAAAATACTGGCTATGTCTTTGTTCTTGGAACTACAACTATATTTGAGCAACACTGAAAGATATCTAGGTATTTATAAATATACAGATTCCCAGGCCTTCCTGCTAAATCTAATTCCATATATTTGGCAGAAATCCCAGAATTCTACCCTTTCTAGTGCACTCACATTAATTTGAAGCAGGTGGATGATTTGTGCACCACATGAGGGAGATAATTTTTGTCCAAATTCTCCCTGATTTTGAAGCAAAAATGAATATTACATTTTTTTTCATTTTTAAAATGTAATTTTATTTTTAGGTGACCTTTCTGAACAATTTGTTACATTTCATTAGAATCTGCTTGGTCTACTTCTTTTTCCAACTTCAGTATTTCATATAAAACATTCAGAGAAAAGCGACCTGAAAGCAATTTAACCATAAGCTCAGATTAATTTAGGGAGAGTTTAGTAAACAGCTTTTGCTTTCTGTACTTAAGTGATCAATTTCAACACCTGCTTTTCTTTCCAGATGGAGTTAATTAACATTAAAATTATTACCTATTGCAGAAACATTTTTGAAAACTCAGAACCCTCGAGCTGCACCTAGATTCATGCACTATTAAATTAAGACAATGATAACATCTCTATGAAGTTATCATTGGAACCACTTTTAGACATGTGCATAGACACTACCTCCTAAGAATGGAAATTGGCATATATAAATGCATGCTTTGTAAGATTAAATCTTACACTGATGCTATTCTAGTTGCCACTTTATATTCCAAAAAGCTAAAAGTTAGAACATTTTCATAATTTTTTGGATGCTTTCTGATTAGTAGGTGGTAGAGTCAGCATGTAAAATCCTATTTACCCAAGTGTACATATTGTTTTGCTACACTGACCTCAAGTCAGATTTAAGTAAGCTTTGGAAATTGTCAAAAACACTTCAAGGACATTTTAGGAGGTTTTATTGATAAATGTTATGCTGTGAATATTATAATTAACAAAAACAAATTACATATATCTCAAAGTCACATGACACCTAAGTGTATAATAATGTCACTCCCTAATTCCCTAAATAGGATTTGGTAAATATAATGAGATGTTTTGTCAGATACTGAGGCTTTGAAGAGCTAAAAGGTGAGAGAAATGTACTGCACCAATATTATCACATCGGACTTTAAGCATAATAGCCAGGTATATGGAAAATGATGTGAGCTCAATATAGGAAGAGGTACTCAGAGAATAAAGAGAATTTTGGTTCAAAGCCCCTATACTTTATTTTAAATCCTTTTATACCGTTCATTTTAATTGCACATTTGACAGGGATAGAATTAGGTTTTTTTTATTTTGATAAAGCTATTCTGTAAATAAACCTAGAGTAGCTACTCTTTTGCATTTTTCTTGTACTGAATCACAATGTGACAATCCAATCATTTAAATATTAAAGTAAATCATAAAAATTTAACAGATGACATGGCCAGTATTATCTAGTATTTGTAAAGAACACAATATTTAATGTATTGTCTTTCTTTATCTTCTTGTGGGGAAAGTATGTTTTTCATAAAAATAAATAAATAAATAAAAAAGATGAGTTATTTTGGCAACTAACTGAGTGCCAGTTTGAAATGTTAGAGTACCTAGTAGACATTTAACTTGCACATGATACTTTTACACACACACACACACACACACACACACAAAGATTACACACAGGAAGACAAGACAGAGGCAAGCCTGTAGCCACAGATAGGTTAGAATGTTTGCTGTAGTAATGTTCCTTAAATATATTCCAAACAATAAATTAACAATAAGTAAGCCCATTGCTTCCATTTCTATAGAAAATATAGTATTGTTTTCTTGCCAGTCCAGGGTTAAGGATCATGAAGAATTTTGTTCTATGTATGAAGAAATCATACTTAATTTGCATTATAGATATATATTATTTTACATATCAATCCCAGTTCCATTTTCCTCTATCCTCCCCATGTCCCCCAGCCCCCCTACCATCCAGTCCACCCCCACTAACAAGGGAGGGTGATGCCTTCCAGGAGAAATCAGCAGATTCTGTCAACTCATTTGGAGTAGGGTCTATATCCTCCTCTCTGTCTCTAAGGTAAGGTAGTATCCCTCCATGTGGAATGTGCTCCCAAAGTCCTTTCATGCACCAGGGATACATCTTCATTCTACTGTCAGAGGTTCCTTTGACTGCCCTGGCCTTCTAACTGAGACCCATGTTCAGGGGGCCTGACTCGGTATAATGCTGGTTTCCCAGCTATGAGTCTGGGGTCCATGCACTTCCCCTTGTTCAGGTCAGCTGTCTTTGTGGGTTTCTGTAGCCTAGTCTTGACCCTTTTCTTATCACTTCTCCCTCTCTGCAACTGGATTTCAGGAGTTTGGATCAGAGTTTAGCTGTGGGTGTCTACTTCTGTTTCCAACAGCTACTAGATGAGGGCTCTATGATGGAATATAAGTTAATTATCAATATCATTATCAGGGAAAGGCATTTAAGGTAGCCTTTCCACTGTTGCTCAGATTGCTAGTTGGGGTCATCCTTGTAGGCCTCTAGACATTTTATAACATAAAAAAGGGCTGTTAATGTTTCATATGGTGATTAATGCTCAAGAATTTGATTTGTGCTTTAGAACTGAACATCTTTTTAGGTACTGAAGAATTTTAAACCACGTATAGGCAATTCAATTGGCTGCAGAATATTTTCTGTGTTCTGGAAAAAAATCACTGAAGACTTACCGCTGAAACTATAGCCTTGTCATTGCTCTAGAATTCTCTTTATACTCTTCTTTATTAACCTAATAAATGAAAATCACCTCAATCATCTCTTCTAGTAGTCTTCTAGTATTATTTAAATCATTGCACATTAATTAGTCTACTTCAAACACTCAACTGAATTGCAAACTCTTCCATTTACTTTTGTTTCTACCACCATCTCTCAACATCTTGATTCTACCTTTCAAAATCATTTCCATCTGTTGGTAACAGAATTGTCTTTGATGTGCAGTGAAGATGGCACTTATCTGTGGGCATAAAGGCAAATATTTAGACTATAATTATAGATGATGCTGTTTACTTCACTGGTGGTTGTAGGTTATCCTCCACAATTCGGGACCTTCACAAGCTCTAGAATTTGGCTAGGAGACCATTACCCCCAGAGTTGTGAAGCCTAGTTCCAACACTTCCATCTACAATCCCCATACCTAACAATCAGGAATCACTGGGATAGGGGAGGTGGTGGAAATTATAAAAGCCAGAACAGAGAATTTGTTTTAAGATTGTGATATCTAAACTGTCAGAAACCACACCAATGAAGTCTCACCATTATGACTGCCTAACACGAGCTAAACAAGAAAACAACCATAGATATGCTAAAGTGAATAGAATGGAGTATGTGTGGGGAGTCCAGGAGGTCACAAGCCTACACAAAGAATTAGAGGCAACTAAGGAATGTTGAGAGCAGGAGAAATAGTCTTCCACAAGAAACATCATACCAATTGGTTATTGATTCAAAATTTCTAACTCTAAAAATGAACATGTAAGTAACATTATTCACACTAAGAAGGAATGATTTTACATTTTTTAGGCATAAATGTATATACATATACTTACAGAGGTATTGAATTTGAGAGAGAAAAATAAGTCTTTATTTTATGGTTTGAAGAAAGGAACGGGAACAGGAGAATTATTAAATTATATGAAAATCTCAAAAAATAAAATAAAGAATAAAGAATAAAAATGATAAAAAATCTGCCTAGTATGTGGACTTTACAAGATATGGACTATCGTGCTCTGGAATTTAATTTCTTTCACTTATTGCCCATTTATATAATTTAATCTAAATCAAGCAGCTTAGGTTATTTAAACTGACAATACTTACACAAAATAATAATAAAAGGTGTGTCTGAAACTCAACCACTAAACATTTATGGTGCAAAGCAATGAGTTTTCTACCTCATGATCATTTCAATGTGGGAAAATTGTGAGCCTAGCTATATCAGTTGTGAGTTTGTGATGATTTCAGTATCTGAAAATCACTCTCTTTGAGTCTTAGAGCATATTAATGTTGGATACACACATTTTTTTTCTCGAAAATGATGAGTATCCTGTCAAGATGTCCTGAATCAGTCTTCACCTCTGACAGTTTTATGGCTAATAGGAGTTCCAACATCTGGCTCCTGGCATCAAACCAAGAGCTAGGAATGTGTCTGATGGTTGATATATTACATTTGACCAAATAGATTTCAATTTTGTTTTCCAGATCCATGTATAGTTTATCCTAAAACAGAAAACTGCTATCTGAAATAAACCTTTTTGTTCCATTCTCCACTTCAGTCAGTTACTCTTTCCTCACCCAAGGCTTGTGTTCTCTCTACACTCTAGCAAAAAGTGTCCCAAAGAGATATGCAGCTAAATTACCAGCCAGGTTTCACGGGCCAGATTTCAGCTGCTGCCACTGTATGGGAATTAAAGGATGGCAGGACAAATACTCATCAGTTAGATGAATGAGCAGAACTCTAATATCAGATGCATATACTGTGTTTTATTTTTATATATTAATTATATATTTTTTTTCCTTTTAGGGTCAATTTTGTTCAAAAAAATGAATTCTGAGATAAACACTGACTGGTAAGTGACCAAATTTCTACTTTCATTCATATGTTTTCTGAGTGTATATTCTGCATTCATTCTAGCATCATGATTCTCAAATGATATAAATAAGAAATACTTTGCTGCTTTTCACACCAATGGGTTTCCTAAAAAATATTTAAAAGATTAAACCCTCCACTCTGGAAAATGATAATAAAACCATATTTAAGTAACTTTATAACAACTTGCTCATTTTGTCTGATAGTTAATATGAAAAACATATAGGACTTGGGGAAATTAATACATTATGGGAAGTGTTTTCTGTTATTCATGAGTTATGAAAATTGAAATAACCATTATAGCAAAGTTAGAGGTTTTATCATAAGTTAAGGGTAGTCTAGTTTCTTTCCTAAACATTGATACAGGTCTTGTTTGGAAAGTCCTGTGGAACTGTATAACGGTGCTGCAAATCAGAGCAACCCTTCACTTAGAAAATTGCAGCAGGTAGTTTGCTAAAGAGACATTTTTGTTGTTTGTGCCTCTTTTTTGATAAGTAAAGTGTTTCTTAAATGCAAGATATTTTTGGCAAGATGTCTTTAGCATGCTGTATGTGAAGTGTCATTGAAAGGGTGGTTATATAACTTTTTAACAGGATGATTCAGAAAAGGTAATGTATATTAATACCTCAAATTGTTATCACCATAACTATTAAATATGTATTTAAAGATACTTCACGTATTGAAAGAGGAGCTGCTTCTGGGTTAATTGAGGAATTCTGATTGCCTACAGCTTTCTTTGATTGTTGTCATTTTGTGGTGATAGCTCTTTTTGCCCATGTTATTCCTCTTCT
Organism: Cricetiscus sungorus; assembly: GCA_030556225.1. NCBI lineage: Eukaryota > Metazoa > Chordata > Mammalia > Rodentia > Cricetidae > Cricetiscus > Cricetiscus sungorus. The sequence continues at coordinate 57,419,604 of JANBXA010000007.1, forward strand.
CCTTCAGTTGTGAGAGAGGACCATTTGATAGCACCCCAGGTAAATATGATAATGATGAGCTATTCCAAACTACATATTAGAAGATTCAGTTGAAATCAGGCTGAAAGAAATGGTTTATGAGCTTTTTAAATAGTCTGTGAGAATTTTGAAAGGTTGAAATAAGAAAAGTAGATTGATGGAATGAAATTAAAGATTTTAAAAATACAGGAGTGACAACTCACTATGTACAAGCAGAGACATATTCATAAAAATTCAGCTTGTCAAGTAGAAATTGAGAACATCTAGTATTATATACATTTATTTAATTCATGATTGTTTCTTTAAAAAGCTATAAAACATGTTCCAGGATCTTTCCTGAGTATATAGGTATGGTATATGTGTTATTTTCTTTAATTGGATATTTCCAATTAGCAGTCACATTAAAGAGAATGACAACATAGGACACTGCAGTACAAAATAAATGACTCCTTAAACATTAGTCTTAAGGTGAGTGCCAGTGGGTACATCTACAAACCACTATCAAATCTAAGGACCAGGGAGCATTACAGAAAAGGGTGAGGGAGGTTTGTAAGAGTCAAAGGGTCAGGAAGTTTTCTGTGAATTTAAATCTCCCAGTGATGCTTGAAGCTAAAGATACAAGATCTTACCAATATTACTTCCCAAACAAGAGTTGAATAAGGATAACACCAATGGATTTGCCAATGTAAACCTGAGAAAGCCAACAAGGCCTCAACTCTCCACAAAGAACTATGGTCAGAAGAGAAAAACTGGGAGAAAAAGAAGTAGTCTTCTCCTGGAAAGAGCATATCAACCCTGTTCTCCAGTGTCAAATCTTCAGCCATAAAAATATGCCAACAAACAACATTATATGGACTGAACAGGTTATATTTAGAAATGCACACACATGCATGCAATAACATTAATGATATAAGAACCATGAATTTGAAGGAAAGTAGGGAAGTGGATGTGAGTGGTATGGGAGGGAGGAAAGGTGAGGGAGAAATGTTTTAATTATATTTTGTCTCAAAAATTTAGAAAGAGTAATAAAAAATACAAAAATTTTGGATGAACTAGCCATTAATTAGCCATGATAGGAAGGACGAACAAACATTGGTATTTAATATTTAGTAGATTCTAAACAACATCTTTGAAACTGAGTCCTGATTCCTATAATAAAACATTTTAATATTAATATTCCTGCATCTAACTTAAGATAATGTAAGGCACATCACATAGGAAACAAGTTGACACCTTTGAATTCAGTGTTCCATATCCAACCCTCCATGTCAGTAGATGCAAGAGCACATTAACTTCTATGTATATGCAGCCATTTCCCAAATGATTAAAACATGATGAGGCTTAGTAAATGGCATCTCCATGAATAATCACTATGAACTCATTGCATGTACAAGCACCTTCTAGCTTCCAAGGAACAAAGACCCTGATCAAAAAATAATTTCTAATTTAAAATTATGGTTCTAATAGGTTTAGGACCATGAAGCTCTGTCACATTTATGTCTTCTCAAAATACCAAATAGTGATTTCTTGCAATGTACAAAAGAAGGTCCAAAACAGGTGTCAACAAGCATCATTTGGCCATTAAGAATCATTGTTTTGTGATATTAGAAATGTCTTCCACTGTGGTGACCAAGAATACCTCTTACAAATAACTTTTAAAACCTTTGTTATTGATTCCTTATGTATTTTTCATCCTGATCCCACTCATCTTCCTAACCTCTCCCATCTGCCTTCGGCAACCACCCCACAAAACATAATTAAAATAAAGCAAAACAAAAACCAACAACAAAAAAACAACAAAAATAAATTTAAAAAATATCACAGCATATGAGCCGTAGTGTGACCCAGTGAGTCACAGTTTAACCTTAGTTCATATATATTTACTTGTAAGTGTTTGTTACAATAAGTTATTAATCTGGTTCCAGGCCTCTGGTTTCTTCTGATATCTATACTGGGTCCTCATCGGGACTCTTCTTGTGTGTTCTATTGTTGCCTTGTGCCATGGATATCTTGTAGCTTTGTATCTGAAGACCAGGCCCCTATGAACTACACGCTCCAGTAGTTTATATATAAGGTGGGGTAAACAACCTCATAGTCCTGGTTCTGGGCCTGGATGGTAGCTGAATTAGTTAGCCTCTCAGCTTTCCCTTATATTTACCAACTTGGTGACCTCTCGAGCCCTGTCTCAGCTAGTTCACCAAATGTAGCAGACAGGAAGGAGTGGGGCTAGTTCTGCTCTCACACACTCAGGTCTGGCTAACCTGCACTACACCACAAGGGCCAGCTGTAGTGTTTATCTAGGTCTAGGTGTAGGGACTTTTCTTCAGATTTCTGCATTCGGTGAGGGGCAGGTCCAGCTCTTCCAGTCTCATGCCCAGAGGTTATCTCTCCTGCTCATATGGGTGGCAATATTTCCATTACAATTGCCACCCCATAGCATACTAAAGCAGGTCAGAGACAGCTCTCCTGCTCTCATTCCCAAAGGTGTCTAATCTGAACTTTACCAACAAGGTCAGCTCTACTGTGCTGCCCATGCGAGGTGCCATGTCCACTGTCCCATGTGCTGCAACTAGTGAGGGGCAGGGCCAGCTCACTCTAGTGTTGAAGCCGTGAGGGGCAGAGCAAAAATCTGTGTAGCTCCATCCTTACTGTTTTGGGTGATTGTAGCATGTCTGTTTTCTGACAGCCTGCCCACTGCCATTCAGGTCCCACAGCCATGACAGCCCCCAATAACATGCTGAGACTCTGTATTTGATACAACCCTGTGGGCCACTGACTATCATTGTTTATGGGCTAGCTCTGTCTTAATGATTAACCCATTTCTATTATTCTAAGTATTTCCACATGGCTCATCTTACCGGAGAGCGGCAGGCCACATCTTGCTTCCTCTGGGCTCTACATGATGACTCCATTTTCCTACTCCCTCTTTCCTCCTTGTCTCCTAGCCCCACCTATCTTGCTTACCCATTGGCCATAGTGCTTTATTCATTAACCAGTATGAGAAACATATTTAAAAATGACATCTCCCATCATCTCCTCTTTTCTGTCTAAAATACAAAGAAGGATTTTAACCTTAACATAGCAAAATATATCATACAGCAGTTATCAAATAAGAATCACAGTTAACAATATTTAGTCCATTAACATTTTGTAAGACTTCAAGAAAATGTCATCTATCCTATTTTTGTGAGTGTAAAGTCCTATATGTAACTTATCTTTAATCCCAACTGAGGAAAACTATAACCATAATTATCTGTCTTAAACTCCTTCAAAGGCCACAGAAGGATAATATATAAACTCTAGAATGACAGAGATGACTCATTGCCTGGTCAGTCACCCGAAGTTCTTCTGTAATGTTCCATATTCAGCCCATAGGCAGTAGTGCGTCTGGCAGACTCTTTCATGAAGCAGGAACCCTGTAGTACTGTCCATCTTGTTTCAGCAGTCACCTTTTTGTGGGTACTGCATGTCCAGTTTCTATAGCATAAAGTCAAACAGTCTAGACAAGAGAAGTACCTTGCTCAAATGGCTAGTCTTGCTATCTTAGAAGCAAACTCCATAATGTGTTTCTTTGACGTCCATCTTCCTTACTGACACAGGTGGTGTTACCAGGAGCAGTTGTGCCTCACTGTCAAGAAAAACCCTAAACCATTTTAAATGCCATATGCTGTAGGTATTTGAAAGGTTTGAAGAATGCCTATTCATCTCAAATACATCTCTGTATATCTAGAAATCCTAACTAACTTAACTCTAAGTTTTAACTATCATAGGTAAGTCTCTATAATCTGTACTATTTATATATTACATTTATCAATGAGCTATGTAAACGTAATACCTAAACAAGAGGAGAAATATACATATCATAAAATTGGCCTTAAATTTGTATTAATAAATGAAAATCTATTCCAAAACAAAGCATTCATATCTATACCATAATTTTCTTTTTACCTTAAAAAGATTGGTTGTGGTCATTAACCATTTATAACAAGTCCATTTAAGTGAAAACAATCATTTATTAACAATATTTGGGAATTTGGTCATTGTTCTTTCTAAACTACTTCCTGCTGTTAGGGGGCACTGTCATGTGGAATCCTAAGAAGATTTTGCAGGAATTTTGGTTGAAGTCTGCAAGGCTGCATTGTCCCATTGACGTTGCTTCAGGGGGTCTTGCTTGATAAAACCATATTAGTCTGGAAGGAATACACAGCTTTTCATTTTCTGTGGAAACAAAATTAAAAACCGTTTTCCCCAGTAATTTGTCCTTGGACTTAAATTTTGAAGGCAAAGCATGTTTAAAATATATAAATTATATTAATCCAGCAGCATTTGTTTTATCAGTAGTTGTTATTTTCTCAACAGTCAAACAATTTAAATATAACAGAAGAGCATACAATATCCAAAGTTTCTCTGTGCTTTCCATCTTTACGTGGCTTTTTTATTACTCTATTTCTTCTATTTCTATTTTTACATATTTTGAGACAGGGTTTCTCTGTGTAACTTTTATCTGTCCTGGAATTCCCTCTGTATACCAGGTTTCCTTTGAAATCACAGAGGTCTGTTTGTCTCTGCCTCCCGAGTGCTGGGATTAAATGATAACAAGAGCCATGAAAATCAATACAGACCTAAGGCAGAGCCATGAACTCAGACATGTCCCCTAGTGGCAACCCAAACCAGATAACTCCATGGCTTGGGGAGGCAGTGTAGGATACTCAGATCTGCATGTTTATGACAGAGATTCAGCCGTTGGAAACTACCCTGCCCCTAGGTGGTAGCCAGACACCTGAAGTCTGTGTGGTCCTTAATGGCACTTGTGTGATGGGCATCAATATAGATCACAGCTGTTGTTGGACCATGACTCCAGACATGGTCCTTAGCAGTAGTCCAGGCCCAGATGTCATCTTGGACTTGGATGACAGTGCAGTTCACTCACTCTGCTTAGAACCAAAGGCAGAATGGCCTTCTGACCCCCACATGCTCCTAGGTGTTGGCCTAGATCCTGTGCATCTGTATGATCTTCAATGGCAACAGGAGCCCTAATATTAATACAGACCTTGGCCATGGCAAGACTGCAGCTTGGGCCCATATAATTCCCTGGTTCTGGGTGGCAGCACATGTAATTCAGATTTGTAAGGGCGTGGAAGCAGCACAGGTCTTAGACACCAAGAAGTCCACACAGATGGAGGTCCAGATCCTGACCATCATTATGGTCTTTGGTCACAACACAGCCATGTACTCAGGCTGCTGTAGGATCACAGACCCAGACATGGTCCTTGGCTATAGCCTGGGCCTAGATGTTATTTTGGCCCTAATTAGCCAAAATAGATTGTCATGGCCCCAGTGGCCACATGATTCCCAAACACCATCATGCACCCCCAAAGGCTTCAATGGTAACAAGAGCCATAGATATCAACACAGACCAATGTTCCAGAATGGTTAAATCCAGATAGCCCACAGACAGTTTTGAACTTGAATAATACCTTGTCTTCAGGTATCAGCACTAGCCACCCAGTCTCTATGGTCCCTGCAGAAACTTGAAAACTTTTAATTCATATAAAGTGAAAGTCATAGAAATTGAGAGATTCCAAAATGAGTCTCACTTAGTGAGAATTTGGGATTTTCTTATGAAGTTACTCTTAACACTCCTTAAAGGAATTTTATAATTATAAGTTGCCATACACATTCAAATGAGAAATAGCAATGGCCAAGTCCCAAAGAAGAGCAGGAAGCTAGACATCAGAAAGAGACGAAGGATCAACAAACAACTCTGAGTCCTACTGAAAACCAGCTTTATAAAAGGCATTTTGCTAAAAAAAATGTATCTCTTTTGCCAATCATTATGTACAGCTCATTGTCAGTGTACAGCCTCCCTCACTTCAGCTGATTTTCAATATTCTTCACCTATTAGCTCCATTTGCATTTTATGATTCAACATCTGTTCCCTCTATTTTCCCGAATTTTGGTAGCATTGAGTACATGTTCTTTTTAACACTAAGGTATTTCTACCCAATCCTACACTAGGAAAAATTTCATCTTACATTGTCTCATGTTAATAATGGTATTATCTTTATAAAACTTACCATGTTTCTACATTTTCACAATTGGCGGCTACTAAATACCCCAGCACATGCACAAACACCCCATAAAACACAACCCAAAGTAGTTAAATACCAAGTGTATTTAATCAGTAATAATGTCATCTTATTAAAAGTGAGTCCAGCCACCTAGAACAGTAATACATGAAGCTTCCTTCAGTGTGCATTCCCTTAGAGTCTAGGGAACAGACATTCGCATAGTCTCAGAGTATCTCTCTACTCCCCACAAGATTCAGATCATTTGAAATGAGACAACAGCTTTAGATTGTAAAACTGTGTCAGACTCCGACTTCATCAAAAGTTTAAAGTCAACATAACAGGGACAGTGGCAGGCATGATATGCTCCTGACAAGGTACATGACAAATGATATAATGCCATTTCTGTTGTATGTCTCCCAGAAATAAAAAAATAAAAACCAGAATCTAATCATTGAGACATGACAGACAACTCCAAACTGAGAGATCCACACATGTGCCACATGCTATTCAAGAACATCAATATCATGAAAGATGACTCCAGAGTAGTTTCAAGAAAAGGAACAGCTTGATACACTGTGATCCTAGATAGATAGAATATTAGAGGGGTAATTGGCAAGAGTTAAATAAAATTAATATTCTACAACAATATGTCCATGTTGATTTCTAGTTTGGATGGTTATATAGGAGACCATGCTCCTTTGAAATTAGTCTCAACATGTGACTCACAACACCTTAGGAAATCACATAGTCAGATATCCTGCATATCAGATATTTATGTTATGATTCATAAAATAATAATACAATTGGGTATCATTATATCATGAGGAAGTGTATTAAAGGGTTGCAGTGTGGGGAAGGTTGTAAACTAATTTCTTACATCCTTAGAGACACAATTCTTCTAAGGATGGATGTTGGAGTACAGCTACTGGTAAGGATTTGAGATACTTACTTCCTTAATTCACCCCCATTCCTTATGTAATAGATGTTTTCATTATTACTTATAAAGAATTTTGTTATGGAGTCTATATGTCTTAATTTAATAGAAATGTTGCTTCCTTTATTTTGTGATACTCTGAGAACAAAGTGACAACTTTTTTAACTGGGGAAAGAAGAAATAATTTACACAGTGTGCTCCAAAGAGAAGCAGATGGGTTAAAGCCTTGTTTTTGTAGAGATCAAGATATAGTAGACAACACAGATCAATAACAGTGTCATTTGAATGGCAGTCTGTAATTAAAGTAATACCTTCCACGTGGTCTGAAAGTGTGCAAGTATGGGTTTTTAACATTGTATGAGAATGAAAAGTGTTCCATGGAAGGTTATAACTGATGTACTGTTATGAGTTAAGTGAATATTTTGGGAACAAGCTACTAAGATGGGATACTGAACAAGGTCTCCTTAAGTAAGATAAAGACAATCAAAAATTCATTTGAATATTTTGGCATCTGTTATCAGACAATGAGGCCTCTTACATTAAATTCAGTTCTTGATAGGTACTAGTTAGTTAGGCTGATTTTGCTCACTGTGTTCATACCACTTTGCTGTGTGTGATTTAATAATCAAATTTTTGGTTCACTGAAAATACCCTCTAAATGAATTTATATGTCTTAGTAATAAAGATATAATGATATAAAGAGGTTAGATGCAAGTGTGCACATACATACAGGAAAGAGGACACAGAGTCGCCAACCCAAAGTCACTTCTAAGGTTCTTAATCCCTTGTGATAATTTTCTCATGCAGTTATGTGTTATGTACACACATGTGTGTGTATGTGTGTATGCTCACACAGTTTGTAGACTTCTGAAAACTTTCCCTAAAAAAGCATAGTTTTTTATTATTATTAGTGACATTTGAGTGATTATCTTATTCACTTGTAGTACATTGAATTACGTGAACCAGTTTTAGGCTCTCAATAAAGCTTGTTGACTGACTTCACAAGCATTTAAGATAAGAATGATGTATATTATAGTATCATTTTGCCAACAGGAATCTAACTGGGTGCCAAGATTAGTCTTCAATAAAAATCATAAGGACATGAATATCTCTCAACTGCCTGGCGAAAACACACAGATGCACTTTTCCAGGAAACAATTCACTTCTCTACAGCTTAGAGTCTGCTGTTTGGAATCTTAGTGGATAAGTGTGTACTTTAGAAACCGTTTATGCTGGAAGTGATACAGAGCCTTCAATTTACTCATAGTTTTATTATGTAACAGATGGGTTACATAGTAGGACAGATAATGCTTAAAGCAGGAGATTCACATCCTAAACCTGGAAAACTAAATATATCTCAACTTAAGCAAAGGTGATTGAGTAGTTGGTCTTTGGATGGAGACAATTAGTTGGATTAGTTTAGTGAAACCAATGTAGTGAAAATAGTCTATCATGAGAGACAAGGGAGACAGAGAGAAGAAATGGAAGGAGCAAAGATCAGAGAAATACATATCCATAATCCCAAAGAAGGTGAGTTTTTCAGAAAAACTGGAGCAGATATTTAAGCCAGTAGAAATTCATGGGGTGCTTATGAAGAGTAAATATGATCATCTTTAAAATACATTAAGCAAGATAAATTTACCATATTAGCTGGATAAACAATCTCACCAAACCTGGCCATAAAGTAAAGTCTCCTTTTCAAATAAACTTTTTAATTTATGTGTTTTATGCACACATTGCTTTTTTGTGATATGTAGTAGCCTGTACTTTAAAACTTACACATTACTAGACAATATTTTCTCTAGAAGGAAGGGTACATTTCTCTTTTTTTCATTCTACCCAAAGTTCTGTGCAAATGGTTATGTAGCTAGTCTATCCCATGTGCTAATTTTATGGAGTGATGGTGAATTATGTAATTGGTCAGGTGTGGGTCCATGACTCAGTTGGAGAATAAGATAAAAACATTGGAATAAAGAAAACAGATACTCATTTTTATTTTTTTTCAAGATTTTTGTCACCATCTCTATGAATGCCAACATATGCTTATTCAGATATTTTGGGAAGCCATACATTTCTAAAATGATAGGGACTTATTAAAACAAAGGCTTGTTTCACCAGGAACTCCTCATTCTTACCACAGATTTAAGTCTAATCTCTCTCTGTCTCTCTCTCTCTGTCTCTGTCTCTGTCTCTGTCTCTCTCTCTCTCTCTCTCTCTCTCTCTCTCTCTCTCTACACACACACACACACACACACACACACACACACACTTTTCCTGTGTGAGGTACACAGAATTGTCTCTGGCTTAAGAGTTACTTACATAAATTTGGATAACTCTTTGAGATTCATTCTTTGATTCCACTCTGCTCTTAATTGTTTGCCTGAATTACAGATCTAAACATTAATTCATTCTGCATATTCAACAACTGTACCTTAATATATGCTTTGTGCCACAAGCAAAGTTAAGATTGGGAAATATTATTATAAATGCAATACCAAAAGAACTTAAGCATTTTGAAGTTTAGTGAGGTATACAGGCAAAAAAAAAAAAGAGCTGAATAGAAAAATACACCCACAAAGTTTATGACACTGACAAAAACAGGGAGTGAAAGGAGCCAAAATAAGGAGAGCAACATAGCTTTACAGGGGTGAGAATTATGAACTTGGTCAGAAAGTTGACACTGACTTTATTAACCTGAAGGACATGAACATTTGAAAGGGTATGCAGGGAAATGTGTCTTTAAACTTGTAAAACAGGCATATTCAAAATGTCAGATAATGAGAACGACAAATAATTATGATGAGACTCAAATGTTACAAAGATTTATGGTGGAATTTTGGGAAAGAGAATAGATTGAGGAACAATATACACCTGCAAAGAGGTTAGTAGGGGCCAGAACAAGGTATGAGTGAGCTGTGGGAAGGATACCCAATGTCACTTAAAACACTTAGAACATGTTTAGCCATTAGAAGGGTGTTTTGATTTTTTTGAAACAATCTTATTTTAAATATTACCAGTTCCCTGTACCTCCAGTTTTCCCATGCCCCCATCAACCCCTTCCCCATCACATCCCCCATTTACTCCCCAGAAAGGGTGAGGCCTTCCATGGGGGATCATCAAAGTCTATCTTATAATTTGGGTGAGGGCCATGTATTTAGGCTTAGAGAGTATCCCTCCATGGGGAGTGGGTTCCCAAAGTCCATTTGTCCACTAGGGATAAATACTGGTTCCACTGTTAGAGGTCCTATAGACTGCCAAGGCCACAAAACTGACACCCACATTCAGAAGGCTTGGTTTGGCTCAATTCTGGTTCCGCAATTTTATGACTGGGGTCTGTGTGCTCTCATTTGGTCAAATCAGCTGCTTCTGTGGGTCTCTCCACCATGGTCTTGATCCCTTTGTTTGTCCCTCCTCCCTCTCTACAACTGAATTCCAGGAGTTTGGCTCAGTGCTTAGCTGTAGGTCTCTGCTTCTATCTCTATCAGCTACTGGATGAATGCTCCATGATGGCATTTAAGGTAGTCATCAATTTCATTACAGGATAAGGGCATTTAAGGTAGCCTTTCCACTTTTGCTTTGAGTCTTAGTTGGGGACATTTTTGTAGATCTCTGAACATTTCCCTAGTGCCATATTTCTCTTTAAACTTATAATGGTTCTACCTATTAAGAAAATCTTTTTTCTAGCTTTTCTCTATTCTTCTCCTACTCATTATTCCTGATTCTTCATGTTTTCCTCCATCCTCCTCTTTTCCCCTTCTCTTTCTCCTACCTCCTTCCCCCACACTCCCATGCTCTCAGTTTTTCATGGGCTCTTACCACTTTCCCATTCTAATGGGGACCATGAAGTCTCTCTTAGGTACTCCTTTTTTCCTACCTTCTCAGGAGGTGTGGATTATACTCTGGTAATCCTTTGATCTTTATCTAATATCCATATGTAAATGAGTGCATGCTATGTTTGTTTTTCTGTGAAAGAGTTACCTCACTCAGGATGGTTTCTTCAAGTTCAATCCTTTTGCCTGTCTTGTGAATTTCAAGAATTTTTTCTCTTTTATTCTTCTGAGTAGAACTCCATTGGATAAATGTACCATATTTTCTTTATCATTCTACATATGAGGGGGATCTAGGTTGCTTCCAGGTTATTGCTATTACAAATAATGCTGAACATAGTTGAATAGTTGTTCTTGTTGTATAAAGGTCATCATTGTGTATATGCCTAAGAGTGGTATTGCTGGATCCTGAGGTAGACTGATTCCAATTTTCCTGAGAAACTGCCATACTGATTTCCAAAGTGGATGTATGAGTTTGCACTCCCACCAGCAGTGGAAGAGTGTGTTCCTTTCTCCACATCCTCTCTAGCATAAACTGTCATTGGCGTTTTTTGATTTTAGCTATTCTAACAGGTATAAGATAGTATCTCACAATTGTTTTGATTGTATTTCCCTGACAGCTAAAGATGCTGAGCAATTTCTTAAATGTCTTTTGACCATTTTATATTCATTTATTGAGAATTCTCTATTTAGTTCTGTTTCCCATTTTTAATTGGATTATTTGGTGTTTTGGTGACTAGCTTCTTGAGTTCTTTGTATATTTTTAAGATCAGCCCTTTGTCAGATGTGGGATTAATAAAGATCTTTTCCCATTTGTGGGCTCTCACTTAGTCTTGTTTACTGTGAATTTTGCCATATAGAAGCTTTTCAGCTTTATGAGGACCCATTTATTAATTGTTAATCTCAGTGTCTGTGCAACTGGCATTATGTTCAAAAGTTCAAAAAGTGGTAACCTGTACCTATTAGTTCAAGGGTACCGTCCACTTTCTCTTCTTAGTGAGGCACTGTGGCTGGCTTTCTGTTGAGATCGTTTATCCATTTGTATTTAAGTTTTGTGCATGGCAAAAGATAAAGATCTATCTGTAAATTTCTACACGTCAGCATCCATTAATGCCAACACAATTTGTTGAAGATGTTTTCTTTTTTTTCCATTGCATAATGTTAGATTCTTGGTCAAAAATCATGTGTTCATAGGTGTGTTGGTTAACACCTGTACCTTCAATTCAATTCCATTGGTTTGCCTTCTGTTTTTGTGCCAATATCAAGATATTTTCATTACTATAGCTATACAGTAGATGTTTAAGTAAGGGGTGGTGAAGCCTCCAGAAGTTCCTTTATTTGTAGAGGGTTGTTTTGGCTAAGATTTGTTTTCAATATAAAGTTGAATATTATTCTTATAATGTCTGTGAAGAATTGTGCTGGGATTTTAATGAGGATTGCATAATATCTGTAGATTGTTTTGGATAATATTGCTACTTTCATTATGTTTACCAAATCTACACAAGATCATGGTAGATCTTTCTAGTTTCTGGTATTTTCTTAAAGACTCAAAGTACTTTTCATACAGGTCTTTCAATTGTTTGTTTAGAGTTACACCAAAATATTTTATGTTGTTTGTGGCTATTGTAAAAGGTAAGGTTTCTCTAATTTCTTTCTTAGCCCCTTTATTGTCTGTATATCGTAGTACTACTAATTTTTACTTTTTTTAAATTAATCTTGTATCCTGCCACTTTGCTGAAGATGTTTATCAGCTATAGCAATTCTCTGGTAGTTTTTCAGGTCACTTATGTAAACTATTATATCATCTGCAAATAGTGAAAATTTGACTCCTTTCTTTGATCTCATTTTTGTCTTATTGTTCTAGCTAGAAATTCAAGTACAATATAGGAGACATATGGATAGAGAGGGCAGCCTTGTCTTGTTCTTGATTTTAGAGAAATCACATTGAGTTTCTCCCCATTTAGTTTGATGTTGGCTGTTGGTTTCCTGTATATTGTTTTTATTATTTAGTTATGTTCTTGTTATCTCTGAAATCTCTTTGTGTGGCTTGGATACCAAGTAATTGAGCATAAGAAGAGTTTGGCAATGACCCTTCTGCTTCTATTGTGTAGAACACTTTGAGGAGTATTAGCTATTTTATGAATTTTTGGTATAATTCATTGGGAGACATTTTATTGAATGCATTTTTCTTATTTGGTGATGTTTTAGTTACAGAGGTTTCAGTTATTTTATCATGAAAAATACTTATAAGAAAAACTCATGGTGCTGAAAATAATGGGCTACACAACAATAGGACCAATAAGGATGCACAATATATGCATCAAAAGCACACTAAGAAAACATCCATGTTCCATTAGCAGTGGAAGGAAATAGCACAGAAGGGAAACAGAAATTGACAAAAAGCAGCCTATGGATGTTAGGGAGTCATATTGATAATATATAATTAGATTTGTAAAACAAAAACAGTTCAAACTTTTGATTCATAGGCAATCCCACCAACTAGAGATCAAGCAGCAAATATGTTGTGTTGTGGGTTTCTAGGATGTGGAGAGAGTGCACCTGAAACACAAGTCGGAGCCAATGACCAAAATCCCAGGAAACTGTTTTGAGATTGTTCATTATTTCATCATTTGTTTTCGACTGTAATACAAGCCATTTAAGAACAGAATGGTATAGCAAAATAATAAAATCCCAGAGACAGATATTAGGGTTCAAGCTGAAGATCATAAAAGTAAAACAACCAACTAGTAGGCAGACCTTACCTCTAACACAGCTAGGGCAATCCTGACTTCAGCTTGACTGAAGAGTGAATAATCTGCATGCTTGTCTCTAGCCACTTTATATTCCTTTCTTGTATTTGGATTAAAGGCATGCACCACCACTGATCAGCTTCTATGGCTGACTAGTGTGGTTGCTGGGATTAAAGATTTATGGCACCACTGTCTGACCTGTAGTGCTGATTAGTGTGACTATCTTTGCTCTCTGATATTTAGGTAAGCTTTACTTGTTAGAACATAAACAAAATGTCACTATAGGACAAAACCTTTTAATCTACTACTTGTGATTAGCTCATTTCGTGAATTTTAGTAGATACTTAATATTTGATGAATACCTGAACATGTCTGCTTTTACCTTTAAAAATAGGTAGGGTATTGAAAAGATATGTTTTCAACTTGCAAATATTAAGAGGAATATTGGTACTGAAGGATTTGAAACAGATTCTCTTTGCTTGAGTCTTAACTCCTCCAGTGTTTGATAGTAACTGAATTGTAATTATTGTGACATTATATGCCTCATTTTGATCACCTATACTTTTCAACATATCTACTAGTAATCTAACTTGGTGATGATTCTAATGTTGTCTTAAATTATTTCATGGAAATCATTTAGTATAAACCAGGTTAGTGTTCTGTGAAACTGAATTCCTACTAAATTCTTGCTTCTTTTAAGGAAATACCCAAATCATACAGTTTTGAAAACCTAGATTCACATACAGAATAATATTCTCCTTGTTACATAATAATCAAAACACACCCATGTTGCACTGGAGGAATTATGTATCTATCTATTATCTTTTTTAGATTTTTTTTGATATTATAAAGGTGTAACAACAAAACTAATCTATATCAGTAGCTGTTTCTGGAGTTAATAAGACTGCATTATGCAAATATAAAAGGTAAAATGGCTAAGAAATAAGAGATCTGTGTCTCACAAGTATAAGTAATAATCAGTGATTTTTAACAGTGTGATTTAAAGATATTTTAGATTGAGTCATCATTTTCAGTACGGTCTCCTATAGGATTTCTTTTTGATTTGTTCATAATAATTTGATTTTTCTGTAGCATTTAGTCATTTAAGAAATGTCTAGTCCAATTTCTTTAAATGGAATAATTTTCTTTAGCTATGCATCCAAGGCCATCTCCCCTACACAATCCATCTCCAGAAGCACCAACAGAGGCTTTAGAGAAGCATTTGTCCCTCTGAGAAATCATAGGGCACACCTGTTCTTCCTTAGAAAATGAAACTCTTGAGATAAATATTTGATGTGCTTTCATCTCTGTATATTCTCATTCCTCTAAATATGCATTGGCAAAGAAATCTCTCAAGCAAAATGGTGAGTCACCTTACAAAGCCAGCTACTGCAAGGATGATTATTCTTCTTTGTCCTGTGGCTCATTTTTTATGGATGGAACACATCAGTCTGGCCCCATAGCTAGGTTCTATGCAACAAATTCAAAACACTTGGAAGTTACTTTTCTGTGTGGGCACCTATTCTTTATATGACCAATATGAAATTTTGTGGTTCTATAAAACATTAATTTCCATGAAAATTTTCAAATAATTTAGAAATTTAATATATCAGAAGCACATTAAGTGGCTAAAATGAACACTGATTATGATCTGTGGAAGTTAACATCTCTGCTATGCAGATACAATAATTTCAATCTAAAAGGGAAGTAACTGAAGAACCAATTACATGAAATATTTTCTCAAAGTTATATAACCAACCTTATGTTTCATTTGCTTTACATTGAGGTAAGTTCTCACTACATAGCTTATTGTGACCTCTAACTCCTCATTCCCCCTTGACTTTCCTCTTAAGTGTAGAGATTGTAAATGTGAGCCATCATATCCAGTGCTTAAGGCCAACATTGTATCTTGATTTTAAACTCATGAAGATGTTTACATAACCTAATCTTTATTTTCCCCCTATATATAGCCTCATTTCAAATCATCTGACTCACATGGGAAAATCTATTGTAATTTACAGAAGCTCTATATCTGCAAAAATTCTTATTAGATAGAAGTTGGAATTCTTGATTAAAATTACAATGAAGTGAAGGATCATATTACGCAGGTCTCCTCAGTCTCAAGCTCTCTCCTTTACTTTTGAATAATGTCTATTCCATGCTGAGTGCTTAATAAATATTAATTATGAAGATGCTGCACAGAATTTATTAAAATGAATGTAGCTCTATCAAGTGCTTAGATTTCTTAAGAGGACACTATCAATTCAATGAACTTTACTTTATTATAATGTAATTTTAGCTGTGGAAGAGAGAGTAAATGATCTCTAATCATTTTGAGTATGATAGAGAAAAAAACAGTGTGTCCACTGATTGGAATTCCAATCAATGAAACTACCATTGACAGAATGCATTCCTTATGACAAGAATATCTAAAAACATTTCAACCATACTAATGTTTAATATTACTATAAGTAGGAAAAGGCTATACTTTTTATTTTCTAGATGTTGAAACTGAGTTGTTAAGGAATAAAATAGACAAACTGACATCTAACCTCATGTTTATCTAAAATTGGTATATTAAATGTATACTATATATGCTGTATAGAGAATGCTACTCTTGATGTTGCTACATATTCTTGAAGCATGGTGTGGGTTAAGAGTGCCACTCAATCTCATATTCATCATTTCTCCTTTGCAAATGGTGGTAGATAAGCAGTTTTGTTACCCCGTGTACTGAGAAATAGGTCTACTGGTATTTAGAGCAAAATAATCTTTTTCCTTAAGAAGATAAATGTCATATTCACTCTGTCATATTGTGGATCACAATGAAATTATTGTTATAATGGAATCAAAAGTTGATGGTGTAGTGGCACAAACCTGCTATCTTAGTATTTGAAGGCAGTGGCAAGAGGACCAGGGTTTCAAAATCTTTTAGTTACATAGCAGGGTTTTGGCCTGTCTAGGCTACATCAGCATCAGACTGTATCTTAAAATATCAAACTAAGCCCATAAATAAATCATCAGTAATAATGTATGAGAATATAGAATTCACTATGAATAGGGAATGTAAGAAATGAGTATTAAGAATATCTTAAAACACTTGCTAAAAGGAAAGCAGTCTAGTTAGTGAATGGAGGGAATCTTAATAATACACTACATAGAAAAGAAAGGCTATAATGTGTTTGGAAAGTTTACAGTATATCCATAAGAAAATACACTGATTTATTCTGCCCATGTTCTTAAACAAAACACATTTTCAATAACTGCTACAGAACTTCTGGAAAATCCATATCCACAGATGTATGTCTAAACCATCCTATTTCCATCCATAAAAACTGTGGCTTGGACATGGCAATCTCTTGTAAAGGTGTAGCAATTTGTTAATTGTCTAGTATGTTTTATTTCTTTTCCCTGGTATATCTTCAGAGATGCCTTAGGTTTTGTTACATAATCCCTGTTTTCATAATGCAGCCTTGAATACATTAGGGGAAATCAAAAGATAACATACTATCAAGTATGTAGGATCAGATACAAATGCATTAAGCTCTGCGGTCTATGAAACTTAAACTCTAAAAAACTGATTCCTTTAAAAATACTTAACCTATGGACTTTCTATCTTTGCAATATATGTCCAAGTAGCAAAATCACATAGATTTGTATGATGGTTACTACATATCACAGAAGGCAAGAAAAACAAAATCATGGGAGAAATTACATCTAAATCACAAATAGTGTATGCCTTTGTACATGCAGATATGAGCATACATATATAAAATGCACACACACTCTGAAAGATTAGGATGAGTCAAGTCCATAACTCACAATTAAAACAAGAGAGTACAACCTGATCGTCTGTCATGCATCCCTCTTTAGTAAGCTCTCTCATTTCTCCCTTACTAGGTCAGCCTACTTACACTCTTATAGTGCTTCTGACAGTGACTTCATAAAGTCTTGCAGGGGCAGCATCTTTGTTTCTTAGAGAATTACATTTCCAGAGGTGATGTTTCTTAAAGCCTTCATGGCATATCAAAGGAGAGAAGTATGAATGTAAAATGATAGTTCACTCAGTATTGTTCTTTCCTATTATTCTATTCTACTTAGAATTTCTAGCATCAGTTCTGCTCCTACAGCACCTTTCTTCCATTATTTACTATCTCTTAGGATCACATTGCTCTCTGAAACTGGTTTTCAGTGAGGGTCTTATTTAAGATCTCTAAAACAACAAAGGCAATTGGAAGTCATTTTAGATATGGACTCATAATAAGAGGAGTGCTAATGGATCTACATTAGCAGAAGCAGTAACTTCTCTCATACATATGGCTGGCCTCATTAAGGGAGGCCTGTTTGGTAGTTGGTTTACATCGGTATTATTATAATACCTATTTTATGTGAGAAGACAGGTTTAAGTTATGAATAGTCAAGGCACAAATTAGCCTTGCTAGTATTTGAGTTTACCTAATACTTCTCTTTTCTAGGAAACCACAGAATCAGGTAAAGGAAAGTAGTAGCAAATTATCAAGAATAAATGAGACCATGATTGGGAAGTATGAATGAAATTTACATGCTGTTATATTAGAGAAATTTATTATAAACTGTGTGCTCAGCTTAGGTTTTACTGGAGAAGTAATGTACAAACTGAATTGTGAAATTAAAGCATGGATTTTCTGGGTTAAGAAAGCTGGAAGAGGTGCTTCAAGAAGAAAAGGGCATATGGGAAGATGTAGCTATTTGAAAACTATGATTTATTTTAATAGTTCAAAGGAACTTCATACACAGGCTAAGGATAAAAGTATACATATCATAAAGATCGTGAAAGGAACAAAGATTTGCTCTTTTCCTAACAGTGATAGTAAGCAAGAGTGGGTCCTAGTAAGATTTTCTTTAACAAAGACATGGATAGTTGTAAATCTATGACAGACTTCCACCAATATTTGAGATGACTTATAAAGAAAAAAATGACTTGTAGAATGAAAGATTTCAGTCCATTTTTCAATAATAAAAGAACAGTGATTTCAACATGTGGCAAAGATGAATCACTCACCTTAGGCCTAAAACTGAGAGAGAGAGAGAGTGGGGGAAGGGAGAAAGAGAGAAAGAGAGGAAGGGAGTGAGGGAGGGAGGGAGATAGAGAGGGAAAGATGGAGAGGAAGAGAGAGAGGAAGGGAGAGAGAGGTAGGGAGAGAGGGGGGAGGAGAGAGAGCAGGGGGGAAGGGAGTGAAGGAGAAAGAGAGGGAGAGAAGGGGGAGGGAGGGAGCTAGAGAAAGGGAGCAGGAGTGAGCAAGCAAGGGAGAGAGGGAAGGAGGGAGGGAAAGAGAGAGAGCTTCATACCTCTGTGCCCCTGCAGGGGGGAGGGATAATGAGGTAATATGGATTTGGAATATCCTCAGTGACATGAAGATGTCACACTATGCTGACATTGCATAGTAATGTATTTGTTGAATGAATAATAAATGGTACTCAAGGAAATAAGGTGCTCGTAGCTTATTAGTAGTAAGTATTCAAATAATTTACTTAGTACACTTAAAAATAGAGTGCATAAAACAAATTATTTTTTTAAAAAACGGGAAAATCTTAAACATTTAAACACATAAATATAGATTTTATAAACTATTATAAGCAAGTTTCCCCATGTCATACATGAATACTTAACACGTAAATACAAGAAAAAAAATGATTTGTTACATAATGGTGACCAGGTAAGAATAGGTGTCAACTAAACAATTTAAAACATGTTTATAATGAGCTTGTAGAGTTCTAGCAACTACTTCAGTACTTTAGGCCACCAGGTGTCACTAAAGATTAAACAATAGCAAAAGACTTCCCAGTGAGTAAATTCTACAGAGGCTTCTGACAAGCT
Organism: Cricetiscus sungorus; assembly: GCA_030556225.1. NCBI lineage: Eukaryota > Metazoa > Chordata > Mammalia > Rodentia > Cricetidae > Cricetiscus > Cricetiscus sungorus. Next base: position 57,439,061 of record JANBXA010000007.1, read on the forward strand.
AAGCAAATGAATGAGATTATTAATTTTAAAACTAATAAGGAAAGGCCTTTGAGTATTGTTCTTGTTTCTTTCTGCCTTCTTCCCATTACCTCCAGAAGAGTACAATAAGTGAAGAAATCCTATACTGAATTCATCATCTAATTTTCATAACTTTTGCCTTCTAATTCTAATAAGAGAATAGTCACCACAGTCCAGCGGAGCATACTTTTTGTTTCAGCAATTTGTTGAATTGTGAATAATATTTTCATGCTCCACTTTTCTCTGACTTCATAAAAGGATACTGTCCTGGCCCATTTCTATTAATGAGCCATTGCACAGCCACCTTGCTTGTAAGGGGAATAGCATAGGCTGAGCATATATCGATGATAATGGCCACGTATAATGGGTAGTTAATCATGAAGAAAATTCATTAGCTGAATGTCACCAGGAGCCTGTGTCATGTGGCAAATGAACATGGGATAGCAGTTTGAGTTTTAATTTCTGCAATGAGCTTTACTAAGAAAAAAGCAGAAAGAGAGAATGAAACTGAAAAGAGAATTAAATGGTGACAGATACAGGTGGAATCTGGGGAGTGACCTGAATTACTGGAGCGTTTGTTATTCATGTAAACATTTCTACAAGTTATTTAATGCAAGTAGTTCACTTCTTAAATTACCTGAATATTTTTAAGTCATTGAACTTTAAAGCATATATAGTCTTTGAAAACAGAAATGTTTTTGTTTGCTTTTGGTTTCAGAGAAAGGGTATCTCTCAGTATAGCCATGGCTATCTTGGACCTTCCTCTAGAGAAGAGGCTGACCTTGAACTCATAGAAATCCACCTGCCTCTGCCTCTTTACTGCTTGGATTTTAAATGGCATGTGCCACCACTAAACAACAAGAAATATTATTTTTGTTTCAGACTTCATTAAAAAAAAATGGGCTCACCATATAGTCCAGCTATATAGGCTAGCATTGAACTCACAAAGTAGTATGTTGCATAGACTGACCTCAAACTTGAAGTGATACATGTGCTTTCATCTCCTGAGTGTTAGGATTACAAGTATGCATTTCCACTCAAAGCTAATTTTAGGTCTCTTCCCATGTTTTCATTTTCTGATTTTATTTTATATTCCAACCTCAGTTCTCCATCCCTCCTTGACTCCTCCCACCCCCTCACCACCTTTCCTCACCTTATCCCAAGTCCAATTCACCTTATAGGTAAGGACTCCCATAAAGAGTCAACATAGTTTGGTACAATAGTTTCGGGCAGGGCCTGGCCCCTGTCCTATGCATTAAGACTGAGCATGAAATCCCACCGTAGGGAGTGGGCTCCAAGAAGCTAACTCATGTAGTGGTATTATATCATGGTCCTACTGACACTGAGCACGGCATCCTACCCTAAGGAATGGGTTCCAAAAAGCTAACTCATATGCCAGGTTTGTATCATGGTCTTACTGCCAGAGGCCACCATGATAATTCAAACTTCACAACTGTCTCCCCTACATGCAGGACCTAGTTAGGTTCCCTGAAATCTCCACAGTTGTAGGTCTAAAGTTCATGAGTTTCTCTGAGCTTGGGTCATCTGTCTCTGTAGATTTCTCCTTCATGATCTTGACCCCCCTGGATTATATGTCCCTTTCTTCACTTTGCCTGGATTCCCAGACCTCAGCTTGGTTCTTAGTTGTAGATTTCTGTGTCTGATTCACTTAATTACTTCATGAGGGCTCTATGATGATAGTTGGTGATGGGAGATGTGACTCACAAAGATAGGATAGATGATATTTTCTTTAAGTCTTACAAAATGTTAATGGACTAAATATTGTTAACTGTGATTCTTATTTGATAACTGTTGTATGGTATATTTTGCTATGTTAAGGTTAAACCCCTTCTTTTACTTTAGACAGAAAAGAGGAAATGATGGGAGATGTGATTCTGTATATATGTTTCTCATACTGTTAATAAAGCCCTGTGGCCAATAGAAAACTAGATAGGTGGGGCTAGGAGACTAGGAGGAGGAAGAGGAAGTAGTAGGTGGAGTCGAGATGTAGCCCGGGAAGAAGCAGGAAGCTTGCCGCGTGGCTCCCCATAAGACGACCACGTGGAAATACTTAGATAAGTAGAAATGGGTTAATAATTAAGACAGAGCTAGCCCATAAACAGTAATGGTAACTGGCCAACAGGATTGTATCAAATATAGAGTCTCCTGCGTGTTATTGGGGGCCAGGACGCCAGACCAGCGACTGGCGGGCTGGCGGAAACTTATTTGGGGCTGGCGCAGCTATGGGCCCTGGCTGGCGGGCTGGCGGGCTGCCGGAAAACAACATGCTACAAGTTGGAGTATTCATGAATCTAATTCTAGAGTTAGGCCAGTTCAGGCATCCTCTCTAGTATTGCTAGGAGTCTTATTTGGGGTCTGCCTTGTGCATTCTTGGGAGTTACCATAGCACCAGTTTTCTCCAATCTCATAGCAGTTCTCTCTATTAAAATATCTTTTTTTTTATTTCTTTTCCACTACATCCCTCCCAGGCTAGGACATTTTGTTTCCTCCTGTACTCATCCCCCTCACCTTCCTCTTACCAACCTCTCCCACGCCCAGTTTGCTCTGATTTCTTTCAAGCTATTACCTAGCTAATATCTAGCTATTACCTAGATAATATCCAGGACCTGGAAACAACCTAGGTGCCCCTCAACTGAAGAATGGATAAGGAAAATATAGTCCATTTACACAATGGAGTACTACTCAGTGGTATAAAAAAAATACTGACCTCATGAAATTTTCAGGCAAATGAATGGAACTAGAAAAACCATCCTGAGCAAGTTAACACAGACTCAGAAAGATAGCCACAGTATGTATTCACTCATAAGTGGATATTAGATGTAGAACAAAGGATAATCAGACTAAAGTCCACAGCTCTAGAGAAGCTAAGTAAAATATAGCATTTTAGGTCTTTATTAGTCAAGTCTGAATACTTTGTGGAAATTAACTCCATTTCATATTTATTTCAAAGGCACTGGGTGTGATTCATTCTTTTATACATGATTCTTTAGTGTAGAACATAGCAGGTACTTGTGTAGTTTTGATGATACATGGTAGATGATATTAATATGAAGTGTCCTTGTGGAGATATCACAAGGATACTTTGTGATATACTTGTTGTGTATCACACAGGAGGGTGATGAGAGCATGGGGGCAAAGGTATGCAAGTTACCAATTAGCATTTTTATAAATTCTCTATATAGAGCATAAAACATACTAATGTCACAGAGAATAATAAGAAAACATGGAGGTGTTATAAGACCTCTAAGAAAGTAGTATGTAAAGAGACACAGTGAGAAGCCAGCACTATTCAGCAATTATCAAGGAGAGAGATACAGTCTTCAAATTGATAGCCTTTACTTCTTCATGTAACAGAGATAGACACGGTAATTCTCTAGCATATTGCAAATTCACAATAAGGTGTGTTATTTGTGCTAAGAGAAATCACCTCCAGGTTGTAGAAAACGGTTATAGTAAGAAAGAAAAATGTGATGCTAGCAGCTATAGTAGTTGGTGTAAAGAAGAGGCTTTCTTAAGAATAAAAAAATTCTAGTCAGTGAAAATGGTATGTATCTACTGCAATAATGAGTATTTGTTTTGCTAGACATTTTAAAAATGGGCATGCACATTTCTGACTGATGAATACAAGCCAGCCTAGGCAAATTATTTGACAGTAATTTAAAAACTCCTTTTAAGTGCCAAAAGAATGGACACACCTCCTTTGACATATCAGCACATCTTGATGGCACACAGTATAAATAATATTTTGAAGACAAAGGCGTGAGTGTATGAAGGACCTTATTATGCTGTCATTTTTATAGTAAAAAATAAAATGCAGCCTGAGTATTCAATAATATTTGAGAGGTCATGAAAGTATGGAACATCAGCTTGATGAACTAATAAGCACTCATGAAGTGTTAATTAGCATTATGAAACAAAAGGACAGCAAAACATTAAGAAAAAAGCATACTTTAAAGTCAAAAGTTCAGGTTTATTATTCTGTCTTAGATATATGCATTAATTAAGGTGAAAGAGAAAAATAACCAGTTTACATCACATATTTAGTAAACAATGATTAGGTTTGTAGCATTTTGCCTAGTTTAAGGTATAAAGTTATACCCTATCATCAGTGCAAGAGCTCATGATGCATATATGGGTACTGAGTAAGTTATGTTGGTAGGGTTGGACTCATGGAAGGAATAAAAGAGAATGAATGAGGTTGGAAAGTAAGTGTGGACCATTATTTGCATGTAGTCTATTACATACTTCATTGAGTCTATACAATTTAAAATTTGCATTTTATCATGATGATATATGTATAGATGTATTAACAGGAGCTCTCTGGAGAAGTAGCAACCACAGAATTGATATAGTAAAGCAATTTTTTCAACAAGTGCTCTCAATGCATCTATCTATGCTGCCCACTAGAGAAACTGAGAACACACTGAATGCTCAATCCACAATTCTTGTGTTGAAAGTTCAAGAAGTCAAGGAAAATATCTACATTGCAGTCCTCCTTGAAGGCTTTAGGAAGCTAGGGTCTGGTGTTTACAAAACAAGTCAGCAGAAGTGGCAGCTACAGCTGCTAGCAACTACAAGGAGGCAAGGTGAACTTTCCAATATGGAAGTAAGGATGAATGAAGGCAAACAAACAATTCAGGCCTCTCTTCTGGCTCTCACTATAACATGCCACTCACATTTAGGTTGTATCTTCCCACCTAAAACAATCAAATAAAGATAATAATAACAATAATAATAATAAAGATAATAATAATAATAATAATATCCTTACATGTTTGTCTAGTATCTTATGTCTCTGATTTCAGAGCCAGTCAAGTTGCCATATTAGGATGGTCAACAAAGTCAACCTAAAATGAATAATTTAACAATTTGAATATACTCTCTTGTAATAAGTACTCTAATTCAAAGATTTTGACTTTGGTTCTCCAAAGATATATCTTATTATTGAATAAGGGGGAAGATATTAGGAAAAAGCAGGATACTTCCCTTCACTGTATTAATAGAGGGAATAATAATAATAATAATAATAATAATAATAATAATAATGTGCATTGTATTTTAAATGCAGAGTAAAAGCCTAGAGGTGATATTACTGTTCCAGTTACAGGAAACAGGACTCAAAAAGCAGTGTAGTATAAAGTAACATCATGAGCTTCATGAGCTCTATGCAATGCATATTAAACCAATGATTTATAAGAGTAAAATACGAAAGGTGTGTTACAGTGCAATAGACTGGCCACTACTATTTTGAGGAAAGAATAAATATACTGCTCTGCTGAACTCAGTGAAGCACAGTTCATTGAGTATATTATAAGGGAGCCAAGGGCTGCTCACCTGTGGGTATCTCTATTATGGAGATATCCTTCTCTTGTAAAGGTGAATTGACATGTGTGCATGTTCACCTTCCTGTCATGTAACTGGTGCCATGAGAACGTAGACAGTTTTGATAGGCCATTGAAAAGTTTTGAGAGGTCACCATGAGTTATTGTTCACAAATTTGCCAGGTCATAAATCTCTGCCCCATAAATCACAGTCATGCAAATAGGGGCTATGGGTCATGTAAATAAGGCAAGTCCTAGTTTGTCCAAATTCAGTCCTAGTCAAAAGATTTTTTCTACAGCCAAGGGCTTCAGTTCTGTTGTGCCACGTTATAATTTTCCAAGGTCCACAGTTTGGGATTCACAGACCACATCTGGGAAAAGCTCATCATTTAAACTGCCTCCATTTCTGGGCTTTATTAAAGTCCTTCTATCTGTATAAGCTGCAACAAATGACTCACTGGAAAGCTAGGAAGTTTACAAAATGGGACATATATGTTACTTTCACCTAAGTGTGCCTTATCTCATTGCCCAGGTGAATCAAACACAAAATTGAAAGTAGCCCCTGACACTTCAAGTTTAGTGATGGAGCATGTTGTCTTAATTGTTGCTGACAAAATCATAAGCTGAATGACAGACATATTTGAAAGAGATTTTCCAATTTGTGAGTAGTATTTCTTGTAGTTCAGCCCTTCCACTGGGTTGAAGGAGATTTGCTTCTTTATGTTGCTTTTTCCTAATACTGACCTGACTTTACTGTGGTCATTAGTCCTCTACCATCAGTGGCATTAGTGTGAAGATAGGATCATCACTTAAAGTTTTGTTAGCTATTGGATTTCAAGTATTTTTCTTACTATAACATTTGCATTTTGAAGCTACCCTAAACATTTTTATTTTATTTTATTTTATTTTTGAGACAGTGTTTTTCTGTATAGCTTTGAAGCCTGTCATGAAACTTACTCTGTAGACCAGTCTGGCCTTGAACTCAGAGAGATCTATCCCCAACTGCCTCTAGAGAGCTGAAATTACATCTAATATTCTAAGATGATTTTTATATTGTCTGTTATCTTAGTATTGTTTGTGTTGTATGACATTTCTTGGAAGGCAAAAATAAATGTATTTTTTACCCCTATATAGTACCATGATTACAGGAGAAGAAAATGATTTCATTCTTGTCTAGTTTAGAGAACCACTCAGTTTAGAAGAGTGACTAACATGACTATTGTTATTTGTAAGAACAATGATGACTGACGTGCAGCTGGCTGTAGAACCAAAGCGTCCATCATAGAATTGGTACTGACATAAGAAAGCTGTAGGTCAGAGAGTCCATAAAGCTGCTTTCCCAACTTGGAGCTATGACAGTGAAATTTTTTTAACGATAGCAGAGTTTTGCTTACAAATCTTTGAAGAGGGGCAAAATAAATCTTGCAAATTTCAGGAAATCCAGAGACTTGTGAATTTTGTTTCTTAAAACTTGTCGAGTCTTTCCTACCCTTTCAGGAAGGAAAAATTTTTAGCACTATAACTACAATAGTGGAATAGTTATGGTATGGTGCCAATCAGAAGATACTTTAACATATGTTCATAATGTATATATGCATTATGAACGTGTTATGTACATGTATATATGTAGACATTCATATATATAATATCCTTATCTATATGTAATTTATTAAAAGCACAAATAGATCTTTATGTTAAATTTATCTTAGATACTAAAATTGATTTTTAAAAGGAAATGTTATTTTCAGATTAAATGTATGGCTACTATTTTGTCTATATAATTATATATACATTATATAATTATATGGCAACAGTCTACACCTACACAAATATTACAATGGATAATTTTTTTACACCAAATATATCACTACAGATATTTTTCAATTTCATGGCAATATTTCTGACTATGAATATTTTTTAACTAAAAAAGGTATGTTTCTTATTCTGTGGTATCACTCTGACTTTAGGAAAAGAAAAGCTACATTCTTGACATGTATCAATACCACACAAATATCTTTGCTTACAAAGTAAAACTACAATAAAAAAACTCCCATATTTTAACTTAAGCACCCTTCTCTAGGTTTTCCTGAAGTGCTTCTACTTCCTAAAAGGCTTATCTACAGATGCCTCAGGAATGACAACAGTGTCCCCAGATTGCAGAAGCACAGTTGCAAATCAAAGTAAAACAGAATGAAGACTGTTGAATGAAAAAAATAAAAAGACACATCAATATCCTACATTATAAAATTTAAATCTATGCCTTTGCCACCTTGACCAATTCAATCTAGAATCTAAAAGCTTTGACTTCCTGACAAAGACAGTCTCTCCTGGGTACTTGAAACTACACGGTTATCTTATTCATGGAATTTTCTCTTTTTTCAAGTGAAAAATAAACCCTGACATGTGCTTGTGTATGCTTACCACACACACACACACACACACACACACACACACACACACACATACACAACAGAGAAGAGAGAGAGAGAGAGAGAGAGAGAGAGAGAGAGAGAGAGAGAGAGAGGAGAAATGTATATAAAAATCTTTGTTTACATCCAGCTCCAGCAATAAGGTCTTAAGTCTGGATTCTAGATGGCTCAACTTCATAAAAGTTTGTTCATTTCTCATACAAGTTCATCTGAGATTATTCTCAACTAAGGTTCTTCTCTACACAAAGTCTTTTAGTCTCTACTGTCTACAATCTTGAGACACTGCCTTTAGTGGCTACTATAGAAGTGAAATCGAAGAACACATATGATGTTTTAGTGAATCAGGACTGAGTGCATTAAAACATTTCTGCTCTTAATTCATTGGCCAAATTGCAATTCATATGTTTACAGAGTGATTCTAAAATAGGATGAAATAAGAACCCACAAAGAACTTATATGGAAAATATATATGATTGACTGTTATATGCAGGTTTTTTCCCACCTGCTGCCAGTCTGGTCCAACTCTTTGTTCTTCCCCGCCGGCCGCCCGGTTCTGCTGCCACGCGAGCCCCAAATAACAGGCAGAGACTCTATTTGATACAATGCTGTTGGCCAGTTACTATTATTGTTTATCAGCTAGCTCTGTCTTAATTATTAACCCATTTCTACTTATCTAAGTATTTCCACGTGGTCATTTTATCTGAGCACGGTGGGCCGGCATCTTGCTTTCTCCATGCTCTACATGCTGACTCCTCCTAACTATTTCCTCTTTCCTCCTTGTCTCCTTACCCGCCTATCTTGCTTCCTTATTGGCCACAGTGCTTTATTCATTAACCAGTATGAGAAACATATTTACAGAATAACATCTTCCATCAATTGACAATCTCACCAGTGTACATAAACTTGAATATTTCTTATTGGACTTTTCCAAGTCAGATGTTTGAATTTATAGCACATTATATCTTTTGTTCATGACATTTGTAACCTGTTGAATAAGTAACTACTCTTCTTTACTTATTTGCACAGATTTCCCAAAATAACATTTAGTTGTTCTTTCTGAAACATGATCTACAAGTTGTATTAACTTGAGCTGATTTGTTGAATTTAATGTAATGACATGAGGTACTCCTTGTGATATTGGTTTATAGATGCAAGGTCTATGATGTAGGATTAAGGTCTATCTCTCTTTGGTTTATAAATAGAAATAGGTTACTTAGTTGATAATACCTTCTCATTAAGAAATAGTTACTCACATTTGACAGCAGCATATAGTTAATTCAGACAGTCTTTGGAAATAAAATATTCTGAAATCAAGTTTTAATTTCACTAGCTTCTAACATCTAGCCACTGAAAGGGTATGTGGTCTTGGTAAATTAATTGAATTTCTTGATGATTTCATTTTTCATATTTTAATGGAGTCTTATCTGTCAGATGACTTACTGGTGAGCAATAAAAATCAATTCTGGTGGATTCAAGTAGAAAAGGAATTTATGAAAATCAGTTAATAATTCACAGACTGATAGAAAATTAGGATAACTGAACCAAAAGACTTGATATAAACTAAAGGATCAGTGGCCATGACAACCATAACCAATTTTCTATCTTGGGAGGCATCAGGTCCTGACACTGCCTGAAGCTCACTGAAAAATTGGCATTGTCATACTGGAAGCTGATTATCAATTGTCACTGTGTAAGGTTGTTTCTTGTTGAGACCTTTTGTGTCATGATAATCATACTTAAATTTCTAGGACAAATCTGTTAATTTAGCCTCACCTATGTGCCCATGTCTCTGATGTCAAAAAGCAAACAAAAATGAGTAAAAATGAGTAATTGAACTTTTCTTTCTGAACAAAAAGGGCTAGATTGTTATTTCTTGTATCTTCCCACAAAGGGGTATCCAATATGGCTGTTTACTGGATAACTGAATGTCATCTACAATGTAAGACAATGGTGCTATTATTACTTTGATAGGTCATTTAACACACACACACACACACACACACACACACACACACACACACACACACAATATATATATATATATATATATATATATGTATAGTTTTTTGAGACAGGGTTTCTCTGTGGCTTTGGAGTCTGTCCTGTCCTGGAACTAGCTCTGTAGCCCACGGTGGTCTCAAATTCACAGAAATCTGCCTGCTTCTTCCTCCTTAGTGCTGGATTAAAGACATGCACCATCATTGCCTGGTTTAAATGGTATAATATATTTCATATGTGCTGTTTAGATTTGTTTTGAGAAGCCTAGATTATGTCTCTAAATTCTCATGCAGTAAGTTTCTGAAACAACCTGTTACTCCACATAACTCCTCTATGTGGTCTGATACTTCTGAGTTACAAAATATACATTCATGTGCAATGTGTATTCATATATAAACAAGGCTTGCTATTTCCTGGACTGTGGCATCAGTAAAAACACTCAATATTTTTTTAAAATTCAGGAATCCTAAAGAACTGCTATGAACTACTAAATAACTAAATGAACTATTCTTGCCACACATGAGCAACTGCCTACAGACCTAGTGTGCTGTTACCTTGTTCTGAAACAGCTGCTTGTTCATCTCCATTTTTGCATATCTCATTCTGTAAAGTGGTGTTCCATATTGTAAGAAGGTATAGTATTGCCTACTATTCCATGAGCCATGAGCATAGTTGACATGGCATATAATTGTACTACATTTTATTTCTACTGTCTTAGAATATGTCCTCTCAGTAAGTAGCTTGAATAAATAGCTATTACAGATAACTAAAATAAAATGTTTCATTGGATAAAGTTTAACTTTTTGAGGTTTGCAATTCCATGAAAAAAATGACAAAAGGAATAGAATATCATACTAAGAACATACCCACTATTAATCACTATTAATTTATGCTTTTTAGTAATTTGGCACTATATTAGCCATTTTGTCATTGACATTTGGCTATACTAAAGCTCAGTTATTAGTATTTTATATCATAGTTACTTGGTCTTTACCATGAAACTACTACATAATTAATTTCTCCAGTCATTTTTGAGCATACACATGTTCCAAAATTTCCATGCATGATATGATACAGACAAATAGTTAAGATCCACTTATAGGTGGTTGAACAGATGGCTCAGAGGTTAAGATCACTGGCTGTTCTTCCAGTGGTCTTGAGTTCAAATCTTTCCCACATGGTAGCTCTTAACCATCTATAATGAGAAATATATTCTTTTCAGGTATATCTTCTGTCATGGAAGCATGCATACAAATAGAATATTAAAAATATTATGAACTACATAAAAAGCTGAATGAATGAATGGATAAATTGTTTAGAAAAATCCACTCAGAGCAATCTATAAAGGCCATTACACTGCCATTACCATCCTGTTCCATCTACTGATAGTGTCTCCTGCATTTGATCCCATGTAACCTGCAGTGGTATTGTAGAACTTAATTTTCCCAAAATGTGATGCTCTTTCAAACCTTATGTGTTTTATCTGCTTTCACCCAAAGCTGGCTAGATGGTGTTTTTTCTTTGGGGACACAGCACAAATCCTGGCTCAATGGTCTCCTCCTGGGCTTTCTCTTAGATGATTAACCCAGAGGCTATACTCAGTGGAACCTTTATTATTATCATTATTAATTTGCTCCTTCCATCCTGTGCCTCATTTCAAACACAAATCCTTCAGAGTAACTTGTTTGGTGGACTTCATTTTGAAACAACAAAACAAATCAAAACTTTGATGTATTGCAAATATCACATATCTATCTACTTGTACTGGCTTATTTTGTGCCAACTTGACAAAAGCCAGAAGTATTTAGGAAATCTCAACTGATAAAATTTTCTTACCAGATTGGCCTTGGAAATTTTATTTATTAATGGCTGATGTTGAGTGCACAGCTCAGTGTTGGTAGTATCACCTCTGAAATGCTGGTCCTGGGAGCTGTGAGAAAGCAAGATGAGCAGGATATCCACAAAATACAACTCAACAAGCTGCATTTATCCCTGGGTTCTGCTTCAGTTCTTGCCTCCATATTCCTGCCCCTATACCCTTCTATGAAAAGATGTGATGTAGAACTGTAAGAAAAATGATTTTTAAAACAAGAAAGCTAAGACACCACTTATAACTCACAAACTGATTTGTGTTTTGTTTTGTTTTCTGATAATATTAAATGTACTTTATATCCCTGTTAAAAGTTAAGTGCTACATTCAATGCCAAATTAGCAGCCATGTTAAAGTATACTTTGAGTATACTTTGTCTTAAACTGCTGGTCGGAAAAGAGCATGCTTCCAGACTTATGTTCCCTTGAGATGCAAAGCCTGAATTTCTGAACAAAAAAAAGTTTTTCATTATCAGATCTATAGTTTACTGCTGTCATAGGAGGATTAACATGTAATATATATGTCAAAAGGGTAACCTAATTTTGTCTATGTGAAAGATCTCATACTACCTACAAAGTAAAATTTTTAGAACAACTGGATATTGATGGCAATATATGAATATCAGAATGTACTTCATGTCTCATATAATTCTTCTATATTTGAAACATACACAAATATGGGACCTAATATTTTGATATCTCAGAAATTTATTAGAAACCCTTTATGGATTATGGATTCAACAGAGCTTCTTAGATGTAACAAAAACCCTATTATCCAAAATTAGAAGCTTTGGTTCCTCTATAAGCAGAGGTTCTCAACCTGTGGGTTGTTACTTCTCAGGGACAAAATGACTCTTGTTCAGCATTTACATATCAGATAACCCTGCATATAAGTTATTTATATTAAAATTCACAACAGTAGCAAATTAATGTTTTGCAGTAGCAATGAATAATTTTATGGTTTGGGGTTTCCACAACATTAGGAACTGTATTAAAGGGTCACAGTATTAGATAGATTAAGAATTACATCTCTAAAATAACTGTTAATTAGTGAAGCCTGCTACAGGAATAATGGACAATGTGTGGTAAATCAGTTTTGCTAGAATATTAATAGATACCTCAAAACAATTAAAAGTTGGATATTCCGATCAAGATCAAAACAATATATGTTTCACTTAAGAAAATGTAAAGAAGGAAAACTAAGACAGGAAACAATACTCAACAATATATACCTCTAATATAACTAAAATTCAAACGAATATTAAATATGGATAGATGTTATAGGGTAATATGTTAGGAATAACTTCTTGAAGATTCAGACTTAGAGTAGTAAAAGAGCTTAGTAAAAATAAATTGCTGGTAAAGACAACTGCTGTAAAGGTTGATAAACAGAACGACAATCCCAAGACCAACATTATTGAATAAAGAATAACTGATTCATTGTCCTGTGACCTCCACAATAACACATGAACAGACTTTCTGTAAAATGCAGAAAGTCTATATCAATTGTTCTAATGACAAGAGAATCTTTTTAATTAACTGTTGATAAGCCCACAATAGGATGAAATTTGTTTCTATCAACAAGTTCACTAAATATGAAACTGTGTTATATCCATATCCTGGAATATCATTAAGCAACCTATGTCACACTGATAAATAAATAAAGAGGATATTTTGTAAATTTTATAATTCACAAAAATCATCTATAGTACACACACACACACACACACACACACACACACACACACACACACACAAACACACACATCTTGGATGGATAATACTACTGGTAATAGCCCAGTACAAAATATGAGATGCCTCATATTAAGTTGATGATCAAGCTCTGGGCATTAAGAATCTTGAAACCTTTTAATTATGTGATATATATTATAAAGATTTTACTGGTTAATAATTTTTTATATTATTTGAGATTTTCTTATACTAATTTTAATCATATTCAATTCCTCCAATTCATCCTAGATCCATCCCCTATCTATAATCAATTAATTGGTGGCCTCATTTTATTTTACATATCAAACCCAATTTATGTTGCCCCTGTATTCTGGAATATAATCAACTTATCAGTTGACAAATCACTTGCTCTTTCTCAGCAGCTATGAATTGCAGATAACTCCTGAGCTATCTTATGCTCAACTCTTTTCTCTATCTTGTGGTTTGTTCTGGTTTGGACATGTATTGTGCATGCTGTAAGAATTACTGTAAATTCATATGTGCAGTTTTCATGTGTCTGTAAGTCACTTTTTTCTTGTGTTAATCTTGTAATATCTCTACCTTGGCTCCTGCAATTTATACCCCTCTTCTGCAATGGCTCCTGAGTCTTGGAAGCAGGGATATGATAAAACTGTTCTTTTTTGTGGATTAATGAGGATCGGGAAAAACAGATAAGCTGAATGGATGTTTATTAGAGGAGAAATAACCTACAACAGAGACAGATGAATTCCAGCAGGTTCCTGGTCCCAAGGATGCCTCTGGATGCTCTCTGTCCCTGTCCACCAAGCAGGAGAGCACTCCAGAGTCCTTTCCCTAGACCTAGTTCCCCCAGATCACATATACCCCTGTTCCCACTCCCAATGGGTATGGTTAGTACCATAGGTGCAGACTGAGTGAATATCATTTTCCTTTTAGTCTAAATAAAGACTTAAGCTTGATACAAAACTATATACAAAACAGTGAATAACAAATATGCTCTAAGAAAAGGAAAATCGAGAATATACAAGCTTAAAACATACATATCTAGACCTAGAGAAAGGGCATAATGGAGTTTACAATAGAGTTTTTCTATGATGAAATGTTTAAGTCTAGTACCTATCTAACTAGGAAGAGAGAATAATAATTGTGATAGTCTAATCTTCAACCTCATCAAAGACCTGAGAAGGAAGATCACAATACTAGGGTAGGTAGGGAGTGTGAATGGGCAACTTCCAAATGGTGCAGTGAGGACAGAAACACCAGGCTACCTGGATAGTCACCCAAAGTCTCGCACCAGTTTTGGCTAAGGCCCTGAGTATCTGACAAACCACTACAGAAGCAGGGTGGTAGAAAGGCTGTCTTACTCTGACTTGGCAAGGTTCAGCAGTCTTCTATGTTTGTCTCCTGCAAGCACATAGTACAGCACGTTAAAATCAGTGGTCAAAGTAGGGGCAGTTCTTTGCCCAAGAGGCCATTAACCGAGGTAATGATGGACTTCAGAAAGGGCGGCAATAGTGCACAACATATTTTTCATGAAATGCACTTTGCTGTCAGGAGCAATAGTGTCTCATGTCTACAAAGTACTACAGAAAACATTTAAATGCCATGTTCTGCAGGTCTATGAAGTGTTTGAAGATTAAGCATCTATGTCAGTCTAATCTCATAGGTATTAGAAATATGGGTGGAGATAATCTATAATAACGAGGAACCTAGCTATAAAACTGGTAGAAACTTCCGTGAGTAAAGCAGGGACAAATACTTATACATACATACATACAAACATAAATACATACATACATACATACATACATACATATATATTTAAATCTCCAAAACAGAGGTAGAGTAGAAATATATTGACCAGAGGTAGAACTGAATAGTGCAGCATGATTAAAAAATATCCTAAGTTGTATCGATATACAAAATATCTTGAACAAAACTAAAAGTATAAGCACATAGAATATGGTAAGGTTATTGTACACAAAACAGCATAAATTGAAAGATTTTACACTACATGGTAAAATATATACAAATCATCCAAAAAGGAATATAAACTTAATTTTACATAGGTTACCACATATAAAACCTATAGCAATGTAAGCTGTACATTACTAATATCTTAATATTACTAAGATAATTCACAAGAAGATAGGCTAATCTACCTATATCCCATCTAAACCCTACCTTTCCCAACCATACCCTATACTTGTCTAAAAGAGATATCCGAGTCTAAGCATCACCTTTTATACCCAACCCTAAGTAACAAAAAACAACCCTATGAAGATGAATATTATCCCTAAAAGCCCTACTCTTGGCAATTAGGAACCAATAAAATCACCACTTTCTGAGTTTTCAAAAATAAGACAAGGCTTGTAATTTTCCCACTTGCTGTTAGATCTTGGGCCTCTAATCAAGTTATATTTAAAGCTATAACTGCTTCTGAAATGCTAATGAGGTGAATTAACTAATTTATTTATTTTGGGCTTCAGACTTGTTTACTTGGATCTCTGCCTACCCCCAGTGTGTTTATTAGCAATTATAGTGTTTACACACACACACACACACACACATGCCTATTAAAATGTTTGCAGCTTTTTAATGAACCTGCTTGTATAGTGAAACTGCATTTATGAAAATGTGGGTTAAGTGCTAAGTATGCTTGTGGAAGTGGGGCATTCATACACAGTGCATCATCTATCACCATCCAGAACAGAGCTACACAAAACAGAGGATCTAGTTGGTCACAGTCTCCTGAGAAATTTTCATATGTTCTCATGTATTCAAAGAGAGTGGAGTTATTAGTGCCATTGTGTTTTAGTTTATTAACAATTTAGCTGGGGACTAGAAATGTACTAGATTATAATGATTACCAAGTTAGATTTTGAATATTTGTTCAAATTTAAAAAAATTATTAAATAATCCTGCTATGCATGCCATTAATATAAAAAATCATCCACGAATTAATAATTGCATAGAAAAAAGAATCTATTTTATATAAGGGGATGTTTGCTGAGTACTTTTGAGTGGTTCATATCCCAGAGATCCTGTTTTATCTTTTTCCTGGAGTTTTGGTGACCTAAAGATTTTATTGTCATATTTTCATTGTCTTCTCAGAACAAAGCCACTTTGATTGCAGTAGCCTCACATGGTCAATCTTGAAATAGGAACTGGAAAGCTTTATTATTTCACAATGTTCTCAGTATAGCATATGGATTTATGGCTATGTTTTTCAATGACAATTAAAACTCTTATGAATGATGCCCTGTATGTTCAGCATTTTAACCTTCTTTTGTGGTAGCGTGATGCCTCAACATATTCTTCTCAATGCTGGATGAATAGCTCATAAATTTATTAAGATATGTCTAATTTAATTTATACATAAGAAACACTTCAGAATGATTTTTGAATATGCATACTATATAGAGAGAAACAAGCTTAGAATTTTAACACTTGTACATGCTATACACTAATTCATATTTTGCTACAAATTTCAATAAGCATAAAGGAACTGAAAAATAGTGAATAAGAATGTTTATTTTGAATGGAAATAATGTGAATTCTTGATTACAAATATTAATTTCTGATACTCTACTGAGATGTGATGAAGTGGTCCTTGATTACTCTGTCAATTTGTTTATCAATTTAATGTTTTTTAATTCACTTCATACTTACGAAAATTGGACTATTATGGCATTATTGAACAAAGTATAAAACTATAAGCAAAATGTTGCCATCAAACAATAATTTCATGGAAGTGTGTTCAAACAGGCACACATATACATAAATTTACTGAGTAAGTGAAAGACAAGACACACTATGAACATATATTTCATAAGACATGAATATTCTGCAGTAGAAGGCAATAATATGGTAGGCAAATCTTGTGAAGATGGTATCTTTCAACAGAGTAGATGACTTTATACAAAACTAAGAAAGTTGTCAGACAATGCCATTGATTCTTATGAAATAAAATAAGTAGGAAATCTCTAATAAATAAATGTGTCAATTAATTGCTCTATCATTTGAAATGAGAACTTAAATAATTTTGGATGCCAATATGAATGAATTGTTATTATATGAAATAGCATACATACTAATCAGTATTGAATTTGATTGTAGCATTTTATGTTCATGTGTAAAAAGATTCATATAACTGTCAACACACATAAAAAACATTTAGATAACCACATTTGGATAAAGATAATGTACTTTGAATAACACTTTAATGTTGCTTACTTTGTTTCTACTAAATGACAAATTGATTTAAATTTTAAAATAATTGAAAGTATAAAATAGTAATTATGCATAACATAAATATAAAGTGTTTCATCTTAATTTTAATGTGAAAAAGTGGAAGGATACTCATCATATTGAAATGAAAACCATTTATATTGCAATTGAGCCAGTATTATAAATAATACTTTACATTTTAAACAAAGTTTTTCATGAAAAATTTTGGGCTTTTACATTATATATATCTCATTCTCAAAATATTTGCTATCCCTGAAATAGATTTGTTGTGTTCTAGCAGTACACACCCTCTCAAAGTTCATGTCACACCCACTCATGAGGGTACAGTATAGACGTGTATAGGTTGAAGTGAAGACCCTTTTAGAGTTCAATGTTTCCCTCTATAACTCCAGAACTAGTAATTTTTAACTCTAAACTTTTCAAGAATGTTTTTATTTACTATTATAATGCATGTGTGTGTGTTGTAAGTTCAGGTGTACACGTGGAGGTCAGAGGAGAATATTTGAAAATATTTTCTTCAGCTTGAGTGTTGAAGCTGCACCTTTCTCTTCAATGTGCTGCTTAATTGTTTAGATAAGGGATGTGATTCTAGACAACTTCCCTGTCTCTTCTTCCCTTCTCACCATTAGATTCATGGCATTAAAGATAATTGTCACTATATCCTTCTTATGTACATGACTTCTTGGCTTAAACTTACATTGTCAGAGATGTGTGTCCTTGTCATCAGTCCCCAAGTTGTTTCATAATCTTTTAAAAGTTTAAAAAACTTTAAACTCTCACTTGAAATGAGTGCTATATTTTCATTCAAAGGGAGGTACCCTGTCACAATAACATGCAGCAAATTAGATGATGCCTGTGTGTCTGCCAGAAGATTCTGGAATATCTGCAGTTAGTCCTTAAATGTGAGCATAAATTCAAACTGCAAGTAAAAGTCCTGTGGATGAGAAGTTGCATATATACAATATATAGCATACTGGTAGGTTTTAACAAATGTCTAAAAACTGTTGGGTTATTATGATTACGCAAAACAACAGCAATTTCTACATTTGCCTGTCTCCTGCTCAGGCATGATATTCTCAGATGGTTTTATGCAGTTTTCGGGTGCTTGTTTATGCCACTCTCATTGTGCTGTTTCCCTTTGTAATGACAGGCCTATGACTAGAGATTTTATTAGTTTCTGGGTCCCAGCTTTTCCTAGGTATGCTTTGTCCAATCACCCCCTTGCCACCTTTTTTTTTAATATCTTCTGACTGCTAACCTCCTGTATCCTTGTCAGATGCCTTTTGGAATAGAGACAGGAAGGCAGCTTTCTTGAATAGAGACCTCCATAACTACTGCTGTTGATTTATTCTGACTTTCTCATTTTAAAATGTGAGTTATCCCTGGGAAATTGAGATAAGCCACCATGAACTTTATTTGATCCTTTAAAAAAATGTGGTATTTGGAGAAGAGACTCACTATGAAGATTCAAACCTCTCTGGCAGGCAAAGAGAAAATGAAAGTGATTTATAAATGCTAAAACATCCATTGGGGAAAGATATCAAGTGATTCACCAAAGGTCAATTGGGTGGCCATTTCTGTTCCTTATGAACATTCAGAGAAAGACATAAATGGGGTATTAATCACATACTTTGTACAGACTAAATTAGAAAAAAAAAACAAACAGAAGAGGTAGAGGCATGAATAATGGTATCTGAGAGAATAAATGGTATATTACTTAATTTAAGTGGAAGCTTGGGGTGTTGGTATCATTACTTGGGAACACAAAATACAAAACATAATTTCTTCCACTGTTCCAACTCCTTAGTTTCTTTATCTTCATTTCATTCTATTTATTACCATTGAGGATTTGTCCACATTAGGACAAAGGCATCAGTGGTAGATAATTTGCCATAAATTCAGTTCTTCTTCTTCTTCTCCTTCTTCTTCTCCTTCTTCTTCTTCTTCTTCTTCTTCTTCTTCTTCTTCTTCTTCTTCTTCTTCTTCTTCTTCTTCTTCTTCTTCTTCTTCTTCTCCTTCTCCTTCTCCTTCTCCTTCTCCTTCTCCTTCTCCTTCTCCTTCTCCTTCTCCTTCTCCTTCTCCTTCTCCTTCTCCTTCTCCTTCTCCTTCTCTTCTTCTTCTTCTTCTTCTTCTTCTTCTTCTTCTTCTTCTTCTTCGATTTTATTCACTTGGCTTCCAGCATCTCATTGGTGGATCTGGCTATATGAGATCATGATAGGTAGGTGAGTGGTGAGTATGTTTATACTGAGCTGTTCATTTTGTAATATGTTTCTGTTGTAATGAAGTTTTTTTTCCCTGCATTGATCTAGTCCAAGTACATCCATCAAAAGATAGACTCGTTCCAAAGCTCTTCATCAGCTACCCTTAAAGATTAAAGTGAATAAATATCTTTCAGAGTACGATTCATTAAAATACCTTTTCATGCTAAATATGCATTGGTAAGGAAGTATGAGTTATAATAATTGAAATTTGTGAAAATATCTCTAAGGCAGAGATTCTGATTTTCATTCCTAACAGATAATGATAAAACCTCTGTATTGAGTGCCACACATTATGTCCTATCTATGCTTTTGAGTAATAATAAGCAACTGCTCCCAAGGATTCCCAGTAAAGCATAGGGAAAGAACAAAATTGAATTGACAGATCCACAAACTTCCAAACCTTGCCATTGACAGTGGCAATAGCATCACTGATGTTCATTATCACATATTTCTCACTTTCATGCACTGCTTCAAACCTATATCCAAACTCAAAATTCTAGCAAAGCCTTGGTGACTTTGGCCTGCATTATTTGGAGACACAGTTCTCTGGCTTAAGTAATTTTCTTACCAATTCCATGGAAAATGGATTTGTTTTCTCTAACTTGAGAAATCTCATGGGTAATGAGGAGTGGTGCTTTGTGCCTGCAAATTACTTATATTGGCAGCATCAAGGTACTGGCTAGATGATTTTGACTAGAACTTATAAGTCTATTTGTTAAAACACAGACCTAATTCTATTTGATAAAATATAGCCCTTGGCAACCATAGAATTGTATGAAAGCTTATATTTTAAGAATATGAATCTAAACCTGTCAAGAAAAAAAAGAACCATAAAAATACAAATATACTTGAATTTGTGAGTTTAGTTATATCTCTGAAATGCAGGAACTCAAAGACTTGCAGAATTCTCATCTTACAATATTTCCAGAGGATTCAATCTTTCAGAGAGATTGTTCTCCCCACATTTGAGCCCCACTGGGAAACAGTTCACTCAGTTCATAATCAAAGACATACTAAGGTATTATTTCTGTTTGTCTATATTATAATATTTTATCCATTCCTATCCAATGAACCCCAAGGCAGTGGTCTGGGTCACTGTCCTCCAGAGACTCACTTGGATGATAGTTTAGAGATGAGGATGAGAAAAAGGTGTTCACTGCATAGCACTGTGTCCTATACAAACATGACAGCAATGGACTAACACTTAACTTCTCTTATACTCCCAGTCCTGCTGGATATCCCTGCCTACTCCCTTGGGTGATGGAACCTGAATCACTTTCTAAACTCTCTGAGAAAATAAATGGAACCATTTAGAATTTTTAGAGACTAAGCCCAGAAGTGATAAACAAGTTTTGTCTATTTCACCATCTAGATGACAGGACTTCATGACTATTGAGTGCCTCGATAGATCAGAAGAAAATTGATTACAAGAGTAATGAATTCTCTTCCATTGCTTTTCACATGACAATGTACATTCTATGAGTGCTAGACCTCCAGTTTCAAATTCAAATTAACCTAGAAGCTTACTAAGTTCAATTGAAATTATCTTCTAGCATATGTATTGCTATGCACAACCAGCAAATATGAACACAGGTATGTTTCCTGATGTTTTCTTTTTTCTGTGTCCATCAAGTACTGTTGTCTGCTCAAAAGGCATGCTTGGAAACAATTCTATGTCCTTCCTTACAAAGATAGATGCACCCCAACTGATCGGAGATGTAAATATGTTTCTCATACTGGTTAATAAATAAAACACTGTTGGGTCAATAGAAAAACAAGATAGGCGGGACTAAAAGACTAAAAATAAAAGAAAGTAATAAAAAGGGGTTGAGATATATAACCTAAAATAAACAATGCTGGCCCGCCACGCTCGCATAAAATAACCACGTAAATTTACTTAAATAAATAAAAATGGGTTTATAATTAAAACAAAACTAACAAACAATAATAATAACTGACCAACAAGATTGTATCATACAAAGTCTCTAAATGTCTCTAAATATTATTTGGAACTCGCTTGACGATGGAACTGGGCATCAGGCAAAAAAATAAAATAAAATAAAATAAAACTAACAACTAACAAAAACATGCTCATAAGCTAATAACACCCCACTAGGAGTAATTTCTGCTATTTTTATTTGTTTGTTGTTTATTTGTTTTATTTAGCCTAATTTGACTTGAGAAATGTGACACATACAAGCAATTCAAAAGGAATTTGTTGTTAGTAAAAATTGACCTAGCAAGAAAACACTTGTATAATTATCTCATCACTTGATACAATATAGTAGGAGTCAGGAGTACTCTACACCAAGAATTGCAGTTGATGATAGAGATATTAAAAATATACACGATAGAAATTCCTGTCAATAGGGTTTGAGAATCTAGTCCTCCCACAGTCACTGATACCTGAGTGGAACAAGTGAATGGATACCAAGGAAGTAAAACTGAGTAAATAATTACGGCTCCTAGGAAACCATTTTTGTCATAAATATATATAAAGAAAGACATATTTGGGTAAAGATGTTTCCCTTTTTGGAAACAGTGCCTCTATCTCCTGTTTGTTGGTTAATTGGGCCTAATCCTACAGAGTAAACACAGGCATGTATTCAGCTATGAGTTTCTTCACTAGCCACCAATTTAAAAGCTGCTACTCATATTTGTCAGAATGTCCCCGAAGATAAAATTGACCAGAGCCCTTTCTTCAGGATGCACACCACTTACCCAGAAAGAATTCTCAATGCACCCCACAAGAAAATTTGAAGAATCTTGTTACATTGGTAAAGGCTGAATAGAATTGAAATAAGCAAGTATGGTCTTGCTTCTTCTGTAAAGTCATACCTATATAGACTTTAGTCTCAACTGTACTTATTTTTAGACATCATTCAGGGGGATGCAAACATTTAATCTGGAGGGGAAAATTAGAAAACCTGATATTTTTGTCTTTTTAAATATAATCTTTTAAGCAGTAATATATACGATTAATATCTTATAAAGCTATCAATTGATTGAATGACCCCAAAAGTTCTATGAAGATTCGAAACCTTTTCTAGGTATATGTTAAAATGTGCACCTGTCCTATGCATATGTACTCAGACTGCCCTTATTACTTGCAATATTTACACAGAAACTCTGCAAATTAAACATTTTAGTTGAATCCTTTTGGTGCTTACAGTTTCATTGTATAACAATTTTCAATGAAATCATATTAGACATAAAGGACTGAGATTATGCACTGCTTCTCTTTGTAGCAGTCTTTATTTATCATATTTAAACATGTGAAACTGTGTTCACATATGTCCATCACTTGTACACATAATGCAGAATTATTTTGCTATTGACAACTATTTAAGGTTTTGAAAATAAGTTTGTACATATATTTTTCCTATCAATAAGCCTCCAGAAACTTCAGGTCTGTTACAAAGAGCTTAGTACTTTGTGTCTATTCTAAGTGTTAACTAGTTATGAAGAAAAAGGTGTTATGTGAGCATAAATAATAAATTGGTATACAGAAATAATATATGTGTGGCTTTAAATGAAAATACATGAGTATTCTTTAGGTAAACATCATTTACCAATGTCTGTTGTATAAACAGTATCATTTGAGTCATTATTCATTAGTCATTAACTGCATGTTTAAGTTCTTCATAGGTGGATGTCGATCATTAAAATGGCATGCATTATATAAGGACCATTGCTTTTATAAGTATGTAAATGTGTTTAAACTGAGATGAAATTTCTTCTTTTGTTGGTGCTCTTTCTTGACCTTGTGTCTCTGATGGAATCTAATGAATTTTAATAAAACAAAGAGTGATAAAATTACTGAATTTATGGGCTCAGCTACTGTACACATCTACTCTTGGTAGGGCTTATTAACCTGTAAGTGTGTATTCTGCCCATTTGTTATGGGAGATATCAAATGAGTCAATAATACATCAATAATTCAAGAGCTAATTCAGCTGCATAATTGTATTTTATAGCATTAATGTTTTCAGCTCCTTTGGTCTAAAGCATATCTATTACAATAAAGTCATGTAAAATGGCTCTTCTTTACACAGAGCTTAGTAATTATTATCAACTATTTTGAAATCATAAAAGTACAGAGAAAAAGAGCAATAAATAATGAATTTTTACAGCACATGGTAGATTAAAATGAAAAGAAAATAATGAGGATTTTTATCATTTTTTATGTAACATACATTCCTTTGTGTTTAAAAGTTTTGAACACTATCTTGCCAGGTTATATTTTGTTTGGAATTTCTTCAGCTACAGTGATGACCTCACCAGGAAGTCTAGAGACATTTGAATAGTAATGTAGCTATAAATATTGGGAGGTTTGTGATTTGTGGAAAAGTTTTACATCTATTGACTCTTTGTCTCTTTGTGTTACCAGTAGATAATCTTGATATGTTGAGTCTTTCTGTTTTAGAGATGAGGGGTGCTAATCTAACAGTTATGCTCTTCTACTTTCCCCAAGTTACAAGCCATAAAACAGGCATGCCAAGTATGTGGTCTTTCCATTTTACATATTTGAGTCTTCCCATTGTACCTTGTCCAAGGTGGTATTCTGGTTTCAAGCTTACTCAAATTATAGAGCACGTTTTGCTCTTTGGCTTTACACTATTGTTTGCTGCATTTGTTATGTAATTTCATGGGGATAATTCCATCTTATAACGGATAATCAATTATTACCGATTTCCTGTAAACTACTTAGATCTTTATCAATTTTTCAGTGTACCATACCATAAACTAGTTATTCTTTATTTAAATAAATAGATAGATAGATAGATAGATAAATAGATAGATAGATACACATATAGACAGACAGAAAGACAGAAAGATAGATAGATAGATAGATAGATAGATAGATAGATAGATAGATAGATAGATAGATAGATAACCCTGTTTTTGGCAGAATGTCTTTTTTAGGCTGGAGTATCTACAAGTGAGGCTTTGAATCTAATAATTATGGAGTTTGATATTGATTTATACACCATTATCTTTGGCCTTTCTGTCTAAAGTCTTTATCTTAATTATTCTTTCTTCTTTTATGTACAGATTGTTCTAAATATCAAAATACCAATTTAACATGAGGTTCCTACAAAAAGTCATATCATTTAGGTTAAATTACAAAATTTATGCCTCAGTTGATTTTTGAACCTAAAGTATTGAAGGAAAAGATTAAATATTGAAAATACTACCATTTTGGACGTAACTATCATAATGAAGAAATAACAGATTAATAAGAACAAAAATCAAATCAATTGTAAAGTTCAGTGTTATCTTTGGTTTTGCTATGCAACAAATCATTTATTCTCTTTGAGTACACTTTGATGCCCATTGATAGCAGGTCACATTTATATGAGACATAGTAGGAATTAGAAAGAAGATTATCCATGATCTCAGCTGCTTACAGTCTTGCATTCTAGGACTGACATATATGGCATTAACCAAACATAGATTTCATGTATAATATTTAGTTGTTTTCAATTAATTTTAATTGTTTAAAGAACTTTAGATTCAAAAGCAACTTATATCTGTCACTGCCAGGAGGCCTGGATATTTTTTTGCTCACTTTTAAGATTTCTTTTCTGCTAATCATTTTCTTCTTATTTTTGATGTTTTATTTATTTTAGTTGAAATGTTTTAATTCCTTTGAATTTTTGAGATAGAGGCATACTGTATATCCAAGGCTACCTGAAAATCACTGAGTAGTTATGTTGCAAATCTCCTGTTTCAGCCTTACAAATAGTAAGATGTATCTCATCTTGTCTTTTTCAAATGTATGTGTTGGAAATATGAATAAAAATTACTTCTTATTTATATCCTATAGTTTGGCTTCAATATTTCTGAGTATTAAATTTACTACTTAAGTATATATGTATTATTTATTAAAAGCAAGTAGTATGGGAGCTTGATATATGTATGCAGTGAGAAAATATTTATGTAAGTATATGTTTATGCCTCATATAATTTTGAGGATTGTGAATAGAATACATATGACTTTTAGATATAGAACACAAATGGTGCTGTTAAAATATATGAATTATACAAGGAAATATAGAGTTTGATCATTTTATTATAGACATAATAGATTCTGAGAGATGTTCTTTGTATATGAAGAATGAATTTATAGGAAGCTAGTTATTGTATATCAAACTTATTTTAAACATTTTTACAGTGTTTATCATCAGATTTTAAAATTCTTTTTCAATTGGTTTTAAAACCTGATTTCTAATTATGCTGTGAATCTATAATAACATGTCTCAAGTTTGCCTTCTGCTTTGAGAAGCCTATGTCCAATGATGAGGGAAATTCAAAGGTAAAGCCTATATACTTAATTTATGGAAACATCAAAAGTATCTCCAGCTTGAGAGCTCTTTATAGGCTATGCTATGTCTTCTGTTTTACTTCTCCATTGTCTAAACTTGTTTCCAGATTACTTGCTCAAGACTTACTGCCAAAGGCACTTGCCAACAGATCTCCTATGCACATTTTTGTGCTTAATAATCTTCTATTAGTGGTTCATGGGGTAATACTAAAAGTCAGAATTGAAATGATATTTGGAGTTAGTCATCTTTAGCTAACTGTGTAGTGATGGATAAAGTATTAGCATCTTATGACACTGATGCCCCTTTCTGTGTGAGCTTTTGTGGGTTACAGGGCTATAAAATGGTCACTGGAACACTAGCTCAGACATTTGGGATGTTTGCAGAACGACACATTCTAAGTGACATGCAATACTATTTCTGGGTACTGTTGATGAATTACAAATGATAATGAATGAAAGAGATTTTAAATTTCCAATTAAAGGGGAAATGTAAAGAACACAGGGTTTCTTTGACATCATATAAAGAGATTCCCAACTTCAGCACTTGTAGGGCAGAGAAAATGAACAACAGGCCAAGAGTCATGAAGCTCAAAAATAAAAGACATTAAATTTTCAAACCCTAGCAATTCTGATATGCCAAGGTCAGGACCTTAAACAGGAAAAAATGAGATCATGAAGCTTAAGATAAAGATACTTAACACATTTGTAAATGTTAGACCTCCTCATCTAATGAGACTCTAGAGATGCACCTTTTCAGCCAAAGGCTGATGATTACCAACTGCTTCAATATGGTATAGAGAGTGTTACCTCCCAGGATGAGAAGAGCCTCCTCAGGATCATTATCCTTGCCTATGAAACCAGTAGCCTTTATAAAATTATAATGCATTGTGATTACTGACGCTATCTCTGTATAGGAAGAAAATGGAAGGATCAAGCTACAGAGACACTAAATAGATTTAAAAGATACCTCAATTCAGAAAAGGATAGAATGTTAATCTAGAAATGAAATAACATGTCTATTGATATTTACTAACATATGAATATCTTATTTTGCAATAAAATTTAACACTCAGAAAGACCTTTGGAAATATTCGTGAGTCTAGAAAGATATGGATACTCTAAGTTTTGTAGGAAAAATAAACAAATAAAGTAACACTTTCATGGATGCCATAGAATATGATGAGAATATTATCAAATGAATAAAATTCTTAAACATAATAGAAAGAAAATAGTACATAGTTGCAACACTAAAAATAAGAGTACAAAAATGAACAGAACAGTCCTAGCACCAAGCTACTAGGTAATGTTTTAGATAAATGGCATTAGCACTGCCAAAAAGCCTTCTTATGGGTAAGATTCCTCTATAACCTAAAGTAAATTGGAAAGAACATCACAGTCTGAGCCTTTGATAGTGACATGAATAATATAATCTCCTAAAAATAGAGGCCCAGAGATGAACTTGATATATACACCCAGGTTTTACAAAAGTGGACTGATTTTGCATTTATTTCCAGGGAATATGGACCTGGAAAGTGAAATGAGGGACTGTAGAAGAAAAGCTTGGGTTGGTGAGATTGATCACTAACAAGATAAGTGTATGCTTATAAGCTACAACTCATGTAGTCTTTCATTGTTAGAAGGAATCATGAATTATACAGGAGGAAAGATAAAGGGATTATTAAAAAAAAAACTATCCCCAAGAAGAGTGGGAGCAGCTATTCCCAGTTGTAATGAAGTTACCTATTGTGAAAGAGGATACTTAGTTTTCACACACTAACTTTTAATTCCAACAGTGTTTAAATGAAAAACAAATAAATAATCTATACAGGTGTATACAACTATTTAGTTTGGAGATATTAGAAGAAGATTCAGTGTGTCCATCTAATAGTATGAAATCTATAACTATGAGATATCATAAATCAATAATTTGAGTGTGTGGTACACATCATTAATCTCAGAACACAGGAGGCTGAGACAGTGAGACTTAAACTTCAAATCCCGGGCTTATTATAGAACCCTGTGTCAACATTTTTCAGTTAATGGAATGAAATATAAGAGGCACATAATTACATATTTCATATTATGTTATATAAAAAGAAAATATTGTGTGCATACCAGGTTCATTTTTTTTTTTGTTTTTCACTATTTCTATTTAAGGCTTTATTTTTTCCTTTTATTACAAATGGAATTTCTTCCTCATATAATATATCTTGATTATGATTTCCTCTCTCTCTACTCCGTCCAACCCCTACCAGCCATATCACTGAATCCTATCCATTTATATCTCTCATCAGAAAACAAAGAAGCTTCTATAGGATAAATATAATATAGTTATAAAATAATAACAAAATTAAGAGCTTATGCTCTTGCAAAAGACCAGTGGTTGTTCTCAGCATCCTTTATGCTGGGTAGCTAACAACAGTCTATAATTCTAGTTCCATACAGCTCCATAGAATATCTGGCCTCACTGGGTATATTCATGCACATATCCACATGTATACACATGCACACATACACACACACACACACACACACACACACAAACAGAGAGAGAGAGAGAGAGAGAGAGAGAGAGAGAGAGAGAGAGGCAGAGAGAGAGAGAGTGGGAGGCAGAGAGAGAAGCACACACATTAATAAAAATTAAATATAAACCTTAATAAAATACTAAATTAACCATTTATATTACCTAACCTCAATCTGGAATAACAAACAGGAATGATAGATTTTAGGGTCAAGTTAAAAATAAATGAATATGCTGCCTTCTATAAAATTTTGACACCCAGATTCTAGTTAGGTGCTAAGAATTCCTGCACTCATGAACATCCCATCCCAAGAAAAAAGAACACTTGCACTAGAAGGAAACTAAAAGCCGTCTGTTTGTCTTGAAAGTAAGAAATGGTGGATCAGTCAACACTTGACAAATAGGTAACAGCGTTGAAAACAACTGCATGCAAGCTCCATGAAAGGATAGTTGCAGTTTTGTTTTGGGTGCTATAAATTTGTACATTCCCTCCATAAAAACAAACAAGAACTTTCACTATGGTTAAAATATTGAATCAAATTCAGGGTCTATTTTAACAAATATGCACACACAAATATGCATCCCAACACATACACTCACACCTACCCCACATACACACACACATGCACTTACACAAAAACGGTGTGTTACTATGTCTAGAATCCCACAATTTTTATGTGAACTGCATGTCTTCTCAATTAAGTGAAGATATCATTTAGTAAGATATTTTTGTGGAAGAGAATTGATTTCATTTCCAAACAGGAATGATTAGTTTTATCTTTTTTTCATTGTTAATATTCATTAAGTTTTATTTTGTCTTTTGTCACACCACTGATGTATATATATTATCCTTAAATGTATGCATCTCTAGCTATATTAGCTGTAAAATTTTATAAAAAGAAAACATGGTCAATCGTATCTTTTCTAAGTCCAAATATATATAAAATTAAGCAGGCTAATTTCTCTTGATATTATATATTCTTAATTCAAGGATATCTTGTATGAATTATATGTATATGTAATATACATATAATTTATATATGTATAAATTATATGTATATTTATTTCTTATTTTTAATAAGAAATATATATTTCTTATTTTGAATCTCTGTAACTGGAATTTTTCTGTATTTTTTTATTCCAAGCATATATTTTACATGCTATTTACATATGACATTGAATAACAACTAATTTCAATAAATCAATAGTTCAAAGATACATTTTAGATTACTAGTCTTAGGTTATTAGTCCAGTAGTACCTAGATTATAGTTGAAGTATCATTTTTCCATTTATTTATTTAGTTAGTAGTTTTTACATTTTAACCACAGTTTCCCCTTCCTTCTCTCCACTCATTCCTTCTCCCCCCCCTCCCTTTGCTCACCCAGACATTCACTTCTCCTCTTTATCTCTACAGAAAAGGGTAGGGCTTTCTTGAATATCAGCCAGCCCTAGTAATTCAAGTTACAGTGAGACTAGGGACCTCCTCTCCTATTAAGACTGGCCAATGCAACCAGGTAGAAGGAATGGGTTCCCAAAGCAGGGAACACAGTCAGAGACAGTTCATGCTCCCCCTATTTTAAGTTCCACCACAAGACCAAGCTACGCAACTTTAACATATTTGCAGAATACTTCAGTCCATCCCTTTCAGGCTCTCTGGTTGTAGGTTTAGTCTCTGTGACCTACTATGGGACTAGGTTAGCTAATTCTTTGTGTTTTCATATGTTTTCATTTCTTTCTTTCTTCCTTTCCTTCCTTCCTTCCTTCCTTTCTTTCTTATTTCAACACAGGGTTTCTCTGTGTAGCTTTGTAGACCTGGCTGGCCTCAAATTCACAGAGATCCTTCTGCCTCTACTTACTGAGTGCTGGGATTAAAGACATGCGCTTCTTTGTGTTTTCTTGTGGTGCCCTTGACTATTCTCGATCCTACAATCCTTCCTACCACTCTTCTGCAGGATTTTCCAAGCTCCACAACATTGGCCTATGGGTCTCTGTATCTGTTCCTACTACTTGCTGAATGAAGCTTCTCTGACAAGAATTGGGGTAGGAACCAATCTATGAGCAGAGCAGTTTATCATTAGCAGAAAAACATTTCATTCAATTTTTCTCCCCAGTAATGTTTGGTTCTATCCTAAGTCTCTAGTTCAATCTGCCTTTGGGTCCTGACCCTACAGGCATTATTAGAGGTAGGCTACCCATAAGTAGTAATGGTTAATTTCTATTAATAATTTTCAATGTAGATTAGAGACAATGTGTAAAGTTGGGGGAAAATATGAAGAATTTCAGAAGTTAAAAGAAATTAAGGAAAACAAAAGTGATATACCAGGCAAATATTTTTAACTTTAACTAAACAAGAAGAGATACAGAAGTGCCTTTATTCCCATTACTGCCCAACTATCTAGATTGTTTCTTCAGCTAGCTGGGTACAACACTATGAATGATGATGATAATGGCAATTATTATAGTAGATATAGCATGGTCCAACTTCCAATTATCACTTAATGGTACTGTCCTTTCTACTAACAGGTGAATATTAAGATATTATAGTCTATGGAATAAAAACAATGCATCACTCAGTTTTATAAATAAATAAGCTAAAACAGTTTGAGAAATTGTGATTGATTTTCAGAATTTACACAGCAGTGGACATTTGGAGGTAAATTACAAAATCATTTCCCAAGATTGATCTCATACTAAAATACACCAGGCCTTCATTTTACTAAATTTTATGACTAGAATCCCCCACAACCAGCCAATGTCTATATTTGTCTAAAATTTATTTTGTTAAAAGTTTAAAACAGAAACAAAATATATAAAATACTTAATGATGTCATCTAAAGAAAACAGATTTATCATATCGGAAGATAAAGGTATTAAAATTATTTTTTAAAAATAAAATAATTCTATTTCTGCAACCACCTGTCACTTTCTGTTTCTGTGAGTTTTGAAGTGCCCTTTCTAGGCAGATATACCTACCTTGAGCATAAGACATGGATGAAGATGGAACTATTTTAAGACTACTTGAAATCTTTTTATATTTGTAGCAAGTATATTATTATTTAGTGGAAAATAACATGTTTGTGGAGTCAGACATTAAAGTATCAAAGGATTAATACTTAGCTAAGTGGAGACAGTGATTATAATCATGTAGGACCTACAACTTCAACTCTTAGGGCTTTGTGCTTTACTTCCCTTCCCAAGGTTATTCTTCCTGCTGGATGTCATGTTTGTTCAGTTCACAACAGTATATCACAATATTGTTAACAAAGAAACAGAGGAGAAACTCTTGAGTGAAAAATGGTTGATAGCTCCCTTGTTATCTTCTGATAAAGTTGACTTTGGGGAGAATGTGCAATGTTAACTGTGTTTAGAAGATTGTCGTGAACATTTGGAATTTATGAACCTAGGAAATACATAGGGACTTAACAATAGGAGCAGTGTTTAGAGTAGACCATTAACATGGGCTCTAGTTCTTGTTGAATGCTGGCTCTCCCATAAATTGTGACTGTTCTTTACTTATTGTGTGGCTAAATAAGAATGTTGTTTGATTTTGAATTTCAGTGTTTCTACAGATCTTTTTTTAAATCCATGTTTTTATACAAAACTAAATCGGCTTGTCTCCATATATAAAAATACACTAGAAAAAAGGTACAAAGTCCAAAATCATGGTTCTGCCCAACAACACAGGACAAAATGAATTGCCTGCTTATAGTTTTAGTGTCTTAGTCTATTTTCATCATGGAGGGAAGCAGGACAGTAAGCAGGCAGGTGTGGTGCTGGAGAAGTAGCTGAGCTTTATACCCTGATTTTGAAGAAGCTAGATAAAAGAGAAAGACGCTGGGGTTAATGTGTTCTTTTCAAAACTTAAAGCCGACCTTTAGCAACATATTACCTCCAAATCTTTCCAAACAATTCACCATCTAGGGATTAAACATGCAAATATATGAGCCTATGAGGAGCATTCTCACTCCAAATATTACATATATTAATCAGAAAAAAAAATAGTATTAAATATACTGGAGGAGGTTTGAAGCTTGGAAGTGAAGTTGATTAAAATGGGAGTAGTTGATCTTGCATATGAGCCAGATCCATGTTTCTCAATAATTTTTATTGTATAAAGTAATTATTTAATGGTCAATATAGCCTGCCATGGATGTCAGTCTCAGGCATAATTGGTGCTATGACTGAGCTCCTATCAGTAAGGCTACACATGTGCAAAGATTGATGGAAGTGGTTGGATAGAAGTAATGAAAGTTAGCAACAAGGAAGTCTATAAATAGCACTTATCCTTGGTCTGGCTTTGAAGACAGAGGTTCCAGGATGACTCAAGCTGCGTGCATGAGACTGAGCTAAGCAATCAAGGAAATGGAATTTTTTGTCTGACTTGTCTCAGTTTTCCACAGATGGAATTGTGGGTTTCCCAAAGTAGCATTAAGTTCTGGATGATGGAAGCTTTGCAGGCTTTGTGGCCACAATGATTCACTACAGCAGAGATAAGATCTAGTATAGTAAATGCCTTCATAGTTCATAGGCAATAATGTACCTGCTGCCTGGGAGATACAGTAGTCATGTGAGCCACCATCACAGGTATAGGATTAATATCTGTCTCAGTCCCCTTCCTACTGATTGAAGCAGTGGTATGATATTTCACTAGCTAATATACATGAGCTCTGGTGAAGAGATAGGACTTCTGCATCAATTTGCCTTTGTACACATGTGTGACAGAGTAGACAGTGACAGAGTTCTTGTTTCAGTCACCCTAGGAGGTCATCATCCACTAGATAAAGACTTTGAAGATTTCTCTGTAGTCTAGGACCAGAGTGGAATGACCAGGTCACACTTAAACCTGTTACTAGCATTCCTCATCCTCATTGCCCATCTATGCATATATTATTCATGCTCTGACAGTTTCTAAAATTTCAGATATTTCCTACTCATGGCTGTAGTGGATTTACGGTCAGGAGAGGAAAATATTCCAGTTGTGTGGCTAGTTTTCTCTAGTTCCTTCAGGTGTTCATGACTCTACATGTCTTAGCATCTGAGGTCAGCATCTAGTTCTTTTGAGAGAAAGGCATACCATCTGTGTTGAAAGCCAATCACCACGCCTTATGGAAAGCTATTGGTACTGTCTGGACGCTGAGCCATATGCATTGTGTATCTATAGAAGGATAACCGAAGGCCTACACAGATTGCAATGGTGGGAGAGATTCCATCTTTCTGCCTTGAAATCTTGCCCTCACTTCCTTCAGTCCTTAACTGTTATTCCAGAGAATTATATGCTAAAATATAACTTTCCTACAAAAGTTCCTTTTATAAGTTTTGGTCATGCTTATTTTTTTTCTACAGTAACAGAGAAGCAAATTAAAACAATAAAACACAGAGGTTTCCAGATGCCTGAACAGTGAGGGTAGATAGGATCTAGGCATAAGCATCAGGGACTCTGCGCTGATGTCCAGTGCAGGACTTGTAGCAGATTACATGCTAAAACATAACTAAATCATTCTGTGGAAATCAGACCAAAATACCCAAAGTGAGGTGTCTTAGTGTCAAAAACCCATGGATCCATCTTGGTCCCTTGTTTGTGTTCCTAGCCAGAAGACAGAGCCTTGTAGCACATTATCTCAAGTATATACTATTACAATCCTGGCCACATTTAGCACC
Organism: Cricetiscus sungorus; assembly: GCA_030556225.1. Taxonomy (NCBI): domain Eukaryota; kingdom Metazoa; phylum Chordata; class Mammalia; order Rodentia; family Cricetidae; genus Cricetiscus; species Cricetiscus sungorus. Next base: position 57,473,447 of record JANBXA010000007.1, read on the forward strand.
AATTTCCTTCATTCCTCTTTGGCAGAGATGTCTTACTTAGTTGAAATTTCCTTCTTTCTCTTGTCTAAAGCCCCACTAGCTTTCTGTTTCCACTCACGTATATGACCTCCTTCTCTGTATACACATGGCAACCATTCATCTTCCTCCTCCTATCCATCTCCCGGTAGCATGTCCTTGAAACAACTGCTTCGGAAACTTCACTAAGTCGCCACCTCTCTATTTTATTTGGGCTATACAATATACTAGTAACATGTAGTAACAAAACATATGTGGATATTTAACTTGACAGATTTAAAATGTTGAAGTTTGTAAATCTCACTAGCCACATTTAAAGAGTTCATTGGTCCCTTCTGACTGTACCAACCCAGAATTCACAGGTATGTTGCATTACCATCATCACATAAAGTTTCATTAATACTGTCTAACCCTTGACCTTTCGAAACTACATGAATCAGCAGTTCTTTCTCTGTAGCCCATTGCTCACTCCAAATATGTTCTCCTTCTACCACAAAACTTGCCTTCCTGCGCAGTATCTGGCTTTGGAAAGTGACTCTGCTGCCATCCCTCCCACTGATGACCCTTGATGGGGATCCATGATTAGTATCCTCCATGGTCAATAGCTGCAGGGCTGATTGGCTGCTATGCTATCATTCACACCTGGAAGTCAGCCTCATTACATTTCACTCTGAGTAACTGGTACTGAGGATTAGAGGCAAAGCCTATTTATGCCCAGGGGATTCCCTGCCAGTCCAATACAGTTCAGCCCACTGCAGTGGGATATTCACTGTGTCTGCTTCTGTGGCACTGACCACACCCATTGAGGGGTGGAGCCAGGGGCAGAAGTGATCTGTGGGGCTTGGTCCGGCCAGAAAGAGCTTTCTTTGCCTCCTTCCGAGACCAAGCCCCACAGGTCACTTCCGCCCCTGGCTCCACCCCTCAATGGGTGTGGTCAGTGCCACAGAAGCAGACACAGTGAATATCCTACTACAGCCCACCTGTTCTGTACAGGGTCAGAAATAAAACAGAAACCCAAGGATTCCAAGTTCATTGACTGTTGTAGGCCTCCCTATCTAATCCCAGGATCCAGAGAACCCCCTCTAGCCAGAACAGCTCAGAGTGTTGCACACCAAGCACAGTGCACTTAATGTCTCCTGTTGCTCACTGCATTGGCCACTCTTGGAGGTGAGCCACTGGGTATGACTAGCTCAGAGACAGGTCACCTTTAAAGCATCTTAAACCTTAATGCGCCCCTATGCTGCATAGATTTTGTTTAAATAGCAGATGATGGTGCCCCAGCACTGGGATGGGACCAGAGAACTTGCATTTCTAAGAAGAGAAAGACAATGCTGATCAGGCTCGTTTATGGACACAAAAATGATCCCCATTGCATACACTGAGAAGCTATGTGGAAAGCAGTTATATAAAAGTGCACTTAAAGTAAAGAGCTCATAATTCCTGACTTTCCTGTGTTTTACCCACAAGACCAAATTACTTCTCAATTTCATGCTGTGTGAATAATAACCCACAGCCATAAATTTTCTTTAAATCTCTAGTTACAATTTGTTTAAAATTCTCTTGTCATAGCCAATGTCTTTATTTTGTAACCTCACTCATTTCTCAGGTTCTGACATACATAGGTTCATGACTACTGAAATGTTTCCTATTTAATAAAAAAAGGAGGACCATAATTAACATTTAAAATTAATTTTTATTTAAATTAAAATAAATCTTATTTCACATACCAATTTTAGTACCTCTCCCTCTTGCCCTACCATTTCCCTCTCTATCCTTCCATCCCACCCCTATCCACTACTCAGGGAGTGTGAAACCTCCCAAGGGGGGTCATCAAAGTCTGTCACATCATTTTGTGCAGGACCTATGCCCTCATCCATGTATCTAGGCTGAGAGAGTATACTTCAATAGGGAAGGGGCTCCCAAAGCCCATTCATGCATTAGGGATAAATACTAATTCCACTGCCAGAGGTTCCATAGCCTGCCCTGGCCTCCCAAATGACACGTACATTCAGGAGACCTGATTGGGTCTTATGCTGGTTCTCCAGGTGTCAGACTAAGGTTCCTGAGTTCCCATTCGTTCAGGTTATACACTACATTAGTATCTATTCAATGTCAGACATTAATGAGATCTGTGTTAAATAGGCCCTGAGCATCACAAATCCAGGCCAAAAAACAAAAAAAAACCAAACAAACAAACAAAAACAAAAACAAAAAAAACCCACTGCTTTTCACATGTAATATAAATTCACAAAGTGTTAAAAATTGAAGTTGAGTCTTTGAGGGTGAGTAGAGTTCAAATAAATATATAAAGCCAGGTAGATGATATATATCATTATGTTATTTATTGATTTTATTAATATTATCATATGGTGTCTCTCATTAGTTATCAGAAAAACAACACTGATAAAGGACTAGAAAGTACTAGGTAGAATTTCTTGACAATCTTCTCCCAGAACTGGCAGTGACAAGGATCCAAAAAATGAGGCAATGAGGGCCATTTAAATCTTAACCCTTTGCCGAAGTTGGCATTGGAAATAACTACTGGCTATCATTTAGAAGGTGAAAGAAAACATGAAGACCCTTTTCCCAACTTTGAAACAAAAATGTTTTTTACAGAAATAAATTTCATTCATCCTGTGAATAGTGAACATAGATTCTCTTTCTATGGTAAGTGAGGATTTGGCTGGATTTGTTTCTGTGATGTTTGTACACTCAGCATCAGAATAAGCTGAGGAAATCTGATCTTACCCCAGGTACTCTGTGAACATCAAGCCAGGAGGATTAAACTGTACCCTCCCACAAACTTCTTCCTTTTCAAATAATGCTTGGAACAGTCTGAAGCCTAGGCTTCCTGCTGGTTGTTGAAGATGTTCCTGCTGTTTTCTCTACTGAGTCATCAAAGGTGATGATGATTGATATTACATATGCATCGCAGAAATCTGCAGCAGTAAGGAACCTCATTTATCCTCTGATTTTCTGACCAAACAGTGGAGCTGAGGTTTTTCTACTCAGAAGTGATTAAATTGGTTCTTATTACTAGGAGTTATTATGAGGCCAATCCTGCACTTTTTTAAAGGGGGAAACCTGAGTAGTTACTGAATCTTTAAGAGAAAGTTATATAAAATATTCATTCTTGCCCAATGACTCTGTACTACCAAGTATTGAAAAATGTAAGTTATAAAATTAAAAATAATGAATTTCCTTATAAAATGGTTTTTACCACTTTGATATGTGAATCTTCATTGGAAAGCCTAGGGTGCTTGTTACATAACTACTTATGAATATATGCTCAAATGAAACACATATTAAATATAGCAATACAGGTTGTGATAGTGTACCTGTCAATGCACAGAAGCTCCATTCTCACTGGGTTGGAGGCATGGCAAACAGCTCCATCATAAAAATAGATAAGACAAAAGTGAAAATATCATACTCAAAATAAATGATGGTTTCTGTAATCCTGATAATTTAGACCTAGGCTCAATATCACTTGTACTTAGTATGTGAACTTGATTCCTGAGTAGCTGATTTTCATTCTTTTTGATTTTTCTACTGATGAACTATGGATCACAGGCCTTTTCTTTATTCAGGCATGATAATGACTTCAATATGATCTGTTTTTACCAGAGTAAGTTTGGGGTTTTGAGAAAATATGTATTTCAATCATTGATAACTTTAGTCCTAATATTGATTAGGTAGTGTATTACCCCTTGGTCCAGGTTGTAGACTGATATTTAAGAAGACTAAACATCTACCAATACAGAATATGTTACATATAGACAAATAGAATATTTGAAAGCTGTCTATAGAATATCTAAAGATCAAGCACGATAATACTTTTAATATAGAACCACTTGTAGGGACTCAGAGCTACCCATAGCTCACATATTTATCATAATGCTTTAAATTGAATTTTTATAACTTTCTTGGTCTTAGTGTGAAAAACAAAAATTCCATTTGTGAATTAAAGCATAGTTTTGCATACCATTAGTATATAACACAGTTTTTCTTAATTATTCATTTCACTAATATGAGTCTTTTCCTAAAAGTCAGTTCTATTGTAATAGTGAGGCTATAACAGCAAACAGTCCTGGATTCCTTTGTGGAAGATATAATTACTCTGTGAAGGATACAGATGTTTAGGCTTTCAATGGGGCTAATTGAGTTTCAGTGAAAACATTTGCTAGTAATTTATCATTCTAATACATAATATAGACATTATCAAAAGCACAGGTTCATATCAGAACACCTTCAAATAACACAGTAGAATTACTTGTTGTACACACACACACACACACACACACACACACAAACACACACACACACACACACACACACACACACACACACACACACACCAAAAACCCTGTGTGTGGTTGATGACTCAGTGAAGACCTCAGAAATGTGGGAAGCAAAGAATTTTTTTATACACAAAGCTGAAATGAATGTATATAAAAGGCAAGGCTCATAGTCAAGTAACATGCCTAAAGTAAGTTTGTTTTGGTATAAATTACCATGACGGTCAATAATGAGAGTCAAAAATTTCAGCCAGATAATGCAAGTTGTATCAGAACATTAGAGTGAGATATCATTAAAGGCATTGAAATGTGAAATGTTATTAAAAGGAGAAATGGCATGTATCTGGACTTAGTAGGGCTATTCAGCTAAAATTTATTTTGCTCCATTTAAGTATATGTGTGTATGTCTTACATATATGTAATGGGGTATGTCCTTCTGTATGCTGTGAATATGTTTCTCTCATTGGATAATGAATAAAGCTGTTTAGGCTAGTGGTCAGGCAGGATGTAGCCAGGAAGATGGTATAGGCAGGGTTATCAGACAAGGAGAATTCTGGGAAGAAGTACACGTAGAGAGTGAGTTACTTGAGAGATGCCTGGTAGCTACCAATGAATAAAGGGACTCAGACATCACCAATAAAACAAAACCACGTGGAGAGACACAGCTTACCAGAAAGGGGTTAATAATTTAGATAAAGCTAGCTAATAAGAATCCTGAGCCATTGGTCAGTTTATTATTAATATAAGCCTCTCTGTGTTGATTTGGGACTAAACAGCATATAGCATTCTGTCTTATGAGGGACAGAAAATTCCATCTATACATATGTGCAAGTAAAACCCTAGTAGGTGTGTTGTGAGCCAAACTAGTGTCTTCCAGAAGAGCAGCAAGTACTCTTATCCACTGAGCTGTCTCTACAGCCCAAGTAGACCTAGTCTGATTGTAGAGTCTATCCCATAGCTGTAAAAAACTGACTGTAGGTAGCTTAAATGATATGTGCAATAATTTACTTAAGTGTTAATGATCCAAAGAGGTAACAGTGGAATGGCCAAGGGGGATAGAGAATATCAGAATATTATAGAAAAATTTTTTATCAAACCTCAGTAGCTGAATGTTACAGAGGAAAAGAGAGAACACTGATGTGTCCGTATATCTGAATTAAGTGATTGTTGTGATACAGGTCCATGTGGCTCATTGCTGTGAGAAATAATAGAAAGAATGAAGGTTTGCAAAACAGAGCAGATATAATCAGCCTTAGCACCACTGAAAGGAGTCCTAGTATGCACAGAACATTTCACCTGGTATGGGCAGCTCCCTCACCTGCCAACTGCTGTCAGGGAAACCAAGAACCCACATTTTGAAATTTCTCCTTCACTCAGACAGTTTTTTTTTAAGTGGAGGTGAGGTGAGGAGTTGGGGTAGTAGCAATCTTGTTTTATTTTTTAATTAAAAATGATTTTATTTTACATACCAACCCCAGATCCCTCTCCCTCCCATCCTCTCATTCCTCCTACCTTCCCCCAATCCCATCCCCCCATCCACTTCTCAGGGAGATTGAAGCCTCTATTTAGGGACCATCAAAGTCTGTCACATCATTTGGGGTAGGACCTAGGCCCTCCCTTGTATATCTAAGCTAAGAGAGTACTGCTCCATAGGGAATGGATTCCCAAAGTCCATTTGTGCACTAGGGATAAATACTGGTTCCACTGCAGAGGCCCCATAGACTGCCCACACAATCTTAATCAGAATATATTGTATGAAAAATCTGTTCTCACTAAAAGAAAACAGAAAAAATATAATAAATGACATAAGCTTTTGACAAAATAAAATAAAAAAAATACTACCCATTGTTATCTTTCCTGTGGGTCCTCTTCCCTCTGCTAATCATTAGTAGGTCATGTAGCCCAGATTGTCCTCCATTCCATGACTCAGTTATAATTTCCCTTGAGGTAAGTCTGTTGCTTTCTCTAGACAAGAACAGAAATGTTTCTAGAAATAAAGATTATGTCACACACCTTCAAATATTTTTAAATATAGATAGTGGTGGCCAAGGGCTAACTGTCAGTATGCCATTAGGAAAACATCAATAATACAGAACCAAATAGAATTTTAAATATCAGATTAGCAGTATCATAATGTGACACAGCTCTTCCACCCTTCCATAATTGTTCTATACTAAATTAATAACAAATACAATATAGTAAATAAGTTCAAGAAAAAATGTTTGAGCCATTAGAATGAAAATCAAGCCATTATCATTAGGATAAATTCAAATTAAACAGAGATTCTATGCTAAATGTGTTAAGAGATTTGGAAGTTCTGAAGCCAGCTTTACAAACCTTACTTCCACTGGATGTCTCAAGGTCAAAGAGGTCATCCCTCAGCTAAGCAGAGCATATATCTGTTCTCTATTTGAAGCCTGGCAAAGCAAATTTGTTGGCCATAAAGCAGTTTAGAAATGTTGTTTTTCAGTAAATTGAGAGTTTGAAAGTCTCCTTTGCTCCTCAACTCTAAAGTCCTAGTATAACTACATTTCTCTGGTGTATACATGAAGAGACTCAGTGTTTGGCTCCTTAAAATTGTTGTTTGCAAAGAGTGTTGCTTGGGCCAGGTACAAGTTGGGTACTTGAATGAGTTCCCATTATTCAGAACTCTCAGAGTCAAGGGTTTTAATTTAAGAGCAACAACCTGATTACTTGAACTTCCTGCCAATTCTATGTCCCAGTGGCAGATTCCTTCGAGAACATATGTAAATGGGGAGGAAGGAAGAAAAGCAAGGTTGGTAGGAAGCAAAAAGCTTTAAGCTGAGTTTTAAGCCTTCCCATATGCTTAAGAATAATACCACCTTTGTTCTATGATGCATTATCCACTTTGATATATCCCAAACAGCTTGTACAATGGGACATATTGTAGGCTGCTGATAAAGTGCTCGGCTGCTGATACGAAGCTATAGGATTTGAAATCAGTTCTATCTTGCTTAACATAAAGTGTTCCTCCTGATAGTGATAAACATGGCCACATTATATTAAGCAAAGGCACTCTCTAAAATGGTCTAACACCAAAAAGATATAGCCATTTATTCTTGAAGATGAAAATGGATGTTATACTTTCCTTCTCTGAGTCACAGGGAGAGAATTGTGTCTGGAAAATGTCCTTCATATCTAGTAGGAAGTTCAAATGTTATAAAAGTTAATGGTGAAGATGTTTTGGTAGCATTTAGCAGTGGGTAGAAACTGGGATTAGTTGGGGTCATGAGTGTGAGAACTTTATGGTGCTGTGAGTAGCTATAAGAAAAGATACCTGACTTGGAAGGCCTCTCAGGTGAGACTGGCATTCATCAGTCTAGCTAGCACTTTACTCAGGATTCCTGAGTCTTGCATCCTATGTCCTGGGATTACAGGCAGAGCACCATCTCACCTTGTCTTTTTTATATTAGGAATCCATACATTGGTCCCTATGCTTGTGCAAAAAGTGCTTTTTCTTCTGAGCCATCTCTCCAGTTTCTCTTTATACCCACTTTTGGAGTAATCATTTTCCATGAGGATGTTGCCTCCTTAGTAGTGTTGTGATTGTGAGTTGTAGACTTGTGGATGTTTCCTACAATCTGTTTATTTTTCTGTGTGTCTGTGGTGTTTTTCTTCCATGTTACAATCTCTTTTTGTCACTGTAATCTGTGAAAATGATGCACAATTTTTCTCTTTTCAAAATTTTGATTTAGAGAGATTCCTTAAATAATTGACCAAGAATATGTATTCTCTGTGAGTTTATAAGAATCTAGACTCAATATCTTCATATAAGAGAATAGATCCCACTAGTTAGGGTCCAAATCTAAATCAAGGTTTTGTTTTGCTGAATAATTAGCATATGCTCAAACAACGTAATGGATGCTTAAATTATAAAGCCAGTGATAGAATGCATGGTGTGTGTGTGTGTGTGTGTGTGTGTGTGTGTGTGTGTGTGCGTTCGTGTGTGTGTGTGTGTCTAAAATCTGTTGATTTTAAACAGTGTTTCCATGAAAAATTCTATGCATCTGGGCTGCAAGCATAGGCCTCTTGGGAAGATCTCTCTCCAGAGCATTTGCCATGGCAGCTACCAAGTGTCCCAAGACAGGACTGAATATCATGAAAAAAGAAGCAACTTGCAGAAATTCCAGAATATATTTTAAATTTACTTATTTTTAGTTTACATATGTGTGTGGGTATACATGTAACATTACAGCTTCATATTTGCCAGAGGAAACTTGAAGAACTAATTATCTCCTTCTACCATGTGGGTCCCAGAGACCAGTATGAGGATGGTCAGTCTTGGCAACAGGTTGCTGAACACTATACTACCCTTGGGAGTATTGTTGTAGTTTTGTACCTAAAAGTCCATTGTGAATATACTGCAACTCTATGTTAGTCATTGGGTTCCTAACACTGGGGAAATGATTCCGTGCATATATACTTGGTATATTCAAAGGAACATTATACAGAAAAATCTTATGAGAATAAATTGAAATCATGACAGAGAAACTATTCAGAATGCCTGTTTTCTCTACTTATGAAGGAGCAGATGTTACTGAATTTCTGATTTAGTCTATTCACATAGACTACATCCCGAACATTCTTTACCCCTATATTTGTTTGAACATTTTACAAAATGTATTTAAACAACTTGACCACTTCCTGTTATAGGACATTTCATAAAGCATAGTAGCATTTTATAACCTAAGTTGGTTCTAGAATGATTAAGGGAAAACAAGAGAGATATGAGAGGATTGAGTATTGGAAGTTATTCTCCAGTCGCTCGTTGTGTCCAAGCAAGCTGGGAATAATTCAGTTTTAGGGTCTCATCCCTAAAAGTAAGTTGAGAATTCTCACAACAAGAAAGATGTATTAAGAATCGAGATTGGAGCTTGATTGAGGCTGAGAGTCATGCTGTGTGGTGAGTCTTTCTGGCAAGAGTCTTACAGGTTTGGTGCCAAAACATCTGCACCTGTAGCACCTGTCATAGGAAAGCATTAGCACAAAGGGTGATAATGAGGGGAAGTGTAGAGAACTGTCAACATTGAATTCTTGATTGCAAAATATGTTACATAATAAAGTTGGCATTAGGTATTTTATGCAATCAGGTTCATGGGTAAGTTTTTGCTTATTTGTAATTAGCTGTGCTGAATTCCTTCTGTCTCAGGATGTCTATAATGAAATCTTTGCCTAAATCCATTATTTATTTTCCTTTTATTGCCCTTTATTTTTGACTACATGCTTAATATATATCATAAAAAAGGATCAAGGTACTTGTTGAACTATCTACTGTCAAAGGGAACAATTGAAGAAATACCTACCTGTGTAGTTGTCAATAATATAGGCCTAATTTGACCAAATTCTACTGTTCCATTCTCATTGATGATAATCCTTGAAAACTCTACCCTGTGTATGCTTGAGCTAGTCTCTATCACCTCATGCTAGCCTGAATTATATCCACAATTGTGTTTGATACACAATTTTATCCTAGTGTGTAATATTTTACACATCATCTACTTTTAGATTGCCTTCTTAGAATTTTGGAAACTAAATTGTTAAGATCATGAAATTATAAGTCATAATGCAATTAACTACCACATGATATATAAATATTATAACATAGTAATTAACTGACCATTAATTGAACATTTATATCCCAAGCTCAGAGTGAGTACTTCCTAGGAACTTTAAAATGACACAGGTACTGGAGATGCAGACCAACTTGTTCCTCTTCATGTAAAGCTAAACATTCTCTTCTATTGTTATGCAGAAGGTTTAGCCATATCATGTCCAGAATTCAACTTCTCATAGCACTTCTTTCCATCCTCCAGTTCTTACATTCTTTTGGCCTCCTCTTGAGCAATATTCAACGAGCCTTGACAGAGGAATAGTAAAAATGTATCATTTAGGACTGAATGTAATTTTTTCTAATCATTTTGGTCAGGTATGCTTCTCTACATTACTCACTGGGGGGAAAGTAAGCTTTGATAAACAAGTTTATAAAAGTAATCTAGGGCTTCAGGTATAAAATATAGAAAACAATTTGACAGCATGACAATTTAACAAATAATAATATTTTTTTTTTAATATTTGCTCTTCTGATCATCCCAGCCATGGGAATTAGACGGTTACAGTATCATGTATAAAATTTGCTCATGTGCAGAGGTTCTCAAATCCAATGCTAAAGTAGTTAGTTAATCTAGGGGATTACAGTAATATCAAATAAATGTTAAAGATAGCAGTAAAGATCAACTTACAAAGTTATAGATGATTTGATATGTTTAGGGAATTCTGTCCAAGACCACACATCAGCTTCTGTTTTATCCTGAAATTATGAGATTCCCCAATATTAAGTCATAATTTTGGGTACAGACAAATAAAATGAATGTTAAAAAACATACTGATTTTAGGAAAGATGGGAAATATGGATGTTGTTGCTTTATTCAAAATATCACTTTTTAAAGGAGACTTCATTCCTTTTCAAATTGTTGTGGTAAAATATTCTGATAAAAGGTTCTCAAGGGATATGTTCAATTCAAGTACACATTCCATCATGGTGGGGTAGGCAAGGTACAAGATGTTTGAAGCATTTTGTTGCAGTGTGTTCAAAATTGTAAGTTGTAGGCCAATGATGACATATAGCTGCTCATTGCCTTTCTCCATGTGTGTATGCTAAAATCCTAACTAGGTAATGACATTAACAATGCAGAAGGTCTTCATTCTTCAATTAATGTAATTGAGATAATTCCTAGTAGGCATGTTTAAAGTGATTGAGAGTCTATTGATTTCACCATTAATACCATTGATCAGAAATGCAACGGTTTTCTCTGAGCCTTTGTGTTCTCCTCTCTGTATTATGGAGTCATTTTCCAAAATGCCACCATGGCATTCACATATCAGATTGAGAAACAATGTATTTATGACTTTTCTATTGCTGAAATATATATATATATATATATATATATATATGTGTGTGTGTGTGTGTGTGTGTGTGTGTGTGTGTGTGTGTGTGTGCGTGCGTGCGTGCGTGCGTGCGTGCGTGCGTGTGTGTGTGCTTAATTTGGATTATTGTTCCAGAGGATTAGAGTCCATGATAATAGAGCAAATGAACAGGTGAGAGCTCATATCTTTATCCATGAACTTGAGGTAGAGAAAGCCCACATGGACTCACATAGGCTTTTGAAAACGTCAAAGCCTGCCCCTAGTGACACACAGCCTCCAACAAGACCATATATCCTAATCCTTCTCAAATAGTTCCACCAACTATGTAACTAATATTCAAACATGTAATTTTCTGATAGACATTCTCATTCAATCTACTACAAAGAACATTCTCAGAGCATGCCAGTTTGTTGGTTTTCATAACATGTGGACTACCAAATTCTACCCATCTTTTCAATGAAAACAAATATATATATATATATATATATATATATATATATATATATATATATATATAATGCTTTTATACCAGCACTTTGTCACTACATAAGACCTACTTTTACTATGAAGCAAAAATCAATTAAATGTAAATAAAAGATTATTTTCTCTTTAGACTGAACAGGATTGTATGCCTGGAAATACCTGAACTTCTAAAGAAAGAATAAAGCAGTAGAAATGAAGAATGTGTGCAATATCAAGGTGCAGGGAGATCTTGTGTTCATCACAACAAAGCTAATTGTTAGGGTATGTTTTCTGGTTTGAAGGATCATCTTCTACTGTATCTTCACATGGCAAATTCAGACAGAAAAAACAGTTTCTCTCTCTCTCTCTTTCTCTCTCTCTCTCTCTCTTTCTCTCTCTCTCTCTCTCTCTTCCTCTCTCTCTCTCTCCTGTGTGTATGTGAGGGAGAGAAAGATACAAACCTTTCTTTCCTTTAGATCACTACTCTTATTCATGATACTTCAAAATTCCCAATAATTTTAGCTTCATACAGCCCATCTTCTGATACTTTCCCATTGAATGAGAAGTGCTTTTAAAATATTCAGATAGCACAGGGGGAAGAACTTTATTCTAGCTTTGCTGAATTTAAGGCACATGCATTTCCATAAAATCATCATACACTTTATTAATAATTATTGCTTATACCTTCATAACATTTTCACTAAAAAATATTTGCATAAAGGAGAATGGGAAAGGAAAAGGGTGAGAAGATTGACATGATGTGCATGAAATTATAAAATATAGCAGTGGGAACAGGACTAAAAACGCATGTCTCCTTTATGTTCCTGCCATTATAAGATAGTGGTCATTGAGGCAAAACTTTTATTTTACTGAAAACATGAGAGCTGTATAATTAAATAACATTTTTAACTATATTCCATTGGCCCCTCTGCACTAAAACATCAAAGATAGCATTGGTCTTCACCATCCCTGACAGGTGGAGAACAAGAAATGTAAGATGGATACCTTGAGAGTTTGCATTAATAAAGGTGCAATTATACTAGGCATGCAGAAGAGACATGCAGAGCAGATTTCTGTATTTAAATGAATTGTTTTGTGATGCAAATTAGCACACTCTGCACTAATGAAGTGAATTCTTTAACTGCTTGAGTCATTTCTGGTTAGCATTAAGCCATAGAAACCCCATGAAAAGAATTTACAACTGAAGATGCTGAATAAAACAAGGTGATGAATAAAACAAACCCATTATAAAGTTGCCAAATTGATGCAATTCAGCTATTTAAAAGTAAACTTGTTGTTAGGTTTTCAGAGTCCATATTGTAAAATGGAAATAAAGAACATGGCCTTGGTCTGTAAAGAAATTACTAACAAATGATACACAGTGATGTACTGAAGCCAATTATTAGTAAAATTTGTATAATAATTCACTGAGACATCATTCAATGAATGTCACCAATGTGTAATTCATTGTGGCATGTATTCAAATATAACGAGATAACACCAAGATTGTATTTCTAAGACAAAGAACCACAATGTCTAGTATTTTGACAAGTATCTTCTGAAGACAGGGTGCTTTTGAAAAGAAGTTGGTCCATAGGAGATAACCTATATGCTTCTACCAAGAAATAAAGATGGATTCACATTGTATTCATTAGTGGAGTTTGTCAAGCTTTATACTATGGGAACTTGAACATTCCAGGATCAAAACCCCATAATTGTAACAGAACAGAGTATAAACATAAAGCATGGAGGACTCATAATGGAAAAATTAGAGGAAAGATGAGGAATTGAATTTGGAGGGAGAAATCCTGATTAGAGTGAGCCTTAGTTATCCTGTTACAAGATTTAAACTTCTTTATGTAGGAATTTGGAACTCACTAACATTTGTCAGGATACAAAAAATCAAAACTGTTTTGGAGAGAATATACTATGGCTATACAATAAGAACAGAATGAAATGAGTTGTGGCCAGGATAAGGCCTCAAAGGTGACTCTCTTTATTATCTTAGTGAAAATGTGTCCATCTAAGGGATTAGTAATAGAAATATAAATGAAGATGGGGAGTGGTGAGTTGCTATATTTAACATCTACAAACACTTGGTGTTTGGTACAAAGGGATGTAGAAAAAAAATGTTAGTTGTCCAAATTCAAAACACTAGAAGGTTTGAGGCAACAAGATCACTGGATCCTATGCATGTCACAAACAGCCCCGACCATGTAATGAAATCTCAATTTAACACAAATTAAATCTAAATTAAATGAATGCTCATTCTGATGTCTGATTCTGATGTGTCATTATACAGTATGGCAGAGGGTGGCAATTGTCTCCACTAGTCTCTGATTTTAATTGGGATCTCTAGCCAAATCTAAATATAAACAAATGAAAACCAGAGTAACATGAGAAAAGTCCTCATTTTTCATTTTATATTCACATAGGGATTCTTACAAAGAATGGAATTTTAAAGAAACTGCTTAGCCCAAGATTCATGTATTATTTACAAAGAATAATAAACATATGAAGATGTGACACTAAAAATAAAATTTAGTCAAGGAAATCATCCATTCATGTGCTTATGGAAACACCCCATCCTGAAACACAAAGAGCAAAGATACCATGTACATATCAAAGGAGCACAATAACATGTTCAAGAACTTGTATCTTCCATACCTAGGGTAACATTATCTGAAAATAAAAATGATTTTAATTCTTACTTTGTAATTCAGATAATTTCATCTTCTTGTCTAATTATTTTAGCTAGTACTTCCACAACTAGGCTGAACAAGAGTTCAATGAGTCAGTGACTGCTTTTTACTGAACCTTGGTAAAAAGAATTTTAAGATTTTAAGATTTTTCACCATTGAATATAACCTTAGGTACATATTCTGACTAAATGTGTTTTATTAAGTACGTAATGATTTAATTTTATACATAATTATATGTATAAAAAATTTTGATTTTGAAGAAATTTTCAAATATGTTGAATAAGTTTTCACAATTAAGATGACTGTGGTACCTTTCTTTTTTTCTACTGTTTTTCCACTACTTTTTATTTATATTACAAACAATCTTGTTTTACATGTTAATCCTAGTTCCCCCTCCTCCTCTCCTCCCTGAACCTGAATGGACCTATCTCATCAACTTTCTGCTCCCCACGGAGTTTGAGGACTTCCTTGGGGGAATCTTCAAAATGTGTCACATCATTTGGGGCAGGGCCTAGGCCCTCCCACTAGTGTCTAGGCTGATCAAGTATCTCTCTGTGTGGAATGGGCTCCCTATGCCCACTTGTACACTATAGACAAGTACTGATCCACTACCAGAGGCCCCATAGACTGAGCAGTCCACTTAACTGACACCCACGTTCAGAGTGACTGGGTCAGTCCTATGCTGGCTTCTCAGCTATCAGCCTGGAGTACATGAACTCTCTTGATCAGGTCAAATGTCTGTGGGTTTCACCAGCCTGGTCTTGGCTGCTTTCTCATCACTCCTCCCTCTCTGCAACTGGTATACAAACATACTTGCAGCAGCAATAAATAAAATAATAAAATTAAACTAAAAACCTAAAAACTCAGCTGAACTTCTGAAATCCAGTTGCAGAGAGGGAGAGTCCAGTTTAAGAGAGGGGGGAGTAATAATATGAGCAAAGTGGTCAAGACCTGGGTAAAAAAACCCACAGAAACAGCTGACCAGAACTAGTGGGAACTCAGACTCTGGACTGACAGCTGGGGAACCTGCAAAGGGCCAAATTAGGCTCCCAGAATGCAGGAGACAGTGAGTGTCTTGGAGAGTTTGTAGAGCTACTGGCAGGGAGCAGGATCTATCCCTAGTGAATGAACTGGCTTTTTTGAGCCCATTTCCTATTGCTAGATACCTTGCTCAGTCAACACAAAGGGAAAGGGTCTTGGTCCTGCCTCAATGGGGTGATGGGGCAGACTTTGTTGACTCCCTATGGGATGTTTAACTCTCTCAGAGGAGCAAAAAAAAAAAAAAAGGCAGGGGGGGAATGAGGAGAAGATAGGGGGAATGGGATGAGGTAAGGGAGGGTGTACTTGAATTAATATGTAAAAACATAAAATAAAAAATATAAAATATTTCTACTACTGTACTAATAATTATATTGGTCTTTGAATAGATGGAACACTCCTGTTCCATAAGGAAGCTTCATAAATCTACAGCTAACATAATATATTGTAGGTAGAAAATAGGAACCCATCCATTCAAGAATGATAACATATATCCCTATTAATTTTCTTTTTTAACATTAAATAGAGAATAGTTATCCTTTACTTCATAGGTAATATCCACTTAATGAGTACATACTAGGTTTGTCTTTCTTTGTCTGTGGTTCCTTACTGAGAATGATTTTTTTTCTAGTTCCATCTATTTGTCTTCTATTTCCTTGTGTCCTTTTTAACAGCTGACTTATACTCCATTGTGTAAGACCTGGTTTAACTAAACAGAAAGGAAGAGGATTAGATTGGGAGGTGGAAACAAAGTGGGATAGAGGAAAGGACTAGAGGAGGAGATGGAGGGGAAAACTTCAGCCAGGATATAAAATAAATAAAGTAACAATCATTAAATTTGAACTCTTAGTTACTGCAATAAAACAGGTATTTTAGTAATTTGTATTGCTTTGATAAAATACATTAGATAGACAATTTAAAGAAGAAAAATATTATTGGTTATGATTCCATAAATGTGAGGCAATGGTTACTTGACTAGGTTGACTTGGGGACAGTAGCATGGTACACCATTATGACAAATACCTGTGGTGTAAGAAATATGACCAGCTTTTGGTAGCTGGTTAGACAAAGAGGAGTGGAATTTCATATAACAAATCTACTCTCCCCAAACCTGCTAATATGTTAATCCATTAATGGATCTTTTTATCTATCAGAACATTTATAATCAATCCACTTTTCAAAGGCTCTACATATAAACAACAAACTTTCTACATAGTTTTTGGAGGACATTTTATATTCAAATTGTAAAAGCATAGTGATATACAGATTTAGAAGAAATAAATACAACTATAAACAGATGACACAATTTTCTCTATGAAATATCCAAAAGAATTGGCAAAATTCTGGCTCCCATGAGATAAGGTTTAATATACAATATTAGAATGGAAAGTTAAAAGGGTACTTTTCTTAAGCATGGTATCTTAAAATATACTAGTTAAGAAGCGTAATATATCACATAGACCTTCTCTCATTACATGTCATTGTGGAATGATATCACACTCTGGTAGACTATGTTAATAGTAAAGTTTGCTGAGCATTGATGGGGACCAGGATCACATGGAAAATAATATATAGAAAAAGTATACAAAAAATATCTCTCATGGTTTTGTTTCCTTATCAAAGTAAGTAGTATTTGGTAGTGTAAAGTTATCCTCATATATTGAAGATTATTTTTTGAAATCCACCCAAAATATATACATACATTAATACAAAAAACAAAGCTATCTGACTTTATGAAGTTAGGTAATTTACAGGCTGCTTAGACCTACAGCACTCATGTGTCTTTCTGATACTGGATTTTTCTTTAATCTGAGTTGAACCTCGGTGTGGAAAACCTTTGTTCCACATAAGCAAAGGGTTAAAACTGTTTCAGAGATTATGGTGTATACCAGGGCATTTTTGTGGAGAATTAAAACACAAAGTTTAATAGTACCAGCTGTAGATGTCATGGGCATGTAACTATTTTTAGCAAAGAAGAGATTGAAATAGGGAGCTACAATAATTTTGTTCTCCTAGAAGTGGATGTTTAATATTAATTTCTACTCATGAATAAATAATAACTGACAGTATAGGACGTTGACAACTGTCATGTTGACTACTTTTCAAATTTTCTTAGAAGTAAGGGTAACTGAAAATTCCAAAATGTCTTTTTGTAACTGGCCATTCTCATTATTAAGATATAAATTGTTCCTGAATTTGAGCAGCTCATTTTCTCTGGTTAAATAATACTGGTGATGAGATCAGGGAGCTAGTGGCATGATGATAAGATAAAACACGGCTATCTTTGGCCATTCTCACTAATGGTATAAATCTCTTACACCTGTGTGCCATTGTTCACACATAAAAGCTATCTGTTTCATACTAATAATATAAGAACCTCAAGCCTCTTGAGTAACTTAATGATCTTCTCCTATCATAACAACCACTACGGCATTTATCCTTTTAAGAGTCAGGAGGTCTTATAAACTTCCCTAGGAAAGAAAACGTGTTATGAATTGGTGACATGTTTATAAATATTTTCTTAAAACAAAATGAATTGCTCTCACAGATTTTTAGAATCACGAAGCAGAAAACGAACTTAATTTATCTCATAGTCTTTGTGCCTGTGGAAATGCATTTTTAGAGACTTCATCTATTCCATTGTATTAGCTAGTTCTTCAATCTGTGGATATTCTTCTAGATGTCATCCTAGGGCATTTTCCATTTCTTCACAAGAGGACACCCCCTCCTATTCTCTTCTAGACACCAATTATTTTACCTTTTGACTGCTGTTGTCTTTCAAAGCAGTCTAACTTAAAAGTAACAGTCTATTCAATGTAATTTGTTTGTAAAATTGATTTTGATACAGTTTAAGCTTCATTGTATGTGTGATTCCTTGACTGAAACTGTCTTTGTATTTTGTCTATATTCTATTCTGTCATGTTATTTCCTCTTTATTTTCTACAGTAGCTTCATTTTATCTTTAAAGCACATAAAGTATGAAAAGTACCATATCTATTTTATCATAGTCTTATCGTATCTTTTTAATCAAGGCACATAGTATCTATTGTTTAACTGCCTTTTTGAGTTTCCTGGTTGTGTTTTCTACCTGGTTGTGTTTTAATCCTAGCACATACAATCTATTGTCTGAGTGCCTCATTGAGTTCTCTGGTTGTGTTTTCTATTCTGTGATTGTTTTTTCTACTTTACGCTCACATAGCGGCTATGGGAATCTATTAAAATTGTGACTGTGTTCATATTGAACTCATTATGTGAACCAGTCCATGCCTTCTCTATGCACTTGATCTCGATCATTTGTAACACTGCTTATAAAGTGTGTTGACCCTTACTCTTCTTTATCACCTTTTATATAATAAGCTCTGGTTCCATTTGGATTATGGCTAGAATACAAATCCCAGAAAAATGTCTTCTCCAACTCTCCAGACTAGATCATTTTATAAATTCATGTGTTTTATTTGTATTCATAAAATTTTACGCTGCTACAAATATATGTTGATGTCATTGTTTTGTTCTTTTCTGTCTGTAACAATTTATGTTCCATATCACTATTTATTACATGTATAATAAAGACCTACAGACAGATACTGCAGTTTAAGCTGAAGATCAGAAAAGCAAAGCAGCCAGCCACTATTACCTCTACTTCAGTTTGAACTGAATCCCCAGAGTGCAATCCTCAGAGACTATAAGCTCTTCACAAATCCTCAGATATAATACATAGACTGCACTGCCCTTTACCAAGCCTCTGATTGTAATCCCCCAAATTCTTGTCTCTACCCGGATTATATTCCCTTGTCCACCCAGCTATATCCCTCCTGTGTCAACTTTCCTAGTGTTGGGTTTAAAGGCATGTGATCTCAAGTGCTAAGATCATCTTTGTGCAAGATGTTTCTCTTATAGACTGTATCAATTTTATGTAGCTCAACGTGGCCTTGACCTAACAGAGATCTGGCTCTTCATTATCCCGATTCCTGGGATTAAAGATGTGTACCATCACTGCCTGGACTCTATGTCTAGCTAGTATGACTGCTGGGATTAAGGGTGTGAATGACCAGTGCCTATCTCTATGGTTTTGGCTAGCTTTGTACTTTGATCTCCAATTTCTTTATTAGATAATAAAAAAAATATTTCACAACTATTTATTGTTTATGTTTCACCTCAATGTAAAGCACTAGTACAGAGTATGGCACATCACAAGCATATAGTTAAATATTTATTAAAATACTGAATAAAGTAATTAATGTATAGATCAATAAAACATATGTGAGAAGTATCTCATAGAATGTGTAAACTATTCAAAGCCATATATATAGATCATTGCAACTTAAATTTGGCCTTGATGACTGCATTTCACTATGGATTCTGTCCAATTCTTGCTGCTCATCTTTGAAACATACTCATAAATCATTTATATCATATCCAATCTCTAAATAAGAGTTGATTTTAGAAATTCTACTATGTTCTCTGTATTTCCTAGTCTTATAACTGAGTGCTTTTTCTATGTTTTTAAGCAATTTGCCCTGCACTTCTGAAAAATTTTCTATGCCAGTATGGACAATGAAAAAACTATTCATATATCTGAGCAGTGCTTTAATCCTAAAGGTACAGTATAGTGCAAGGCATAAACTATACTGACAAAGTAACCTCAAAAGCCTAATAATGGCTTAATCTACAATATTGAAAAATGTCTTCATATATAAATATTTTGTTATTTCCCTTGTATTACCTTTGAATTTATACTTTTACCTAAGGAATAATGAATGATACCCATATTCATCATTCTATTTTTGGCTTAACCATTTTATGAAGAAAAATCAGAGATGACAAAAGCTGTCAGAAAAAAAAAAAACAGGAGAATGAGATCAGGATGGTAGAGTTCTAATTTATATCTTATTATGACCCTGATTATTTCAAGGATTATTTTAAAGTCCTAGTAGCCTAGTAATTTCCAAGTTATATACAAGAAAAAGTACATAAAAATAAAAAAATTCACTGCATTTTAACTCAATATCTGTACAGGAAATATTTCCAGGTGTTTGACTTCCCTATACTTCTTAATGTATGAGTATAACACTGATTTCCATTACATAAATTTCATTGGTAATTAAAAAAGGCCTATCAAGCAGTCTTAGGACCTTTGGGGAACATTAAGAAGACACTGTAAATTCAGAAGTAGAGATTAAGAGGATCAAACCTTTTTGGTTACTTTGGATAAAGGTTTGTCAAGCAGACACCCTCAACTAAACACTGAACTGAACTGGAATCCAGATGCAGAAAAGGAATACAACACCAGACTACAGAAACTCATAGAGACAGATGACCTGAACAAGGAGGATCTAATGGGCCCCTAGACTGATAGCTGGGAATCCCGCATTGGAATGACTCAAAACCCCTGCACATAGGTCTCAGTTAGAAGGCCTGGGCAGTCTAACCTATGAGTCTGGGACCTCATACAGTGGATTTGCAAAGGCTCTGTGTCCTGCCTGAGGTGACAGGTCAAAGATTTCACAGGATTCTGACAAAGCCAGATCTGAATTTTGGAGTAATGTCTTTTCTCAAGGCCACAAAGGAATTCTGCTTCTGTTTCCCTCCTTTGCCAAGCTTTCTGCCACTGGAGATGGTGTATTTGTTTCTGGAAGTTAAACAAACTTTAATAATTAAAACTATAAATTCACAAATCTCATTTGTAGTTTAATGCTTATTTCAAATAATTTCTTCCCAAATATCTTAACATGCTTATAGAACGATCTACATGTTTCTTCTCTACAAATTTGAATATTCAAATCAGTCATAATTCAGCTTGAGTACAAATATTAAAGGATTAACTACAAGGAACTTCCAGTGGTCATACAACCCAAGTCACAAAGGATGAACTTGGACTCCAGAGACTGAGTTGGGACTGCTGCCCATAAATGGATCATCTTCCATCCTATGTCAGCTCTGCTTTTGAATTTTAAATCTCATGATCGAGCTATACCACTCTTGGCTATATACACAAAGGACATTTGATTTTTCCCTAGATACTTGTTCAACCATGTTCATTGCTTCTCTATTCATAAAGTTCAGAAAGTTGAATCAATTTATATGTTCCTCAGCAGAAGAAAATGTGCTAATATTATACAGAAGTGTGTTACTTGGTTATTAAAAGAACAGTTTAATGAAATTCATATGTGAATGGATGGAAATAGGAAAAAAATCATCCTGAGTGTGGTAACCAATACCCATGAAGACAGATGTGGTATGTATTTGCTTATATGTAGCTATCTTCTATAAATCATAAATACTCAAACTATGATCTGTAGAATCAAAGAGGTTAGGTCTTGAGAGAGGGACTAGCAGGGACAGATAGATCTCCAATCTATCTGTGTAACAGAAACAAAATAAATAGTTATATGTAGATAGCTAGGCTGGGATTTTATTTTATACAACAAGTAAGAACTCCCTTTGCAGATTGCCATTAAACGGGGCCCAAAGATGAAAGGAAAAGTAGGCACATGCACCCCATCTCTAGCACAGAAGAAATTTCTAATTGATAACTACTTGCAAATGAAAAATTTAGTTTCCTCCAAGAGAATCTCACTGAGATTCTCTCTATTTCTTCTTGGTAGGTTTCATGCCCAGCAATATATGACAGCAGTATAACAAACTGCAAATTATCCTTGTCTAATAATATCTATTTATGCTTTTCCTTTAAAAATATGTATATGTCTTTTTTTACTTCTTTGTATGCCACAGGTACTTTGCCTATATATTATTGCTTCAAGTTCAGTATTTTCATGGTATTCATTAGTGTGCTGTTTAAAGGAGTTAGTCTCTGTAGGAGGTAGGAAAGAATTCAGAGGGGTAGATAGAGGGTAAATCATAGTATATAAAATATTAGGGAAACTCTATTTCAAATAAATGGGAAAACTCCTTTAGTCTATTTTATTTCTATATCACATGCTTGACTAAAAACCTATATTTTCTTTAGATTAATACCAGCATATAATTATTTTGTAATTTTATCATTTTAGATATATTTACATATTTTACAATATTATGAGTATCATTGTTGATTAGTAAATATCAGCATACTCTAAAATTTTCTCCCAGTTATATCATTATCTAAACAAACAAATGATAAATTCCCATCAATAAAATAATGAAACAGGTCTTGAGCCTTTTCAGGTGGTAAGGAAGACAAAGGGAACTGCTCCCCACATTGCAATTGATACCTCTGACCTTAAATCAACTTGTTTGAGGTAATTTGATGAGAATTACAAAGTGTCTAAAAAATCACTGTGTTGAGGTTTAGGAGTGTAGACTATGCCAGTTCATCCAATTGGTACAAATGATAAATAAACTTGGAATAATTGTGCTCTGTTTTATCTGCTCTGAACCATGAAATGCAATTTGGAATTTGTACTTTCAAATTAAAATCAGGCCATGAATAAATAAATAAAATAAAATGAGAGGCAAACAAGAAATGGGGATGCTGTTCTCTAGCCGTGAGGTTCTCTGTTCCTTAACACAGTGCTCTGACAGCTGTTGCTGCAAACTCCAAAACCTTCTGCATTTCAATAGTAGTGACATGGTTCAAAGAAGATTGTGCTTGATAATTGAAATCCAAAATAATGTCAGCTTTGTGATCTACTGTTCAACACATAAACTGATGTCAGAAAGTTTGTTCCTACCCAGGAGGTATGAATTTACAGTAAGAAAGTTAATTAGAAAAAATATCTTCTAATCCCAAGTCATTTATGCCAATACCACATACATCCTCAGTTCTAGAGGGTTAAGAAAGCCACCAAATAGACACACACACACACACACACACACACACACACACACACACACACAAATGGGCACTGGAATGACAATATCCCTCTCTCAGTTCCACTAATTGGCATTGTACGCCATCCTGTGTTTAAGTAAAACATCAAAATTAAAAAAAAATTACCAGTGGATTGTGACATTTTCTCTTTTCTTTGCATTACCTTACTACTTTTTTATTCATAAAAAGAGGCAGAATTTAAATGATGTTGATAACAGAAAGCCCTTGTGTAGTTTCTAATCTAGAGACATCCTAGAAAAGATAAAAATTCAGAGAATGTAACAAGAACAGAATCAGTTGCATAGAAAGCAACAATAAGATTCTGAGAAGTGTCATGTCAACAGCTGTATGAAAACAGTAGGAACCAAAGGCATCTATCTATCTATCTATCTATCTATCTATCTATCTATCTATCTATCATCTATCATCTTTCTATCTACTCATTGTAGAATATTCAAGCGACAAGTTACCAACATTATAAATCTGCATAAACATGGATTTAGCTCTATAGTTATTTACATTGCTGAAGGTTGTATCTGAGATTTTCACTATAATTTGTCTTAATGCACTGATAGTGCAACACGTCTTGTAACAATCTCCAATTTCTGATGAGGTGTTAAGATGTGCACATCCACATTCAGAGATACTCACTTTTTAGTGAGATAAGGTAGACCTATTTTGGCAAATAGTGTGGAGTTCCCTAATCTACTCCATGATACTTTTCTCATGTGTTGTTTCTCAGAGTTTCATCCACTACTGGTGGTCAACTATATGGTTGTGGTCCAAATACTCCTTCTCCTAGGAAGCAGAGACTACTCTAAGCTCCCCCAGCTGCATGATCTTTCAGCAAATGAGGCCTCTCTTTAAACTGTGGAGTGAAAATTCTCAGACAGGTTCATCTCACCTTCTTCTGCAGTTAGGGAGGGTAGATATGAACACACTTTCAAAATGGTGTGTTGATTGTGGCATTGTTGTTTACTGCCAGCCCGCCAGCCTGCCAGCCTGTCGGCCCCAAATAACACGCAGAGACTCTGTACATGATACGATCCTATTGGCCAGTTACCATTATTTTTTATGGGCTAGCTCTGTCTTAATTATTAACCCATTTCTACTTATCTAAGTATTTCCATGTGCTCATCTTATCGGGGAGCCGCCAACAGTATCTTTTTTCTCCATGCCTCCATGCTGACTCCTCCCAACTACTTCCTCTTTCCTCATAGTCTTCTAGCCCCACCTATCTTTCTTTTTCATTGGCTCAACAGTGCTTTATTGTTTAACCAGTATGAGAAACATATTTACAGAATAACATCTCCCATCATCTCCTCTTTTTAATAAAGCACTGTGGCCAATGAGAAAGCAAGATAGGCGGAGCTAGGAGACAAGGAGGAAAGAGGAAGTAGTTGGGAGGGTCAGCATGTTGAGCTAGAGGAAGCAAGATGCCAGGGCGGCCACTCTCCGGTAAGATGAGCCACGTGGAAATACTTAGAATAGTAGAAATGGGTTAATAATTAAGACAGAGCAAGCCCATAAATAATAATGGTAACTGGCCAACAGGATTGTATCAAATACAGAGTCTCTGCGTGTTATTTGGGGCTGGCACGCCAGACCTGAGGCGGGCGGGCTGGTGGAAAACATACAACGCTACATCTGATGCATATCACTTATAAAATTTTTAAGTGACTTTCAAAAACAGCTAAATATTTTACTTTCAGCTTTGATATAACATCTATCCCCCACCTTTTTTATATAGTGTGTGTGTGTGTGTGTGTTTGTATGTGTCCTTTCATATGAAGTAGAGAATTCAGGTGTGTCTCCTTGTATTCTTCTGATAAGCTATCTCATTCATTTGCTTAATGTGTTCTGTCTTTCTTTTTTTGTGTTTTCATGTTTATGCAGTTAGGTGATGCTCTAAATTGAATGTCATTTTCCAAATACATTTCCTAGAATTTGCATGGAGGGAATCAATATTATCCTCCTCTTCAAACTGAGTGTAAATTGCCTTAGTCTTCTTGGTTTCATTCCATGCTATACAGCTACACCACAATTTGTTGTGTTAAAAATGCCTGAGTGGGTCTGCAGTGGAAATTCAGAACCTGGAGCACTAGTCATGATACTCTTACTGTTTATGGCCTCATGACTTGAGTAAATTACCCAGTAATTAATTAATTTATACAGATGAATATTAATTATTTTATACATGGATACAGATACAAAAAAAATGAGTTTATATTCTTTGTGATTTCACAAAGTCTAGTTAAAATGTACAAGAACATTTACAAAATGCTTATTGGTAATAAAAATCTATGCCATGTGTGTAACTACTGACTAGACCATGGTGAATTCTGTCTGAAGATTTAGCATAAATTAGGTACTGAAAATAAAACCAATAAAATATTCCATTTTAAGTATGTAAAAAAGTAATAAATATGAAGCTACAGAAACGGGAAGGCTCAAATCATAAAGGAGTGACTTGAATTCTGAGGTAACAGCTCACCAGAGGATCACCATTGTCAATTCATTTTAGATCATACCATCTTACCCACATGATTTGTTCTTTAGAATTAATCACAATTTCTTTTACCTTCAAGTCCAGACTACTCTGTTTATGTTTTCTGATTAGTAGGAACAAAAAAGCCCCATTTACTTATGTAATGAACTATTTTGAACTTATTTGCCATATCATGGGTATTCATTAATGAAATATAAAATATTGCATATACACAATGAAGAAATGGAGAAGTCAGATCACAAAGAACATAAGTTTGAGGTATAAACTGGGATTTTTTTTCTAATGGCTAGTGTCTAGAACATAACTTGGAAGGCTATATCTCAGTAATGCAAACCCAAATTAAAACTCATGTGCTATCTTCTGAAAGGCTTCTTGAGTAGAGCTCCTAAAATTAAAAAAAAAAAAGGAAGGTAATTTCAGATTTGCCTGAGGTAGAGATGCTTTGTCTTGTAGTTGTTTTATAATTTTGAGAAGGAATATTTCCAATAAACAGCAGCCATTGTCTGGGATTCTCCCCATAAGTAGTTGTTTTTGCTGTAAGCACATGCACATAGCAGCTCTAGCTCTTCCCTGAGATTCTTCCTCACTATTTCTGAACAATTATGAATACTTGCATCTTATGATTTCTTGCATCTTTGTAATATGATAAAAATATGAATGGTTCATTTTTGTCCCTATAGTTCATTAGGGCATTAGGAGATACATTGCTATTTGGTTCCATGTAATTAGAAAAAAAATATTTCACATGATGTGAGCAGAATTTTAATAATTGTACATAAAATTACTATAGAGAGTAGAGATTAATAAACCAATTTTTTGTTCAATACTAAATGGCAATGCCTAATATCTCATATACAACAAACATGATACAGAAAGAGATGAGCAGGCTATATATAGGAACACACACATATAAATACCATAAAAATGGAATTGTCTGAAACTTATCTCTGACAATTCTTTAAGTATTTGTTATTCACTAAACAGAACTTTATCCCATGTGCATAAAGCCCTGGATTTGATCTTCAGCATTGGAACTCTTTCTGTGTACTTTTTAAAGGATCATTGAGCACTATCACCCAGACTCCATTTAATATTCAAGGATATAAGAACAAATGAAAAACAATGATGTTTCAAATGAAATGGCAACTGCTTGCTACTATTTAGTAATGACTTCTAAGACTTTCTAGAATTCTAGACTCTGATATTGCCAAGCATATTAAAAGTTATGTGACAAATGTTAAAGTTTACCTGTTAAAAGTGAAGAAATCATTGTTTCCAGAAGAGTATAGAGCTTCATGGACATCATAGCCAGGATAACTGATTTGACTCTGATAAGAATAGCAGAAGGCATTTCCAAGACACCTTCTGTATGTCAACCATTGTCTCTGTGCCATAGAAGAATGCCTCTCTGTAACAGACATTATGCCCATTACCCAGATAAAGAAAGTGAAATCATGGATGTAATATAAACTCCAAACGAGGACTTAATATTTTCAACTGGAGCCCTAAACCCAGGTATATCTGTGTCTATGAGTTTCACTTTCTTGCTATATTTAAATTGTTATGTCCTAGATGTCACTAACCCTCTACAAATAGAAACTAGGAAATATGCTGCAAGTAGCATGTTTTGATAAAAATGGGCATGGATTCTAGCTATATTCCCTTTTACTAACAAGACAGGAAACTCATTATGCCACTGTATTTTTCACATATAAAATTGTAAGCTGTCAATTACTTGTGACTATTAAATAATCCATAGAAATCACTTCACAAAGTATTTATACCATAATGATCCCTCCTGAGGCTCTTTCACTCTCTCCAATACAAGTTGAAACTATGGATTTAATTAGGATACAAATTGAGCATGGGAAACTTGTGACTGCACATTTATCAAAGAAGGTGTTTTACTTCACAAATTGAATAAGCATGTTGACAGGTCCCATTTTCTGGTAATTAAACACTGACAGACAAATATTTGTAAAGATGAAATTATAAAATAAGAACATGTTTTCAATCTGATTTAGTTTTTCAAATTGTCAAACACTTTTCCAGAACCTACCTAAGGATTTGAATGTTCTTCATTATTCAAAGTGCATTAGCATAGATTGTTAATTGGGGTCCTCCTTATAGATCTCTGGATATTTAAATATTGGAGAGGCTACCTTAAATACCCTTCCCCAATAATGAGATTTATGACTACCTTATATGCCATCCAGAGCCTTCATCCAGTGCCTGATGGCAGCAAAAGCAGACAAAGCTGAACACTGAGCAGCGCTCCTAGAAGCGCTCTTGCAAAAAGGGAGGAGTGATGAGCAAAGGGTTCAAGACCAGGCTGGAGAAACCCACAGAATCAGCTTACCTAAACAAGTTGGGAGACATGTACCCCAGTCTGATAGCTGGGAAACCAACATAGGACAGACCCAGGGTGTTAGTAGGAGGACTAGGCAGTCTATGGGGCCTCTAGTAGTGGATAGGTTTTTATCCCTAGTATAGGAATGGAGTTCATCATTCCACATAGAGGGATACTTTCTCAGCCTAGACACATGAGGAAGGGCCTAGGCCCTACCACAAATGATATGACAGACTTTGAAGACTCCTCATAGAAAACCTCATCCACCCTGGGGAGCAAAAAGGGGATGGAGTACAGGAATGGTGGGAGGCACAGGAGAGGAGAAGAGTGCAGGAACTAGAATTGACATGTAAATCAAGCTTGTTTAAAATTTAAATTCAAAACAATATATATATATATATATATATATATATAAAATGTATTAGCAAAGCAAAATAGTCTCCTGTGAAGTGGTGAATACATAGTGTGTGATTATATAAAGAATATTGTTGGGTTTCATGTAACACTTGATTCACTTTATCAAGTAACCACTTGCATCTTCATCTATCTGTCCCCCTTAAAGTAAAAATGAAATTTTATCAGGCTCTCAGGGGGAGGAAACACTTAGTCATCTTTGGTGGCCTCACCATTCCCTGTAATTTTATGGTTCATGGCTGTTTTCCTAAAAGACTACATAACTTTTATTTCTCCTTTTGTTGTTATTGATCTGTGCTTACTATAACTTTTTTCTATTCTTTTTTATTACATGAACTCAATGAGATTATAAAAATCAACACTTCTCAGTGCAATGTTTTTGTTGCAGTACTAACCGTTATTCTTTACTATTTGTGCCTGTGTGCTAGCATGTTGATGTGATTTTTATCTTTATCTATATTTTAAAATATCTTACTGCATTCAATTAGTACTTCCCGTCTATACATGGATATGAAGCTATCCACTGGGGCCCTAACAACCTGCCAGTGACCATGCACATGAAGAAAAGCAAAATGTATCCCTTGGCCAATAGAGCCTCAGCTGGTGTTGGATTCTTGACAACTTCTCTCTCATCTGTGCTTGATTTGAGCTAGATTTATCTTCTCCCGGTATTGTGCAAGTGACTATAGTTGCAGTGTTCTATAGCCATGTCAAGTTCTTAGCACCATTCATTCACAGGTGCATGTGAATTTCTTCTTTCTTATTATCTACAATGTTCTTAAGCCTTGGGAGGTTGACTTGAGGATAGGGTTGAAAGAGATAGCTCATCTGTGCTTGGCCACTCATAATCATATATTTTAATATTCTCATTAGATAATAGTCTTTGCTTTGGACACAACCATTGCACAAAGAAGCAGCTCTGATCACTACTGATAGCAACAGAAATCTATGGATATTTACATAACTATTTTAAAGAAAATTTGACAAAGTGACAAAGAGACTACCCTATAACCTAAGAGATTTTGGCCATGTTACTGCAAGTCATAAAATCCATTTTGTGGATCAGGCTTCAAATCCATTCAGAAAGCTACTTGTTATTCCATTAGTTTTTATACTATTACGACAGTGACCCCTGGCAATGGGACCATGATGCAAACCTGATTCATACCAAAGTCAGTGGCAGTAGGACCATGATATTATCCCGATATTTGAGCTAGCTTGTTGGGGCCCATTCCCTATGGTGGAATGCCATACTCTATCTTATGCATGGAAGAGCGACTAGAACCTGCTCTAACCAATTATGCCAGAACATGTTGATTTCTCATGGGAGCCCTTACACATGAGTAGTAGTTGACTGGGGGTGAGCTAGTGGTGAATATGAGGGTAGATGGGAGGAGTCAAGGGGGTAGAAAGAGAGATGTCAGGGAGACGTGTGGTTGTAATGTAGAATGAATAATAATAATAATAATAATAATAATAATAATAATAATAATAGTAAATAGTAGAAATGTTGATTGACAGGTCCGTATTGTAGCTTCCAAGATCTACTTCTGGGTAACATCATCAATGTCTTTTCTCCATATTGCACCCCAAAAGCCAACATGTAATAACTGATACTTACAATTTGGACCTATTGGAATGTTAAAAATTTAATTTTATTTTTAATTAATTATCAATTATTTTTTTATTCATAGAATGAAGTTAGATGAGATACAAGAGTATAAATAGCCAAATGCTTTTTTATTCACTGCTCACTTTTGCACATTGAGAATATGTTATCACTTACTCTATAAAATCTCTGCTTAAGTTGATGAAAAATTTAAAATCTGTCAAATTTGTGAATTAAAATACTACATCGGATCATTTATTTGAAAAGTTACAGATAATACTTAGCCTCTAAAGACATTCATGATATACATGGACTATATTTGACTCCTCTATGTTAGTGTAATGACTTCTGAAAAGTTTATTCTCTTTTGGATAATAAGCAACATCACAGTGTTTTAATTATATAAAGAATACACCTTCATCGGTTTATATCTGAAATGTTCCACTATATGTGGAAATCATATGCCAAGTAAAGAAGGAGGGACAGTTATATGCTGTAACCCAGGAGGTATCCAAGGAATTACAACTTTATTTGAGTTCTTTAAAGTTCAGATAAATAGGGAAAATGAATTTGTAAATCAGTAGAGTGATGCTCATAGCTGCTTAATTACATTTTAAATAAATAACATTTATACAGAAGTATCACTACTTTAAGCAATCTAAGCAAATGTTTTATTATATGGAATTTTAACAAACTTTAAAAATTATATCACAAATTCAATGTTAATATAAGTTCAGGCAATTGCCTAGATGCTGTGAGTATTAGTTAGGCTTCAAGTAAATTATTATTTGCTGCCAGACACAGGTATCTTGGGTTTTTCAGCCTCAGGAAATGGGCTGGCTTACCTCTCTAAATCCCAAAGACAGATTGTCATTAGGAATATCTTGTGTAGATAATAAACTGTATAATATTATGCAGAACCATAACCTGAGAAATTAACATGAATGGGGATCTGTAGCTAAAAAAAAAAAAAAAGAAAAGAAAAGATAAAGAAAAAAGATAAAACTTACTGTGAGGGCCGTAGGCCTTGAGCTGGGCTATAGTCAAATCTCTCTTTCAGTGACACATGATAGAATAACTAAATAGACACAAACACACAAGTAAAGACACCCCACTTTTACACACACTAAGCACATATTCAAATACATACATATAATCAATCTCACACAAAAATGAAATAGGTATAAAGGACAGTAAATATGAATGTAACATGAAATGACCTCTTATTCTATTATAAGCCAATATCATAGAGTAATATTTAATGTTTGTAGCAATAATAAATTGAAAACAGATGTGATATATTATTAAAATAGGTAGGAAAAAGTAAATACTTAAGAAATATGATTATGTTTAAAAGAAATCAAGAAAATATAAGAATTAACTAGAATTCATAGAATGAATCCACAGCTGTAAAAAAGTATATAAATCAATGACCTCCACAGTTCTAAAGTTAATTAAATAGAAGAAATTATAAATTTCAATAAATGTAGGTCATAGAAATAAAATATACAAAGTTATATTAATTGTGGCACCAAATGTCTAATGAAATTATCCTTTGTGTTTAGTGACTTTCCCAAAATTTAAAAAACAAAAGTGTGGTTCCCAACATAGAAGCACTTTCAGTTCTTTTAATAAAACCAGGAAATCACAAAAGATATCTTACAGAAAAAAAATTACATAAAAATAGAAAACATAAAACCTTATAAGAAAGGAAGATTACTTTCAAGTAATAACACTAAATATTAGATATATGTATCAAGTGTCTTCTCAGTAACATTAAGTGGTGCCATATCACTGATTGATGTCTTCAAAGTACTTAAGAAAAAATTATGATCATCTAGGCTTCTACATGATGCAATATAGTTAGTCAATAATGTTGTACTTAAAATAATTTTATTTTGATTTTTTATTAATTTTTACATGCCGATCCCAGTTTCCTCTCCCTTCCTCTCTCCCTCCCTCCCTCCGTGCTTCCCTCTTACCCTCTCTACCCCCACACATGCATTCTGACCACCCTCCCCACCCATCTCCCCACTCCCATTTTACATGTAGGGCTATACTATCCAGGTGGGGTCATGTAAATCTGTCAAGTCATTTGAAGTCGGGACTAGGACTTCTCTCCCCTCTTTAGGTTAAGGGCGTATCCGGGGGATGTGTCTGCAAGATCCTTTTGCGCATCAGAAATACATCATGGTTCCACTGTCTGAGGTCCCTTAGACTGCTCAGTACTTGTAGCTGAGACCCATATTCAGGGGGTTTGAGACAGTCCCATGCTGGATTCCCAGCTATCGGTCTGGAGGGCCCATTAGTTTCTCTTTGTTCAGGTCAGCTATCTTTATGTGTTTCTGCAACCTGGTCTTCTCCTCTCTCTCTCTGCATTTGAATTCTAATTTGACTCAGTGTTTAATTATGGATGTTATGAGAGCTCCATGATGGTGGATGAGTTAGTTGTTGATCTCACCATCAGGGATGGGCATTTTTGGTAGCCTTTCCATGGTTGCTCAAATTGTTTGTTGGAGTCAGTCTTGTAAGTCTCTAGGCCTTTCTTTAGGTTCAGTTTTCTCTTCAAACCAATAATCGCTCCCTCATTTATGTTCTCTCTCTCTCTCTCTTTCTCTCTCTCTCTCTCTCTCTCTCTCTCTCTCTCTCTCTCTCTCTCTCTCTCTCTCTCTCTCCTGTCTTCTATTCCTACCCTGACTCAATCGTCCTAGTTGCCACTGCTTTCTTCTCCTCTCCTTCTATTTCTCCTAATTCTCTCTCCATACACTGCCCCCCATTTTTCCATGTGCTCTGGGGGACTTGTCCCTTCCCACTTTTGTGAGAGACCATATATGAATCTCTTAGAATACACCTTGTATGCTAGTTCCTCTGGTGGTAAGAATTATAGGCTGGGATCCTTTGCTAACAGAATGGATATGAAGACAGAATCCATCCTTCTGCTGGATAAAAGAAACACATTTAAGTTTCAAAAATACACATTACCTCAGGGCAAAGACATGGGAAAAGATATTCCAATCAAATGGACCCAAGAAGCAAGCAGGTATGGCTATCCTAATATCTAACAAGTTAGACATCAAACCAAAATTAATCAAAAGATACGAAGATGGTAATTTCATATTCATTGCAGGACAAATTCATCAACACAAAGTCTCAGTTCTGAACATCTATGCCCCAAATACAAAGGTACCTACATTCTTAAATGAAATGCTACTAAAACTCAAACCTCACATGAAACCTCACACACTTATAGTGGGAGACTTCAACACACCACTCTCACCACTAGACAGGACCACCAATCAGAAACTCAACAAAGAAACAAAAGAACTAACAGAAGTTTTGTCTCAACTGGGTTTAATAGATATCTATAGAACATTCTATTCTAACACATGGAACCTTGCTCCACATGGAACCTTGTCTAAAATCGACCACATACTAGGTGGCATAAGGAACCTCAAAAGATACAAAAGAGTTGGAATAGTTCCCTGTATCTTATCAGACCACCATGCTTTAAAATAGAAATTCAACAACAACACAAATCGCAGAAACACTACAAACTTATGGAAACTGAAACAATGTGCAAGTTTACCATACCTGGGTCAAAGAAGAAATAAAGAAAGAAATTAAGGACTTTCTAAAATTCAACGCAAATGAAGACACGATGTATCCAAACTTATGGGACACCAAGAAAGCAGAGTTATGAGGGAAGTTTATTGCACTAAGTGCCCATATGAAGAAAACAGAGGATAGTCACATTAGAGAATTAACAGCACACCTGAAAGCCTTAGAACAAAAATAAGCAAACTCACCCCAGAGGAATAGATGCCAGGAAATAATCAATTTGAGGGCTAAAATCAATAAAATAGAAATCAGGAAAACAATACAAAAAATCAATGCAACAAAGAGTTGGTGTTTTGAGAAAATTCAACAAGATAGACAAAGCTTTATCCAAACTAATGAAAAAGCAGAGAGACAACATGCAAATTAACAAAATCAAAAATGAAAAGAGGGTCATAACAAT
Source organism: Cricetiscus sungorus (assembly GCA_030556225.1). Taxonomy (NCBI): domain Eukaryota; kingdom Metazoa; phylum Chordata; class Mammalia; order Rodentia; family Cricetidae; genus Cricetiscus; species Cricetiscus sungorus. The sequence continues at coordinate 57,507,617 of JANBXA010000007.1, forward strand.
GGACACAGAGGAAATGCAGACAACATTCAGGTCATACTTTGAAAACCTATACTCCACAAAAATGAAAATTCAAAGGAAATGGAGAAATTTCTAGATAACTATCACTTACCATAATTAAATCAATAACAAACAACTTAAATAGACCTATAACCTCCAATGAAATTGAAGCAGTCATCGAAAGCCTTCCAACCAAAAAAAGCCCAGGGACAGATGGCTTCAGTGCAGAATTCTACCAGAAATTCAAGGAAGAGCTAATACCAACACTCATCAAATTGTTCCACACAATAGAAACAGAAGGCTGATTACCAAACTCTTTCTACGAGGCCACAATAACCTTGGTATCCAAGCATCATAAAGAATCAACTTAAAATAATTTTAACTATTGCAAAGATTGAAAGCATGAGTTTATTCCTGGTGATATTTTAAAAAATCCTTCATGAAATATTTCTTTTATATATCCTTGGCTAACCTCATCTCAATAAGTGTCTGGGAATGACAGTGTGTCTCTTAACATTGTTAGCTAAAATCTTAGGGGTTATGTTATGGGTATGCCTCACCATGCCCTTACTGTTTGTTTGTTTGCTACTAGAGTTTATCCCAGATGCTCCAGTATGGTAGGCAAGTTCTTTACCAGCTGAACCACAGACCCTAGTCCTAATTAGTAATCTTCCTAAAAGTTCAGACCATGGAATAAAAAAGTGAGAATTTTGATTGAAAATAAATTTGTTTATTTATAGAAGTTTTGGAAACAATTTTCCTTTACATATAATTTTTACATATTTAGACTTATTCTTCTGCATGAGGAAGTGGGGCACATGGCTACAGTTGCCCACAAATACCAGAATAGTGAGTGAGATGACCTAGACATGAAGTTACAGACTTGGGTGAGCTGTCTGCCCTTGGTATGGTTCTTGGGAACTGAACTCAGGTCCTCTGCAAAAGCAGCAAGTGCTCTCCAGCATCAACTTAGACTCCTTAGACAATTGCCTTGAAAAGCTATGGGCTAACCTTTCAAATAAACTTTGATTAATCCAATAAAAGTTACTGTTATACAGTGTAGCAGAAGAGCCTTTCTCTCTTTCATATATGGATGATGGACTTTTACGGGTTTGGTGGTTGTTGCCTTATTCCTTTGAAACAAGATGCCCCACTGAACTTGGAAATTAAAGTGGTTGCCAGAAAGGCCTAAACACCCTATTGACTCTGTCCTATATTCCCATAGTAGTATGGCTACAGGCTTACATGCTGACATACCCCACTTTTACACAGATACTGACATCCAGCTTCAACTCTTTGTTCTAGTGCAGCAAATATTCTCACATCCTGAGCATCTCAGAGCCTTGGGTGCTTTGTTTTCTAACCATAATTGTGGCTATTCACTCAACATTACAACAATACATATGTGTGTGTGTGTGTGTGTGTGTGTGTGTTATGATATACAGAGTTTGTTGTTGTTGTATGTGTTTATGTAGTTTTGCTATATTACATAGGTGTATCTTGAATTGAACCAAGGTTGCCTCAGACTCAGTAGTAGCTACGATGTCACCATGCCCAGCTCACTGAAAGCACTTTTATGTATACACATGACAGACAAGTTAAGTATAAATATGTAATATATAACAGAACTACTAAGTATTAGAAGTGGTGTTTAAGCTTTTGTTTGTGGAATTATAATAACGTCTTCACTGCGTGCAGAATCATATGCTGACCATGCAACATTTTACATTTTATTTGCTATTGGTTCTTATTATTATATTGGGTAGCTTGTGGCAGTGTGGATCTAGAACAATAAGAGACTAATAGGACAGAGGTAGTTTTCAGCAGCTAATTAGAAATAAACAGTCTAATTTAATAGAAACGTCCTCAATGATAAAGTTTCCCCATTTTAACATTCCCTTAATCCTTTTGCTCATTTATTTAACACAATTACATCTATGAAAATATTTGCAATATCTTTCTCCTCATAAATGCAGGGTTGCATAAAGTGGTAGAAATTGTGTTGGGTCTAAAATTGAATTACCACCAGGGCACTTTAGACCATAGATTTAATATATCTAAGCTTAATTTCTCTCATTTTCATGATCACAATGATTTCTCGTCTTTGAAGAATGTGAGAGCAAAACTATAGATCGCAATGATTTCTTGTCTTAAAAGAATAAGAGAGCATAACAGGTTGAGGGAACTGAAGAAATAGCATATGCACGTGCCACAACACAATGATTGGTGCTAGCAACTTACACACAATAAATTAAAGAGTTAGCTTTAATTCCGAAGCCTTCATCACATTAGCAATAAAATTAAATATTATGAAGTAGAAAGAGCAAAAGCAAAAATTCTATATAAACAACTAAAAATAAGGCAAATAAACCCATATACATGCAATAAATTCTGCTAAAAATAAAGATATTTTAGTATTATGGGGGCATAGTTTGTCTTTCTTTCTTCCTTTCTTTCTCTCCTACCTTCCTTTCCTTCCATTCTCTTCCATTTCTTTTTTTTATGTTACTGTGCACCCAACCAAGAGTCTGAAATATGAAGTTAATGTGTAATTGAGAGAAAAATGCCCTAATTATACATTATATGCTACCAAATGAAGTCTCTAGAATAATGTCAATTTTTTTTTGCAGCTGGCCAATAGGGTTCTAAAGACCCCACACCAAATATTTCAAGTTATTACTAATACTATTGGTTATGCTCCACAACTTGATGGTAAGACTTTATTGCTGAAGGTATTCCTTACATATGTCATAGAACATATAACAATCAATATGGTACTCATCTGGAAATTTCATCCCAAATAGTCAGCATTCATAGCCTGGAAGGTGCTATGTATCCTACCAGAGAATAAGAGTAATCATTAACATTACAATTGCATATATGCCCAGCAAGATATGTCTAGTGATATTATAGTTGAATGAATGTTATGGGAGTAACCAACTATACTTTTTTAAAATTTTTATTTAAGGTTCACTTTATGAGATGGTACACAAACTGACACTGTCAATAAAGTCAAGAACCTGATACTATTTAAGGGGACCCCTCCCGTTAAGGATTATAGTTCTATGTCAAAGAGTGTTTGTAAGTACTCTAAGAGTCAGAAGTAGTAGATAATTTCAAATAGTGGGACCTCCTGAAACTGAGAAGCAAGGCAAAGGACACAGTCAAAAAGACAAAATGGCAGCCCGCAGAATGGGAAAAGACATTCCCAACCCCACATCTGAGAGAGGGCTGATTTCCAAAATATACAAAGAGCTCAAGAAGCTAGTTACCAAAACTCCAAATAGTCCAATAAAGAAGTGGGATATAGAACTAAATAGAGAATTCTCAATGGAGGAATCTAAAATGGCTGAAAGACACTTAAAGTGCTCAACATTTTTAGCCAGCAGGAAAATGCAAATCAAAACAACTCTGAGATACCATCTTACTCCTATCAGAATGGCTAAAATAAAAAACACGAAAGACAGTTTATGTTGGAGAGGATGTGGAGAATGGGGAACACTCTGCCACTGCTGGTAGGAGTGCAAAGTCGTACAGCCACTTTGGAAATCAGTATGGCAGTTCCTCAGGAACATGGTAGTCTACCTCAAAATCTTGTAATTTCACTTTTAGGCATATACCCAAAAGATGCACATTTATACAACAAGGACATCTTTTCAGCTATGTCCATAACAGCATTATTCTTAATAGCCAGAACTTGAAAGCAACCTAGATGCCCCTCAACTGAAGAATGGATAGAGAAGATGTGGTACATTTAGACAATGGAATACTACTCAGCGGAAAAACAGAATAGAATTCTGAAATTCCCAGGGAAATGGGTGGAACTAGAAGAAACCATTCTGAGACAAACAGGAGCCTTCATCTACTAGCTTATGGAGGCAGAAAACACCCACAGGTAAACACTAGCCGAACTCCTTGAATCCAGTTATAAAGAGGGAGGAGTGATGAGCAAAGAGGTCAAGACCAGGCAGGAGAAACCCACAGAATCAGCTTATCTGAATAAGGTAGGAGCCATGCACCCCAGACTGATACCTGAAAAACCAGCATAGGACAGACCCAGGCTCCATGAATATGGGTTTTAGGAGGACTTGGCAGTCTATCGGGCCTCTAGTAAGGGATCATTATTTATCTCTAGTATAGGAATGGACTTTGGGAGCCCATCCCACATAGAGGGATACTTTCTCAGCCTAGACACATGCGGGAGGGCCTAACCCTGCCCCAAATGATTTGACAGACTTTGAGGACTCCCTATGGAAAGCCTCATCCTCCCTGGGGAGTAGAATGGGGATGGGCTGGGGTTTGGGTGAGGGTGGTAGGGAAGGATGGGAGGGTGAGGGAACTGGGATTGACATGTAAAACAAACTTCTTTCAAATTTAAATAATAAAAGAGGTAGACGATCTCTGTGAGTCTAAGGCCACCCAGATCTACACAAGGTTGAATCATTCTAAAAGAAAATTACAGCCCACACCTTAATTCTAACATTAAGATAGAAGCAAGGTCTCAGAGAGGCATTTGTTCTCCAGCTACACTGAGTGGCAGCAGTTTGAGTCTTGGTGAAGAGCTTGTGCATGGATCAGCCTTTTCAGCCTGAGCTAGAGGTAAGAGCTAGAGACTGGCTGCTTTGCATCTCTGATAATCAGCTTAAAGTTTGAACCCAAATATTTTTTTGTGTTACAAATAGCTATATATTCATCATCTGTAAAATGCTTTGGCAATTATAAAAGTCAAATAAATCTTGGAAGACAGGAAGAAAAATGTTCTCTAGTATGATGTTGCTGAGTGGGTACATTACTATAACTCTTAGACAAGAAGATTTTAGTTATATAAAATGCCATAAAATATAATAGCATCAATATAAATTCCTAAGTATATAGAAATTACAAATCCATTACACATAAGATTCTTAGCATGAGAATATCAGTTAATACACAATGGCCTCTTGAGATTTGCTGCAAATTAGCTCATTTATCTCTCACATAATCCTCTAGGTACTATTATATTTCCCATTTTTTAAAATTAAATTCATTTTACTGATATGCGAAGCCTAACAATATTAATGGGATAATACAAAATTTTGATTCCTACATACACAGAAAAGTGCTATGACCAGGTTACTCACTCCTATTACCTCAAAAATTTATCATTTGTTTATGGAAACATTGAAATTCCTTTCTGCAAGTGTTTTGAAATAGGCAGCACATCTGCATGGTCTATAGTCACCTGTCTGGACAATAACACATCATTCCTCCACATAACTGAGTGTTAAGTCAGTTTCTATTGACCAAGTTTCCCTTTCCTTTCCTTTCCTTTCCTTTCCTTTCCTTTCCTTTCCTTTCCTTTCCTTTCCTTTCCTTTCCTTTCCTTTCCTTTCCTTTCCTTTCCTTTCCTTTCCTTTCCATCCCTTTCCTTTCCATTCCTTTCCTTTCCATTCTGTCCCTTCCCTTCCCTTCCCTTCCCTTCCCTTCCCTTCCCTTCCCTTCCCTTCCCTTCCCTTCCCTTCCCTTCCCTTCCCTTCCCTTCCCTTCCCTTCCCTTTCCTTTCCTTTCCTTTCCTTTCCTGTCCACGTCACTATTCTTTCTGGTGTCAATCCAACTTCTGTGAGACTAGCTGTTTTGAGTTTAACTTACAGGTGGTGCATTTCAGTATCTGTCTGTATGTGCATGCTTTATATTCTGATAAAATCCCCATTCCACCTCATATTATTGCAGGGATGAGACATTTTACTCTTAAGTGTCCTTCATGTATACACAGGCTGTGTTTACTTTTATCTATTCATCACCTGACAGGTATTCAGGTTGGTTCCATTCTTTATCAGTTATTAATAATGCTACAATAAATGTATGCATACAGAGAAGCTATCAGATTTATGATTTTATTTCCTTTGGAAAAACATAAAGTTCTAGGGTCACTGGCCCATGTAGATTCACTTTTTAGGGTGGAGGCACTTCTCAACCCTCCATAATACTGTTGTAACTACCTTTTTAACTAACTGCAGGATGTCTCTGTTCTCTACATATTCTCCAGCACTTGTCATTATTGTGTTTAGTAATAGTCATTTATGCTGTGGTATGGATGGCAGTGTCCATTATGGTTTTGCTATGTACATCCCAGACTGTTAGACATGCTAATTTTTCCTTGTAACTTTGTCTATTTGCTTGTCTTATTTTTTTAAAAATGTCTGTTTGAACTTTCCTCTTCACACTGCTTTCAAACTTTGATGATCACCATGGAAAGCCTCATCCTTTCTATGGAGCAGAAGATGAGATTGTGGTCAGTAGGGGGACAAGGGAGGGAAAGAGAACTGGGATTGATATAGAAAATAAGATGGTCTAATTTAAATTTAAAATGTAAAAACTGTCTATTTGAACATATTGAACATTTTAAAGTGAATTATTCCTATTTGGCATTGATATGGAAGTCTGGCATTTTTGTGTAGCAGAATGTAAACTTCCTGACAGAATTATATTTTAATTTTTTTCTTTTTTATTATTTGGAAACAATCTTATTTTAAATATTAATCCCAAATCCCTCTCCCTCCTATCCTTCTCCACAGACCCCTCATCCCAGCCCTGACTCACTTCGCAGGGAGGGTGAGGCCTTTCTTGGGGGAACTTCAAAGTCTGTCTTGTCTTTTGGGTGAGGGCTTTGGCCCTCCTCTGTGTATCTGGGCTGAAGTAGTATTCCACCATTGGAAATGGGGCCCCAAAGTCCATTTGTGCTCTAGGGATAAATACTGGTTTCACTGTCAGAAGTTTAAAAGACTGCCCAGGCCTCTCAACAGACACCTACATTCAGAAGGCTTAGTTCAGTCCTATGCTGGTTTCCCAGCTGTCTGGCTAGGGGCCATGAGCTTCCACCTAATCAGGTCAGCTGGTTCTGTGGGTTTCTCTGGGGTGTCTTGACCACTTTGCTCATTGTTTCTCCTTCTTTACAATGGTATTCCAAGAATTTGGCTCAGTGCTTATCTGTGAATCTCTGTTTCTGCTTCCATTAGCTACTGGATGAAGGCTCTAGGATGGCATTTAATAAGGTAGTCATCAATGTCATTACATGGGAAGGGCATTTAAGGTCACCTTTCCACTTTTTCTTAACTCTACAGATAATATCTTCACTCTGTTGATTGTTCCCTTTATTGTGTAGAATCTCTGTAGTTTTACAGAATTTTTTTCCTATGTGAACCTTCATTGTATATGCATCTGCAGCACTGTCTCAGCAATGTATTTCCTAAATTGTTCCTTCTGTTTTCATTTTTGTAGTAGATTTATAGCTAAATGTCTCATACTTACTTAAATAATACATTTGGGGTTGGATTCTTTAACTTATGAGCTTTTAAAATTTAGTTGTATCCTTCTGCATATGGATAACCAAATTTCCTGGCATTCTTTATGATAATAAAGAACCAAGATTCATATAAATCCATATTATTAACATCTTTTTTGAAAATTCATTTATACTTAGATGAATGTTTATTTATCGGTGTTCTATTCTTTTTTTAGTTTATATATATTTTACTAAGTTATCACACTGTCACACTGTTTTGATTAGTATAGCTTTATAGTATACTTAGAAGTCAATCCATTACTCATTATTTTTTTGTTTAAAATATATTTTATTCTCTTTATGAATTTTTTTCTTCCATGCAAATATTAGTTCTACAAAGAACACCACAGGTATTTTCATAGGTACTGCACTGTATGTGTATTGATAACTTATTCCCAACCATGATCATGATATTCATTTACTTTGGAATCCCTTTCATATATGCTTGCTAAGAATTTGTAAGTTTTTTATCTCTGCTGAAATTTATAATAATATGACTATATCATACATTGATTATATGAGCAATACAGGTAATTAAATTCCCCTAAATACAGGGTAGAGGATTGGTTTTCCCATTTCTGATATATCAAACAGTATTCATGTGATTATTACAATATTGAAAATGGTTCATAACATGGAAATGTCTAAGATATGTTATTAAATGAGAAATCTTTGCTTCCCAAAAGAATAAACTTTATTATTCCATAAATTTCATTACATAAATAATGAGAAATTTTCTCAAAATGAATTTATAACCAAAACACAGCCACAATTGATTTAACCTCTGGCTTACAGTTTTCTTAAAATAAGCCTTTGATAATATTAAATTTTATTATGAAATGGTTTTTAGATTTTCAAGACACGTTCCTCTGTGTAACAGCCCTGGTTGGCCTTGTACTCACTCTGCAGTGTAAGCTGTCCTCAAACTCACAGAAATCTGCCTTCCTCTGCCTCCCATGTGCTAGGATTAAAGGCATGCACAACCACCACCTGGCATGAGACAGTTTTTAATAAGATACCAACAATAGTTATCTAAATATAAAATTGGGGGCTGTTTCTCATTTTCTGTGCATGTGTAATTTGGTGTAATACATTAGAAGTGAAAGAAACATCATTGTACATATGTATTATTTCAAAATATACAATCAATAAAAACATATCTGTTTAATTTATGCATGTAAATTTATGTACATAGAAAGTAGATTCACTGATAAACATGGAAGCATTTCATAACATTAACTCTGGAGTGTTTCAAACTTACACCATGCTATCTCTTGAACTATATAGGATAAGTACTGTTTCCAAGTATCTTTCATGGGCCAATTTTAAACAGAATATTCCAAGCTCAGAGCAAAAGGTCTCTGATTAACTCCTGCTAAATTCAAAGAAACAGGATAATTATATTTAAAACAATAAATGAAGACATATTTAGTTGTTTCAAAAGTTAAATAAGGGAAATGACATTCATTAAAAGATTGATTAATAACTCCCTGGTTTAAAATAATTATGAATACCAGTAATATATCTTGAGTGATCCATAGTATTCTAGCTCAGTGGTTGTAAACTTTCCTCATACTGTGAGCCTTTAAAAGCATTCCTCATGTGGTTACTTCCAACCATAAAATTATTTCATTGTTACTTCATAACTGTAATTTTATTATTATTATGCATCATAATGTAAATATATAATGTGCAGCATATGCAATACTCAAACCCCCAAAAAGGAGTCGTGACCTCAGTATGAGAACTGCTAATCTAGATCATCATTATTTTTTTCTCAGAATACAGAAGAAACTCTGTGAATTAGATTTTTCTTATATGATTTAAGTGCAAGCTAAATTAGCTTCTATAAGCTAAGTGTGTTGAATGAAAGTAGTCTCAATGTAGTGGAAGCTATAATAGAGGTACAAACAGAAATTTAGAACAAATACTGATTCTATTGCTATCCAGAGAAAAGCATTAATAATTTAGTTTTGGATTTAGTTCCTTTGTGTGGAAATGAAACCATGTGTTTTTTTACAGATCATTGGAAAACAATAAGAGATAAGAAGGCATTTTTGAAATTCAATGGAAGAAATGTTGTGATCAGACTATACAGCTTAAATTGAAATAAGAATGGGTATCTTTTTTCACCAAGATATCCATCATTGCTGGAATTTCCATTTAAATTTCTGTGAAAGTCACTGATGGCAGATATTCCCTTGGAATTTCCAAATATAGAACACATATGCATAATTTGAATTTAGGATTATATATATATGCTGTTGAGAAGCTCTAGGTTAATGTAACAATAAAATTTAGTATCTATTCTTAGTGCTGTCAACATATATCAGGGTAGCAATTTCTTTTTTTATGTTAAAATATTTTATATTCTATATGTATTAATATACAAGTAATATTTAATCAGAGAGAAAATGTGAATAGTGTTTTATAGAAATAAGTGAAAGAAGAATGAGCTTGTTGGGAGTCCTCAGTGTACACAGTGTAGCCTGTGTAGTTTCAGGTGAGAGACATTTTGGTGTCCTCAGTTGAGAATTGCATTGGAATGAATGACTGAAGCAATTTGCTTAATGTGTACAGATTAAATTAGGCTGCAATTCTGTAAATGACTGAAAGTTGTTGAAATCAAAATGCAGAAGATTGAAACAGACCATACTCTGAACACTCTATTGCAGGAGGATAGACAGACAGATGCTTAATGGAAGGGGAATAAATATAAATATTGTGAAGTCTATGTGAATGCAGTGAATATCTCAACCATAAGTGTGATTTCAGTCATATTTGGACTTATCATTTGGATATGAAAATCACACCTCAACTTTCATTTTGAAGTCAAACAACATGTAGACAATTTATTAACACTGATGGGATTATGGGTTCTACAATGATTTGAGCTGAAAACATGGGATTTAGTCTAACTTATCATATTTTTATATTACAGACAAAGCCAGGTATAATACAAAAAGCATGGATTTGAAAGCCTGTCAGAGCTATAAATGCCATTTTTATGAGTGATGAAACTAAGGGATATACTAAATATATTTTAGCTTCATTTTATAATGTAAAGATAAGAATGAAAGACTTACTGCACAGTAGGACTGTATAAGAGATAAAATAGGATCTGCATATGAGGTATTGCAACCATGTACACCAAGTCAGTATTGATTCATTCATGCAGTACAACAGCCTAGCCATGGCACAAACTGTGGCTTCATGGGCTGTGCCTTCAAATTCTAAGGCAATGTATTTCACCTTTCTTCCATGGATGTAGCTCATGTCATATCTGCACCCTTTTCATGGACCAGAATTATAAAGATTGATACATTAGAAAAAGGATGGTTAAAATAAACCAGCATGTGAGACAAGAGTGACAATGGGCAAAAATATCTTCCATTGTCAGTATTTTAGGCAGAGTGTGAAATATTGTGTTTCACCACTGAAAAGAAATCTGGTTGAAAAGGAATGGATTGTATGTTAGCTTGATAGAAAGGGCAAAGGGGGGTCAGGAGATCAAATTCATATTGTGATAGATGTTAGTTAATATCCAAATTCTATTTTAAACTGTCAAAAGAAGAGTTCAGTACACTGTGCTGTCCCAGGAATATGTTATCTTTCTTTAGTTAGGATATCTAATCATAGCCCATATGAGAATTTCTGAGAGAAGCTATTAAATGAATTTCTATTTTATTGATGTCAGTAAGAGGTAGTTTAAAACCTCCTCTTTGCCTTTATCCCATTTGCTTTTTACCTACATCCCTTTCCATATATTGCTCTGTTTTATGTGGTACATTTCTCTGAATACAACATGTTGCCTGTTAATACTCACTTATCTCCAATTTTACTCAGTCTATCCAATTTTTGGTTATGGTCTTTATACAAATAGCATACAAGTCAGGCAGACATATACATATATACTTACACATGAATAGATATGTGAATATATGTATGTAGTAACCAAAATGAGAAATTAAAATTCTATGTAAAAGCTAATTTCTGGTATACTTTACATATTGGGTAGATTATGTAATGGGAAAGACTTCTGGCTGAGTGAATAAGAATACACTTCAAATTGTGTAGAATGTGTTAGCAATATGTGATTCACTTTCTCTGCCTATTAATACTCTTCAAGATGATCTTGAATGTCACTTTATCAATTGGGGGTTAGGTAGTGATATATTATTTATGATTTATTAAAGCTTGCCTGGGGGTACAGAGAACAAAGATAGCCACAAGCCATAGAGCCAGGCAATGGGGATACACGACTCAAGAGACTAACAGATGGATTTTTGTTAGTCAATGGCCACACTGAGCTACATGAGATTTACTCAGTCCTAAAGAGAAACTGTTCACACAAAGGTGATCTCAGCACTTGGGATCACACACCTTTAATGCCAGCACTAGTAAGGTATAAAAGGAAAAAGCAAAGGGTTTTGTGTTGAGATTTATTCTCCAGCCATGCTGAGGAGAGGACAGCCCTATTAGCTTGAGGTAAAGGTAAGTGCTAGTGACTGGCTGCTTTGCATTTTGATATTCAGCTTAAACTCCAATATCAATCTCTGGGTGTTTATTAATCAAGTTAAAATTGGTACCCAATGTAAAAGTACAAATTCAAAAAAAAAAAAGTCAGTTTGAAGCCACTAAATCTCAATGCAAAAGGATAATTGAGCATTTAAAAGCAAAGTAAGCATCTCTGGAGGAATGTATCTGAGATACTAATAACTCATAACCATGATGATGATACATGGATAGGATAGATGATTTCAAGAGGTTTAAAGAAATGTCAAATGTTTTAATTGTGAAAACAAGGTCACTTTAAAAGTGAGTGTAAATAGGACATTTCTAAAAATAATGTTTTTTTTAAAATATAATCCAAATGGAATGCCCCCCTTTTGCAATATGCAAAAGTTGTGGCAAAGGCAGGTATTGGACAAAAGAATGGTGGTTAAAAAGATATATTCAAGGCAATATTTTGCCATCAGGAAACTCCTTGAGAGGTCTCTGGCAGGTTTCTATACTATGTCCAATTCAGTCCTCTCCTGTCACCTTGGAAACTCATTCCCTGAGTTAAACAGCCTAATACCCCTTGTAAGAAAGCATACTGCTCTGGATGATAAAAGAGCTAAAAAGAGATAAAAAAAAACACATAGGAAAAATCACAAATCAAGCAGATTGACAAACTTGTATAAATGAGTTGTGATAAAAATTAATACTTAATGATTAATTTATCATTGAAGGATAGTAGACACAGGTATGGACATAACAATTATCTCAAAGATTCATACCATTGAAATTACACTCTTTGTGAGTTAAATGTTTAACATTTAGGGATTAGAACTTTATCTCATGTGAAACAAAGCATGATATGGCTAGAATGTATAGGACTGAGAGATAGAGAAGAATACTAAAACTTTATGTAGCTAATATTGCAATGAATTTGTGGGGACATGATTGATTACAGAAATTCAATACTCAGATAAACATTCCCCCAATCTTAGAAACAAGCAATCAATAAACATATGCTTATCAAAAATTTATGAGAAGGTATTATAAAGAACAGGACACAACAAACAACAGCTGTTAATATTCCAAAGGCACAAACAGCTCTAACTTCAAAATTTTTGACAGAAAAACCTGTATGGATTACACAATGGCCTTAACAATAGAGAAACTGCAGGCCTTATACGAGCTGGTAGAGGAACAACCAAATGCTCAGCATGTAGAGGAATGAACTAACCCAGGGAATTCTCCCATGTTTGTTTGTTTGTTTCTATTCTTTTTAAATTTAAATTAGAAACAATTTTTTTTTTACATATCAACCCCAGTTCCCTCTCCTTGCCATCCTCCAATGTCCCCCATGATCCCCCCAATACCATCCCATATCTGGTCCTCAGAGAGGGTAAAGCATCCCATGGGGGATCATCAAATTCTGCCACATCATTTGGAGTAGGGCCTAGGCCCTACCCTGTGTGTCAAGGCTGAGAAAGTATTCCTCATTATGGAATGGGCTCCCAATGTCCATTTGTACAATAAGGATAAATACTGTTCCACTACCAGAAGCCCCCATACACCATACATTTCCCTGGCCTCCTAATTGACACTCACATTCAGAAGGCCTGGTTTGATTCTTTGTTGATTTCCAAGACCAGATTGAGAAACACACAGAAAAAGCTGACCTGAACAAGGGAGATCTCATGGCCACCAGACTGTGTTTATTATTAAAAGCAATCAGAAAACTGAAGAATTGTAAGAGATTTAAGAGCTATTAATGAGGTGATACAATCAATACTCTCCGCAGTATAGAATTTCTTTGCCTTCTCCATAGCCTAACGATGGCCTGTCATAGTTACTGATTTAAAGATTCTTTATTTAGTATATCATTACAGGAAAAGGACAAAGAAAAATTTGCATTTACAGTTCTCTGTAATGAGTATGTTTTCCCTGCCGGTCTTTTCCTACCTCCATGCCATCCCCCAATAACACACAAAGACTCTGTATTTGATATAATCCTGTTGGCAAGTTATTATTTTCCTATTGGCTAGCTCTGTCTTAATGATTAACCCATTTCTATTAATATAAGTATTTCCACGTGGTCTCATCTTACCGGAGAGCGGGCCTGAACCTCAGTTCTCTCCAGACTCTCCACATTGACTCCCCCTTACTCCTTCCTCTTTCCTCCTTCTCTCCTAGTCCCTCCTATCTTCCTTTTCTATTGGCCAAAGTGCTTTATTCATTAACCAATACCAGAAACATATTTACAGAATGGCATCTCCCATCATCTCCTCTTTTCTGTCTAAAACAAAAAGAAGAGTTTTAACCTTAACATAGCAAAATATGTAACAAAACCATTATCCAATAATAATCACGGTTAATAATGTCCAGTCCATTAACATTTAGCAAGATTTAAGGAATATTCTATCACCTGTCCAATCTTTGTGAGTCTAAAGTCTTTTATATAATTTATCTTTAATCCTAACTAAGCAAAACTGTAACTATAACTATTTGGCTTCAACTCCTTTCAAAGACTATAGAAGGATAATATATAAACCGTAGAAATGACAGAGACATCTTGCCTGGTCAGACACCTGAAGTTCTTCTGTAATAATCCATCTTCAGCCCATAACCCATAGTGTATCTGGCAGACTACTCAGCAAACCAGGAAACTTTAAACTGCCCACCTCTATTGGCAGTTTGTCACTCACCTTTTAATGTTTCCTGCAGACTGTCTGGCAGGCTCTTCCATGAAGCTGGAATCCTGTAGCAATGACCATCATGTATCAGTAGTCACTTTTCTGTGGGTCCTGCGTGTCCAGTTTATATAGCACAATGTCAAAAAGTCCAGACAAGAGCAATATCTTGCCCTAATGGATTGTCTTGCCATGTTGAAAGCAAACATCATATGTTTTTTCTATGTCCACATTCCTTTCTGATGCAGGTGGTATTGCCAGGAGCAATTATGTCTCACTGTCAAGAAATCTCCTAAACCATTTTAAATGCCATTTTCTGTAGGTCTTTGAAAGGTTTGAAGAATACCTACCCATCTCAAATATATCTTTATATATCTAGAAATCCTAACTAACTTAACTCTAAGTTTTCACTGTCAAAGATAATTACCTATAATCTGTGTAAAATTATACACTACATTTCTAAATAAACTATATAAACATAATACCTAAACAAAAGGAAAAATATACATATCACAAAATTGACCTTAAATTTGTACCAATGAATTAAAATACATTCCAAAACAATGTATATATTTCTATACCATAATCCCCTTTTTACCTTAAAAAATATTGGTTGTGGTCATTACCCATTTATAACCAACCCCATATAATTGAAAACAAACATTTATAAACAAAATTTGGGAATTTGGGCGACGTTCTTTCCAAACTACTTCTTGCTGGTAGGGGGCAGTGTTATGGGGATCCTAAGAAGACACAGATATCCTGGCTGTAGTCTGCAAAGCTGCTTTGTCGAAGCTGTTTTGAATGTTGGATAACCTGGGACTCTGTTTCAGGGTGTCTGGCTTGATCAAACCACATTATTCTGGAAGGAATCCACAGCTATTCATTTTCTGTGGAAACAAAACTGAAATCCTTTTCCCCATGAACTTGTCTTTGGACTTAAATTTTGAAGTCAAAGCATTTTTAAAATATGTAAACTAAAGTGGATTAATACAGCAGCATTTGTTTTAACAGTTGTTGACATTTCTCATCAGTCAAACAATTGAAAGATAAGAGAACACCATATAGTACCAACGTTTCTCTGTGCTTTTCATCTTTATGTGACCTTTTTTTTACTCTATTTCTTTTACTTCTATTTTTTTTTCATATTTTGAGACAGAGTTTCTCTGTGTAACCTTTATCTGTTCTGGAATTCACGCTGCATACCAGGTTTACTTTGAAACCACAGAGATCTGCTTGCCTATGTCTCCAGAGTGCTGGGATTAAAGACGTGTGTCACCACACCCAGCACTCTACTTCCTTTTTTCTTTTCTAAACCATTGTATCATGTTTCTTTTTCTCTTCCAAGCCTACATATATTGTGAAACACACTGTAATCCTTTAGCGGTTTTTCTTAAGGTGAATCCATCTTTACTGTAAATCTTCATCTTTTTCTTGCCACAAGTCATTTATCTGTTAAACAACAACATTGCTAAAATAAAAGCCATAGTTGTTTTAGCCATGGGCTATCCAAGATGGGAAACCTCTGTTAAAGAAGCCCCACAAATCTTTATTTGTCTCTCACAAAACAAAGTCCAACCCAGAAAAATGCTGGTACCAAGAAGCCTTGCTTGTCTTTGTTCTTTTACATTTAAAACACTTTTTAAAAAGCTTTTGTTAAGTTTTAAGTGGAAGTTCTTATTAGCCATGTTGTGGTGCCATATGTTATGAGTATGTTTTCTGCCAGCCTGCCCGGACCCACAGCTGCACCAGCCAGCCCCAAAATAATACACAGAGATGCTGTATTTGATATAATGCTGTTGGACAGTTACTTGGTTCTTATCGCTAGTTCTGTCTTAATTATTAACCCATTTCTATTATTCTAAGTATTTCTACATGGTCTCAACTTACCAGAGAGCGGGCCTGCACCTCTGTTCTCTCCAGACTCTCCACATTGACTCCCCCTTACTCCTTCCTCTTTCCTCCTTGTCTCCTAGTCCCTTCTATCTTCCTTTCTTATTGGCCAGCAGTGCTTTATTCATTAACCAATACAAGAAACATATTTGCAGAATGACATCTCCCATTAGTTCTCAGCTCTCTATAAGATACAAATGAATGTTCTCCTCCAGGGAATGTTAAATGGCACTACAACATGCCAAGATTTTGTGTGGCAAGCCACTGGAAATGATATCTAAGCAATTCCCTCAATCTATAGTATACAATTACATAGATGATATTTTATTATCTAATTATAATCAGTAAAGAAAAATTTGCCTTGTTGAGGGATTATGGATTGCTCCTGTATATATATATATATATATATATATATATATATATATATATATGAGATTCTATTAATTATTTATGTTAAAAAGTTAGTTTGCAAAAATTTAGACGCAAAAGGTTCAAATTAGGAGTTACTGACTGCATACCTTACAGACTTCAAAGATTGCTAGGAGATATTTCCATCAATAATACATTATTGCAATAAACCCGATAAACTTATTGATTTGACAAAATTTTAGATGGTGCCAAGGACTTAAATAGTTTCAGGGTGTTAATAACTGAAATTGAGAGGGAATTGGCTGTGGTGGAAGAGAAATTTCAGATTTCACATGTGAATCATATGGGACTAAATCTTAACTGCATTCTAGTCATCCTAACCTCTAAGCCTTCCCCTTCCAGAAATTTTAATACTGAGAAGATGGCATCATACAATGCACATTTTTACCACATAAAAAAGTAAAATGTTAAACTCTTACGATGAAAATGATATCTGAGCTGATTCTAATAGGAAAATTGAGACTTTGTTAATTAGCAGGAATAAATCCAGAAGAAATTCTTTCTATACATGATTTTGGGTTTTAGTTTCTACTAGTTTTCTTCAGAGAACTATGAGCATGTCTCACAGTGTACTTTGAAGTCTCCAAAAGAAGGATGGGGCCCCACAATGTCAATTCCACAAAACCTATGATAAAATTATTAAGGTGAATAACAGCAACTATAGATCAGCTTTGGACTCCAAACGGGTCAGAACAATTTTGGTTACCAGCTAAGATGATCCATCCTCACAGACCTCAGTTAGAACAATTTCAAGGTGGCTAGTTGAGATTTTCCAAACTTCTCTATTTGGGATGTGAGGCATGCCCTGCACTTTTCTATTACAAGAAATTGACAAAAATGATACTTCTTGACAGATAACCAAATTTTTCTTTCAAGATCCCCTAAAGTTATGATTGCCCCAAACAGCAGGAAGTAACTTTAAAAACATGTCACCCACATTCCCAAGAGGTAGAGTGGGTGGATTTTCATCACTCATTGGGTTATGGATATTTGTCATTGTTTAGGGAGATCAGTTACAAAATGTTGGTTACAGTCAGGAAGAAAGTTAAACAGAGGGGATTAGATCAGAGGTTTGTGTTTTGAAAAAAAAAGGACATAGATATGATAGTATTAAAAGAGTAGATTACTCAATCTATTCTGAAAATAAAAAAGGAAAGATATGGATAGGATAAAATAAAAGTTAGGCTATTGAATCTACTTTTAAAAAGCAACTACCAGTTTTAATGATTATCCTTTGAATTGGGCTTCTGTATATTTCATATAAATATTTCATATTGATACAAATTTGAGATTAATTTGTTAAAATATTATATATATATATATATTTCTAATCTTGTTCAATGTAGTGTACCTATACAATACAATTAACAATGTAATTCAAACTTCTAGTCATTGAAATTTATTATTACCAACTATGTAAGATAATAATGAAATAGAGATTATTAGTTGGAGTCTGTCTCTCTCTGTGCCTCTCTCTCTCTCTCTCTTCCTCCCCCTGACTATTCCTCCCCTGACTCAATCTTCCTAGTCCCATGTGCTTCCCTCTTCTCACCTTCATTTCTCCTAGTTCCCTCTCCACTCACTGCCCCCCCCCACTCCCCATATGCTCTGGAAATCTTGTCCCTTTTCCCTTCTGTGAAGGACCCTATATGAATCTCTTAGAATCCTCCTTGTATCTTAGTTTCTCTGGCAGTGTGAATTATAGCAAGGGTGATGATCCTTTGCTCAATGTCTAAAGTCCATATATGGCAGTTATCCGTTAACTATTTCCTTTGAATTTTCAAATTGTGGAGTACAGGTTTTCAAAGTATGATCTGAAAATTGTCTAAATTTCATCAGTGTCTGTTGCTATATCGTGATGGGAGATGTCATTCTGTAAATATGTTTCTTGTATTGGTTAATGAATAGAGCACTGTTGGCCAATAGAAAAGGTAGATAGGAGGGACTAGGAGACAAGGAGGAGTCAGCATGTAGAGTCTGGAGAGAACAGAGGTCAGGACCCTCTCATTGGTAAAATGAGACCACATGGAAATACTTAGATTAATAGAAATGGGTTAATATTTAAGACAGAGCTAGCAGATAAGAAACAAGTAACTGGCCAATAGCATAATATCAAATACAGA
The DNA here is from genome assembly GCA_030556225.1 of Cricetiscus sungorus. Taxonomy (NCBI): domain Eukaryota; kingdom Metazoa; phylum Chordata; class Mammalia; order Rodentia; family Cricetidae; genus Cricetiscus; species Cricetiscus sungorus. The sequence goes on from JANBXA010000007.1 coordinate 57,526,564, forward strand.
GTCTCTGCCTGTTATTGGGGGCTGGCATGGCAGTGGGGCCAACCAACAAGGAAAACACACTCGTTACAATGTCCCCCTTTTCATTTATGTTTTTGATAAATTGAATGTTCTTTCTCTGTTTTTTTGGCTAGTTTGGATAACAGTTTTTCTATTTTGTTGGTTTTTCTCGAAAAACCAACTTTTTGTTGCATTGATTTTTTTGTATTGTTTTCCTGGTTTCTATTTTATTGATTATTTCCTGGCATCTACTACTCTGGGGTGAGTTTGCTTCTTTTTGTTCTAAGGCTTTCAGTTGCACTGTTAAGTCTCTAATGTGACTACCCTCTGTTTTCTTCATATGGGCACTTAGTGCAATGAACTTCCCTAGTTGCACTGCTTTCAAGGTGTCCCATAAGTTCATATATGTTGTGTCCTATTCTCATTTAATTTTAGGAACTCCTTAATTTCTTTCTTTATTTCTTCTTGGATCCAGTTATGGTGCAATTTTGCATTATTCAGTTTCCATGAGTGTAGGGTTTCTGTGATTTGTGTTGTTGTTGAAATACAACTTTGAAAGATGGTGGTCTGATAAGATAAAGGGGACTATTCCATTATTTTTGTATCTGTTGAGGTTTATAATGTTGCCTAGTATGTGGTCGATTTTAGAGAAGGTTCCAAGTGGAGCAGAGAAGAAGGTATATTCTCTTGTGTTTGGATGGAATGTTATATAGATGTTTGTGAAACTCAATTGAGACATAACTTCTGTTAGTTCTTTTGTTTCTTTGTTAAATTTCTGATTGGTGGTTCTGTCTAGCAGTGAAAGTGGGGTGTTGAAGTCTCCCACTATGAGTTTATGAAGTTTTATTTGAGGTTTGAGTTTTAGTAGCATTTCTTCTACAAATATGGTACCTTTGTATTTGGGGCATAGATGTTCAGAATTGAGACTTTGGGATGATGGATTTCACCTGTGATGAATATGAAATGACCATCTTCATCTCTTTTGATTGATTTTGCTTTGAAGTCTAACTTGTTAGCTGTTAGGCTAGCCACACTTGCTTGCTTCTTGAGTCCATTTGATGGGAATATCTTTTCCCATGTCTTTGAGGTATTGTCTGTCTTTGAAACTTAGGTGTGTTTCTTGTGTGCAGCAGAGTAATGGATTCTGTCTCTGTATCCATTCTGTTAGCATGTATTTTTTTTATAGGTGAGTTAATACCCTTAATATTGAGGAAAAGTAAGGACCATAGATTGTTATTGTTTATTTTAGATTTGTTGTTGGCAGTGGTTTTGTGAATATATTTGCCCTGCTTTACCCTTCGCTTTTAGTGAACCGGGATTATCTATTGCCTAAATCTTTGTGAGCATAGCTTACTTCCTTTGGTTAGAGTATTACTTCCGGAACTTTCTGTAGGGCTGGATTTGTAGATACATATTGTGAAAATCTGGTTTTGTTATTGAATATTTTGTTTTCTCTGTAGCATGTTGTTTTCCGGCCAGCCTGCCCGCCCGCCGCTGGTCTGGCCTGCTGGCCCCATATAACACGCAGGAGACTCTGTATTTGATACAATCCTGTTGGCCAGTTACCATTACTGTTTATGGGCTAGCTCTGTCTTAATTATTAACCCATTTCTACTTATCTAAGTATTTCCACGTGGTCGTCTTATCAGGGAGCCGCGGCGGGCATCCTGCTTCTTTCCTGGGCTACATCTCAACCCCTCCCTACTCCTTCCTCTTTCCTCCTTCCTCCTGGTCTCCTAGCCCCGCCTGTCTTGTTTCCTATGGCCACAGGGCTTTATTAACCAGTATGAGAAACATATATACAGAATAACATCTCCCATCATCTCCTCTTTTCTGTCTAAAGTAAAAGAAGGGGTTTAACCTTAACATAGCAAAATATATCATACAACAGTTATCAAATAAGAATCACAGTAAACAATATTTAGTCCATTAACATTTTGTAAGACTTATCATCTATCCTATCATTGTGAGTCTAAAGTCCTATATGTAACTTATCTTTAACCCTAACTAAGGAAAACTATAATCATAACTACTTGCCTTCAACTCCATCAAAGGCCACAGAAGGATAATATATAAACTCTAGAAATGACAGAGACAACTCATTGCCTGGTCAGTCACCCAAAGTTCTTCTGTAATCTTCTATCTTCAGCCCATAGGCCATAGTGTGTGTCCAGACTCCTCAACAAGGCAGGAACCTTTTCTCTGTGTCCTGTAGACTGTGTGGCTGTGTGGCAGCCTCTTCCATGAAGCAGGAATCCTGTAGCAATGTCCATCTTGCATCAGCAGTCACTTTTTTGTGGGTCCTGCATGTCCAGTTTCTACAACATAAAGTCAAACAGTCCAGAAGAGCAGTACCTTGCCCAAATGGCTAGTCTGCCATATTAGAAGCAAACTTCATAACGAGTTTCTTCAATGTCCTTCTTCCTTTTTGATGCAGGTGGTGTTACCAGGAGCAGTTGTGCCTCATTGTCAAGAAAAACCCTAAACCATTTTAAATGCCATATTCTGTAGTTCTTTGAAAGGTTTGAAGAATGCCTATCCATCTCAAATACATCTCTATATATCTAGAAAACCTAACTAACTCCAAGCTTGACTATCATAGGTAACTCTCTAATCTGTACTAAATTATACATTACATTTCTAAATGAGCTATATAAACACAATACCTAAACAAGAGGAGAAATATACATATCATAAAATTGACCTTAACACAATACCTAAATAAGAGGAGAAATATACATATTACTAAATTGACCTTAAATTGCATCAATAAAAGAAAATCCATTCCAAAGCAAAGTATTCATATCTATACCATAATTCCCTTTTTACCTTTAAACAGATAGCTTGTGGTCATTAACCATTTATAACCAAGCCAATTTAAATGAAAACAAACATTTATAAACAATATTTGGGAATTTGGGTGTCGTTCTTTCCAAACTACTTCCTGCTGGTAGAGGGCGCTGTCATGGGGATCCTAAGAAGATGCAGAAATCTTGGCAGTAGTCTGCGAGGCTTTGTCTCAACTGCTTTGAATGTTGGATCACCTGGGGAGCTGTTTCAGGGGGTCTGGCTTGATCACACCACATAAGTCTGAAAGAAATCCATAGATTTTCATTTTCTGTGGAAACAGAAATAGAAATCCCTTTCCCCAGTAACTTGTCCTTAGGCTTAAATTTTGGAGTCAAAGCATTTTTAAAATATATAAATTGAATTAATCCAGCAGCATTTCTTTTACCAGTAGTTATTTTCTCAGCAATCAAATAATTTAAAGACAACAGAAGCGCGTATAGTATCCAAAATTTCTCTGTGTTTTCCATCTTTACGTGGCTTTTTTATTATTCTATTTCTTCTATTTCTATTTTTTACATATTTTGAGACAGGGTTTCTCTGTGTAACTTTTGTCTGTCCTGGAATTCACTGCATACCAGGTTTACTTTGAAATCACAGAGATCTGCTTGCATCTGTCTCCCGAGTGCTGGGATAAATGGCGTGAGCCACCATAGCCATCCATTTAATTCCTTTTTTCTTTTTTAAACCATTGTATCCTGTTTCTCTCCCAAGCCAGCGTATTTTTTTTAAAACACAGTGTAAACTTTCATTGCAGCTCTTGTACACACCAATGAATTGTTAGCAGAGCTCTTTAAAAGCAAGGAGGCTTTTTTGCCGCTTATGCTAATTTTGGAAACCTCCCTTAAAGGAGCCGTGCAAATCTCTGTCTACATCAAAACAAATCCAACTAAAAAAATGCTGCTACTAATAAGTCTTGCTAGTCCCTGTTCCTTTGTTTCTAAAACATTTCTTAAGCTCTTATTAGTTTTAAGTGAAAGTTCTTATAGCCACGTTGGGCGCCATCTGTAGCATGTTGTTTTCCGGCCAGCCTGCCCGCCCGCCGCTGGTCTGGCCTGCTGGCCCCCAATAACACGCAGGAGATACTGTATTTGATACAACCCTGTTGGCCAGTTACCATTACTGTTTATGGGCTAGCTCTGTCTTAATTATTAACCCATTTCTACTTATCTAAGTATTTCCACGTGGTTGTCTTATCAGGGAGCCTCAGCGGGCGTCCTGCTTTTTTCCTGGGCTACATCTCGACCCCTCCCTACTCCTTCCTCTTTCCTCCTCCTGGTCTTCTAGCCCCGCCTAACTTGTTTCCTATGGCCACAGGGCTTTATTAATCAGTATGAGAAACATATATACAGAATAACATCTCCCACGGAGAGAGGAGCATCCAGTTTTAACTGCTGTGTTCATCTGTCTGTTTTGTGAGTTGTTTCTACCTTAATAAACATCTATTCTACCTATTTGTTTATCCTGACCCTTATTGAACTGCAATATTTCTCCATCTATAGTGATTGAGAATTTTGCTGGGTATAGTAGCCTGGGCTGGTATCCGTGGACTCTTAGTACTTGTAGAACATCTATTCAGGACCTTATGGCCTTGAGAGTTTCCATGGAGAAGTCAGGCGTAATTTTAGTAGGTCTGCCTTTATATGTTACCTGCCCTTTTTCCTTTGCTGCTCTTAATGTTTTTCTTTATTCTGTATGTTAGGTGTTTTGATTATTATGTGTTGAGGGGTCTTATTTCTTTGGTCCAGTCTATTTGTTTTCGATATGCTTCTTGTACTTTCATAGCCATGCCCTTTTTCAGATTGGTATAGTTTTCTTCAATGATTTTGTTGAATATGTTTTCTGTACATTTGAGCTGAGCATCTTTGCCTTCCTCTATGATTCTTAGGTTTGGCCTTTTCACTCGTCCCACATTTCCTAGAAGTTTTGTGTTAAGGATTTGTTGGATTTAAGATTTTCATTGGTCAAAGAATCTACTTCCTCTAGTTTATCTTCAGCACCTGAGATTCTCTCTTCCATCTATTTATTATGTTGGTTATGCCTGTGTCTGTACTCCCCAGATTGTTTGCCCAATTTTTCCATTTCCAGCATTCCATTAGTTTGTGTTTTCATTATTATCTCTATTTCAGTTTTCAAGTCTTGAACTGTTGCCATCACCTGTTTTTCTCAGCTTTCCATATTTTACTTAAGAGATTTGTTCATATCTTCCATTTTTTGTTTGTTTTTTCTTGCATTTCTTAAAGAGATTTTTTCTCATTGTCTTTTAGAGACTCTATAATTTTTATGAAGATATTTTTTAAGTTGTTGTCTTCTGTTTTGTCTGCTTTGGGGTGTTCTGGTCTATTTGGTGTAGAGTTCCTAGACTCTGTTGGTGTCATGCTTGTGTTTCTATTGTTATGTATTTTCTTGTATTGCTGTCTTCCCATTGCTTCTTCCAGTAGGTGCTGGTGGGGTCTCTCTCTCTCTCTCTCTCTCTCTCTCTCTCTCTCTCTCTCTCTCTCTCTCTCTCACACACACACACACACACCCACTCCCTTGTTGGGAGTTTGATGTCTGCAGATCTGGGTGGTTGAAGCTCTCTAAGAGGTCTCTCCTCTGGCAGGGGCCCAGTGGTGGGTGTCAATGATCAGGCTCCAGCAGATTCCTCATGAAGTGGGTCAGAGATCCATCAGGTAGGGACTCAGGTGAGTCCTGAGGGTATAGGCAAATCTCTGGGTGGGGTCCAGAATTCCAGCATCTCTAGTTTGCCCCAGCAAGTTTTCTGAAGGTGGCAGATTGTTGGATCCACCCTCTGTCCCAGTGTTCAACCAGAGTGGTGGGACAGTTAACAGGGTATTGCACAGGGTGGGGGAGGGCAGACTCTTTGTTGGGGGTGGGTGGGTGTGTATCAGAGCACCATGTGAGCTCTCTCTCTTGCTGGGGACAGGATACAGGGGTGGGGGGAGGGAGATTCAGGACCAATTCAGGGAATTCCCAGAGAATAGTTGGAGGGGGATTTAACCCAAACTGGTCCCAGACAGACCTGTAGCAGAGGCCCTGTGATGGGGGTCAATGATTCGGCAGACAGGGATACAGGATGGCCCTGCAGAAATAGGCGGATCTCATGAAGAGGCCCAGAACTCTCGCAGATGACTAGATGTTGGGGGCAGAGATCAGGCAGGCGGGTATTCAAGGGAAAATTACTTTCTTACACATCTTGTTTATTCAATTAATATTAATATTAATTAGTTATTTAATATTATTTCTTTCTCAGGTTGGTGAGGGAGTTGGAGACTAGAGAGTACAGTTAGTTGTCTTTGTTTACCAGGCTCAGTAAGGAAACTTACTTACATTATAAAATGTAGGTTTGACAGATATCCAACAATTAATTTGATGATGCAAATTAGAATAGAAAGTAAATTAGGTACAAGACTTTGAACTCACCAAGATGCAATAGATAATTGAGCATTGTCTCTGAATTTGTCAAATACAAGTAGACTAGACGTTGTTGATTGACTTATTGTACTTATTGTACATACTTTTTTATGTTGAGCATTTACTTTTGGTATTAGTTAAGAAGTGGGAATTATGGTGATATGTTATTTTTGATGCATTAAAGCTTGCCTGAAGGTACAGAAAGCTAGGCTAACCTAGCCTAGAGTTTGTCAATGGTGATACACACTTTTAATTCCAAAAGCCATTTTAGAATTACATCACAGAGCCAGGCTGTGATGGCCCACACACAGGACTTAAGAGATAAGCAGAAGGGTTTCTTTTAGTCCAAGGCCACAATAAGCTACATGAAATTGATCCTGTACTAAAAAGAAGCATCTCACAAAAAGATGATCTCAGCACTTGGAATCACATGCCTTAATTCCAGCACTATTGAAGTATTAAAGGTAAAAACACAGCACCTCATGTGGAGATTTATTCTCCCACTATACTAAACAAAGAAAAGTGCTATTAGCCTGGAATAAATGTAAGAGTTAGTGGTCATGTGATTTGTTTTTCATAACTTTGGCTTGAAGCTTGAATGCCTGTATCCATCTCTGGTTATTTACTAATGGTAGTACAGTTTTCTAGATGATTTTTAACATTTTATGAGTAAAATTTCCCATGCATTTATGTATGCATAAAACATATGTGCCTTTTGCCCACAGAAATTAGAAGAGGTAGTTGTATCCTCTGGAAAATGGAGGTACAAATAATAGGTAACCAAAGTTTAAATGCTGTGAATCACACTTAGGACCTCTTCAAGAGCAGCAGGTACTGTTAACCACTGACCTATCATCTCTGTGGCCCTTCACTACTGCTTCTGACACACTTTCCCTCTGTAACCTAGGCTAGCCTGGACCTTTATGGTTCAGACAGGCCTTGAAGTTACTACAATCCTTGTGTTTCACTCAGTCAGTTTTTTTTTAATATTTATTTATTTATTTACTTACTTACTTACTTACTTATTTATCATGCATATGGGGTATGGACATTTTGCCCACATGTATTTGTGTACATCATATACAAACCACATATCAATGAGTTTAAAATAGGGGGTAGTTCCCCAGTACTTGAAGTTAGAGTGACCCACTGCCATGTGGGTGAAGGGAATTGAACATGGGTCCTCTTAAATAGTATCCAGTGCTTTTAACCACTAGACTATCTCTAAAGCTAACTTAAATTCATTCATACATGTAAAACACATTTGAATTATATTCAAGAATAATTTATAAACAAGAAATTATGGCCTATTCTTTGTAGAAGAGAAATACAGTGTATTGTACCAAGAGTTTAATTGTAGCAAATTTTGAACAATCATCTCTCTCTCTCTCTCTCTCTCTCTCTCTCTCTCTCTCTCTCTCTCTCTCTTCTGGTGTGTGTGTGTGTGTGTGTGTGTGTGTGTGTGTGTGTGTGTGCCTGTCTATTGTACTATATTTAGTTATTTAGCTATTGTATTGTGGGAAATAATTCTGTTTCTCATAAGACTATGCTCCATACTTACTTCTTACTTTCTTCATTATTTTTACTTCCAGCCATTCTGCCTCACTGGAAAAGCCATACATTTTTTGACATAAATCATCTATATCTAAGAAGGCTGCAGTCTATTTGATTGTTAAAACTGGCATTTCTATGTTTATCCTGAGGTTTGTGATGGCTCAAATGTCTCTCCTCCCCTATACAAGTAAGTCTCAGAGTCAGCATTTCAGAACCCATGCCATAATATTTCAATAGAGTAGGGATGTAGAGAGCATTATTCAGAAGTTACTAAATGTCAGGACTGTGGAGGTAGGCTGTATGTATTTCTTTGCACTGCTTCATTAAGTTGACTAATTGGTAATTGGAGGTTTGCAGACTTTCCAGCTTCTGAGGGTGGGAAGATATAGTCAATATGATATGTTCAGGGAATGTAAGACTACAACAAATTGTTCAGCATCATTGGCAAGTAAACAGAACTGCTGTATTTAGTGTACTCTAAACAAAGATAATAATTGACAGCAGCATGTCAAGGATGAGACACACATTGGAAGTCACCATATACCAGGTAATAAACTTGATTCTACCAACTTTTAACCCCAGGAATACAAAATATCTTTGTCTTTTCTGTCACCTTAATTTTCCCTCAATACAACCTCAGTTCCCAGAGATCTGGATAGAAATGTAAATGGAGAAATATAGAAAACCATTTGCTTAGCACATTCAAAATGAAAAGTCTACCTTTTCCGAGAAAAAGCAGAACCCTCAATAGGTACAGAGAAAAAAAAACTGTAAAAGCACTTCATTACCATGAATGGTTAGATATTTGCTAACTTGGCACTAGGTGAGGTGTTCAGGGGATAGGGAAACTCTGTTGCAACTACCTCGACCAGCAAGGAAGACACAACTCCAGGAAGATCTTCATGCAGTTTATTCAGGATCCTTGAACAATCTTCTGACCCTGGGAAATCACCCGCACAGGCTTAAATACCCTTGTGCCAGTCCCGCATCCACACATTTCACATTCACAGCGATGATGGCCACTCGCAGCTGTACCATTAAGTCATCAAAGTCAGCAGACCAATTTCCTAAAAGATGGCTAGACAATTGTCATGACAAATTAGCAGCACTTGTAAAGTTCTCATACTGAACACTGGTAACACACAAACCTGTATACTTCATTTCACATCCCAATTGGGCTAGCTGCCACAAGGTATCAATTTGCTCCTGCACCAGATCAATTCTTTGGTTTATAATCATTACACCTCATTTTAGTTGAGCACCTATTGTGGACTGAGTATCCAAGGCTGTAGTCACATTCTTGGACTACCTAGCTTAGATGCTGTCTGCACCCATGTGCTCATAGCCACGGCAGCTGTGACTGAATCCACAACAGCAGAAGAGATAGCTGCAACTATGGCTGCTGTAATGCCAAAATCTCTCCCTGCAGCCTCTACCAAGCAGGCCATAAAATCTGAAAATGGTTCCATTGGGCCTTGCAGTATCTTAGTGTGGTTACCACTCACCTCTCCCTTATTAGGTAATGACTTCCATGCTTTTATGACAATCCAATTTATTTGTTCAAAAACTTGTATTGGATATCCAGTCTTTTAATTGGCAAAGTGTCCCTGTCCATGCAACATGTTTCTGTCCCATGCTGCATTTCCGGCTGCCAGATTAGCTGCAGCCTACACATTGGCATACTCAATTAAAAAAGCTTCCCAATCCAGATACTGTCCAGGGCTTAGGTATGCCCAAGCCAACCCACTCCAATCACTAGTATTCATGCAATGTTTATTTAGGGCTTCAACTTGAGCTACAGTAAAAGAAGCTTCAATTCCATATGTTCTCATGGACTCAGGCAAAGCCTTGATGACCTTAAAGTCTTAAGCCTCCTCATATATATTGCCTTGGGAGTCCTGGAAAATGGATAGGCCAGACTTAAGTCATTTTGTACAGCTCTCCAGACCTCAGGGTAAAAGGAACGCCCTGTGTCTTGGGCTTCCCCTTCCTCACTCTGATAAGGAGTCCCGAGAGGGTCCTCCTCCTCCTTACATCACCATTTCTCCTTTCCTTCCCCTCTCCATTCTTTAAGCGACTGTTTTTGAACCTTTTCTATGAGGGCCTGTAATTCTTCCTCAGAATCTGTTTCATCCGTACCTGACTCTCCTGTGCTCTTAACCTCCTCTGATCTTTCTTCTTGTAGCATTTCTAGTGCAGCTTTCCCTTTTTCATCACCTCTTTACAGTACCTCTCGTCTTCAATACAGCTATGCACTAACTTCCAAACAGGTCGGACTCCGGACTTTAGTGTCCCTTGTTCCCAAGCAAAGTCAAGATCCCTGCCTAACTTGTCCCAGCACGCTACCTTGAGGTCTCCCGAAACTGGGAACCAAGGTGCAATGGCATTGAACTCACTCAGGAATATTTCTAGTGTGCTTTTCTTTATTTAAAATTTTTTTTTGGATAAAAGTAGCTCCTGAGGAGCCAGAAAAATTGGATGAGACTGAGAAGTCCCCATTTGAAAAATTTTACTTTTGGTTCCTTAGAACCTCTGGCTCAATGCCTGAGACTTTATTGCTGCCTTTTTCCAAGGTCTTTAACTTGGTCCAAACTTACCTGGGACTTACCAGTTGACTGCCTTGTTCGAACATGGAAGTTTATTGCTCCTTACTTGAGACTTTCTTGCCTCATTACTTTGGGCCTTAACTTGGTCCCAACTTATCTTATGAACTTACCAGTGCTGCCCTGACTGCAAGAAGTTCTGATCTGAAGAGGAGGTTCCCCACATGGGCTACCAGTTGTCACAACTGCCTCGACCAGCAAGGAAGACTCAATATTCCTCAACCAGGAAGATCTTCTTCATGCAGTTTATTCAGGATCCTTGAACAATCTTCTTCTGACCCTGGGAAATCACCGGCACAGGCTTAAATACCCTTGTGCCGACCAACCCCAGTGAGCTACATGGACCCTGCAGATAGGCTACTCTAATGCAGAAGCAAACAGGCTGAACAGGCTTAACCAAATAAGGACTTGCTTATGCCAAAGAGCACTCACCATCAGGAAGATGGAAGGCAGAAGCCAAGGCCATCTTTAAGGTACGGCACTTTGCAGCTCTCTACAAACCTCCATTGAGAAAATGCCTTAGTTATACTGCTCTGCAGATAGTCTGTGGGGCATTTTCTTCATTAATGACAATTTAGAAGGACTCAATCCATTCAAGGTGTTGTATCTTATAAGAAACCTAACTGAGAAAGCCAGGAATAGTGACCTGTAAATAGAACATCTGCAAGGCCTGTGTCCATCTCTGCCTTGAGATTTCTCCCTTGAGTCACTGTCCTGACTTTTCCTTGAATGAAAGTAACAGATGCATTTCCTTTGGCTAGAATTCTCAAAATTGTGGACCAAAGTTTTCAAAGGCGGACACTATCTTCAAAATGCTTGAGTCACAGAAATTCTGGGTCTTTAAAATCTAGTGACTACTTTTGTAATAGAATCTTAGGTACCAAGATCTTCAGCTTTTTCAGCTTGGTTTACACACTCTCTAGAACACATGTAGTCACCTGTAAGTCCTGGGTATCAATTTGTAGGTCCCTGCTTCTGTAGTCACATTAACCATCTCTCACCTTCTTGGTATGTCAGCAGATCTCTGCATTCCTGCGCTTCTAGTTATGCTCTTACTTCTTCTGTCATATACTGTATCTTGAGTGACCTGAGGATTTATAACCCTATGAATCCTTTAGAGATTGAGAGCAATGCATGGGAGTCATATTCTTTTATATGCAGATGCCTACAGTGGTTAATACTAGATGCCAAAGATTTTTGTCAGTTCTTACTGTTCCCTGAATGTAGATATATATCCCTTATGAAGCCCACAGTTAGGCAATAAGAGATCATTTCAAAATTGTTTATGTCGAGATTCAATGTTTCAATGTATTGCAAAACACAGTGCACAGTGCTCTGTATGTTGTCTCTGTCACATAACCCTTCCTGAGTTTAGTCTGAGGGTAAATTCAATTTAATATTCAGTGGAATAAGAGCATAAATGAAACAGCTAAAGGAATGTATAGACTGCAAATGATTTATTAATCATACCAGTTGAATGATTTCTATTATGTGTAAGTTGAGAATAATAGCATTCTGTGACAAAACACATGCACATTATGTAGAAAGCATTTGATGATTCATGTCAGTAACTGTGTAAAGTGTCTTCCCTGATTTCCTTCTAACTTATTTTTTGAAATTGAATCTCTCAATGAATCTGGATCTTACCAGTTGGTTAGACTAGTAAGTACAGCCTTTATTCCAGGTGTGTGGTAACACACCTGGCTTTTTAATACATTGAAGATTTTGCATAAAACCTACAACTTCTCTGTTTCTAGCAATTGAGTTTGCCCAGTCCCTGCTGATACCTTTACTTTCCTAAATCATGAAGAATCCTTCTTTCTTTTATATCTTTGATGGGTTTTGATGTTGTGTGATTTTCCTGGATACCATATTTCACGGGTGTCTTTTGTACACCTATAGTGATCTATTTTGTCTCTGTTACCTCCTTTATAAAGCAGCATTATAAAGACTACCTCCTAAGATTATATGAAAACTGTAATTTGGGAGAAATTATTGAAAACTATCCCTGATAAATAGTGCATCTGGATTACTCTTGTAGTCAAGATGTTCATGATCTGGACATTGCCTTGACCTCTGTTAAGCATCTAAACTTCAATGTGGTTTATTCGCTTTGGCTCAACATTTTAACTAACACAGATGTCTGTATTTCCTGAAAGTTAGCTCATAGTTTATTACTCTATGAAATCATTGTTTCTTGGTGATATAGCTATGTTTTATCTATCTGCATTTTGGGAAGCTAACATGGAAAGTGCCATGCAATACATATTATACAATGCAAGATTAATAGGTTTTTTTTTAATCAGAATTTCTTATTAGGCAGCTATCAGGTCATTCATGTGGCTGAAAAACCAAATGTGAAAGGGTGGATTCTTTTGCTGATGATTATGCTTGTTAATAACTATGACTTTATTAACTCGGTGTTCACTGTTTTGTCTTCTTATAACCATTATTACTATTCAAAGTAAAAGTTAATCTGAGCTATATTTTTCAAACTTCTAAATGTTTTGTTAGAATATCTAATGCCTCAGGGAAGAAATTAAATACATATTTATATCTGCAGCCTGTATCACTGTGTCTAACTATAGGAAGTACTTCTAAAAATTGTTGAGGGAATGACCAATGTCATTAACTTTCTGTTAAAGACAACAGAGACTATTTTCTCTATTAAGGAACCACAGAGCAATTTCCAGCCTACTCCCTCTTTCTTGTAACTATCTTAGAAATCAATAGCCTATTGCATTTCCATAGTTCAGTGTCAAAGTTTAATGCATTCTTTATAAGTTGGTGCTCATACTAACTGCCAAGGAAGAGCTTGTAAGGCCATAAAAATTAGTGGTTTATTATGCATTACAAATACAATTCAGATTATTTGTCTAAAATGAGTTATAAACTGAAACATTCTTATTGAATTTCAACAGGATAGGTCCTATATTATAATAGCAAAAGTGAGGAAATTAGAATGGTAGTGAAGAATCAATATTCTAAAATATTTTTTGAAAAAATATGCCTATTCTGGTGATTTCAAAAAACCTAAACATTTCTTACAAAATAATACCTTGATTTTGAAGGTAATTAGCAGTTATTCAAGTTTTCATAGATTTGATAATGAGAAATGAAAATAAAATAAAACAGGCAAAGGATGAATAAGAAAAAAAGGAAAAAGAAAAAGAAAAAGAAAAAATACCCCTGACTTTGTTTTGTATAGGGCAATTACTGCTGAACATGAGGTATTCCCTGAAGAAAACTGATATACGCAGTGACACTCCATTAAAAAAAAAAATGATTTTCTATTATCCAGCTGCATATAACTTCTTTGTTAGGGGCTCAACACTGAGTCCTTTTGCATTCTAAGTGATGGAACTGTGTCTGGACTGGATCTTTTCAGGTCCTACAAGTGTTGCTATAGACTCTGAGAGTTCAACAGTGCATGAGTCCAAAACAGTGTCTAGAAAACATTGTTCCTTAGATTATTCAATCACCTCTAGATTTTACAGTCTTCCTGCCTCCTGGGGGTTTTGATAAAGACAGTAAGGAATACAAGTTCCAGTCTTTCCAACTCTGTTCATTCTCCAGTTGTGGGTCTCTGTGTTAATTCCCATGTTCTGTTAGAAGAAAAGCTTTTCTGATGTGGGTTGAGTAAGGCACTGTTCTATGGATAAAGCAGAATATCATCAGGACTTACTATATTGTTTTTGTTCCTTTAGCAAAATAGTAGTATTAGGTTTTCCTATAGGCACATTACCTGTTGAGTCTCAAGCTCTTCAGCACTTTTGCAATGTCAGGTATGTGTTTCATCTTAGAGAATGAGCCTTAAATTAAAAATAAACAGTAGTTGGTTAACCCTATAACATTTCTGCCACTATTGAACCTTTGAACCTGTATGTTTTACAGGCAGGACTCTATTGTAGCTTACAGGGTTTGTAGATGGTTGGTAGTGATTATCATTCGATTTTTATTCCAGTAGCTTATGAATACTTTCTAATATCTTGAACACTAGTCAGTATGGATGAAACATCCAAACAGTTAGAATGCTTTGTGTCCAGAGATATACGTGTTGTCTTCAACAATAGGTCCTTTAACTGTCAGGTTGTGGACAACAACCAATAGATTTGACAACAGTCTGTGATGCTTGGTTTTTTCCATAGGACCTTCTCCCAATAACTATACAAGATGTAACCCAGTGCTGGTTATAGAGGTTTTACTTGGTGGCATGTGATGACTTGTTAGGGCATTTTCTCCCTTATTATTTGGTGACTCCATATATATCCCTTTCATATATTTATGTATTTTAAGAAGTTTCTACAATAGCAGATTTCTAAATGGCTTTTCAAATGACATATACTATTAGTTGTTCTTCTCCATATTCACTCCGATATCCTTGTATATAATCTCCATCCCTATTTAACCCTCTTATTCTAGTTCCCCCTTTTTCTCTATATAATACTATATCATATTTCAATTTCCTTCTAAGTTTGGCCTTTTCATCATAACCGGTGTTCATGGATGTTTTATTTCTGGATTTTAAAAATATTTTTAGCATTGTCTTTGACAAAGTTATCCATTTTTCTTTATCTTGTCTTCCAGTTCTGAAAATTTTAAGTCCATGATTTACAATCTTTTCAGGAGGTTTACCATGAATAGCTTAGTTTAACATTCTAAATTATTTATTTATACTTTTATTTCAGTTTGCATTTTCTTTGGTATTTCGATTTCTTTATTTTCTATTTTTTCATGTTTTGAAATGCTTTCATTTTTTATTCAGCTGTTTGTGTTTGCATTGTCATCATTAAGACAGTTATTCACATCCTATTTAGTACCCTTGAGTATTTTCATCATTTTCTTTTTTTGAAATCCTTTGATTGTGCTTCTGCTCAATTGTTTTACATAGGGCCTGTTGCAATAGGGTGGCTGGATTCTAGAGGAGGTATGGTATCTTGGCTGTTCTCTCTTTTGTTCTTGTGCTGGGATTCAGACATCTTGAGTTATGATGTTAAAATATTTCTTGGACTAAGTCCCTGGTCTTATTTTTGTTGAATCCTCATACTTTCATTTGGTTGATGAAGTCCACTCTGAACCATAGGCAAGTTGTGTGGCTATCTGATGTTTGGTAGAAAGTGTTTCTATGAATATGTACATGCTCATAGAATGGAGATGGACTAGGCATAAAGGCTTAAAGGTCAGTATGAAAAACCTAAGGGGATCATGGGTTTTCAGTCATACAGGGGTCCCCGGGAAATGAAACTAAGCTGCGGTAGGATTTGAATAAGTCTAAAAAAAGTGTGATGAGAGATGTTATTCTGTAAATATGTTTCTCATACTGGTTAATGAATAAAGCACTGTGGCCAATGGGAAAGCAAGATAGGTGGGACAAGGAGACAAGGAGGAAATAGGAAGTAGTAAGGAGGAGTCAACATGGAGTGCCTGGAGAGGTAGAACACCAGTGCTGCTCTGGCTGGTAAGATGAGCCATGTGGAAATACTTAGAATAATAGAAATGTGTTAATCATTAAGACAGAGCTAGCCAGTAAGGAATTAGTAACTGGCCAACAAAATTGTATCAAATACAGAATTTCTGCGTGTTATTGGGATCTGGCAAGGTGGCGGGACCAGACCTGTGGTCAGGAAAAACTTGCTCATACAAAAGTGAAATGAAAAGCTAACCTAAATTTATAGTAGAGTAATTAAAATTTTGGATTTTAAATAGCAAAGTTTGATATATATCATAAAATTTTTCTTTGAAAGAATATTTACCCCCATAGCTACCCTTACATTGCTCCCCTGGTATTAATACCAAAAATTTCATACACTATGTTAACAACATAGAATATTCGGATAAGAAGAATTCAATTATCTGAGCTATCTCATCCATCTTTAATTACTATAATGATACTTTTTAAAGCCCTGGCAAGTGATGAAAGGTGTAATTTCAGGTTCTCTCATCTTGTTATTGCAATTCATCTGTGGCCTAAATGATAACCTTCACAGGCAGCATTGCCATTTGCATTGATGTTACCATTCATCAATCTTCATGAAAAGACAGATGGTTCTTCAATTCACCTACACCTGTCCTGACCTGAATAGCATGTGCTCTCACTTGCTTTGTAATCTTAGAGGATTCATGTTTCAAGGCATTAACTTATAGCAACTTTGGTGGCACAAGGGGATTTTATATCAGGGAGTATGTGTGAGCTGAGCTGATGACCCCCTCTCATTCAGATGCTCTGTGCTTGTTGTATAACAACCACTAGAGGTTCTGTGTAACATTGACTCTCATAACTACTATTGTTAATACAATTCATTGCTACGAGCCTTATATACCACTGTATACTTACCTATAATCATGACCATGCACATATTTTTATTTACTGTGTGAAACCTGATCTATTGAGATAAACATAATAAAGTAAGATTTACCATTAACTCATTACTCTATGTCAGGAATCAGAATATCAGTCAGACCTCCATTGGGACCATCTGCAAAATCTGTAAATCTGGTTAGGATTTGTCTAATTTATCTGTTATTAATCTCAATTGTTCTGACACATTACACTCATTTTTGCATCTTAAACTCATTTTGAGCTCACATTCGTTTTTGCATCACACACTCATTTTTGTATTTGTGCATCTGAAGGAATCTTCTAAAGCCAGCATTCTTTGGCTGCATGTCTAATATTGCTATTTCTTTATAATAAAATTTAGATGTCTTACTCAGGTTTTCAGAGTCTAGAACATATTCAGTTCATGGCTAATCTTGTGGTATACCTTTCCTTTTACCATTGTTTTACTATGAATTACCCACAATGATTTATTTTAGATTTTCTAGCTCAGACAGTTTTGCTTGCACTGTTGTACCTTCCATCCTCAATTAACTGTACTGTCTTTATACATTCTTTTCAGTGTATAAGCTCCAGAATATATTTTATCTCAGAGCCTACTTCCTGTCCATTTTGCTGTATTAGTTTATTTGTTCTTAAAACTGTAATTACTTTTTGTCTTTTAGATATGCAATTTACTACTTCTGTGATAACATAAGATCTATAAGAACAATGTTGTGCTATTACTATTTATTTTGGATCAAAATATAGACAACTTGAGCAAATGTCAAATAATTTTCCAAACTTGACCAGTTGAGTTCAATTTCCTGAAACCTAAGTGGGTGGAATGGAAAAATCACTGCTATGAGTTGGACACTAACTTCCACATGGCTGATTTGTCACCTCCCCCACACATACCTACATACTAATTTTACAAATATAAGTATGCATATAGATGTGCACACACAAATAAATGCAATATATTAATATAATACAATTATAGAAAAATAAGATATTAATTTTGGTATTTCAGATTTTAAATGTGTGAACAGTAGTAATTATAATTAGCCTTTGAACCTAGTGGTGTTTTGAACAATTCATTCTGATTACTAATAAAAATATATGTAATTACATAAAAGATAATTGGAATTCCTTGAAAGATAGATAGGTGACTACATAAATCCATACATGCACACATACAAAATATAAATATATAGGCTAGATATGGGCATGAATGGGCATTCTTAGATACTAGTTCTTCCTAGACTCACTTCATTACAATGTCTGTGACACTACAGAGTGATGCTGATTTTCAAGATAATTATTTTTGCTCTAAAGACACTAAAATAAATTAATAATTATATCTTAATCAAGAAGAAGAAATACTTTCTGAGATTTTTTTTATTGGACTCTCCTAAATAGTACACAATTTAAAATTATGTGTTATTTGTAGAATCTCTGCTTTATTCTCTTTCATCATAATTAACTACTGAAAGATAAATTACAAGCCACAGGTAAGAGCAAGGACCTTCATTTTCTGCAAGGAAAACTACACAGTGACTTATAAACATTGCAACTAAAGAAAGTGACAGGGAAATTGCTAAAATTTTTCTTTGGTATTTTGAGTGTAGTGGTTTCCACATGTAAACACACAATTTGGAAGGCTGACACAGAGAATATTGGATTTTAAATAAGCAAGAATACATACTGAGACTCACACAGAACACAACATTTCTGTGGATATTTGGAAATACTGTACAAGATAAACATTTTTGTCTATATGATTTCCAGAAGTTGGCAGATAAGACAAAATATGTAAATGTTAAAATTCAATAAAAATCTATTTATCTTTATTATCTTTTAAAAATAGTGATAATGACACATGTCTCATGGAAGTAATCAACCAATCTTTTATTGGATTTAAAACCCATTTCATAAGTTGGAACTCAAACAGGGTACTGCTAAGTATGCCAAAATCCTGTGTCTGATTAGTTCATAAATCATAATGGAGAATCTACTGACCTACTGCTATTTATTATCCTTCCAAATAGTCATAGTTTTTAGTGCCATCCAAGTTGTTATATCTGTAATAAAAAATTTGGCCATCTGACAGGCACCATTGCAACCCTGTCTTCTGTAGATGAGTATTAACATAGAAACCACAGCTAGTCAACAAGAATTAAGAGACTTTGGAGTGCTCAGCTTTCAGTGGGGATGGGTACATTACACCCATCTGCCCAAGGTTCAGGAGTTAGGGTGGGAAATGGACACAAAGATTTTAAGAGCCATAAATATGGAATAATTGAGCTTAAACATTATATTCTTGATATGACATGAAATTTGCACACATGAATTCAGAACAGCTGTGACTACATGCACAAACATTTCATAAGTCCCAGCCAGCCAAACCTCTAGTGGCTAGAACTAGCCTCAGTGAGAAGAGATTTGATTCCCACAAATAGCTGATAAGTCATTGGCTATTTGAGGACAGAGTCAGGTTTTTACAAGTATGTAGCTCAAGAAAGTCTATCTGTACTCCAGTACATAGACATCCATCTACATAAATACAGACAGAACTTAGTGTGTTCTATATCTTATAAAAATCAATAACACACAAGTTTTAGGGCTGGTGAGAAAATTTGTAATGGGGTATAGCAAAGGTAATTCAAGAGATGGAAAATGGAGTTGAATTCTCTAAAAACACTATGTTCATGAATGAACTTCTAAATTTTAAACAATAACACAATTTAATTTAGTGTAATTTTCAGTTCTTCTTTAGTCTCTTCCTTGCCACACCTCTATCCTCTTTGGACAGAAGACCTTTTTTTCAAATTTGCAATTCTCATTAGCAATGACATTTATATTACTTCTTACTCTTATTTATTCTGGAATAATGTTGTACTTCCTTTGATTATTTTAATACCCTAATTACAATATATACTTATACAGTTTGTTGGCTCATTAGTCAAGAGGGCCTGCCGCTTTTGCAGAGAACCTTGTTTTCTTTTGTCAGTACCCACATTCCTATTGGCAACCATCTGTTAGTGTACTGCTAAAAGATCAAAGGCCTTCTTCTGGCTTCTACAGGCACCAGTTACACATGTTGTGTACCTATGTAAATGAAGGGGAAACATATAAAGATTTTGAACATCTTTAAAAGGTAAATGTCTTGAGGAACTATATTAGAGTGTCTGAGCATTTGGAACATTGAGAACCACTGTTCTAGTTGCTTCCCATTGAGATATAGTTTTACATCTCAAAACCACCTGTGGTGGTTTGAATTAACAATCTTACCCATAGGCTTGTGTATTTGAATACTTAAGTGTCCAAGTTGTGGGACTATTAAAGGATATTTTATATTTACAATATAGGGCCTTGGTAGAAGTATAACAGTGGGATCATGCTTTGTAGTCTTACACCCTCAAAGTTTCTTTGTTAGGCAATGTGATTCTCTATTTTCCTTCTCCAAGTGCCTGCATGTACATATTCTTTGTCATTATGAATTCTTCCTCAGGATTTATGAGCCAAAATAAGCACTTCTCTGTATAACAGAAAAAAAGGTAAATGTCTACATGACTTTAATTAATAAATCTATATTGTTTGTAGTCATAATTCAAGTTAATATTCTTACAAATTCATACCTGAGATCTTCAGAATGCTTTAAATGATCTGATTAAGTCTTCATTTATTAACTGATTTAACTAAGAAACATTCAGTAACCTCACAGAAGGGCTACCGAATTTTGACTCAAGTGTTCACCCCTGGAATAGACTAAAATAGCCATGTGATAGCAGTGGGTTACACTGAACTTCATTTTTTCAATGGAAAATGAATGGTTCTATTAGGAGCAAATAAATCTGCCAAGGGAGTTTATATAAAACATGTTTTAGGTTTAGAATTTGCATGTCATGCTAGTTTTTATTGCTATTAATGTGCTATTATGAATCTGGATGCTAGGTGTTTTAAAAGTTCCTCCCAACCATAAATTAATCAGTGCATAAAACACTCATGATATAGCATCCCAATTTTTCAGGTGGAATCTCTGCATCCCAAGGTGATTAAATGGCTCCCATCAGTGTTTCAATTTTTGTACTTACCTCCCCTGCAATGTTCTTTAAAAGCTCCTGTGTGTTTGGAATTATCAACTGTACACTGTTTCCTGAATTATAAAGGTATTTAACAAATGTTATCTAATGCCTTGTATCTGGAGCAGGAGTCTTTTATAATACTGTCAGGTTTAGATAGTAAATACTTTTTACAGGCTGATGTGTCAAGGAACTGATTCTCAGGGTAATGAGAGGTATGGGAATTTTTAAGAAGTGACACCTAATCAGTAAGTCTTGAGATCATTGCTGTACAACCCAAGTGTTTGGCTATCAGTAAGCACCCTATAATTTGGGAGATGGTGTATAAAGAAAGCATGATTTTAACTTGAAACTAGTTATTCTCTAATTTAATATACAAATATAGTCATAGGTGTTGCCATCAAAAGAGGGTAACATGATCTATGAATTTGAACCTCAGAAACCAGAAAACACATATGTCTGTTTCCTTTGGAAATTTTACTATCCAAAGTGTTTACTTTGGATGATGCAAAGCTAACAAATATTAACTGATAACACCGCAGTAGCACAACTCTTAAGACATATCTTAATATGAGGCACTGTAGATATGAACTTCGTGTATAACTGACCAGAAGCCTGTCATTTATCCAGGTGGTAGTTAGGAGGACAGAACAGCTGCATTCATTTTCTCCTCTGCACTGCTTCCACGTTTCCTTCTATGACACACTCTTTTCCCCACAACAGAGGAACTGTATCTTAGTGCTTACTGTAATAATAGGCTATGGGTGAAAATATGAACTCTTACTTTTTGACCTCATTACATTTACTGTAGCTCCACCATATATCATGTCAAAATTCTCATGCTCACTTCTCACTCCAAGAAACAGAATTGAAGTAACAAATCTTACTGGGTTCTTGCTCTACTCATAATAAGAATTAGAAGTTCAAGACACTTGATTCAGTCTTATAACAAAATTTAAAACTCCATGTGTAAGTTTAGTGAGCAAGGATTTTTCAGATCTTACTGATCAGAGCCAATCACCTGGGCCAGGTTTACGAAGAGACAGTGAAGTAAACTTCACATGCTGAGGCATATCTTATAGTTCCTACAGATAATCCTGCAATCCCTGTCCTGGTAAGATAAGATAGTGGTGAACTGTATACTAAATATCCCCCCAAAAGCCAAGTTTATGTGTTTGTTACAAATTTAGAAATTGTTGTTTACTCAAGTGTGGTTGATGCTACTATCTCAAATAATATTCAGATTCTGCTTCCATAGTTTTGTTGTCTTTTGTTCATTGTTTATGCTGTTTGCTCTAATGTGATAGCTTCATTCTTCTCCATATTGTTGGTACTTCACTTAACCTTTCTTGTTGTTCTTTTCAGTAACACCTGGGCATGTGGCTCTGGCAATAGAATAAAGAAGCTAATATTCTCCAGATTCACGTCAGACTATAATATGTCTTATGTGATCTTTGTTAACAGTGACAACATCAAGTAACAGTGAAGATATCTTGGATAGACTCCTTTAGAGATCATGTTGACTTAGTCCAACATGATCTAATATAACTGTATCACTCACTTAGACACAGAAAAAAATAAGAGGAAGGAAAAGAGAGGAGCAAGTGTGATTGAAACGTGATACAGAGTAGTGAGGGGAAGAGACAGTTGTTTCAGGATATATTATTATATCAGTCTGTATAATATGCTCAGCTAGATGATTCTGAATGTCATCTAATCACAGGAAAACAATCTGAAATATGTATCTATATATAAGAAAGATGTGTAAACACGAAGGAAAAAGAGAATTAGGTGCTAATTGAGAAATTTGGCTTTTCAAATGATCTCCTACCTAATGAAATAGCAGAGAGATAAAATAACTAACAAAGTCCAGAGGATTTAATGGTCTTCTGATCTCACAGACAGAAAGATAGAGGGTTGCTACTGGAAGATACATGACTATAATGCATAGAAGGTAGCTACAACATTTTTATCTAGATCAATCAACTTAGATCTATGTATAACATATGCACATGAATACACACACATATACAGACATGAATATGCACTATACCACATTCCCATACAAAATAAACCATCTGTCATTATTTCTAAAGTAACCCTGGCTATTGAGCAAGGATAATACGTGCTATATAAATTTACAAAAATAAATACTGGGTGAATTACTAAATAAATAATGTTTTGAAACATATTCATTAAATATGAATGTGTTTCCAATAATTTTAAGACAATTAATATTACTTTATTGAACATCAGCTAATATTACAAAATTGTAAAAAAAAATAAAATGTTTGCTGGTACAAGGATAGAAGCAAACAAGTGGATGAAAGTTAGCTACATTACACTTTATATGTGAATTGATGTTTGTTTTAAGTTGTATTACAAATCAGTAACAAACCCTGAATTATTATATAAATTAAGTGGAGAAATTTCTTTATATCTCATGAAGTATTTCTCACAAAATACTACTATTTCATATAAATAAAAGATTATTTTCATGCAAAAAAGTTGATTTTTAAAATTCAGTGCGTAATGATTCAGACATTACACTGGCCTGCCCCTGTCACCTGGAAGAATGCCCTGAGGCAGTACTCTGGTCAGCC
Organism: Cricetiscus sungorus; assembly: GCA_030556225.1. NCBI lineage: Eukaryota > Metazoa > Chordata > Mammalia > Rodentia > Cricetidae > Cricetiscus > Cricetiscus sungorus. The sequence continues at coordinate 57,549,983 of JANBXA010000007.1, forward strand.
GAGGGTTCCATGAGTACTAGTCTGCAGGTAGGTGTAGAGAACCCCTTTAAAAGTCAGACCCCTGCCCACTTATGCTCTCTTTTGCTTTCTGTTTTGCTCTCTTTTGCTTTCTCTTGTTCTCTCTCTCTCTCTCTCTCTCTCTCTCTCTCTCTCTCTCTCTGTCTCTCTCTGTCTCTCTCTGTGTCTCTCTGTCTCTCTCTCTCTCTTGCTTTCTGTTCACCACCAGCTATCCCTCTTCTTCTCTCCTTCTCCCCCCCTTTTCTTCCCCTCTCATCTTCTGACACTGGTGCCTCCATGTCCTTCACCCTCACTCCCCTTTCTAAATAAACTCCTCATTTAAGCTCTATTGGTCTGGTCTGTTATTCTCTCCTGCCTCAGTCACCATCACATGCTGTGGAACCTGCTATTCTCTCCCAAGTGGTCACTTACATTGGGACCCCACTCACTTGGGACCCTCACTCAGTACCTCCCACTCCTTCTCTAGCTTTTGTTTTTATAACTGTAACAACAGAACAACAAAGTATAATTAAAAAAACTTATATAATCAAATGATTAGATTGTCTAAATTTAAAGCTAAACTAAAAGATAACCAAAGTGTTAATAGAAAAAAGAACTGACTGGAGAATTGTATTTTAACTAGACTTATCTCAATGTTATAAAATATAAATGGATTTATAAAAATGACAGCAATTCATATAAACAAAAGGTGACTCTGTGAATGAACAAAACCATCTGAAACTACCACTCAAAATAGGTCACTAGGTATTTTGTAATAAAGCAATAGATCACTGTATAGTAAAAATACACACATATATTTCAAATACGGTAGGCTGAGAATGTATGTCTTATAAAGATTGTCATGAAAACATATTGAAAAATACTCTTAAATGTTTGTGCCTTGGGATATTTTTCTTGAGTATCTACCATGCAGTTATTAGAAGTAGAGAAGTAAATTCAATATTATTCTTTTTATTGTGCTTATAATTAAGTCTAATATTACAGAAACCATCTTAAACGTTATCAAATTATATGAACTTACATGGAGTAGGACATAATGCAGGAGATAGCTAGTGACCAGTGGTGGTTGAGTCATTTTTCAAGGGACTATTAGAGAAAGCTGCCTTGAAAGTTTCTGATGCATCAAAAGCAGGAGATGCAGCCTGAAGACAGTGGGCATTGGTGAGGTGGATAGGAATGCAGCAGCCTCTAGGCATTTGGTTTATAACCACAGTAAAATCAAACATGTGAAGTTCAATTTTTTACATGTTCTTATGGAGAACAAGATTAGTTTAAAATGTTTCCTTCATTAGTCCGACAAAAATGTGAAGCCATTATGTGAGTGAAATTTGTGTTTTGAATTTATTGTAGAAGTATCATTGAATATTGATGATGGAACAAATGTCATATGCTGATTGGTTGATCCTATATGAACAGTAAAGCATGGTACCTGATAGTCAGAGTGCTGAAATCAACCTCAATTAGAAAATGATACTTATAAAACAGTCCTGCAACAACAGGTTCCATTGAATATATAAGCGCTTACAATGTTAGTCTGTGTTTACACTGCAGGTGTGTGTACCATAAATGATCAAAGTGTATAGCTGTGTTAATTACCATTATGAAGTTGAACTACAGTGAGAAGACATATTTTGAGACTATGAGGGTGGGATTAGGGTATTTATGATTATGTTTCATTATATACTTTTATGAAACTTTCAAGAACAAAGACTCTTTTTGCTTTATTTATTATTTTATTTTTTGATTTTATTTTATATATCTATCCCAGTTCCCTCTCCTTCCCTCCCTCCTCCCTCTCTCCCTCCATCCTTCCCACACTCTTTCTTTTGTTCCACCCTCACATACACCCCGACCACTCTCACCTCCCATTTTGCCCCACTCCACATGTAGGGTGATGTCTTCCAGGAGGGGTCATCTAAATCTGTCGAGTCTTTTGGAGTAGGGACATGGACTTCTCTCCTGTCTCTGGGTTAAGGGAGTATCCCTCCATGGGGGATGTGGCTTCAAAGTACTTTTGTGCACCAGGAATATATCCTGGTTCCACTGTATGAGAACCTTTAGACTGCTCAGGCCTTCTAGCTGAGACCCATGTTCAGGGGGTCTGAGTCAGTCCTATGCTAGATTCCCAGCTATCAGTCTGGGGCTCATTAGCTCCTCCTTGTTCAGGCAATCTGTCTCTATGTGTTTCTGCAGCCTGGTCATGTTCTCTCTCTCTGCATCTGGATTCCAGTTTGGCACATTGTTTAGTTGTGGGTGTTTGCTTCAGTTTCCATCAGCTACTAGATGAGGGCTCCATGATGGTGGATAAGTTAGTCATTCATCTCATTTTCAGGGAAGGGCATTTATGGTAGTATTTCCACTGTTGCTCAAATTGTTAGTAGGGGTCATTCTTGTAAGTCTCTGGACATTTCTTTAGGTTCAGTTTCTTTTCAATCCTGTAATGGCTCCTTCTTCTATGTCTCTCTCTCTTTCTCTCTCTCTCTCTCTCTCTCTCTCTCTCTCTCTCTCTCTTTCTTTCTCTTCTATTCCTCTTCTGACTAATCTTCCTACATCCACGTGTTTTCATCTCCTTTTCTTCTCTTTCTCCTAGTTTCCTCTCCACTAACTGCCCTTCCCACTCCCCAAGTGTTCTGGAGAACATACATCTGTACATGGGGGAGGCTAAGCAAAGAGAATATGTTTTAATGTCTACTTAGTATATAGAGAGAACTTGATGCTAGCTTTGTTACCTAGGTATACCCTGTTTATCCGCCCCAAGTCACATAAAAGTATGTTCTATTCTCCCTCTCCCCCACCACTTCATTTGTATTCTCTGTGTTCCCCTTCTTCCCTCTCTCCACCCTTGCATTCCTTCTCCACTATCTCTCAACTTACCCAGCCCCACAACTGTCCTTTCTACCTCTCTCCATCACTATCTTGGGAGAACATAATTACAAGGCAGAACAAGGAGAGCCAAGAAGCAAGTACTCACCAGAATTCCTGCTGGCTGATATCTTGACTCAGACATTCAGTCTTCAGAGCTGTGAAATGTGTCCACTGGTTAGATCACGTGGCCTATAGTATTTTGTTACATCAGCTTAAATTAATTTGATAATGAGAATATAGAAACCCCTTTCCACAAGTATATTAAGATCTTTTAACTATATTCATAGAAGAGCTTTCTAAACTCAGCCTGTGACTTCAAATGAATTATAAGTATGTAGATGAAAGCTACCTGTGATCTTTAAATACTTACCTATTTTAAACAAAATAATAAAAAAGTATAAATCAGTTTGGTTGTCATATGTATTTAAGGTGGATGAGACAAAAGAAACAAGAGTGGCTTTCACCAGTGTTGGTGAGCTATGCTTTAGATCCAACTAAAGGTGCAACAGCTAAGAAGGAAAGGGGAAATGATTCAAGAGATACTTGGACACAAGAACTCATCAGCAGTAAGAAAGAGGGACACATGATACCAGTTTTCTAGATTGATGAATGGAGAATGAGAATTTGATATGAATGAACTGTTCCCCAGAAGCCATCTTCAGAGTTAATGGCATATTTCATTTTAAGCCATATCCTTTCTGAGCTCATAATCAGCCATGGACATGTGTCCTTATTTCATCTGTGATTGGGGTTTTACTATTTAATTGTGTTACCACAGTTACAGATCATAGATATGTCCATGAGTAGCATATATACTAGTAGAACAGGAGGAGTGCCAGCCTGTAGTAAGGGTCAGAGACTGGGATTTTTTTTATAGGGAATGAATGAACTATACAATAGGTTCCAGAAGGAAGAAATGACATTCTTTTTGTTTTTCTCCTCAGTCTAGTTTTATATTTTTAATTAAGGGAATCGGTCTGTGAACAGCCTCTGAACCTTCTCATCTCTTCTCTTATTCCATATCTGAGCAGCGTAAGAAAGCCCCTTTCATGGCCACTAGTGGGGACTTTAACTCACATGAAAAATACTCACCTCATTTTTACCCCTCTCCTGTATATTTGTCCCTCCCCTGCTATGCTCTTCTATAATCTCTAAGGGTGTTTGCTTGTTTGGTTTGGTTTACTGAGAAGACCATTTGGCAAAACTGTTCTGCATAAAATGGAAAAATGAAAAAAAAAGTCAAACATTATATAAATTTAGCCAGTACATAAAGGGCAACTCTCCACTGTAAAATATAAGTGACCAAATTAAAAAATTACAAATATTTAATAAGATGCTCTTAGAAATAACAATCTTCTGATGTGTGGTATTCCAGTGGAGTATGGTCATAGGGAAAATTGACTCTCCCTCTCCCAGAAGCCATCAATTGTTAACAAATCATCAGGAGTTTTGTGAGATTTGAAATTCTCAGGGCATTGTACGCTGCCACAATTCCTAAAATCATAGAAATGTATTTCTAAAAGGCTTTCAGCCAGTCTTGCCCCAGAATTGAAGATGTGTTGAATGAAGGGATGAATGAGCATGAGCTGGAGGCATCAGATGGGAATCACTGTTTGTAGTTTACTGTTGTCAAACAGTAAACCAGGACTGGTTGAAAATCAATTGCTCTGATTTGTAGAAACAATTTATAAAACATAATCAAAAGAGCCTGTTTCATTATAACCACCCACAGAACACTAAAATCTTTAAGTGACCCATGTATATGAATGGTTTTAAAAGATTCTTGGTGCTAAATTATTCACTAGTTTATGGCTAGCTTGTTATAACATATTTTTCTTTTGTTTGTTGGAAAAATATCTTCAAAAATGTTTTCCTTCTAATTTTAAAAGAGATTTTCTTTTTCTCACATGATATATCCTGGTTACAGTTTCTCCTCCCTCTAATTCTCTTAAGTGTCTTCCACCTCCCATCCTAGCCAGAGTCACCCCATTATTTCTCTCATTAGAAAGCAAACAGACTTCTAAGGGGTAAAGATATTAATATTAAAATAAAATAAGACAAATATACCATATAAGTAGTAGACTAAGCAAAACTAAAGAGTAGAAAAAGAGTCCAGAGAAGTCATAAGAAATAGAGACGCAACTATTTACATAGGAATCCCATTAAAACACTAAACTGGATGGCATAATGTATGTTCAAAGGACCTGATACAGAGCCATGATGATCCTGTGCATAGTGTCCTAGTGTCTGTGAGCTTTAATCATGTTGATTTAAAGGGCCCTGTTTCCTAATTGTCCATACTCTCTAGTTCTTACTCTACCTGCCTCTTCTATAGTCCCATGAGCCATGAGGGGAGGGGTTTGGTGAAGGCATCCCCTCTATGGATAAGGGTTCCAAGGTCTCTCACTCTGTTCCCATTGTGTGGCTGTGGGTGTCTGTATTTATTCCCATCTGTTACAGGAGGGTCCTTCTCTGATGATGGCTGATCTGAGAGTATAAGAGAATATCATTTGGAAGTATTTTACTAGCTCTTTGTAATTGGTTATATTTAGGTTCTGGACTATCTTGTCTTGGTCACCAAGCAATGTCAGGTATTGGTTACAACTCCTTAGATAAAATCAAATATTGGCCAATTACTCTTAGAATATTTACGTCACATTTGCACTAGCACATCTTGTAGATCAGATACCATTTTTTAAAAATATTTTTATTAATAATAATAATTTAAAAATTTTACATATTAATCCTAGTTTCCTCTCCCTCCCTTATACCCTCCCTCCTACCCTCTCTCCCTCTTGCTCTTTTTCCCCTTTGACAAGCACCCTGGCCATCCTCCCCTCCCATCCCCCCACCCCCATTCCACTTGTAGGGCTATGCTATGCAGGTTGGGTCATGTAAATCTGTCAAGTCATTTGAAATAGGGACTAGGACTTCTCTTTTGTCTCTAGTTTAAGGAGGTATCCCTCCATGGGGGATGTGTTTGCAAGGTTCTTTTGTGTAATAGGAATAGATCCTATTCCTAAGGTCTGAGGTCCCCCAGACTGCTCAGTCCTTCTAGCAAGATCCATATTCAGGGGCTCTGACTCAGTCCCAAGCAAGATTCCCAGCCATCAGTTTGTGTGGGGGCATTAGCCCCTCCTTGTTCAGGTCAGCAGTCTTTGCAACCTGGTCTTGTCCCCTCTCTCCGCATCTGGCTTCTAGTTCAACTCAGTGTTTAGTTATGGGTGTTTGCTTCTGTTTCCAACAGGTCCTAAATGAGGGTTCCATGATGGTGGATAATTTAATTGATGATCTCACTATCAAAGAAGGGCATTGATGGTAGCCTTACCACAGTTGCTTGAATTGTTTGTTGGAGACAGACATGTAGGTCTCTAGATATTTCTTTAGGTTCAGTTTTTTATTCAAACCAATAATGGCTCCCTCTTTTATGTTCTCTCTTTCTCCCCCTTTCTCTACTATATCTCTCCCTCTCTCTCTCTCTCTCTCTCTCTCTCTCTCTCTCTCTCTCTCTCTCTCTCTCTCTCTCTCTCTCTCTCTCTCTCTCTCCCTGTCTTCTATTCCTACCCTGATTCCATCTACCTTCCCACTTGTTTCTTCTCCTCCCCTTCTTGTTCTCCTAGTTTTCTCTCCATTCACTGCCCCCTCCCACTTTCAATGTGCTCTGAGAGACTTGTCTATTCCCCCTTTTGTGAGGGAACATATATGAATCTATTAGAATACACCTTATATTCCAGTTTGTATGGTGGTGTGAATAATAGGCTGGTGAGCCTTCGCTCTAGATCTATAATCCATATATGAGTGAGTACATATCCTGTTCCTCTTTATGTGAATGGGTTACCTCATTCAGGATGGCTTCTTCAAGTTCCATCCACTTGCCTGCAAATTTCAAGAGTTTGTTATTTTTTTCTTCAGAGTAGTATTCCATTATGTAGATGTGCCACATCTTCTTTATCCATTCTTCAGTTGAGGGGCATCTAGGTTGATTTTAGGTTCTTGCTGTTACAAATAATGCTGCTATGAACATAGTTGAGCACATATCTTTGTTGCATGGATGTGGGTCATTTGGGGTATATAGCTAAGACGGGAATTGCTGGGTCCTGTGGTAAACTAATTCTAATTTTCCTAAGGAACGGCCATACTGATCTCCAAAATGGCTATATGAGTTTGCACTCCCACTAGCAATGAAGAGTGTTCCCCTTTCTAACATCCTCTCCAGCATAAATTGTCATTGGTGTTTCTAACTTTAGCCTTTCTGGCAGGAGAAAGATGGTATCTCAAAGTTGTTTTGATTTGCATTTCCCTGATAGCTAAGGATGTTGAACACTTTCTTAAGTAGCATTCAGCCTCTTTAATTTCCATTATTTAGAATTCTTTGTTCAATGCTATACTCCAATTTTTAATAGGGTTATTTGGTGTTTTATTGTCTAGTTTCTTGAGTTCTTTGTATATTTTGGAGATCAGCCCTTTGTCAGATATAGGATTGGTAAAAATATTTTTCCAGTGTGTGGGCTGCTGTTTGGTCTTGTCTACTGTGTCCTTTGCCTCACAGAAGCTTCTAAATTTGAAGAGGTCCCACTCATTGTTGATCTCAGTGTCTCTGCTTTAGGAGTTATGTTGATGAAGTAGACCTCTATATGTATTTGTTCAAGGGTACCCCCTACTCTCTCTTCTAAGAGGTTCAGTGTATCTGGATTTATGTTGAGGTCTTTGATCCATTTGGAATTGAGTTTGTACATGGGTATAAACATGGGTCTATCTGCAGTCTTCTAGACACCATCATCAAATTATGCCAGCACCAATTGTTGAAGATGCTTTCCTCTTTGCATTATATTCTTTTAGCTGTTTTTTTGAAAATCAGGTGCTCATAGGTGTGTAGGTTAATATCAGGATTTTCAATTCGATTCCATTGGTCTACCTGTCTATTTTTGTGCCAATACCAGGCTGTTTTCAAAACTATAGCTCTGCAGTAGAGCTTAAAGTCAGGGATGGTTCTGCCTCCTGAAGTTTTTTTATTGAACAGGGTTGTTTTGGCTATCCGGGGTCTTATGTTTTTCCATACAAACATACAAAGTTGATTATTATCCTTTCAAGGTCAGTGAAGAATTGTGCTGGGATTTTAATGGGGATTGCAAGAATCTGTAGATTGCTTTTGGCAAGACTGCCATTTTTACTATATTTATCCTTCTTATCCAAGATCCTGGGAGATCTTTCCATTTTCTCGTATCTTATTTAGTTTCTTTCTTTAAAGCCACAAAGTTCTTATTGTATTGTTCTGTCACATGCTTGGTAAGTATTACCCAAGATACTTTATGTTGTTTGTAGCTATTGTTAAGGGTGATCTTTCTCTGATATCTTTCTCAGCCTCTTTGTCATCTGAATCAAGTAGGGCTACTGATTGTTTTTTTTTTTTTTTTTAGTTTATCTTGTATCCTGCTAGTTTGCTGAAGTTGTTTATCATCTGTAGGAGTTTCTTGGTAGTGTTTATTGGTTAGCTTATGTAAACGATCATATCATCTGCAAATAAAGACTTTTTGACTTCTTCCTTTCCAATTTGGATTACCTTGATCTTCTTTTGTTGTCTCATAGCTTTAGCTAGAACTTCAGGTTCAATATTGAAGAGATATTGAGAAAGAGGACTGTAGCATGTTGTTTCCGCCAGCCCACCAGCCCGCCAGTCTGGGCCCACAGCCGCGCCAGCCCCAAATAACATTCAGAGACTCTGTATTTGATACAATCCTCTTGGCCAATTACCATTATTGTTTATGGGCTAGCTCTGTCTTAATTATTAACCCATTTCTACTTATCTAAGTATTTCCACGTGGTCGTCTTATCAGGGAGCCAAGGGGCAGGCGTCCTGCTTCTTCCCTGGGCTACATCTTGACTCCTCCCCCCTACTTCCTCTTTCCTCCTTGCCCCACCTATCTTGATATCTCATTGGCCCAATGGTGCTTTATTAACAAGTATGAGAAACATATATACAGAATAACATCTCCCATAATCTCCTCTTTTCTGTCTAAAATAAAAGAAGGGGTTTAACCTTAACATAGCAAAATATAACATACAACAGTTATCAAATAAGAATCACAGTTAACAATATTTAGTCCATAAACATTTTGTAAGAATTAAAGAAAATATCATCTATCCTATCTTTGTGAGTCTAAAGTCCTATATGTAACTTATCTTTAATCCTAACTAAGGAAAACTATAACCATAACTATCTGTCTTCAACTCCTTCAAAGACCACAGAAGGATAATATATAAACTCTAGAAATGAAAGAGACAACTCATTGCCTGGTCAGTCACCCAAATTTCTTCTGTAATGTTCCATCTTCAGCCATTAGGCCATAGTGTGTGTCCAGACACCTCAACAAGGCAAGAATCTTTTCTCTGTGTCCTGTAGACTGTCTGGCTGTCTGACAGCCTCTTCCATGAAGCAGGAATCCTGTAGCAATGTCCATCTTGCATGAGCAGTCACCTTTTTGTGGGTCCTGCATGTCAAGTTTCTACAACATAAAGTCAAACAGTCTAGACAAGAGAAGTACCTTGCTCAAATGGCTAGTCTTGCCATATTAGAAGCAAACTCCATAATGTGTTTCTTCGATGTCCATCTTCCTTTTTGATGCAGGTGGTGTTACCAGGAGCAGTTGTGCCTCACTGTTAAGAAAAACCCTAAACCATTTTAAATGCCATATTCTGTAGGTCTTTGAAAGGTTTGAAGAATGCCTATCCATCTCAAATACATCTCTGTATATCTAGAAATCCTAACTAACTTAACCCCAAGTTTTAACTATCATAGGTAATTCTCTAATCTGTACTAAATTATACATTACATTTATAAATGAGCTATATAATCACAATACCTAAACAAGAGGAGAAATATACATATCACAAAATTGACCTTAAATTGTATCACTAAAAGAAAATCCATTCCAAAGCAAAGTATTCATATCCATACCTAATTCCCTTTTTAACTTTAAAAAGATTACTTGTGGTCATAACCATTTATAACCAAGCCCATTTAAATGAAAACAAACATTCATAAACAATATTTGGGAATTTGGGCGTCGTTCTTTCCAAACTACTTCCTGCTGGTAGAGGGCGCTGACATGGGGGTCCAAAGAAGATGCAGAAATCTTGGCTGTAGGGGTCTGTAAGGTTGCAATGTCCCATTGATGTTGTTTCAGGGGGTCTTGCTTGATCAAACCATATAAGTCTGGAAAGAATCCACAGCTTTTCATTTTCCGTGGAAACAAAAATAGAAATCCTTTTCCCAAGTAACTTGTCCTTAGGCTTAAATTTTGGAGTCAAAGCATTTTTAAAATATATAAATTGAATTAATCCAGCAGCATTTCTTTTATTAGTAGTTGTTATTTTTCTCAGCAATCAAATAATTTAAAGACAACAGAAGCGCATATAGTATCCAAAATCTCTCTGTGTTTTCCATCTTTACGTGGCTTTTTTATTACTCTATTTATTCTATTTCTATTTTTACATATTTTGAGACAGGGTTTCTCTGTGTAATTTTTATCTATCCTGGAATTCACTGCATACCAGGTTTACTTTGAAATCACAGAGATCTGCTTGCCTCTGTCTGCCGAGTGCTGGGATTAATGGCGTGCGCCACCATAGCCATCCATTCAACTTCGTTTTTTTCTTTTTTAAACCATTGTATCCTGTTTCTCTTTCTCTCCCAAGCCAGCGTATTTTTTAAAACACAGTGTAAACCTTCAATGTAGCTCTTGTACACACCAATGAATTGTTAGCAGATCTCTTTAGAAGCAAGGCGGCTTTTTTGCTGCTTATGCTAATTTTGGAAACCTCCCCTAAAGGAGCTGTGCAAATCTCTGTCTACAGCAAAACAAATCCAACCGAGAAAATGCTGCTACTAAGAAGTCTTGCTAGTCTCTGTTCCCTTGTTTCTAAAAGCTATTTTTTAAACTTTTGTTAAGTTTTAAGTGAAAGTTCTCAATCCCGCTTCTGACACCATTATGTTACGGCAGGTTGTTCCCTCAGGCGCCAGCCTGGGCACCATCTGTAGCATATATGTTTCCGCCAGCCCACCAGCCCGCCAGTCTGGGCCCACAGCCGCGCCAGCCCCAAATAACACTCAGAGACTCCGTATTTGATACAATCCTGTTGGCCAGTTAACATTACTGTTTATGGGCTAGCTCTGCCTTAATTATTAACCCATTTCTACTTATCTAAGTATTTCCACGTGGTCGTCTCATCAGGGAGCTGCGGTGGGCGTCCTGCTTCTTCCCTGGGCTACATCTAGACTCCTCCCCCCTACTTCCTCTTTCCTCCTTGTCTCCTAGCCCCACCTATCTTGATATCTCATTGGCCCAACGGTGCTTTATTAACAAGTATGAGAAACATATATACAGAATAACATCTCCCATCAGAGGACAGCCTTATCTTTTTCCTATTTTTAGTGGAATTGCCTTAAGCTTTCATCCATTCAGTTTGATGTTGGCTGTTGGTTTAATGTATATTGCTATTATTATATTTAGGTATATTATTGTTATCCCTGAACTCTTCAAGTCCTTTATCATGAAAGGGTGCTGAATTTTGTCAAAGCCTTTTTCAGCATCTAGGGAGATAGTTATATGGTTTTTCTTTTTCGGTTTGTTTATATGGTGGATCACGTTGATAGATTTTTATATGTTAAACCATCTCTCCAACCCAGGGATGAAGCCTACTTGGTCATGGTGGATGATTTCTCTGATGTGTTCTTGGATTTGGTTTGCTAGTATTTTATTGAGTAATTTTGCATCGATATTCATCAGGGATCTTGGTCTATCATTTTTCGTTCTTAGTTGTATCTTTGTGAGGCTTGTGTACCAAGGTATTGTAGCCTCATAGAAAGAGTTTGGTAATGTGCCTTCATTTCTATTGTGTGGAACAATTTGAAGAGTATTGGAATTAGCTCTTCTTTGAATTTCTAGTAGAATTCTGCACTGAAGCATTCTGGCCTTGGGCTTTTTTTGGTTGGAAGGGTTTTGATGACTGCTTCAATTTCATTGGGGGTTATATGTCTATTTAAGTTGTCTGTTCTTGATTTAATTTTGGTAAGTGATAGTTGTCCAGAAATTTGTCCATTTCCTTTGAATTTTCAAATTTTGTAGAGTACAGGTTTTCAAATTATGACCTGAAAGTTGTCTGGATTTCCTCTTTTTCCATTGCTATGTCCACTTTTTCATTTTTGGATTTTGTTAATTTGCATGTTCTGTCTGTGCTTTTTTTGTTAGTTTGGATTATGGGTTTGTCTAGCTTGTTGATTTTCTTGAAAAAACAACTCTTTGTTGCATTTATTTTTTTGTATTGTTTTTCTGGTTTCTATTTTATTGATTTCAGCCCTCAAATTGATTATTTCCTGGCATCTACTCCTCTGTGGTGAGTTTGTTTCTTCTTGTTCTAAGGCTTTCAGTATTGAGGTTAATTCTGTATGTGACAATCCTCTGTTTTCTTCATATGGGCACTCAGTACAATGAAGTTCCCTCGTAACACTGCTTTCAATGTGTCCCCTAAGTTCAGGTATGTCATGTCCTCATTCGCATTTAATTTTAGGAAGTCTTTAATTTCTTTATTTCTTGTTTGACCCAGGTGTGGTGGTGCAATTGCACATTGTTCAGTTTCCATTAATTTGTACGGTATCTACAATTTGTGTTGTTGTTGAATTCCAATTTTAAAGCATGGTGGCCTTATAAGATACAGGGAACTATTCCAATTCTTTTGTATCTGTTGAAGTTTGTTAGGCCACCTAGTACGTGGTTGATTTTAGAGAAGGTTTCATGCGGAGCAGAGAAGAAGGTCTATTCTTTTGTGTTTGTATGTAATGTTCTACTGATGTCTGTTAAACCCAATTGAGACATAACTTCTTTTAGTTCTTTTGTTTCTTTGTTGAGTTTCTGATTGGTGGTCCTGTCTAGTGGTGAGAGTGATGTATTGAAGTCTCCCACTATAAGTGTGTGATGTTTTATGTGAGCTTTGAGTTTTAGTAGTGTATTTTTTACGAATGCATGTGCCTTTGTATTGGGGGCACAGATGTTCAGAATCGAGACTTTGTGTTGATGGATTTCTGCTGTGATGAGTATGAAATGACCGTCTTCATCTCTTTTGATTAATTTTCGTTTGATGTCTAACTTGTTTGATATTAGGATAGCCACACCTGCTTGCTTCTTGGGTCCATTTGAATGGAAGATCTTTTCCCATGCCTTTCCCCTGAGGTAATGTGTATCTTTGAAGCTTAGATATGTTTTTTATATTCATCAGAAGGATGAATTCTGTCTTCGTATCCATTCTGTTAGACTGTCTTTTTATAGGTGAGTTAAGACCATTAATGTTGAGGGAGAGTATGAACCATAGATTGTTAATGCTTATTTGTTTTAGATTTGTTTTTGGCAGTGGTATTGTGAATATATTTGTCCTGATTTACCCTTGGTTTCTGGTGAAGTGGGATTATCTGTTGCCTACGTCTTTGTGAGCATAGTTAACTTCCTTGGGTTGAGGTTTTCCTTCCAAAACTTTCTATAGGGCTCGATTTGTAGATATGTATTGTGAAAATCTGGCTTTGTCATTGAATATCTTGTTTTCTCCATCTATACTGATTGAGAGTTTTGCTGGATATAGCAGCCTGGGATGGCATCCGTGGGCTCTTAGTACTTGTAGAACATCTATCCAGGACTTTCTGTCCTTGAAAGTTTCCATGAAGAATTCAGGTGTAATTTTGATAGGTCTGCCTTTATATGTTACCTGTCCTTGTTCCTTCACTGCTCTTAGTATTCTTTCTTTATTCTGTATGTTAGGTGTTTTGATTATTGTATGTCGAGGGGTCTTTTTTCTTTGGTCCAGTCTATTTGGTGTTCCAAATGCTTCTTGTATTTTCATGGGCATGTCCTCCTTCAGATGAGGAAAGTTTTCCTCAATGATTTTGTTGAATATTTTTGGCTCCTTTGAGCTGGGCTTCCTCACCTTCCTCTATGCCTATTATTCTTAGGTTTGGTGTTTTCACAGTGTCCCACATTTTCTGGATGTATTGTGTTAAGTATTTGTTGTATTTAAGATTTTATTTGTTAGATGAATCTATTTCCACTATTTTATTTTCAGCACCTGAGATTTTCTCTTCCATCTCTTGAATTCTGTTAGTTATGCTTGTGTCTGTAGTTCCTGATCGTTTGCCCAGTTTTTCTATTTCCAGCATTCCTTTGTTTTGTGTTTTCTTTATTGTCTCCATTTCTGTTTTCAAGTCTTGAACTAGTTCCTTCACCTGTTTAGTTGCTTTTTCCTTGGCTTTCTGTACTTTCTTTAAAAAGTTTATTCATTTCTTCCAAGTTTTTGTTTGTTTTATCTTCCATTTCTTTAAGGGATTTGTCACATCTTCTTTGAGGGCCTCTATCATTTTTATGACAATATTTTTAAGTCATTCTCTTTTGATTCATTTGCTTTGTTGTGTTCCAGTCTTGTTGGTGTAAATTCTCTAGATTCTGGTGGTGTTATGCTTGTCTTTCTGGTGTTAGGTGTTTTCTTGTATTCCTGTCTTCCCATGGCTTCTTCCAGTAGGTGTTGGTGGGATCTCTCCCTCTCTCTATGGGCTCAGGTGGGTCAGATGCTCAATGTCTGTAGCTCTGGGTGGTCCAAGCTCTCTCGGAGGTCTCTCCATAGGCAGGTGCACGGTGATGGGGAGTCAAAGATCAGGCTCCAGCAGAGAACAGCTGAGGCTTCTTTGGCAGAAGTTAGCCTGCAGGATGTTTCCTCAAGGATAGTTGGGTCTAGCTCTATCCAAGTCCTCTACCAAGGCCTGGGGATGGGGGCGAAATGCCTGGCATATACTCAGGATGTTTCTGCACCTATAATCTGTTCTAACTTGCACTCTCCAGGTGAGTGGGGCCTCTTTAGCAGAGGCCCTGAGATGCAGGTCAATCATCCAGCCCACAGGAACTCAGAGTGGTCCTGCAGAGATAGGCAAATATCTGGGAGGGATCCAGAACTCCAGTAGGAGACCAGTGGTGGAGGTCAAAGATCAGGCAGGTGGAAATTACAGGTGGTCCTGCGTGGATAGGCAGGTCTATTGTGCTCAGGTCAGCTCCTGGAATTTCCCAAAGGTAGCTGGATTGTTGGCTCCACCCTCTGGCTCCCTGACACAATTTTCTATAAAAGTGTTTGTATCTGGATTGGTGTTTTTGTTTTCTGTTTGGTAATTTGCTGAGTAATTTCTCTATCAATGATGCTATAAAATAGTAGTGAAGGGTTTATTAGGTACTGGCTTCTTTTTTCTACATTCAATGAGTGTGTAGGTGTTGTATTCAACAATGGGCCTTGCCTTCAGTTTCCTCAGTTTTTGGGTATTCCATTGGAACATTTTGTTTTGCCATCAATTTAAATAGATGCAATCCATCCCACTGCTCGAGGGTTTATTTGGTGACAGTAAATGGCTTGTTCAGATTCTGCCCACACTCTTTATTTGTCAACTTCATTTATGATGGCTTCATATACATCTATATTTTGGGAAGCTTCTAATATACTAGGTTTCTATACTTCCTTTCAGACAACCGTTAATTTTAGCTGTCTCTCACTGTATTTCTTTCCTCTTGCCATCCTCAACTCTATCTTCCCTTCCAGTTCCCCATTCCATCCTTAACTATCTATTCTATTTTTCTTTCATAATGAGACCTATGTGTCTCCCTATTCTCTTACTTTACACCTAACCTCAGTGATTCTATAAACAGTAGCTTTGTCCTCACTGATTTAAGAGCTAATGTCTACTTATAAGCAAATGCCGTATTTCTCATTCTGGTTCTAGGATCACTCCCCTGGTATGATAACTATTTTTCTAATGCCATCAATTTATTTTCAAATTTCATATTTTTTATCATCTGAATAATACTCATTTGTGTAAATAAACTATAATTTCTTTAATCATTTTTCTGTGCAGGAGTATCTAGGTTGTTTCCAATAAATGAATATTTTGAATAGAGCAACAATGAACATGGTTGGGCAATTGTCTCTTTGGTAAGATAAAGTAACTTATGGGTATATTTTGTGTATATAGCTGGTCAATTGAAGCAGGTCAATTCCAATATTCCTGAGGAAACATCACACTGATTTCAACAACTGATGTACAAGCTTATACCCCCCACAAACAAAATCTTCCCTTCCTTCAACATCCTTCACACCATGGTATATCACTTGTTTATTGATTTAAGCAATTCTAAGGGGTATAAGATGAATGCAAAGGTTAGATTTACATTTTCCTTGTGGCAAAGAATGTTGAACATGAAGCCTAAGGGTGATGAAAATTTCTTAAGGATTTCTCAGAAATTTGAGTTTTCTCTTTTGAGAGAGAATTTGCGCTATAGATCTTGTCCCCATTTTTTAATTTGATGAGTCTCTTCCTTGATATCTAGTATTTTGAGTTCTTTATATATTTGAATATTGGTTCTCTATCATGTGCCTATCTGGTAAAAATCTTTTCCCAACTTGTAAGTTGGTAGTTTTTCAAAATGAAGGCATACTTTGTCATACAAAATGTTTTCAGTTTTATGCAGTCCCATTTACTAGTTGTTCCTTTTAGTGCCTGTGCTAATGGCATTCGGTTCAGAAAGATTTTTTTGTTTTTGTTTTGTGTTGTTTGTTTGTTTGTTTTTTGTGCCAATGAGTTTAGGAATGTTCCTTGTTTTATCTTGTATCAGGTTTAGTTTTATATTCACCCATTTGGATTTGAGTTTAATTCAGGATGATATGTATGCATCTATTGGATTCTACTACATGCCTACATCCAATATGAATGCATTTGATTGTTTTCCAATGTGCATTTATGGCTTATTTTTTAAAAATAATATGTCCATAGTTATGTGAATTTATGTCTGCATCATCAACTCAATTGTTCAACATGTCTGTTATTATGTTAATACCAAGCTGTTTGGACTGCTTGAAACCAGGGATTATTATTTAAGTTCATTATTTATTTAAGTTCATTATTTAAGATTGTTTTAGCTAGCATGAAGGTTTGTGTGTATATGAGTGTGTGTATGTGTGCATTTCCACATTAAGTTGATAATTGTCCTTTTAAGTGAAGAATTATGTTGGAACTTTGATCAGTATTGTTTTAGTTGGCCATTTTTTAATATATTAATCCCACTGATCATTGAGCATAAGATATCTTTCCATCTCCTAATATCTTCTTTAATTTCTTTTTCAGTTTCTTGAACGTTTCATTATACAAGCTTTACCCTTGCTTGGCTAGAATTGGGGACATTTCATATTATTTGAGGCAATTGAAAAAGGTGCTTTTGCCCAAATTTCTTTCTCAACCCATTTGTAATTTGTACATAGAATGATTAGTATTCTAAATTAATATTTGTATACAGCTCCTTTACTGAAAGTGTTTATCAGCTGTAAGTGTTTCCCAGTAGAACTTTTAGGGAAACATAGATAGTAACATATCATCTACAAATAAATATACCTTAATTCTGCAGTCTACAAAAATTACGAATTGAGATTTCAGCTGATAAAGCAGAAGGTTGATCCACCAGAATGAATGAATTGTGATGGAGACAAACCCTTTTGCAAGACACTGGGCCTACCACCTTATGTATAACAGCCATTCTTAAAGTAAATCTCTTGTGAATCCATAAAAATCTCTTTCTATAAATGGGACGTACACAAAAAGTTTCAGCAGTGTGTAGAATATAGGGCACAAACTTTTCCATGTACTTATTTATTGTGTCAGTTTCCTCCGTTTAGAACGCCAGTGAAAAATTTAGTCACAGTCAATAACCTTGGTTTTCACAGTCTAATCTCCACTCTGTTTTCTGAAATAAACTTAGAAGCCAGTGTTGTGCAGTGATCTTCTCTTGGTCAGTGTATTTGTTCAAGAGAGAAGTTTTTCATATGGATCACACTCCAGATATTCAAAGATAGGGGTATGACACATTCCAGCTTGTTTGACTCATAGGCCTTCCTAAAATGAGACTTGGTATCCCAAATTCACCCACAGTGGATTTTGGAATTTTCCAAGTTCCAACTGGTGTATATAAGCTGAAAACATCACAACACACACACACACACACACACACACACACACACACACACACACAGAGAGAGAGAGAGAGAGAATAGAGAACATGATTTGAGCAGCAAGTGTGTGAGCTCATTTTATTACTGCTTAAGACAAGATATTTTCTAGGCCCTTTGCTATGCTGAGACAATTGATCTATACCTTTGCAAGGAGTCAGTAGAGCTGAACTCTGCTGGCCTCATTACTTTACCTATTTCTTTACAATTTGTATTCTCTTTATCTTTGCTTTTTTTTCTTCTAGCTAAAACTTTCAATACTGTACTTATTAGGTGTGAAGAGAGTAGACAAACTTGTCTTGTTCTTGATTTTAGTAAAATTGCTCTGTTTTTCTCAACATTTATTTAATGTTGTCTATGGGCTTGCTGGAAACTGCCTTTACCATGTGTCCCTTGTTTTCCCAGTCTCTACAGGACTTTGATCTTAAAGGAGTGTTGAATTTTGTCAAAGGACTTTTCTGCATCTAATGAGATGATCAGGTGTTTTTTGTCTTTCAGTTCCTTTATGTGTTGGGTTACATTTATTAATTTACACGTGTTGAACCATCCCTGCAGACCTGGGAGAAAGTACACTTTTATCATGATGGATAGTCTTTTAGATGTGCTCTTGGATTCAGTTTGCAAGTATTATATTGTGAATGTTTGTGTTTGTGTTCTGTAATTCTCTTTTTTGTTGGGGTCTATATGGTTTTGAGTATCAGGGTAACTGTGACCTTAAAGAACAAATTGGACAACATTCATCTTGTTTATATTTTGTGAACTAATTTACAGAGTATTGCATTAACTCATCTTCAAGATAATGTTATTAATACAAGAGAAAGCCATGAACATCAGTGAAGCATGGCAAGCAGGCAAGAAGCGTAAATTTGTCAAGCATGTTCTCCTTGAGTAGCTGTGTTCAAATGTATTGGGTTAATACACTAGAAGTAATAATCACCAGTGTGTATCTAACTCTTAGATTTAAGAGGATGTTTTAAAAATACTTCAGCCTCTTCAAAATTTTATAGTAACAAAAAATATTCAAGGTGGATAAAGTAATCATAGAAACTTTTTGGCCACACAGATCAGAATGACTCACAGTGTAATGGAAAAGTAATTGAGTAGATGAGAATTCAGAATAAATGGAATAAAACAGATAAATGGTCATTGGTAGTTTTGTGCTTTGACTGTGATTGTCCATGCTAAAAAGTATTAATGAATCCAGGGTCTATATTTGACCACAACTTTAGAATAATTAAGGAAGTCTTTATTCTTAAGAAAGGAAATTGTAATAATTTTTCTCAGTGAATTGGTTATAAGTATCTTTTGCAATTATGTGTGTTCCTAATAGGTAAAATAGGTTTATATGCAATGTAAATGGGTATTAATGATAAAGTTCATTTTCCCTCAAATTACAGTATCCATTACATTTCCATTACTTTTAGTCATCAATGTTTGAACTAGAAACTGTTATTTTCTCATTGATAATTTGTGTGACTGAATCTCAGTGACATATGTAGCTGATAACGCTATGATATTATAAGTTATTTTTTAAAAAGCCGTGAAAGACAATTGATCACCATTGAATAACTAATCTAGAATAATAATTTGAAAGTTATATTTTATTATTAAATATCATTAAAAGCCATGAATATTATTTATAATCTCTGTGATTTAGTGCTAGAAATGGCGTATTAGCTTTCGTCTCTGTGTTGTATTACACTATGTAAAAATATAAAATATGTGTTACATGTTAGAGAACTCTCTACTAATTAAGGACCATTAATTTTTATTGAATAACATTTTAATCTTTTTAAGTTAACCATTTACACTAAATGTATTTAAATAGCTTTGTTAGCATCAGCATTTCACAAATTTTCTTCATTAATTTAAACATAGCTAACCTACTTGAGGGATCTGCTACTATTTGGTCTATTATTGCTTCAGTGAAATAAGCACTATATTGCCTCTTCGCAGGTATAGGCTTCTTCTTGGGTGCCCACCAAAATCTTCCTGCTCATATTAATTTTAATGTCACCATAAACATTTATTTGAATTTCTACTTAATAAAATATTTCTACATGTTAACTTACTTCAACACCAAAATTACTCACTTAAACAAAATCAATATTTCTTCCTCTTTGAAAGATTATAATTTACCTTATTAGATCCTGAGAAAGTAAAGGGTAAATGATTTCATCTTTTTGAATGTATTTACAATAATGGAGTTGTTAAGTAATATGATAATTCTATTTTATCTATTTTTCAGATTTGGTTTGAGTAATCTTCATGCTGTTTTCCATAAAGGCCTTATGAATTTACATGTATACTAGCAGTATGTAAGATTTACTTTTATTTGTATCCAGAAACAAAGTTCTTGTTCTTAACAAAGCATCCCCCACTTCTTTGTCTTCAACTTTTTGAATCTTCTTTTTTCTCCCCTTAAATTTTCTTGTTCTAAACTGTCACATATCTCACTCCTTTTTAAAGACAGTTTATATTAAATGTTATCTTCTTGAAACTCTCACTGCCCTTTATTTTTTTTTAAATGCTATGGTAGGCCTGGAGATACAGATTGCTATAACTAGAGCTTTTATGTCTCATCAGTCTTGAAGATGCTTATAATCACGCTGATGATTAATATTGTCATTGTCTAATGACTAAGGCTTATTATTAACTAGTTCTTATATTTTCATTAACCCATTTCTATTTATTTCTGCATCCTTACATGGTCATCACTTACTGATAATGCTCAAGCATCTTACTCTTCAGTATGATGCTAGCATCTATTTGGACTCTGCATTTTTTCTCTTTGTATTTAGTTTGGCTTTCCAGCCTAGGCATATTGTTTTATGCCATAGGCCAAAGCAGCTTCATTCATTAACCAAGAAAAGCAACATACATTCACAGTGCACAGAAGGAAATCTTATAACAGGTGGTTCAAAAAGAAAGGCATTTGCCACAACATTCAGTTCCCAGTTCAATCTCCTGAATTCAATCCCAGAACCTACATGGTAGAAAGGGGTAATTAACTCACAGGTTATTCTCTGACCACACATGAACCTTGAGATGCATGCCTGACCACCAAATAAGTAAAAGGAGATGAAAAGAGTGTTTCACCTTCAATTGTACTCAAATATTCTCTCATGGTTAATTTGCATTCCTTGTGATAATGGGCAATTTACTTTTTATTTGCTGATATATCCCCAGTGCCAACCATTACTCTGGCATATAAATAGCAAAATTGGATAAATGATTATTTCAACTACTACAAATTATATTTGTATTGTTACTTGCTTTCCCCATTCTTTATATTTCTGTGTTTGTGTTATTTAATTTTACTGATTCTATGACCAAATATCTGTCAAGTAGGAACTTAAGGGAGGATGGAATGATTTCTGTATAAATCCCTGGGGCATATGGTCCATCATTGAGGGAAAGACATAGTGGACAGAATCTGAAGTCACATGATATTGATAACTAGTAAGAGAAAAAACAAAAATGATGGTGCTCAGCCCTCCCTCCATCTCTCTCTCTCTCTCTCTCTCTCTCTCTCTCTCTCTCTCTCTCTCTCTCTGCTGAGACTCAGCACATAGGGTTTTGCCACCTAGTTTCAGATGGGCCATTACAGTCAAAAATTATCTCAATGCTCTAGAAACATACAAGAAATGTATTTTCCATGGTATTCATAAACTCATTCAAACTGATCATTAATATTAGACATCATAATTTCGTTTACCTGTAGTCGTTTGTGCCTAGAAAAATTATTTGCAACTTGTACAATAGGCAACAAAAGAATTTTGTATTATCTTTCATTTCTTTTTTCACCAGAGTTAAATGTACACTTTTTCTATGCAATTAAGGAATTTTTTATGTCAAAATTGGATATTACCTGTTTTAGAACCACATAAGATAATTGGCTGGCAAAATACATTTGGAAGTAAATTTGTTTAAGTATTTTAATACTTTCTTTGTCTCATTACAAGCCCTTTGAAAAAGATCAGAATCTCTGAAATCTTTGCTATGAACCCTGCCTGACAGTCGTTCTTGATTACTACAGATGGCATACTTTCTTTGTTTAACCTAATCATCATTCTTTACCAAAGAGTAATAAAACTTGTTATAATTATGAAACTTCAAAATTCTTAATTATAATATTGAGGTCAAAAGAAATTTTTACAGGTCAAAGTAATGAATCTTAAAAAGACATTTGAACTTTCCATGTTCAACTTGTATGTCACTGATGTCCAGCTCCAGTGACCCATTCTGAATCATTGCTTACCCATTAGACTTATTTTTAAAATCTTTGGAAATACAAGTGTATTCTACAGGAGATAATGACTTTGGAAGTTTAACATATGAAATAGAGTTTTCTTTACATAAATTATAATGAATCATCTGTCTTGGACCTTATGGTAGGAATATCACACTTTGGAAATTTTCATGTTGGAAAGGATATATCTAAACTTAGTATGCTTTAGGTTTTCTGCCCAACTGGATTGTCAAATGAATTATTTGGGACATGTTATCATAATTCCAATGTCTTTTTTTCATCCTTATCTTTGTATTCAGAATAGGCAGCAAAGTAATGAATACCCCACTGGAATTCAGAATAGCAAGAATACATTCCAGATATTTTGGTGAGCATAAGCACAGAATTAGCACATTAAAAATAATGTGTCATGATCTGTTAAAATTTTGACTAATCACTTATCTATTTTAAGACCAAAAAAAAGCTGGGGTAAGTGAGTGAAAATATTATAGAGTTAGACTACCTCAAATGCAAATTGGCCTCCTTAGTCACTTAGGCGAAAGAACCAATGACTGAAGCTTGAGGGAGCCATGATCCTGGGTGGCATCTCCTGCTCTGGCGTTTTCTAGGGAGTGACTTTCTTTCCATGACAGCTACAAGTAAAGAAATTGCTATGTTTTATACCACAACACAGAATCAGTTCTTAGTTTGATTTCTATCATGGCATGAATTCTGCTTCTGCTTGCCAACAAATTTCCAAATTTCTGTTATTGGAATCACTTTCTCTGTGCTGATGTTTTTAGCCTCAGTGAAGACTTATATATTAGCTACAGTATATATAAATAAACCAAGCATACTCAATTAATCGCATAATCCCTATATTAGTTGATCAGAAGGGCAAATCTTCTTCTCATGGTGAAATATTTCCACTTTCACAAGGACATCTGAGAAGAAGGATTGTACCATTAGGGCTTTGGCAGACGCTGTCAAGCCCCATCACCCAGACACATTTTTAGTGAAAGGACATATTTTCTCTGCTCATACGTACTGCTAGGCTACAGCCTTCAGCTCTCAACTTTTTTTGGAATTGCTCAAACTTCACATACCTATCTTTCACAAAGTCAAGCCATTTTTCACAAGTCATACCATTTTCTGGTATACTCACAGTAAGTAACTGACCTCCCCTATCCAGGAGCATAGAGGCCATGTCACTCCACCCTATCATAGAGGATTTAGAAGGTCACTTGTGAATCCCTCCATTGGGGATATAGACGTTTCACCAGCCTCAGTGTGGCTGGGCTTTTTCTGTCAAATTCCTTCTTCCCTTCCCCCTGAAGAGCTCAATCATATAAACACCCTGAATTTTAAATTCCTTCCCATAATTTCTCCATGGGAACCCAGTCTTAGAGAGTAAGTAGCAAAAGACTACAATAATAGTTGCAGGTGAACTGTCTGACTTCACAAACTTTCCTTCTGGAAAGACCCAATGTGTCTTATGGTAAGCCAGTTGGCTTGCCAAACAGACAAATCAGGTGTCTCTGTCATAAGAATATATTAACATTCAAAATATTGAACTTACCTTTCTTATGTGAGCCTTCCATTATTAACTTTTCTACGGATTAATATGATTGTTATGAAATGCATCACCTTATTTATTTATATTTTTGGTTTCAACTGAATCTACTTATCAATATTTTTCTCCCTCTTCCCTGGAGGAATAAAACACTACTACTAATCCACTCTTTCCCCAAAATACAGTTCATTCTGCCTCACCATGTTTTCACAGCCTTGTTATACATTCCTTTGGTGTGACACTGAGCTAACTGAAACATATTCACCACTTTTATTAAACAGGGGGAAGGGTTTATAGCTATGAGCAGTGTGATTCATGTTAAATACAGTAATATTAGATAGCCAGAAAACATAGTACCTAGCACAATAGTGTCTCATGTGAGAAAGACTCTAAGAATTATTTCAAAATAAGATAGATTCTAAGTCCCTTCCCAAACAAGTACAGATAGTCAGAAGGGGCAAAGTTTATTTTATTTTATTTTCTCCAATATATGGAATACTCCTATGTATAAGATACATAATTGTGAAGAAGATAACCTCCTCAGGTGCACTTGTACAGATTTGCTACCTAATGCGTTCCTATAGACAATCAAATATGAGGTCAAAATGAGAGGAAAATGACAACTATATGTACTAGAAAAATGAAATAGTGTTTTTTCCTTATTTAGCTTCTTCTTAAACAAGAGCATTAAAATAGACACCTGAACTATCATCCTGGATGATATAAAAACAGTATTGACTGTAGCCATGAAGCTTATTTCTAAAGCAAGGGTGATATGCCACTACTAATACAAAGTAACTCTCATCTTCAACACAGATCTTATTGAAAACAAACATGTTATCCTCAAATGAGGCAGATACTTTCTTTTCATGCGTCTAATAATGGATAAGCAATTATGAGAATGGGGATCTAAAAAATGGTTTCAGTGACATAGTAGTTGCTTCAAATTGAGGGGAAAATCATCCCTCTATGAACTATTACCACTGGGAGAAAAGACAATTTTGTATAATAATAATGTATACACAAAACACAGAGATGCCTCACCTACCCTCATTACAACTAATTATGTTCAGTGAAATAAAATAACACACAGATCATCTGTTGTACCACATAATTTGAGGGCATTTTTTTTTGTTTTGAAATGGACCCAGACCAACACTTGCCTGCTTTCTCCTTTGTTGGTGTTGCAGAAACAACGCTTTGTGGTCTGGTGTACAATGACATTTCTATGAAGAAGAAAAGCCTGCATTGTTCCTTATTTATAGTGAAATAATCCTCTCTGGTATTTTCTCTAACACTAGTACTGAAATATTCTGTGATTCATCATCAGGAATAAGATAGAACATTGTAATGTTGAGAAAGGAAAGGTGAGGAGAGGAGATACTTAACCAGAGGACTGAAAATAATGTACATGGTATAAGAAGATAGGATAAAATTGGATTTGAAGGGGAATGGAATGTTGGCATAATTAACATCCTTGGTGTTAATATCTTGGTTACTTATTTTTGCAGAGAAAGAAACTCAGGCTCAGAGGGTATATGTTTTCCATACAAGTTGACTGATCAACTAAAGAATGATAATAATTTGAGCACAGATTTATCGTGTTGAAATTTGATTTACATGCAAGTCCTACATTTCTGATAAAAATCCATTGTTTGTTGAGGAAATGAAGGAAGTCATCTTGCAGATGACCCTGAGGCAAGTTCTTCTTGGCTTGCAGTTTCAATGTTGATTACTCTGATGCTGATTTTGTTGAGTTCACCACCACAAAGTGAAAACATGACGGCTAATGGAAACAGAGACCCAGCAATCCCACTTCCTGTATTAATAAAATTAAAGTTGCTCTGTATGAGACACAGCTTTCTACTTGCTCTGGTCTTTTCTGTAAGAAAAATCCTGTATCTTGGTACTTTATGCAAAAGTAGCTGTAATGTTCAGGTCTTCCCTCAGTTTCACAAACATGAGTGAAACCTCTTATGCACATTAATTCTGTTCCTGACATTTTCTATAACTAGAAAACTGCCTCTAGTCCCTTACTTCTGCTACCTCAGCCCGTGGATTTCTATAATGTTTCAGGATACGAGATGTGACAAAATAACATTTTCATTAGTAATATGCAGAGCTCTAGGTAGCTTCTGTTTTAAAAAGTATCACATATACATAGTATACATAGTATTCATGCAGATTTTTACCTTCAGCTGATTGTAAGAAACTCAGATACAGAGATTACATATTGTGGAATCATAAAATTTTTAATTATAAATGCCTGTGTGTGTGTGTGTGTGTGTGTGACAGAGAGAGAGAGAGAGAGAGAGAGAGAGAGAGAGAGAGAGAGAGAATGCTTCTGGATGCCAGAAAAGGGCATAGAATCCCTTGGAGATGGAGTTACAGGCAGTCATGAGTCACCTGACATAAGTCCCAAGAACTTAACTCATGTTCTCTTCATGAGCAGGAATCGCCAATAACTTTGAGCCATCTCTCAATTCCCACATTGTCTTATGTTTATACTTATCATTAGGGCCCTATGATGTAAGTGTAAGTGAAGAGCAGGAATGTACCTGGAAAACTACTTACCATTGGGAAAGCTTTATCTGATTCTTTTCTCCAATACTTCTGTAAGACAGAGAAGACTGCTAGTCTTAGTGCATGCCCTGGTTTGCATGCTAGCCTGTCCACTCAGTGATTGACTTTACATAATTAATTTAATCTACTGAGAATTTAATTATCTATTAAACAGGTATAAATTCACATCTTAGAATGTTGTTGCAACTCTTAATGAGATACCAGTGCAGGCTATGTAGTTGATAAGAATGTGTTGTAGAAACCTAGTGCCAGGTTTTTCATAAATAAGGTCAGTAGGTATTCAAATACCAGAGTATCCAGTTCAATTTTTGCCACCAGAACATGAAACAGCTTTAAGGAGCTCAATCTGTCATGAGTTAATCAAAATAAAGAGTTCTGCATCTTGCTTAAAATAATCCTGAGCTGAAAATTAATTACTAGCTTAATCGCTGCCTCTGTTCTCCTTTGTTAGTCTACAGGACTTAGAATTATTTTAATTATAGTTTTGTTTTATCATAATTGTTTGGAATATGTGCATTTTCCTTCTTTTGTTCAGTTAACAAACATTTAATATCTATCAAGCACCAGGCACTCTGGCTAAGTTTGGGGAATAACACAAAGCTGAGGTTCACACAAACTTTACCATTCATCTTTCAGCCTGTTTCCCTAAGCAAATGTTGAAATAACATAATAACAATATTCTGTGAATAATGAATTATAGAAATCCTTTCAGATGTCATGGTAACTATGCATCAGACTTTATGAAAACACAAATGGTGGACATTTTCCAGGAAAAAAATGCAAATGAAAATATGTGATAAGATGAAAGGGGATGAAGTGTTCCAGAATAGTTTCCAAGTCTCAGGAGGAATGTGGCTATAAGGAAATCATGGAAGCTGACTAGAGAGGAAAGATGAGCTGGACCAGAAGAGTCTCCAGTCTCACAGTAAGTTTTCCACTTCTCCCCAAAAGCAATACACTACAGTGAGCACCCAGGAGAATATTAACATGACTCCAAACACTGAAAAGAGAGACAAATCTTATTTCACTGAGGAATACAGTATTTCTGAAAAAGAGGGTTGCCATCTTTCATGAAGACAAGAGGAACATGTGCTTCACTTTACCTTCCCCTATACCCTTACAAGTGGTGGCAAACCATCCCAACACACCTCAATGAAACTGATCTAGAGAAAGGAGGGAGGTCCTATCCCTATTCCAAATGACTTGACAGATTTTGTTGACCCCTGCTGTAAGGCATCACCCTACATATGGAGTGTGTGGGGGAGAATGAAATGGGAGGGTGGTTGGAGCATATGGTAGGGTGGGAGAGTGGGAGGGAGGGAAGGAGAGGGAACAAGGATCAACATGTAAAATAAGAAAAATAAATAGAAGAAATATGAAGAAATAAGTATTAAAAAAGAAATTGCATAGTATGCAGATCAAACTTTTCATTCTTAGTAGGATGTGCACATCACCACATGGACGGGAACAAGATATTGATTAAGACTATGTGAGCAGAGCTCCTTGAGCATTTTTATTAAGCTAACCAGTAACCATAAACTGAAACTACAGAAAGAATCTAAGAACATTTTTTTGTTTTACATATTCCACACTTCACTTTCAATCATTTCATCCATGTTAAAGGGACTGAGAAATCAAGTGGGGACAGACATAGTCTACTCCTTTTTGTAGGTTCATGCATTAGCCTTAGGAAGGGACTTTTTAGTTTTGTCTTAAATATAGCAGAACATTCAAAGTAAGGACAGTGAACTTCAATAATCGTCCTTTCTCTATTTTGCTTTCAAATTCAGTCTCCCTTAACACATCTCATACCCATAAATGGAGGATAATTTAGTATCAATTGACTAATTAACATTTAAAAGATAGAGCTTGTATTCAAATTGTCATTTATTTTAAGGAGTTCATTTTCATTTATCCATGCTTTCCAAAAATATATAACCATTCCTACATAAGCATTGTTGCTTGTAGTAAAAGCTATAATACCTGGTATTTTAAAATTTTCATTTTCAGTGTTTAGGAAACATATTCCCTGACATTCGGTCTTAGTTATTTCACTTTATTTTATTTTAATATATTTGGGTTTTCAAGACAGCATTCCCTTATAAGAGTGTTGAGAGTCTTGGAACTTGCTTTGTAGTCCTGGGTGGACTCAAACTCACAGAAATATGTCTGTCTCTGTCTTCCAAGTGCTAGGAATAAAGTTATGTGACATTATCTGCTGCTAGTTACAAAATACAGATAATTCTTAAGAGAATGATGCTTAGTAAGACAAACCAGTCATAGACCATCAAGTGTATTCTCATCCAACTTATCTGTGGATTCTAAAAGAAGAAAACTTCATGGAAGCAGGGAATAGAAAGTAGTTTGTCAGGGTGAGGACAATGGAGGAAATAAGAACATGGAGCAAAGAATACAGATTTTGAGTGCCAGATGATGAGGTCAGAGCACACTGCATGGAAAGAGCAAACAACAACTTTGTGCTGTTAAGTGCTATGCTAAGGAACCACCCTCATCCACATGTCTCTACATGGTCAGGATGACATGTTTCTTAAGTAGGTATGGTTATGAATATTATAGTCATGGTTAAATGTGGTTATTTCACTAATAAAAGGTGACTCTGTTAGGTGAAACATAGTATTATACATCATGGAAAATGCAAATTCTTCAGTTAAAAAAAGAGAAAAAAGAAAGAAAAGATCCCATGGGAAAAAATTGTCAAATTTATATTTTTTTAGACACTTTATAATAATTGTATTCAAAACAAAATTTAGAATAATCTTAAATTAACATATATTTAAAATGAGAGTAATGATCTCATTATATATATTTGAGTGATGGTCATAATTTTTTTCTTTTTTTATTATTACTAATAATATAATTTAAAAATTTTACATGTTGATCTCAGTCTCCTCTCCCTCCCTCCCTCCCTACCTCTTACCTTTTTCCCTTGTGACATGCACCCTGGTCACCATCCCCTCCCATTCACCCACCACCATTCCACTTGTAGGGCTATGCTATCCAGGTTGGATCATATAAATCTGTCAAGTCATTTGAAGTAGGGACTAGAACTTCTCTCTTGCCTCTAGGTTAGGAGGCATCCCTTCATGGGGGGTGTGTCTGCAAGGTTCTTTTGTGCTCCAGGAATAGATTTGTTTCCAATGTCCAAGGTTACCCAGACTGCTCAGTCTTTCTAGCTTCCAGCTGAGCCCCATATACAGGGGTTCTAAGTCACTTCCAGGCTGGATTCTCTAAAGACCCAATAAACTCTATAAGGGAACTCCTACAGCTGATAAACACCTTCAGCAAACGAGCAGGATATAAGATAAACTCAAAAAAATCAGTAGCCCTACTTGATTCAGATGACAAAGAGGCTGAGAAAGAAATCAGAAAAAGATCACCCTTAACAATAGCCACAAACAATATAAAGTATCTTGTGGTGATGCTTACAAACATGTGATAGACCTAAAAAGCAAGAACTTTGTGGCTTTAAAGAAAGAAATTAAAGAAGATACCAGAAAATGGAAAGATTTCCCAAGCTCTTGGATAGGAAGGATAAATATAGTAAAAATGGCAAGCTTGCCAAAAGCCATCTACAGATTCAATGCAATTCCCATTAAAATCCCAGAACAATTCTTCACTGACCTTGAAAGGATAATAATCAACTTTGTATGGAAAAACAAAAGACCCAGGATAGCCAAAACAACCCTATACAATAAAAGACCTTCAGGAGGCAGAACATCCCTGACTTTAAGCTCTACTAAAGAGCTATAGTTCTAAAAACAGCCTGGTATTGGCACAAAAATAGACAGGTAGACAATGGAATCGAATTGAAGATCCTGATATTAACCCACACACCTATGAACACCTGATTTTTAACAAAACAGCGAAAAGAATACAATGTGGGGTGGAAATCATCTTCAACAAATGGTGCTGGAACAATTGGATGATGGTTTGTAAAAGACTGCAGATAAACCCATGTCTATCACCATGCACAAACCTCAAGTCCAAATGAATCAAAGACCTCAACCTAAATCCACTGAACATGCTAGAAGAGAAAGTAGGAGGTACCCTTGAACAAGTTGGTATAGGAGCTACTTCCTGAACATAACTCCAGAAGCACAGACACTGAGATCAGCAATTAATAAGTGGGACCTACTCAGACTTAGAAGCTTCTGTAAGGCAAAGGACACATTGGACAAGACCAAACGGCAGCCCACAGACTGGGAAAAAAAATTTGCCAACCCTATATCTGACAAAGGGCTGATCTCCATGATATACAAACAACTCAAGCAACGAGTCAACAAAACACCACATAACACTATTAAAAAAATAGGGTACAGAATTGAAGAAAGAATTCTCAATAGAGGAAATCAAAGAGTCTGAAAAACACTTAAAAATGTGCTCAAATCTTTAGCTATCAGGGAAATGCAAATCAAAATAACTTTGAGATACCATCTTACTACTACCAAAATGGTTAAAATTAGAAATACCAATGACAACTTATGCTGGAGAGGATGTGGAGAAAGAGGAACACTCCTTCACTGCTAGTGAGAGTGCAAACTCATATAGCCATTTTGGAGATCAGTATGGCAGTTCCTTAGGAAATTTGGAATTAGTTTACCGCAGGACCCTGCAATTCTGCTCTTAGGCATATACCCAAAAGACCCATATCCATGCAACAAAGACATGTGCTCAACTATGTTCATATTATCATTATTTGTAATAGCAAGAACCTGGAAGCAGCCTAGATGCCCCTCAACTGAAGAATGGATAAAGAAGATGTGGCACATCTACACAAATGGAATACTTCTCTGCAGGAAAAAATAAAAGAATGCTGAAATTTGCAGGCAAGTGGATGGAACTTGAAGAACCATCCTCAATGAGGTAACCCAGTCACAAAAAGAGAAACAGGGTATATACTCGCTCATATATGGATTATAGACATAGAGCAAAGGATCACTAGCCTATAATTCACACCACCAGAGGAACTTGGATATAAGGTGTATTCTAAGAGATTCATATATGTTCCCTCAAAAAAGGGGGAAGGAACAAGTTCCCAGAGCACATGGGAAAGGGAGGCAATGAATGGAGAGAGAACTAGGAGAAAGAGTATGGGAAGAAAAGGAAAGCACTTGCAACTAGGTAGATTGAATCAGGGTAGGAATAGAAGATGAGAGAGAGAGAGAGAGAGAGAGAGAGAGAGAGAGAGAGAGAGAGAGAGAAGAGAGAGAGAGAGCATAAAAGACAGAGCCATTATTGGTTTGAAGAAAAAAACTGAACCTAAAGAAAGGTCTAGAGACCTACATGACTGACTCCAACTAACAATTCAAGGAACTGTGGAAAGGCTATCATAAATGCCCTTCCCTGATAGATCATCAACTAAGTTATCCACCACCATGGAGTCCTCATCTAGTACCTGTTGGAAACAAAAAGCAAACATCCATAATTAAACACTGAGTAGAACTAGAATCCAGATGCAGAGAATGGGGACAAGACCAGTTTGCAGAAACACATGAGGATGGCTGACCTGAACAAGGGAAAAAAATATTTATTTGGGGTGGTTTACATTCTCAGAGGTTTAGTCTATGTATCATCCTGGTGTGACATGCTGTGGTACTGGAAAATGAGCTGAGAGTCTTACATCTTGACTCTCGAGCAAAAGGTAGTGTTTTGAACTAGGTTTACTTAGAGCATAGAACATGACATCTCAAAGTCCACACCTACAGTGACACACTTTCCTCAAGTAAGACCAGGTCTCCAATAGCACTACTGCCTATGCACTTATGGGGACCAATTATATTCAAACTGCCCCTAAAGTTTTAAGTTATCTCATGAATTCCCTTTTTAAAGATTTGTTTGTAAGGTGAATTTTCTGGCCCTGCAGGCCCTTCAGCCACTTTAGCCCCAAATGAACATGTAGATGTTACATCAATTATGAAACTTTTGGCTGCTGACTAGTGCTTCTGATTGGCTAGCTCTTTCCTAATTTTTAACCCATTTATATCAATCTATGCATTGCCAGGAGGTTTTGGCCTACCCAGTTATTCCCAGCATGGTATTACTCCTCTGACTGGCTACCAAAGGATTGCTCAATATCTCTGCAAAGTAGAGAGCAATTACCTGTTTGTCTGTGCTATATCTTGTTTCTGCCCAGCTATGTTACTTTCTGCCTGTCTGTACAGACCTCCAAACTTCTGTGGTTAGATAGTGGATGGTCCTTTCCCTGACCACTGTCCCCCCCCCAACCCTGAGATATGATTTATTTGTGTAAGAAAGATATCACATTTGTTTATTTTTAGTTACGTATAGTGTCTTTTTGGATATGTACATATGAATGAGGTACCCAAGGAAGTCAAAAGCATCAGATTCCTTTAGAGGTAAAGTTACCTTATGTTGTTAGGCATCCAACCCAGGTACTGGGAACTGAATTCAGATCCACTGTTCTTAACCATTGAGCCATCTCTACAGCTCTAAGTGTCTTGTAGATTCTAAATAATCATCTATCTGTGGTAATGTAACTCTGTGTGTTTTCCAACCTTTTAAATAGTCACATCTCTAGGAATTAAATGGATGTATGGTTAAAGACGCATTGGAATGGTAAAAGCTTTTTGATAAAACAGAACTTTTGGTGAATGCACTAGAAGTCGGATTCTTGACTACCACTTCACAGTTGCTTACTTTGTGTTCTGTGTGTAGTAACTTTAAAGCAGAATGAAAAACTGGCATCACCTGGTCTTGCTTTTCTTCAGCATCTTTATAGGCTGGGCTTCTTCTATCTTGCTCAGCTGTTAGGCAACCTTTAGCACTTGAGCTTAGAGAGCTTTTCTACTTGTTACCTTGACAAAGAAAATCTCTATTTCATAAATGGTTGGCATTCTCTGAGCCTCTTCCTTAAAGCTTAGTTGCTACATCCTCAGCAAGAACATTTTTTAGCTTCACAGGAGGTAGGAAGTCAACAAGGAAGTTGTTTCTTAACTCCCTGTCTGCCTTCTTCACTGTTTACCATAGTTTGTGATATGCTTATCAACTGATACTGAGTCTCAGCACTAGGACTGGTGCTCACAGTGATGAGGGCTGTGCTTACAAGTTAGAATGAATGTAAAGTGCACAACAATTTGCCTGATGAATGCCAGTTTTCAGATAACACTTACACAACAACAACAACAAAACTATTCTATAAAATACAAACAGCTAAACTCAGAACTTCACAGTTGTCTTTCTTTAACCATATGCCTTACTGTTGGAATAGGGGTAAATACACATATTTATGTGCTAAACTTTGAGGCAGCTAGGGAGCCCAATCTCCATTCTCTGAGGTTGTCCATTTTTGTTTGGACAGTACAAGCATTAGCAGCAAGATATTGTGCCAAGATATTTTCTCTCCTTTGAAAACTAATGGCTTTGTCATCCCCAGGAGGGACTCAAGGCTCTGTGTACAGGTATACAGTGGTTTTCACTGGCAGCTACTTACTAAGCTAAATATTCTTCACTACCTTGTCAAGCACTAGAAATATTTGATTTCCTGCAGGAAAGTTTGCCTTTGAAAATACCAGTGGGGAAATAGCTTTTTCACCTCTGCTCAAGAGAATGAGTTTAACATTGTCAGAAGATGAGATTCATCCCCTAGAGGAGGTACAGAGCTTCTAATGAGCTTAGGAACAAATCACAAAACCAGCAGGGAGAGGGCACAAAATCCTACCCACACATTGCCTTCAAAAAATATTTTTTAAAGTCTATTTTATAGGTTTGCATAAATTGAGGTACCCATTTATATTGAATATTTGTATATGTGTTAAATCAAATGCATACAACTATGTGGAAACACATTTAATCTCATAGTATAGAAGGTGTGTCTTTTTGTTTCTTTGGGTAGGTATGTTTTAAATACTCATTAATGCAGTAAAAAACATGCATAGTTCTGTATTTTATCTCTACTATAAGCTTTGTTTCTCATACTTTAAGGAATGCAATGTAAGTTTATGCAGACATATATAGACACCACAAACCAATGTGTGGCTACCCAGGGGCATGTTCAAAAACCTAATTCTAGGGCACCAGATTGAATTTGTTCACTAGGTATTGATCCTCTTTCCCCAAAACATACTCCTAAATTCTAACCCTTGCTTAAAACTGAGCATCATACTTGGCCTTTTGACACACTTTAGTATTTGTATGTCATGAAACCTAATCCTCAAGACTTCTCAATGGATGATAACTTACTTCATTCCTGTTTGTGTATAATTATAAATTCTATGGGTAGAAATTTCTTCCCTTTATTTTATCTCCTGAGAACCCGGATCCCTGAAAACTTGGGTTGAAACATTGTCTATTAACACAGTAAAATTAAATGTGTTTTTAGGAAATATTCATATAGTATAGCTATAAGGAATAAATTTAATATAGGT
The DNA here is from genome assembly GCA_030556225.1 of Cricetiscus sungorus. Classification (NCBI taxonomy): domain Eukaryota; kingdom Metazoa; phylum Chordata; class Mammalia; order Rodentia; family Cricetidae; genus Cricetiscus; species Cricetiscus sungorus. The sequence continues at coordinate 57,584,730 of JANBXA010000007.1, forward strand.
AAAACTTGCACAAGGAAGCCCTATAAAAGAAAATTTTAGTGTTCAGAGCCACAGTGAGTTGATACTGGACAAAGGAGAGTAAAATGTATGTCATTGTGAGAAGCACCTATGATATACTTTGGCAGGATTATTTTACTTCATATTTACAAACAAATTAAATCCCTACTATAACAAATAGTACAAATTTCCATATATAACCTGGCCAGTTCTGTCTTTGTTCCCAACTCCTACTCTTTGCTTATGCTCTTCTAATTTCCTGTTCTTTTCTTAAAATCCATGCTTGCTTCTCTTCTCCTGGATCTTAAAGACACTCAAATGCCATAGATATTTCAATTGCCTAAAATCACTGAATAAGATTAGAGTAGCTCTTTTTTATTTTTCCTTCTTAAAAATAGATTCTTTTGTCATATAATATATATTGATTATAATATCCCTTCCCTCTACCACTTCCAGCTTTATCCCATTTCTTCTCCTCTTCAGATCTGTTCCCTTTCTATATTTTCTTAGAAAACAAAATTCTAAGATAACAACCAAACATGAAAAATTAAATTGTAATAAGGTGAAGGAAATCTTACCACATGCAAGGTGGTCCTGGCAACCCTATAGGAGGAAAAGAGTCCCAATAACAGACACAAGAGACAGAGGCCCACTCTTTCACACATAGACATTCTCATGAGCAAAGAATTGGAAAAGTAGAATGCACAGTAACATTAGTTATCAGAAATTCATAATCCCTGAAAGACTATAAAGTCTAAGGACAAACTGTACAATACCCTGGCATTATATTCAGCATCCTTTCTACACTAATGTTCAGGAATGGTAAATTCAAGTAAAACAAGGTGATCTGCATAAGCTGAGAAGGCAGAAATTGGAAGGAAAAGAAGTAAAAGCAAATGTATCCCTGGTGCATGAAAGGACTTTGGGAGCACATTCCCCATGGAAAGATGCTCCCTTAATCTAGAGGCAGGAGGGGGGATCTAGTCTCTACTCCAAATGACTTGACAGATTTTGTTGACCCCTCCTGGAAGGCACCACCCTCCCTGTGGTGTAGGGCGTGGGTGGGAAGGGAGGGTGGTGGATGGTCAGAGGGGAATGGGTAAGAGGGAAAGAGGGAGGGAGAGGGAACTGGGATTGATATGTAAAATAAGAAAAAATAAATAAATAAAATAAAAAAAGTAAAAGCAAATATAATGTGAGGGGGCATGTATTAGGACATAAAAGATATTTGTTTTAAAATGTATACCACATTTTTGGCTTCCTGATCTGGCACAAATGCTACCCCATGTGTAAATAAAATAATACTCTATGAATCATAAAAGAGAAGTATAGAGTTATGAACCAACCTATAAGAGAGAGGAATTTCTTATTAATTCCCAGAGTAAAGATGTCCCTAAATATGTCAAAACAAGGATGAAAATAGTCAAGCTGGGTCACTATACAATACCTGTCAGCATCACAAAGGACAACATCTGTAGAAGGAAGACACTGAAATGCTGGGTGTAGAAATATTGAATGTACAAATAAAAGAAAGAAATGACCACAGGCATGAAAGATGCAGGAGAATATCAGTAATTATTAGAAAAAAACATGTGCAATAAAAAAAATGCTAAAGCAACAAGGATTTTGCCTAAATAAAACAATCTGAACTACCTATTATATTAAACTATGAATTTTAGGGGAGATGGTCATAATGAAGAATTCAATATAAAACTGTCTAAAGTGGAATTTCTATTGTTAGCCATGTAAGAATTGTGGAGGAAAAATAAACAAAAATGAGTCTCTGACTAATAAAAGCAGATATTACAAAATGAATTTTCCAAAGTTAGGACATTGGACAATAATGTGGAGTGGGAAAACAAGAGAAGGTGTAATGACCTCTGGGACAAGCTAAAGCAATTGTCCTTATATATTCTGGAAGAAAAAGGTTAAGGTTGGAAATATATATATCGTGCATTTTCTGGTGTGCAGAATAATAACACATAAAAAAGATAAAAAAGCATCAAAGAAACACAATTAGAATAATGATAAAAGCTGAAGAAACAAAATGTGTACTAATCATATGCTGGAATGTTAATGATCAGGAGTAGGAGTGGGGTAGCAATAAGAAAAAGCAGACAAAGGAGCAAATTCACTTGTGGTCACAGAAACCCAGGAAACTTTTGAATATTGCACCCCTGGCTAAGGCCAAGCAGGAAAGGTCTTTAGAAGTGTTGAAAAAAAGCTAATGCCAACTGAAAATTCTAGATAAATGATATAATTTAAAATTACTATAAATAAATAACTTGAAGACAAGTTAATTAATTAATTTTGTTTTTAATGTAGTAACAATATTTACATACTACCTAAAACTTCTTTTCCAAAACATCAATAATTACTATTTTTACAAACATTACACAATACATATATACACCCTTACACATGCACACACACATACACACTCTACTGAGTTTGTTTAGTATTGTACATATATTACTTTACATATGGTCATCTATCTATTACAAAACTAATGAGGACTTACATTCATGAACACCAGTTTTCTCTTTCTTGGCAGCCACCATTTACCTCTAGGAGAACATTCCCTATCAACTTAAGCAGGTTAGCTGTTGTGGTCATTATGAAGTTCTTACTAAATTGACCATAAATGTTTTAGGAATCCATCATGGAAATGTAAAAAATGTTAAAGCAAATTTTCAGTGGAAAAATTATATCACAAACATAAACAACAGTAATGAAATTAGAATGAGGGTAAATAAAATATAAAGGATGGTAAGGGAATGTCTGAACCTAGAGTTTTTATTACACTTCATTTTACCTAACTTGGCCTGGAACTATCTTGTGATAGAATGCACTATTTCAAAGACACAAGTTATGAATTTTAGAGGAAATAGATTTATTAGTTAATGAGCATGTTGGGGAATAAAACCTTCAAGGAAAAAATGAACATGCTAATCAAAAAGAAAGATAAAGAATACAAGAGGAAAGTGAAGGAAGAAAGTCATGATAATGCATGATAATGCATTATAATAAAAATAGACACAAGTTTAAGAGGAGCGGTGAGTAATAGGTTTCCTAAAGCATGCCCAAGTTCATCTTCAGAATAATGAAAATTTCAAACATCACAGCTAAGAGTGACAACCTGGAATAGGAGGATGTACAACAACTGGATGTGATATTCAATGGGAAGTAATTAAACTGTTGCCTCCACTTCTGAAAATACATTGGTATTTCATTTATAAAGTTAAATATCAACTATGAACCACCATAGTACTTCTTAGAGTTATTTATACAAGAAAATCAAATACCTTTAACAACTAGAGGTGTATATGAAATTTCCATAGTATCAATATATAATATTTAAGAGTCATGTTAATAAAAAGGATATAGAAAATTAAATATATTCCAAAGTTGGCTAACCATGCTACAGTTCATTCTTCCAATGTAAATGAATATATCTAAATTTGTAGATGTGTGAATGTATAGCTACAGATTGAGACCTATAGGTAAACAAATATATATGTATATGTAGGTTAATCCTCAGACCAATAAACATGATAAGCTAAAGAATCCAGATATAAAAAAGGATATGTTGTAAGATTCTGGTTATATGTTTTAAAGAGGAATGACTAATAACCCAGCCCTCATTTTCCACCTTAAGTAATGAGATTTTAAAACACATTCCATAATATATAGTAACTTATGAAACACCCAACTGTTTTGGATTTATAGATCTATATTTGTAGAAAGGTCTCATAATCAACAGAGGAATACATATGCTATATTATCATAGAAGGTCAAATAAGGAAATAAAATTTCATTTGGAATAAAAATTTTGGCAATTAATTTGCTCTGGAAGATATGATGGTGCTTTCATTTGCAAACACCAACAAACAAACAAACAAGATATTCTCTCAATCCAGTTTGTTACAGTTATGATGCCTGTATCACCTGCTCTGCTCTAAGAGTTACTTGGCCTGTGAAGTAAGATTCTATAGTCCTCTGTAATAGAAAATTCCCTCTGTTGATTATGAGACCTTTGTGTACACATAGGTATCAAAATCCCAACAATGAATGTTGCATAAGTTTCTATATTTCATATACATTCTGTCTTAAAGTCACATCACTTGAGGTGGAAGAGGAAAACCCTGATTAATTCTTGTTCCTCTGTTCTAAAAAATGAATACAATAAAGAATAGCACCAACATAGCACCATCTCAAAAATTCACTTTTTCGTATATTATTTGAGGACTCAAGAATTTTGTGAAGGCTCCATTATTTGACTTTAGATGATATATAATTTACATTTGTTATCTAAATCTTCATTTTCATGGTCTCTTTACATATTCACCAACTCTTTCTCAGAGTATCTCAGCAATGTCCTTACAACTCAACATCTACAATATCCTCAAAACTCCGTGTCCCTTTCTCTGACCATCACAGCAAGAGGTATTGGAAGCTGCTACTCTAGAGCCTGACACATCTATGGCAGTATGAGTTCTAGGGCTGAGAATGTAGCTGTTGCTTAAATATCCATTGCCCCAGAATTAACATCTCACTGGTCAATTAGCTTATCAAAATTTGTCAGCATTAAGTTCAATGAAAAATCCTTTCTCAAAAACTAAAAGTGATGGTCTATAGAGAAAACTTCTATCGTGAAACTCTAATGTCCATAGACATGCTCCCAGTTGCACCTGTGCACACGTGGAAGATAGACACACTAAAAAATACACATGGAAAAGCCTGTGTATTAATTTATGTACTTCCTTTGGTATATATTAACAACACAGTTATCTATTCAGTGTACTGCCATAAAATCTGTAATTGATGAAATATACTATTATCCATGTGATTCAGAAAGCAATTATCTAAGAAGAGTAACAGGACTTTATATCAAAACTCATATGCTCAGATGACATGGAAGACACAGAACTTCAGCTAAAATAATACAAAATATTTCAGTTCTTATGGGAAAGGGCTGGTGTTTTTCTGTACGCACAATTTGTATTGAACAAGCTTTCTCCTCCCAAGGTCTTTTTACAGCCACCACTGCTGCATGTTGAATGGAGGCAGAAAATAAAATCTGATGTACCTGTCTAAAAATCCCAGATTGTCTCTCATTGGTTAAGAGCAGATCTTTCATAGGGCTCTGGCTCAATTCACAGCATCGACATGTCAGCTCACAACCATATGTTAATTCCAGTTCCAAAGGTTCTGATACCATCTTCTGTTCTCTGTCATTGCCTGAATGCATGTGGCACATGTGGACTTACATAAACATGTACATGGGCATAAAGAACTTCTATGAAAACCCCAATAAGACTTCTTTTTGTTAGTTATTTCCTTTTCTGTTGTGGGTCTAAAGAAATCTCTGGATAGAATCTCTGTTTGGTTTCACTAACAAAACTCATGACATGGAACTGTATGCAAATGATCCTTGAAAACATTCCTATTCATGTCAGAAAAAAATAGAATTATGATAATGTAAGCAGGATAAGCAGAATATATGGCGGGAAACCAAGAAACACTACTTTAGAAATTGTCACTGTCTGATGCTGGATGACAGACAGTGTTATTGTTAGCTAAGCATTCAGGTATTTGACACATATTATCTTCATATTTCTAGGAGTCATGGGTCAGATAAGGAGAGGGAAGGTAGGGAGACAAGAAAGTAAAGAGGGAAGAAGAGACAGGAGAGAAGAGGAGATGACAAAGAGAGGGGAGAGGATAGAAAATAAGGGGAGGAGAAAATGAAAATGAAAGGGGAGAGGAAAGAAGAGGAAGGAAAGGAAGGGGAGAGAATGAGAGGAGAGGAGAGGAGAGGAGAGGGGAAGGCAAATGCTTGGTGTTGTTCATAGAGATTACAAGAATACTGTTTTATTGAACTGTCCTTACTGTGGAACATTATCAGAATGTTGTTTAATAATCAAAAGGTGATGTATAGACTTGAAGTATTTTGAGATCTTTGCCTATGTAGCTAGAGTATATATATATATATATCTGAGGATACCCAAAACTTGAAAAGATTTATGTCATGAAGTAGAAATGTTTATACCTACATTCTTCAGATGAGTATTAGTTTTTCTATCACCCTTTTTTCATTGTGAAGATTGTAGATCTTACATAATGCTCTGGAAAAAAAACTGTTGTACACTGGGAGGATTGCTGGAGGCCTCCAATATTGTATAATATATAGTCATGAAGCAACATTTTCCTATGCTTTTTTATTTGGCTCAACAGTGGGTAAATTTTACTCTATATTTGCAAAATTATGATTCTTTATGTGTAGGTCTTGTCCATATACTGCAAGGGATTTGAGTTCTGCTTGCCAAATGAATGTTGTGGTAAAAGCTTGCAAAACTGTCCCATTATTATTTTACATGAAATATTAAGAATGGTCCGTATTTCTAATCTTTTCCTAATAAAATTATTAAATGGCTGAGAATTTGACTGATTCAAGTTGATCATTTTGTTTCATGAACCAAAATATTCTCCAGACACATTTTTCTTTTGTTGCCACAAAAATTGACAGTGTGTGGTTTCAAGGGTCCAGCATACACACGTGTGTGAAGGGTCTGGCATACTGATCAGCGTCATTGACCTGCACATATATGGCACTTACTAAATGGGATGTGCCGTTTTTATTTTATTGCAGAGCTAGAGAATCATGTTTCCTGCCTCTTGGGGTGATTACAGAAAGGCAGCATATATCATAGTTATAGGTGACAAGTATAGTACTCAGTCTATCCATGAACTCAATGATGTTAATTTCATTCCCTTCCATGACTGTTAAAGAAAATAAAAAACTGTCTTCATGACAACACTGTCTTCAAGGTCTTACCACAGTGAATTAAAACAGTCTCTGGTTTCAATTTATTTATAGTATCTCACCATTTGACAACATAAAATATATATACCTGTTATAATATAATCTTACAGCAATCTATATATAATGGCAACTCAGTGGCATACAGTCCTTTTCCAATATATATATATATATATATATATATATATATATATATATATATATAAATTCCAACAAGAGAAGGCAATTTCAAAAAAGGCAACAAGCATCATTCCCATTAAGGAAACTTCCTAGTATCAGCCCATATTAAGTTACTGTGGGAGCAGTGGATGATGTGAATACTAGACCCAGGCATTTATAACTTTTGACTGTTCCAGACTGCTTGACAAAATTCACTATTTATTCCTAACTGAGGACAATTAGATGTAAATCCCAAAGCTACCCATCAAATATGTGAAAGAGTCCCATAGAGGAGTGGCTGTGTAATTGAGGTAACTTTATTCTTATCTTTTGCAGTTAGTAAGGTGAATTGTAAAGCATCACTCATAATGCTCTGTAATGCTGGGTAATTGTATATGGGGAGTTGGCCTTCCCTGCTCCCAAGTCTCCACAAGAGTGTCAGCTCCATCATGCCATTTAGATACCCATTGCTACTACTGATTATAAGAATACATTTCCTTTGCATACCCAGAGGTTAAAAGCTCCAAAGCAATTTTCACAAATTGTAACATTCTAGGGTAGATGATATTTGGAGTATAATTTCCATGCAATTTAAGATTTCTTTTCTGTTTGGAAATGTTTGATATTTTCCTTGTCAATGGGCATTGATACTCACAAAGAGAACAACATGATATGCGCCCTTGTGCACCATTTGCTTTCAGAGAGCACGGTAATTTTTGTGTTAAGTGTCACCCCGTCATCTCCTCCAAGTCAATGATAGCTTAAACGTATCCTTTACCCAACAGTTTGTATGGAAATGATTTGCTCTGGTTGATAATTATAGTAATTAGTGTTTTGAGAAAAGCATGAAAGATGGAAGTTTGGGTTCACAGATTACAAGTACATTGATGCATTTATTTCTGTGTACTTTATGCAAAAGTGTATAAGTGGAAAACATGTTATTGAGTGTTTCTCTCAAAGGTTAAACTTCCCACTACTCATATTAGTTACTGAGATGTGTAGTCAAATCATTGGCTAGTATTCTCTGTTCTCACAATGTATATTTAATATTTCCACCTGCATTTTGTAATAAAAGCATGGGGTTACTTACCTAGGACAGTACTGAGAATATGAGTATTCACTAAGTATTTGTTGAATGAATAATAGTAACATGGTACAGTTATATATAACATGGTCACCCAGCTTAGTCATTGTTCAAGAATGTTAGAATTGTTTGTGAGATTTTTCAGTTTCTAGAAAGTGTTTAGATGTGTAGAAAAGACAGGCTTCAAATTCAAGTATATCTTGACTTGGTCTCCTCCTGCGTGATGAAATTACAATCAGACATTGCTATGTCTAGCCTGTGTTAGGCTTTAAGTACTGCTTGTATATCTAAGGAAGAAATGTTACATCACAGACATTATCCACCCCTATGGGATAATTAGTTCTATTTGCATATCAGCTTAAATCAAGAGAAATTTCCCAGCAAAACTGTTCTTGAGTTTTTCATCAAAACTCTAGTATATATACCATAAACTAATACTACATTTAAAGAGTTGACACATTTTGGTGGGGATGCCTGAATCTTAGAGTTATAAATGTGTAGGAGTTTCATTCATTACATGGCTATGAATAGTTTTCTGATTACTAAACCATTGACCTTACATGATTATTGAAACTTATAAAGATATGTTCTATAAATACCTGACAATGTGTGGCTATCACTCAACCATCTTTGCTGCAGGACCACCACTGCTATTACTGTTTTTAAAGATTTATTCATTGCTCATACAAACAGTATCTGCAATCTCACATGTCCTGCCTTATATCACACTCTGTAAGAGACACAGTCAATTTGGAGGTAATATTGAGAGAAAATTCCTTTAAGAAAATAACATCGTATCTAGTATGTAATATGTATTTTGTTACATTTCTATTTCTATCCTTGCTAATGATAAATATAGCTAAAATTTAGTTTTAGCTTGATGATGCATAGTTGGCCTTGCTGAATGTTTGCTGTCCCTGTAGCCTGTTGCTTTACTCTGAAGAATATTTTGTTATACAGAAACTTCTTAATTTCATATAATCCTTTGTGTAAGTTCTTGGGATTACTTCCTACTCTTCATGATTCATGTTTAAAAAGTCCATGCATGCCTGTGTCTTATACTGTTTTGTCTTAAATTTTCTTTGAGCAGATTCAAAGTTTTGTATCTCACATTAAAGTCTTTAATTTATTTTGAATTGATTTTTCCATAGAGTGACAAATATGTCTTATTTTCTTCTACTTCATTGGAGATTATCTGAAAATAGAGAAAGAGGACCAGGGACAATGTGTTAAAACAATTACAACAATAACAATATATTAAGGGATGCTTACTTTTTTAATTTTTAGAAATAATGTTGTTTTGAATCTATTAAGGCAAACTATACCCTGAAATTAATTCTTTGCATTTACAAGTGTTACAGCAGGACATTCTAAACGCATTGGTCCCCATTTTCAGGATAAAGATAAATAAATACCTAAGCTCAATTTCATTTCCAATCAAGAACAAAAAGAATCGAGATTCTTTTTTTGGGGGGGGGTGTAGGTTTATGTTGTAGCCATCTTTTACTTAACTGAAATCAAACCAATCATTTCATGAGACTAGCAAAATTATCTATCCTTTTTTGCTTACTCTGGAATCCTGATATCCTGAGTAACCTATTATCTGCCAATAGCTATTGGGGTGGAAGGTGGAAGAGTTGGGGGGTGGTGATGTGGGGTGACAAGTATTTATGCCAGTTCAGCAATCCTTATTCAGGACTGTCATATTTATCACAGAGGTAAAGGGAAGTATGTTCCCAGGTCTGAGAGCATGGCACCCACCAAGGCCAGTAATGAGCAGATGCCAGGATGACTATCAGGACTTGTTTTGGAAATGTGCATGTCTTCATGTGTGTCTGTCAGATGCCTCCTCTTGTGTTCTAACATTATGGCACTGTGGGTATCAGAGAGTGTTAGGAAGATAAACAGAGAAGGAATGTGGCCTGGAGATTGTGAATGATATGGGAGACTCACTGGAACTCATATGCTGCAGTAATTTGGTAAACACCCATAAGAAACAATTCTTGAATTGTTAATTAGACAGGCCTAGTAAGCAGACTGGATAGAGACACTCCTGTGGAGTGGGTAATCTCCACCTAGGGCTCAGGGAGGCCTGAATGGCAGAGAAGGATACAAAGAAGGAAGGGAGTAGATACACACATTGAGCATATATGGTAGAGCTCTGCAAAAATGATGGGTTAGGGGGCAGTTGTGCACACACAAGGACAACTCTTGTACAATTATTTATTTCAGATTCATCCTTGTCTCCTGGTTCATTTTCTGGTGAGATACACTTAGTTTCAGGCCTGATCGCTGACTGTGCCTTTAAAAAATAAGTATATTTTTCCAAAATAGGAATTTTGCAGGACAGATACTCCATTCTTATGCAAATCCCATTGAACTAGGTAAGAAACTGAAGCAGACAGATGAACACTGTGGGGGGACAAGTGTACAAGCCTGCCCTCGCCAGCAAGGAAGATGCAACTCCGGGTAGATCTTCATGCAGTTTTAATCAGGATCCTTTAAACATGTTGCTTCTGCCCCTCAGAGAGAAAGAGGGAGGGAGAGAGAGAGAAAGAGAGAGAGCCGGGGGACCCCTGCACAGGCTTAAATACCCTTGAGCTAACCAACCCCAGTAAGCCACGTGGACCCTGCAGATAGGCTACTCTAATGCAGAAGCAGACAGGCTGAACAGACTTAACCAATTAAGGGCTAGTTTAGCCAGAGAGCTTTCACCAGCAAAAGGTGTAAGGTGGAAGCCAGTGCCACTTTAAGGTGTGGCACTACATGGCTCTCTACAGTTCCCCCTTTTTGTTTTAATAACGCAACAGGCAAGGGTAGTGGTCTGGTCTCCAGTAAAGCAGTGGACATTGTAAAGACCCTGAATCCTGGTAGTCAGCCAAGTCAGTGCCACACCCGTCTGGCATCTTTTTCCTGGAGGTGGGGCCTTGGACACCAACCCACATGCAACCAAACTTGCCCTTCTTGGAGTTGCTCACTTCCAGAGCTAACTCGGAGTGTAGTGCTAAGCCATACAACCTGAGCATGAAGGATCAATTCTTGTTCATGACTGCGAGTCATGCTTTGGGAGACTGTTCTGCCTCAATGGATGTAAATGCCTGGACAACCATAGCTGCATACCTCTTTTGAGCAAACCTCATCTTGCAAAGGCACCACAGGCCCACGAAGGAGATAAGCAACAAGAGGACAGCCATGGCTCCCATTCCCGCCCACTCTTTCAGATGATCCATGGCAATGGAAACCACGATGACAATCCGGCAGCCAGTCCCACATCCACAGGTGTCAAATTCACTGCAACGATAGCCACTCACAGCTGTACCATCAGGTCATCAAAGTCAGCAGACAAATTTCCTAAAAGATACTGTGAGAGCTGTTTAAACATATTGGCTGCTAAAGAATAATTCTGGTAGGATACTAAAAAACCTAGGGAAAAACTTGAGCCGAGTGCCTAATCGGCATGGGCTTTGGGAACATAGACAGTATTGCCCATTGGGGCTCCATCTGCACTGGTGACCAAATCAGGCTGATGATAAGCAGTAACAGCAGGCTTTTCATGATTTTTGCACTTCCTTATGAGCCTCTCCGAAACCCATAACAGTTCTTGGAGGTCCTGAGGAAAAACACAAACAGGCCCTCTCACCCATGTCAACACCGGATCAGGACCATGCCATAACCCGGTGATCACATCTTTCCATTTCACATAGACTTTCAAGCTCCCTCCTTGCCTGTGATGGCGATCAGTGGAGGAAAGACCATCAACATCCAAAATTAAAAAATTAAGGGTAAAAAGGGCTGAAGATATTCTTTCCTTGGGAGTTCGGCCTTGGCCTGCTCCCCCTTTTTGTTTTATTAAACATTCTTTCAGGATGTGATGAGCACGCTCTACAATCCCTTGTCCTTGAGGATTGTAGGGTAATCTATGGACTAACTGAACTTCCATTTGTTTGCAAAAGGAAGTAAATTTCTGAACTGTATAGGCTGGTCCATTATCAGTTTTTAGCTGTTGAGGTTTTCCCCAAGCAGCCCACGCTTCCAAACAGTGTCCAATGACATTGCAGGTCTTTTCTCCACTCAAAGGCTTAGCATGTACCACATCTGAGCAAGTATCCACAGATACATGTACATATCTCAAGGTTCCAAATTCTGAAATGTGTGTAACATCCATCTGCCATATTTTTAGGGGCATTAACCCTCTAGGGTTTATTCCCACACCAAGTAGGTGTTGGTATATTACACATTGTGGACAGTTTAAAACCACCTGTAGATCGTCTGCTCTGGACAAGTGGAATTTCTGTTGAAGAGTCCTTGCATTCACATGAAATTGCTGATGGAATTGCCTAGCCTGGTCCAAGGATGAGCTGTAAAAAATACATTCCACCCTTGTCCACTGATCAACAATGTCATTTCCTTTACTTAAGGGCCCAGGCAAACCCGTGTGAGCTCTAATATGTTGGATATAGAAGCATTCATTTCTCAACCAAATTAATGTTTGTAACTCCTGTAAGAGTGAACAAACAGCACTACTAACTTTGATAGGTCCTGCTAATTCTAAAATTTTTACTGCATTCACCACATAAGCTGAATCTGAAATCAAATTAAATGCAAATGGACAATTTTTGAATACTTCAACTACAATTTTCAATTCTAAAATTTGGGGGGATCCTGGCTGAAATTGACACAGCACAGGAGGCTTGTTTGCAATCATATAAGCCCCATAACCAGTTTTTGAACCATCAGTAAAAACATTTGGCGCCCCACTAAGTGGGACCAAGGAAGTAGTCTTTGGAAAAATCACTGGATGTTCCTTAAAGAATGATAACATGGGATGCTTTGGATAATGATTATCTATCATTTCATCAAACCCACATTGCAATATGGCCCAACTATCAATAGTGCTGCACAAGATCTTAACCTGGTGACTGGGCTAAGGCACCACAAGTAGCGCCGGGGGCATTCCAAATATTGAATGCTTTATTGAATTCCACTAAGAGCCAAACTAGTAACTGCTGTGGGATAATGTTCTATTTTTTTTTGCTGGGGAAATTTTGGGATGAACCCAAAGCAATGATCCATCCTGCAATAATATATACCTGTAGGCTGATTATAGGTAGGGAGAATGTACAAAGTGATGGCTTGACCTTCCTTCCATCTATATAGAAACGCATTCTGTAATCTTTCTTCAACTTTACATAAGGCTTTTCTCGCTTCAGCAGTCAGTTGCCTAGGATAATCAAGAGCCGGATCCCCTACTAATATATTATACAATGGCTTTAATTCATAATTTGGTAATTTTAAATAACCCCTAACCCAATTAATATCTCCTAATAACTTCTGAAAATCATTTAATGTTTTCAAGTTATCTTTTCTTAACTCAATCTTTTGAGGAACAATTTGTCTTTCGTACACTTTGGCTCCTAAATAATTAACAATCTTATCCTTTTGAACCTTTTCAGGGGCTATAAACAATCTTTTCTTTTCCAACAATTTAACCAAATCTTCATAAGCCTGATCTAAAACTTGTTCATCCTTGGCCGTCAATAATATATTATCCATATAATGGATGCATCTTAAGGCAGGAAATTTCCTTCTTAATGGGGCAATGGCCTTTCCAACATAAAGTTGACACATAGTAGGACTATTAGCCATGCCTTGTGGTAAGACTACCCATTCAAATCTCTGATCAGGCTCTTCATGATTACAGGATGGGACAGTGAAGGCAAAACTTTCACTATCCTTGACACACAAAGGAATGGAGAAAAAACAATCTTTTTATATCTATCACTATAAGGGGCCAACAAGCAGGCAGAGATGAAAGAAGTGGGAGCCCTCGCTGAACTGGGTCCATGATTTGCATCTGTAAATTAATGGCACGTAGATCATGTAATAGCCTCCATTTTCCTGATTTCTTTTTAATAACGAAAATGGATGTATTCCATGGTGAAACAGATGGTTTAATGTGATTTAATGATAGTTGCTCGGCTATCAAGGCCTTGGCAGCACTTAACTTTTCGGAGGAGAGTGGCCACTGAAGAACCCATACCAGTTCCTCCGTCTTCCAGGTAATAGGAATGCCTTTCCTCAGTGGCCCCTAGGAAAAACCCAGGCCCTGTGTCCCCTGTCTCTGCTGCACAAGCACAGCACTAGTGCGGCCTTGTAGGTGCTTCCCTATCCCTCGGCCAGGTAAATAACCCATGGCTTGCATCATTCCTTTTGCAGTAGCAGAGTACTCATTAGTTAATTTAAAACCCATACCTTTTAATAGATCTCTTCCCCAAAGGGAAATTGGCAACTCTAGCACATATTGGAAACTCTGCACAAAACCAGAATGTCCTTCCTGATCTAGCCATTGCAGCTGCCTTGCACTCATGTCTGGAGCCTTTGCATAACCAAGTCCTTGCAAAGTTTGAGAAGAAGCCTGTATGGGCCAGCCAGTAGGCCAATCCTTTCTGGCTATAATGCTTCTGTCTGCTCCTGAATCTAAAAGGTCCAAAATCCTTTTTCCATCTATAGTCAGTTCCAATACTAGCCTCTGGTCCAAGTCCAAAGACAAAAAGGTTAAATCTGTTCCAGTGGACCCAAAGCCACCACTCCCTCTCTCTCTCTGTTATGGGCTGTAAAATGCTCATGAAGACTAGGTAATAAAAGCAATTGAGCAATTCGATCTCCTGGGGAGATAGTGGAAATGCCTCTAGGGGATTCCACCATGACCTTCACTACCCCAGTGTAATCTGGATCAATGACTCCTGGATGAACTTTGAGTCCTCTTAAAGCTGAAGATGACCTGCCTAAGAGCAGCCTGACAGTGCCAGGTTGAAGGGGTCCTTTGAAATTGGTCTCTATTAACTGAACTCTCATTTGAGTTGTTAATACGAGTCGGGTGGTGGAATGGAGGTACAATCCTGCAGAACCTGCAGTGGCTCTCCTTGGTCCGTTGAATGCTGGAAGGACTGCCATCTCTCTTGGCTCCATTCTTTGTTCTGATTCTCTACTGCCCCATATATTCGTGGGTCCTGGGATCGTGGGCCCCACTGCCTGTTTTTTGGATGGTACCGTCATAGCCTTGAGTAAGAGACTGGCCATTAATGTTCTTCACTGAGCGACACTCATTTGCCCAGTGGTAACCATTTTTACATCTGGGACACAGCCCAGACTGCTTAGGGCATTGGCTGTTTTCTATATACCCTGTATTTCCCCTTTCAGGGCATTGTCTTCTAAGATGCCCTAATTTACCACATTTAAAACAAGCACCAGAACTTCCTTTTTTTGCTCTGGGTCAGTTGAACCACAGCTCCTGCAAGATCAGTGTTGGTTAATGGCCCTCCTATCTCCCTGCAGACCTTCATCCACACTTCAAGTCCTTTAATTTTATACGGGCCCTACATTCTTTTGTGCATTGTTCATAGACAAGTTGTTTAACCAGTGGCATAGCAGTATCAGGCTCACCAAAAACTCTCCCTGCAGCCTACACCAAATGGGCCACAAAATCTGAAAATAGTTCCATGGGGCCTTGCAATATCTTAGTGAGGTTACCACTCACCTCTCTCTTATTGGGTAATGACTTCCATGCTTTTATGGCAATATGATTTACTTGTTCAAAAACTTGTATTGGATATCCTGTCTGTTGTTTAGCAAAGCGTCCCTGACCAAGCAGCATGTCCCTGTCCCATGCTGCATTTCTGGCTGCCAGATTAGCTGTGACCTGTTCATTGGCATACTCTATTAAAAAGGCTTTCCAATCCAGATACTGCCTGGGGCTTAAACTTGCTCGAGCCAGCCCACCCCAATCACTAGGAGTCATGCTATACCTATTTAGGGCTTCAACTTGAGCTACAGTAAAAGAAGCTGAAATTCCATATGTTCTCATGGATTCAGCCAAAGCCTTGGTGACCTTAAAATCTAAAGGTTCCTCATATCTATTGCCTTGGGCATCCTGGAAAACTGGATAGGCCAGGCTTAAGTCATTACATATGGCTCTCCAGACCTCAGGGCAAAAGGAATGCCCTGTACCTGGGCCCTGCCCTTCCTCACTCTGATCAGGAGAATGTGCCAAAGGCATTGTTCTAGGAGGGCCCTCCCCTCCCCACATTGCCATTTCTCCTCTCCCTTCCCCCTCTGCCCCTTAAGAGATTGTTTCTGAACCTTTAATAGGAGGGCTTGCAATTCTTCCACAGAATCTGTTTCGTCAGTACCTGACTCTCCTGTACTCTCAACATCTTCTGATCTTTCTTCTTGCAACATTTCTAGTACAGCTTTCCCTTTTTCCATAGCCTCTTTACAGTACCTCTTGTCTTCGATACAGCTACGCAATAACTTCCAAACAGGTTGGACTCCGGACTTTAGTGTCCCTTGTTCCCAAGCAAAGTCAAGATCCCTATCTAATTTGTCCCAGCACTCTAGTGTGAGGTGTCCCAAAACTGCGAACCAAGGTGCAATGGCATTGCATTCACTCAGGAATCTTTCTAGTGTGCTTTTCTTTATTATAAGTTTCTTTGACAAAAGCAGCTCCTGAAGAGCCAGAATAATTGGATGAGACTGAGAAGTCCCCATCTTAAAAATTTTACTTTTGGTTTGTTACAACTGCTTGCTCAATGCCTGAGACTTTACTGCTGTTTTTTCCCTGTGGTCTTTAATTTGGTCCCAACTTACCTGGGACTTCATTGCTCCTTACCGGAGACCTCATGGCCTCTTTACCGAGGGCCTTAATTTAGTCCAAACCCAGAACTTCATCGCTCCTTACCAGAGACCTTATTGCCTCTTTACCGAGGGCCTTAAATTTGGTCCCAACTTACCTTGGGAACTTGCCAGCACTGCCCTGACTGTAAGAAGTTCTGATCTGAAAAATTCCTCGTACAGGCCACCATCTATCTGTACATGCCTGCCCTCGCCAGCAAGGAAGACAAGATTCTGGGTAGATCTTCTTTATGCAGTTTTAATCAGGATCCTTTAAACATGTTGCTTCTGGAGAGAGAGAGAGAGAGAGAGAGAGAGAGAGAGAGAGAGAGAGAGAGAGAGAGAGAGAGAGAGAGAGAGCGGGGGACCCCTGCACAGGCTTAAATACCCTTGAGCTAACCAACCCCAGTGAGCCACGTGGACCCTGCAGATAGGCTACTCTAATGCGGAAGCAGACAGGCTGAACAGACTTAACCAATTAAGGGCTAGTTTAACCAGGGAGCCTTCACCAGCGGGAAAGTGTAATGCAGAAGCCAGCGCCACTTTAAGGCATGGCACTATGCGGCTCTCTACAGACAAGAAGCTGTATGATCCATGTATAATATATTGAATCAACCCCTGTCTTTGTTCAGATATCATCTCTAATTGAAAACAATTGTAGCAATGAAATACAAACCCTTCCCTCTGCTCCCTGTCCAGATCTAAAGTAGCAAATCTTGTGGAGAGGCATGTCGTTCATAGAGTCTATGACACTTTGAGATCCACAGCACAGGGGATCCATCAGTTCCATTCACTGTCCTATTCCAAATGTTTAGACAATTGCTGGAACATGTCTATTGCTGGTTGATCAGCAAATTAATAAATGATGGAAATGAAGGTGACTTTTGATCATTGTTATTCAGTCTAAGTCCCTATGCCTACTTACCATGCCTACTGCCCATCAGAGTTAGGCTAATCACTTGTTCTTCAGAGAATAGGAGGCCTAAAGTCTACACCTATGCTACTTGAACTGTGGGTCACAACTGCAATATAACTGAATGTTAAGTTAATAAATCATTTGGCAGGAATGAACAGTTTCTGAAGATCTAAATCAAATCAAATATAGACCTGTGTATTTCTCCTGGTTGCATCTCCCAAATGTTGAGATTACAGGAAAGCATCACCATGTCAGGAGTAAAATAAATTTGTATATGATTTATTATCCATAGTTGTCTAGATTTTATGCCTATTCATATACCTAGGTGCACGCTAAAATTCCTCAGGTGAGAAAGATCACAAGATTAAATGTTTCAGAAGTTTGAATCCAAGGTAACCACCTCCAAAGCTGTAACCAGGGAGAAGATAAGAGGCACCCACACTGCTCTTTACCTCCCCAGCCTCATTTTCTCTCTTCAGCCCTTCTGTATGAAACATTGTTCCTATTCCCTATTTTGCATAACTGGCCACATAAATCTTTTTCGTGAACATCAATATCAGGTCTTCTTGTAAGGTTGCTGTGATTCAGCCCAGACCAAATTCCACTTCCTATTGAAGTGTAGCCCTCTTTGTAAAGTCTGTATATTTATTTATAAAGTTGTATATTTATTTCATTGAGCTTTGCTAGGATGGACAATGTAGAAGGTGCTCAGAACACCAAACCAGAAATCGGTGACCTTAAAACATCTTCCATCCAAATAAATGTTGTATAAATAGATTAGGCTGTGGTCCATGTGGTGTTGATGCTGGCCAGGTCACAATGCTGAAAGCTTTGTGAACTATTGTTACAAAAAATTTCAGTTTGATTTATTCTATAATCAGGGCAAGTATCTGTTCTTCTTACCCAGTCCCATGCCACTTAAAGAGCTACCTAAGAATACAGGGCTCAAATTGTAAAATCCTCTGAAGCATTGCAAGCATACAATTTAGGTTGAAATTCCTTTCAATTGTCTGAAGTCACCATAATTGAAGCCAATTGAATCTGAATTCAAACATGTCTGAGTTGTAATAATAAAGCTATGGTTATGTTTATCACAAATGAAAAAAATCTAAGCAATATAGATTATTTGCTACAGCAAAGAGAGCCTTATAAAGTGATCCATATTTCACTTATTGGAGGAAATAGGACTTTGAAATATCTAATTATATTTTTATATTGATATTTCAGGAAAATTTGTAGTAGCAATATGATAGCATATAAACTTCACCATTGAACTAATCTGAAATTGAAATGAAAATAACTTGTATTGGTCTAGTTTTTTATGATTCATTCTTTGTGAGGTTTGGAATAGCACCAATATGATCTTCTTTTTTTTAATGGAACAATTTTAATTCTTCACAAGCATACCTGAGGTTAAAAAAATATCTTGAGAGAATAACATGAGATTGAATTGTGTTAGACCAAGAACAGAAGAAGGTAATGGAGATTTAGCTAAGGAGTGATATTCATGCTGCCCTTCCTGCTTCCTTTACAGTCACTTCAGCACAGCTAAGATTTCTGGTTAGAAAAATCAATAGGAATTCACAGTGAACCTTGGAGGAGGACATTTTGATATGACTTAGGAACTCTGAGAGCAATTGCTCCTCATCATTGAAGCATCTCTTTTCTGTTGCTGGAGAAGGGATGAGTTCATGAAAAACAAAAGAAAGAAAGAGTAATGATAGGATCCTGGTGGAGGAACAACAGAGAGCATCTCATTTTTTTTTTGTTCTTTTCCATAGCAATAAATTCATTTATTTTTTCATATATCAAAATATCTACTATATGCATAACATGGGCATTCTCTCTAAGAACATTCATTTAGAGAAAAAAAGAAGGCACAACACCTAGTCTCACAGTATAGACACACAAAAAAGAAGAAGCATTAAAAAAGACACATGGTGAAAATTGCCAGGATAAAGATAACATAATGAGGCATATCTGGCTTAGGAAGTCAAGGAAAGCAACCTGCAGAGGCAATCCTTGTTATGTACCACCAGAAAATGTGGGAGAAATATCTCATTCATAAAACAACAAAGAATACTTTTAGGATTGGCATCCTGAGTTTGAACAGATTGACATTAAGCCAGGTAAGATTCAGTTTACCTAGTGTTAACAGAACAAAACTAATAGTTAGTTTTCAGATTCCAGCCTGTAGGGTTGTAAGAAACTCGTTTCTCCCATGTATCTACTATCTCTAGCCATGGCCCCAGTTCTGTGGGTCTAAATGTTACCCATGTAGAAGTGGCAGTGTAAAAGGATAAGGAAGAGACACACAGTGCTGCTAGACTCAGAGCATCCAGTTTCATTCTTATTTTCAAAGTTTAATAATCTCCAGCTACCAAGTAACCTTGGGTTTGTAGTGTACATTCTTTGGCTTAATGTTAAGTGGAAATATTATTTATTGTTGTAGAGAAAAGAATAAGATTGATTTTGGAAGATTATAGATTTGGCTAAAGGAGGAAGAAATAGGATACTCAACAAATCCTTCTACATGAGTTAGATTGAGATATCAGATGTAAAGTGAAACAAGGCTAGAGAGAATGGTGTGAAAGTAAGATAGAAGGATAATTATGGAGCATGGATGGGTCTTTGGTAAGCTAGGAGAATTTACTGTGTCCTTGAAATATTCTAGGCCTGGTTTGCACATAAAGCAATAAGCTGAAATTACAATTATTTCTTTTAAGTTTTCCCTTTTGTGTATGTGTGAATATATGTTCTTATATGTATATGTATGTATGTTTGTCTGTGTGAATGTGTATGTGTGTGTATGTGCACATGATTGTAGAAATCAGGTGTGTTCTCTACCTTTGTCACTTTCCATCTCAGTGTTTTTGACTTTCATTTAAACTGTAGTTTGCTGTTTTGTAGAGACTGGATAGGCAGTAGTTCCCTTGGATCTACTGTCTCTGAATTTACAGCACTAGAGTTACAAGTACAAGCCACCACACCCGATTTTTCATGTGGGTGCTGGAGATGGAACTCTGGTTTTTTAACATTCACAGCGAATTATTTATGGATGGGCCATCTCTTCCATCCTATTCGTCTAATTTTAAAACACAAAAACAGATTTAAGACTTAGTAATTTGCTAATAAGTATGCTGCTAGTAAATGCAGACATACCCTGGGCACTTACATTTGGCTCACACCAGAGACAGAGTCCCCAAAAGCGTGTTATAGTGAGCAGCTGAAAATCCATCCCTTCTCCTTCGGACAGTGGTTTACTATCTGTGCATTACTTTTGATGAGACATCTGGATGCAGTTAGCAAAACTTCATCTGGTCAAGATCAAAAGGGCTGAGAAGGGGAAAGATGAGACTTAAGAGCTTATGCTGTGAGACAGGAAGAAGTCTGGAGATTAAGTCTGTCCATTTCACCTCACGTTTTCATTAAGCTGTAACTCTGTATATAAAGAAGTTAATTATATGGTGCTTTAATCCTGTATAAAAGGTCAAGCAAGGCCAGTATTATGTAAGGTGTTAAGGAAACGATGGAAGTAGAGATACATTCGAAATGTGGATCAAGATAATCATAGTGTTTCCATGAAGAACTCTTGACAATAAGAATCAATTATTTCCAATGAGACTGTTTAAATCTGAGGAGCAGTGTGGATCCCCTTGCCTGACTATAAGCACATCTAATATTGCCAAGGATAAGCTGTGATTTGCACCATTGAATTTTGTCAGTCTGTTTGACAATGTGTGTTTTTAAAGTATGTAATAAGAAGAAATGGGCAAGGACTCAGAGTCTCTAGTAAGAGTGTTACTGTTGCAATTTTAGCATATTGCTTTCTAATGATTTTAGCAATTTATATTTGTACATGCTTTTCATGAGTTAGAATCATTATCCACAATTTTACTTGTACGATTTTTTTTCGAGACAGGGTTTCTCTTTTCCTGTGTAGCTTTGAAACCAACCCATCCTGGCACTCTCTGTAACCCAGGATGGCCTCAAACTTACAAAGATCAGCCTGCCTCTGTCTCATGAGTGCTGGGATTAAAGGCATGTGCCACCACTGCCTGGCTTTACTTGTATGTTTAAAGATTGTAAAGACTTTTCCTTCAACCTTTCTTCATCCCAATAGTCATTTATTCCAGCCTGCAACTTCAGAAGGAATTCTTTGCGAACCAAAAAGCAAGAAAATCTGGACAGGGAAGCAGATGGGTCCTTCCTACTGCTAGAGAAATGTATACAGTCAAATTTGCCTAGTCATTCTGACTCTCCCTTTTGTATAGAACTAGATTAAAATCCACTACCTATGATACAAAATTCTCTGTCCAGAACACTTCACATCTACCTGCTTTTGAGCATTGACTATATGAAAAAGTGTGAAGGTACAAACCATGCCAATGACATAGCTTGGTAGGTAACATTGTTTTTGCCAAGTCTGACAATATGAGTTCAATCTCCAGAACCCAAATGACTGATGGAGAGAACCAATTCCTGCAAATTGCTCTTTTATGTCCACACTCATGTCATGGGTATGTGTCAGTATGTGCTACATACATACGTAAAAATAAAAGGATGCACTTCCAGAACTCATCTGCCTTGCAGTAGGGCTAGTAGTCTTTCCTGCATGAAGCAATATGCATTTTCTCAGGAAAAGCCTCTTTGTCTTCAAGGAGATGCTATCTTGGGACTTGCCCTGGTACTTCAATTAAACACACACACACACACACACACACACACACACACACACACACACACACCTCTTCATTCTTTTGTTCTGGTTGTGCTTATCATCTTCAGAAAATCCCCCGTTATTTACTCACAGTTTCACTTAAAGTTGTTTTTTTCTTTCTTAGTTTTCTTTTTCTTAAAAGCTATGGTCCAAAGTAAATAATTGGATATATGGACAAAAATGTTTGTGTGAAATATTAGGTATGGAATTAACAATCACATATTTAATGTTATATAAATTTAATTATAATAAATGTACAACTAAACAATAGAAATATTGTATTATAATTACATGGCACTGAAATATTTTCATATGTAAAATAAATGGTGACATGATATTGTAAGACCCTCAGAATGAAGAGTCTCCCCGTTTCAGTCAGTATCCCCAAGAACTCAACACACAAGAGGTTTTAATGAACGGGATACATTTGCACAAACAGGCTTCCTCAGCACACAGGCTAGAGAAGCCACATTTTCTGGGTTCAGGTACATTTAAAGGAAAAAAACACAAGCTTAGGGTGGGGCTATGACACTCCCTGTCTGCTGCATATGTGATCAGTCATGGGTTTTCTCCTTGAGGCCTGATGGTCTCACTATTTGGATCAGCAGGACCTTAGGGCCTTGGGGTGTGCTAATTAATCTTGTCTGGGCAAACCTGAGTTGCAGCTATCACTGATGGGAGGGGCAGTGTGAATTCTTGGTGTCCTGCAGTCCTAGGGACTTGTGAGGGAAGTTGCCCTTGCTGGTGGTTAGCAAATTCCAGGTAATTGATAGTGGTCTGGGTTAGCTTTTTAGGTTAGACTGTCCTTTATTTTAAGTGGGGTGTTTTCCTTAACTTTAATTTTGGTCTTTCAATATCCCACATGAGAATCATGTCTTTTAGTTAGCAATACTTTACTTGGAAATGCAGCAGTGTGTATGTTTACAGTTGCAGGTCTAGTTATTATTTAGATGCATTTTAAGCAAAAGTATTTTTGTTACAGTGGCAACTAATTTAGATAGACAGATGGGGCCTGGATCCACACAATTTTGCACTGGTTTCATTACCCTTGGTTCTTAACATTGAGTCTGTCTCCCTTACCCCTCAGGCTGACACAACATGCTCAAGTTTATAATCCAAGAACTATGAGCCATTTTAATTTAACAAAAGAGTTTCATAGTAAACATATTCAAATAGCAGCATGGAACAGGAAAACACACTTGTGACCATTCATTGCTAAACATTCTGCCATTCTGTAGTTTGACTCAGGGCTATATGGTCTGTGCTGCCTAATGCTGAACACGTTTCATATCTCATGCGTTTTCCAAAATATTATCTTCTGATGTGTTCATATCAAAATGTGATTTTTATCACCTTGTTGAACAATTGTTTTTTACTCTTAGAGTCCCTCTTAGGATTTGGGGTGGAAATTTCTAAGTGCACAGATTAAGGCCTACTGCCAATACTCTCAATAACATTCTGTCATGTCTATAATCTCCTTATTCCCTTTGGGTACCTAAGAGAAGAAAGTAGAACCTCTGTATTTTCATTTCTAAACTGAACATTCTAAGTTCAATCTAGTAAAAAATAATAAAGTTGTGTGTAGTAACTATGATCTTATTTTAAGTAACAGTTGAAAAGTGAATTTAAAGCCTTCTGTAAATGGTGGGCTTTGAATCCTTTCACCAAAGGTAAGGCTGACATTACACTGGAGAGTCACATGTGTAAGTATAAGGGTCCAGAGACTATTGAGTTTTGGATTATTTCTCTGAACTGAAATAGATGAAATGGAAAGGGTTACAGTGTAGCAACTACATTCTGTCAATTATTTTGAATTTTCAAATGGAAACTCTCCTTTAAAAGATTCCTGTAAATAAATTTCATTACATAGTTGCTCAATAATACTTGAGAAGATAATGAAATAATTTAGTAAATCTAGTTGACTATGGTTAACAACTTCTTATCCACTCCACTCAGTGACTTCTAAGCACTTCAAGCTTCCCAAATCTGTAGTTCTTGGAGGAGCTGATAATTACAAAGGAATGAATATTTCCTCTGGTCACCCACAGGAATCAGTTAATTTCAAATAAAGATTTTGTTTTAATTTCTCTTTTCATAAGCTAAAGAAAAAGAAATATAAACTTCCAGGGGCTGTTACCATTGTGAATTTTCCAGAAGAGAGAAACATTTTGATCCTAACCTGAAAATTAAAAAATTGCATTTATGCTTTCTTATTCTAAGGAGGCCAACAGAAGAAAATACATAGGCAGAAAAGAATGCCAAGTGTAAAAACTGGAAAATGTTTTTCACTATAAGATCTTTCTAAAGGAAGCTTAATGTGATATGAGTTTTGTAGGATAGATGAGACTCTTTCATGGTCAAGAAGATGAGATGCACAACCAAAAGCATGAGATGGGACAGAAGTCATATTACTAAGTTTTTGATATGAGACAAAATACTATGACTAGAGACAACATAACAAAAGACAGAGAGGTTATTACTCAACCACATACAGAAAGAAGACAATGAACAAGAAAATGGGGTGAGGCTATAAACCCTCATAGTTCACCCCAGTGACATACTTCCTCCAGAAAAGCTATAAATACTACAAGTTCCATAACCTCCCAAGCAGTGCCAATAAGTAGAGACCAGATGATTAGTACATAAGACTTTGGGGAATATTTCTCATTCAACTATAGAGAAATAGTCTAAAACCACTGGATGCTATGGTGTGACTATGTAGAGACACCAAGCAATGAGACCAGGAAAAGAATAAAATATATTTAAATTCCTGGGATATGAAATTTAAACATTATACCATGAGTAATGAGGAGTGTTTTAGAAATGAGTATTAGGAATGAATATGAACATTCTAAAATTTATATTCCATAATTGTTCAAGTGAGTTAGTCTGGATTAATAAATAGACAAAAAGCTGAAATCTATGTCTCACAATTGTTTTTTTTTTTTATGCTTTCTTTCAGTTCTGTGCACACATTTTGCAACTATATATCCCTGAGGCTCAAGCAAACAAAATTGTTTCAGTGAGGGGTATTGATAGTTTAGTGATTAGAAGAGACGAAAATCACATTGAAAACTATGTATGAGTTTATATACAGAGATTCAATATTCTAAACATTTAATGGTCAAAATAAATGGCATGACAACTGTTGACTATGTAGTGGCACATATATACATAATCCTTGCTTAAGGACACTATCCTTGGGGAAGGAGAGCAGTCGTTTTGAGGAATACTGCAGTCTGCTGCAGATAATTTAGGGTTCTATTTCTGATATTGGAAACCTGGGAAATAATTAAGATATAGCTTGATGTGTAATAAAGATAACTGAATTTTACAATACATTTTAAATTGTAGATTTGGTATATACATTTATATTCTAAATTTATAAACAATAACCACATGCTCAATTTGCCTACAAGAAAAATTCTTTTTTGAATGATCATTTTAAGCACCCAACTTATAATCAGGCCATCACTATGAGAATTAGAATATCCAATTTAGAAATGAAAGCATGGAGGTGTTGTTTTCTTCCCTAGGGTACCTAGCAGGACAGATGGTGTATTAGACATAAAAGATAAATAGAGTGCCTTTGAGAGGATTGGAGTGAGCTTGAATCTCTGCCCACAGAAACTTAACTGGAGCTTACCCAGTAAAGTGACTGTTTTCACTGGCAACCTAGGTCTATTTTTTAATGTAGATTTCATAGCTACTTTGTAAGGTATGCAAGGTCTGTTACAGAGTAGTCAGTTGATGCTCAACTAAGCTCACTAAGGTGTCCTAACCTATAATTAATGTTAAACCTAAGGTTAAACATTGGGATTCCTGTCCCTATAACTAGCAGTACAGCTACAAAAATTCAAAGAACTTAATCACTTATCTGATATTACTATTATATATTTAACATTGTTTTGTTCAAGTGATTTAAAACTAGCCTTCAGTTACTGCCTTTCATATCACAAATTCTGAATCTGTGAGGCATAATCATGTGTGTTCACTATGAAAATAAGAACCTATACTATTTGCACTGTATGACTATGTTAGAGGAAGAAATGAAATTAATTTCATGATGTAAGGAAGATACTTAATATTCATTCATCATATACATCCACCCCAAACCAAACAACATTTTTCTCTGTGTCTCTATAGTAGTTCCCACTAAAGAACTCATCCTTCTTTGAAATCAGACTTTCATCAGACCTATAGCTAATTTGATCCCCCCCAGGGAAATAATGTATTTAGGTGAACATACCCAGGATACAGTATATTAATACAAACTTATCTGCAAAGTTTTGGGTTAGTTTATAAAGGTTTACTTTCTATCAAAAGGACATTCAACAAAAGTCATTGTAGTGACCAGAGATAGCTGATGATTCTGGAGAAAAACAATCTGGCTCTGATATACTTCCTAATTACTCCCAGCTTTATCCCAGTTCTAGGTATAACATTAACATCAAATACCTGAGTCCATGTCTCTATGACATTGAGTATTGTGCTATTTTAACTAAGCAATACATTTATAAAATGTCTAATGTACCTAACAAGTTAGTTTTGTTTAAGTTGCTATCAAGTTATATGAGGTCATACACAGATTCCATGAGTAACAGAAAGCTGAATACAGCATAATCAGATACGGTCCTTATCCTCACTGATCTCACAATCTGTATTAGTTACAATTCTGCTGCCGTGGTAAAATATCATGCCCAAATGATCAAACACAACCTACAGGAGAAACAATTTACACTGGATTATGGTTTCAGAGAGATAGTCTGTTATGGTTGGGAAGGAATGATGATAGTATGAGAAAGCACAGTGGTGGCATGAAGAGGAAGTCAGCTGATCACATTTTTATCCATACACAAAGAGTGAGGATACATAAAAGCCTGGCTCACACTGATATACTTCTCCGAGAAAGTCTCCATCTCCTAGTGTTTCCATAACCTTCTAGGCAGTGCCTCGAGTAGAAGACCAATTGTTAAAATACATGAGCCTCTGAGGGACAGTTCTCCTCAAAGCACAAAGTCTCTGGCCAGGAAGAAGAAAAGCTATTCCATCCCTCAGTACAGTAAAATTCTGTTGTTGAAATATAAAGAAAAAGCAAGACACGGGCCCAGGAGAGTCTTCATGTCAGTTTCAAACATTGATGTCAAACAGTTCCAGCTAGAACAAAGTCTCTTCCTCCTACTATTTTTGCTTATTACCAATTATTCTTTAGGTTTTACATTCTCCACTTACTACTTCTGTCTGCTTTGAAGATCAAACTACATTATTATTCTTCTATTTAGACATGATGAAACAGAGGGTATAAGTTGCACAAAGCCTCATGCATATGAGATAGGTGGAAGTCTTTTAAGCTTACCTCACAGGACCTTGCAGATAGTGTTCCTGTCTCCAATCCAAACTTTGTGGCCATATGCATGGTGAACACTACAACATATTCTTTTGTCTGCACTGCTGATTCTTATGTGTAATTTTTAAGGAATTCTCTGCAGTTTCTATAGTTCCTGATGCGATCAGCTGCCCTTTTCTTTTTCCTTGTAAGATTTTGTCTACTAGTTTTGAATGTTCCTTTCTCCTGTTCTGATGACAGGAAGAGGAGGCATTGTTAACCCTCAGAGGAGTGTCAGGGGCTGTGAGTGAATACTCTGCTTTATTAGTCAGGCACTGACTCGAGTGTTCAGGATAGAAATGACTGCTTTGTTTTTGGGTAGTTTCACTCCTGGGTTAATTTTTCCAGGATGGATGCATGTCAGCATCACTTCCAGGCCACTAAACAAAAGTGTCTTCAAGTGAAAAAGAAAATAATTCTTTAAGGGGCTCAAAAAAGAGTAAGGAGATAAAAGTAGTTTAGTGTTAAAAGACACTTCTCCCAAGAGCCTTTCTTAATTCACCAGCTGAAATACACAGAGCATCTGTCAGAGCTACAGACAGATGAAAATTCAATAAAATATAAGACTACTACACTAGTTTATCCTTCCAAACTCTTTTCCATTGTGCACAAAAATCCTTGATGGTCTTCATATTTAGTTACTTTTCACTGGCATGGTCAATCCTTTCATATTTTTTAATGAACAGGTAATGTTTCACTGACAGCTTCTCAGACACCAGATCTTTTGACCTCCCTGAGTAATAACAAAAAGGTTGACCTGGGAGAATGCTCTCCCTTGTCCAGGTACTGCAGTGTTCACACAGAGAATCAATTAAAGGCTTTCTGAAACAGAATGATCTCAAAGTCAAGTAGAAAGTGTAAACTTGACAGCCCAGAGCCAATGATATGATGCAAAGATGCCCTTAACTCTTTTCTAAGCAACATAATCCATATCTTGTGAGGATAAGGTTTGATGGTCACCTTGAATGGACTAAGAAGCAATAAGATTGTTAACAAAGTCCAACTGTGTGCATGCCCTAGCCACTATTTACAGATATTCTATTGAAAGGGAAAAAAAGACCCACCCTGAATGTGGGAAGTACTGAACTAGGCTTGAATATCAAAGTCAAAAGGAGAAATCCAACAGAAAGCTATCTAGCATGGTCCTTTATCTGCTTTCACATCCTTAGAGGTGCAGGGAGCATCTTTCTCAAGCCATGGAGAGTAGGTGCTGTGGTCATACCATCACTGTCATGAGAGACCAAAACTAATAACCCAGAAGCAAAACAAAGTATTTCTCCTGCACATTCCTTATTTTAAGGCATTCAGATAAAGCACAAGAAAGATACCAAATGGAAAGATTTAAAACACAGGGAAAATAGCACAAAGTATTGATTTAAAAACAAAACAAAACATCTACTTGTTGCTATAGATATAATCTCTCCCCATTTCCAAGTGCTAGCTAATATATTTCTTGTTTGGGTTGTATGCTTTTATTTTTAGATAATTAAACTTTTAAATAAGTCAAGGAACCTTTCCAACAATAAGATGTAAAAGGTTTGAACTTGATTTTAAAAGTCCAAATAATTGTACATAAGGTAATTTTCTGGCTCATAGGGTAATACTCTTGAATGTTTACTCACAGACTGTGTCTTTACATTTTAAGATCAAGTAATATACTTCATGGGTAGTAAAACAGAAGCCCAAAATGAAATGAAGCCCTTTGGAAAGATCACTCCATGCAATGTCTGACCAGTTCATTTTTGTCAGCTTGGGGTGTAAAGACACCTGTATTTAAGACACCTTGAACAGGGGATACAGTTCCAATAGTAAAACATTTGTGGTATATGCATGGACCCAATATGAGTTGATCCCCAGAACCAAAAGAAACAGGTAGGTAAGCAAAAGTCTATAATTTGAACAACCAGGAAATAGTAGGAAAATTGAAAATTTCAGGTTTAGCTATACAGTGAGTTCAAGAACAAAGTGTGATCAATGACTGTGTTCATTATGCTTCTGTTGCTGAGGAACATGATATGTACTCAGTAATATATGGATTTTAGACATAAAGCAAAGGATCACCAGCCTATAATTCACATCGACAGAGAAACTAGGGTACAAGGAGGATTCTAAGAAATTCATACAAGGTCCAAGACAGAAGGGGAAAGGGTCAAGATCTCCAGAGCATATTGGAAGTAGGGGCAGAGGGAGATAGGAGAAAGAGAAGGGGAGGAGAGGAGAACATGTGGGACTAGGAAGATTGAGTCAGGGGATAAAAAGATGAGAGAGATGAGAGAGAGAGAGAGAGAGAGAGAGAGAGAGAGAGAGAGAGAGAGAGAGAGAGAGAGAGAGAGAGAGAGAGAGAGCATGATTGAGGGAGCCATTATAGGTTTGAAGAGAAAACTGACTCTACAGAAATGTCCAGAGATCTACAAGAATGACACCAACTTACAATTTGAGCAACAGTGGAAAGGCTACCATAAATGTCCTTCCCTGATAATGAGATTGATGACTAACTTATCCACCATCATAGAGCCCTCATCTAATAGCTGATAGAAACAGAAGCAGATACCCACAGCTAAACACTGAGCTGAACTGGAATCCAGATGCAGAGAGGAAGGACAAGACCAGGCTACAGAAACCCACAGAGTTAGCTAACCTAAACAAGGAGGAACTAATGGGCCCCCAGACTGATAGCTGGGAATCCAGCATGGGACTGACCTTGAACATGGGTCTCAGCTTGAAAGCCTGGGCAGTCTAAAGGTCCTCAGACAGTGGGATAAGGATGTATCCCTGATACACAAAAGGACTTTGGGGACACATCCCCCATGGAGGGATACTCTCTTAACCTAGAGACAGGACAGACTAGTCCCTACTCTACATGACTTGACAGATTTAGATAACCCCTCCTGGAAGGCATTATCCTACATGTGGAGTAGGAGGGGGTGGGAGGAGAGGGTGGTAGGTGGGCATGAGAGGGTGGAAGAGAGGGAGGTAGAGAAGGAAAGATGAAGGGATGGAGGGAGAGAGAACTGGGATCAATATGTAAAAGAAATAGAAAAAAGAAAAAAAAAATATAGGCTTCCTTCCTACCTTCCCTAGATCCATCTTACTCCAAATTTCATGTCCTATTTTATTTTTTAACTAATCAAATCCGATTTGTATTGCCCATATTTGCTAATGTGTGGAACCATACACTGGAGCATTGTCAAATGCCCAGGAGCCATATTGAAAGAAAACTTCCTCTTCCCTAGAAGCCATGAACTGTCAGCAATATCTCAATGGAAGGTGAGGAATTTTTGAATATTTTAGCCTCTCTGCCAGAATGTTGACTGCATTATTTTTATGTGATCAAATGAAAGTACCATGACCTCACGATTACATGAATCCTATCATGTCAAACAATACTCCTTTGCCCCATCCTTCCCTGACTTCTATGTTCCCCTACCCTCTTCTATGATGGCCCCTAAATCTGTATTAGGATATAATGTAGATCCCCACTTGTGTTTGAGCCTTCTGTGAACACCGATATTATTCACTCTATGAAATTATGAATTTTTGTTTTAGTTACTGTCCACTATATGAACTTTCTTCTTTCTACAAGGTCTGAGAACTGCCCTAATTAATGGATCCTCATACATAGAGGACAGTTTTATCATATGTATACATTTTAAAGAAAGGTGCAAAACTGTCTTTGGTTTTCCTCCCTGGACATTAAGGTCAACTTTATGACATGTGTGTGCTTTGGACCTTATTTGTTGTCATGTATAGTTCTCACAGTTATTACACAAGAAGAAAGCATCCCTAATTTCCAAGGAAAGAAAGCTGGGGCTTGTTCTACCATGAAATCATAGAGTTTACAAATCCTGATTAACTGAAATGGGAGTAACTTTCCCTGTTATACATACCATTTTAGGTCCAGTACTTCCTAGGATGCAATGGGATGGACAATCTAGAAATCTAGTGGAGACCAGAGTGGCCAGACATGAACCACAGTCGTCCTATACTTGGATAGCTATTTATACAGATGTTGTTTTGGTTAGAATTTTCCCTGACAAAGTTCCCTAGCTACAGTCAAGTAAGGTGACTCTCTGACATCCTCCTAGCCTCAGGTTCAGGAAAGCTAAAATGAGCTCATCTCACATTTTTATACCAATTAAATCAATGTTCTTTTTGTCTCATGATCTGTAACTGGCCATTAAATCTACACTTCTTTTAAGCATTACAGTTTAAATTGCACACTCATTCAAAAAAAATGTAAAGTAGAAACATGCTAACAGCCTTGCATATCCATATATTATTTGTATCTATTCATTATCATACAATGAGAATGCTAGTAATATATACATCACTATAAGCCAAGCTAACAGCAAACCATCAGAACAACTTGTTCTGAATAGCCAGGTATGGGGAACACACCTGAAACCTCAGGTCAAAAAACTGAGGCAGAAGAATCATGTGTTCCAGGCCAGTCTTGGTATCATAGGGCATCTCACAAACTACAACAGCATTCTGACTATGGCTGATCTTCCAGAGTATCAGAATGTTTTCACAACATGAAGCCAAAATCATCACTTGTCTCTTTCATAGTAGGGCAAGTGATATTGACTTACAAATCAAGAGTGTTGCACGTCTACTGTCCTGACACTTCCACAAATAACCATGTGCACTTTATTAAGAAATTAATAACTGTAAATTTTAAAAGGAAAAATTCAGAATAACCTAACTTGGTGCTGATAGAGAATGTAGTGGTCAAAGAACCCATATGAGGTTAGTGAATTCTCCGAAGTCCTGTAGCACTTAATATATTCTCTGAACTCTGAGTGTTTACGGTGTTTGTATGTGTTAGGGCATGCTGTCTGGCAGTGTATGCATTTGTGTGTGTGTGTTTCTGTTTGTGTGTGTGTGTGTTGTATATGTTGCAGATATGTGCTGTATTTGTGTGTGACTCCTGCTGTTTGTGTTGTGCTTGTGTGCTGTGTGGTAGTAATGCTGACATGTGATGTATACACAGCATGTACTATGTGTGCTGGTGTGTGTGAGCTTTGTGTGCTGATGTGTATCCTGTATGTGTGATGTGTGTGATGTGCATATGCATTGTTTGTGTGTTGTTTTTATCAGATATCACCTGAGAACCTAAGACCTCAGTGTGTAAACATAATTGTCTGTGAAGAAGAAAAATTAAAGATTGCAGTATTATATCAATATAATTTATGGCAAGAAAATAAAAAGGGGTTTAATTATAATCAAATTAGATATCTATTAATACTGGCTCTAAAATAACATTTAACAACAATTTTAAAAGTTAGACTATATCTAATATAACTTTATTGTTTTAAAAGCATTATAAAGTTCTTTATGCAAAGTATGGTAATAATTGGTTGGTAATCTTTTTTTATTTGGCCCTTTTTATCAGTATCCCTTTGGGTGTTTCCACAAGTGTGTGTGTGTGTGTGTGTGTGTGTGTGTGTGTGTGTGGTTGTGTTCTACCTATCTGTCATTTCCTATCTGAGAGTGAGTAGTTTATTTAATAGAAATCCTCTATGGAAATCCTCTATCTTTTTATCATCTTCATAGGATAATTAGATGGTTCTCATGTTTCTTAATGTTGAGACAAGGATAGATGTAGAAGCAGGCTAAATTTCTGTGTCCCTCTGCTCTCTCTGCCTGAGATCTTCTTTACTGAGATTCAGCTCCCATGTGCAGACTGCATCTTCACTTGTCAAAGGCACCAGTAAATAGACCATAATAATTAAATGATAATATAATAGAAATTAACATTAGTTAGTGATGATGATGCCAAGTCCTTTGCTAGATACTTCACACAGAGCAGACAGCCCTCCAGGCACCCCAACCATGACAAAGTTATTAATTTCATTTCTTAGAGGAGAAAACACAGGTCAGTGAGGTTAACTAAATTGTCTGGAGTCATACAGCTTTAAAACTATGGAGCCAGAAAAATGTTTTCAAGTCTGTCTTACTACAAAGACTCCTGCTACTTCTAAGACAAAATAAAGGTGTAGAATGAGAATGCAGGTTTTTATTTTATATTTGTAGGTAGAATCTCATGTGTCTTACTCTGATTTCAAATTTCTTGTGTACTGAGAATGGTCTTGAACTCTTATCTAGTCTCTCCCTCCTGCTCAGACCTCAGTGTGTGAGGTGCTAGTATTGGAATCACAAGCTTCAAGAAATGCTAGGTAAGCACTCTAGAAAGTGAACAACAACCAAAGCCACTAACACTACAAGATTGTTTTTTATTATCTTTAAAATAAATTTATAATAGATCTGTTGTCCATGTGTATGCCTGTGGGCCACATGAACATGTGGGAGGCAGAAGAGTGTATTGGATTCCCTGAAACTAAAGTTACTGATAGCTATGAACTAAATTTATATATAGTGCTGGGACGTGAACATGGTTCCTCTGAAAAATCAATCAGTGCTCTTAATTGCTGAGGCATCTACCAGGCTCTAAAATTACAGAATTTTAATTATGCATGGAAACTTTGATTCAGAAGATAATATATGGCATTTTGATAAAATACTTCAATACCCATTTCATATGAAATTATTTTGTCTACTAAAATTACTAAAATATCTGCTTTTACATCTTCCTGTGCATTCCTCCTGATAGGAAGGAGTAACTTGTGATTTGATTTGCATTTTTCTACAGACTAATGTTCAGTTGTGTTTCATGTGAACTTATCAGTAATTTATGTACTTTATTTGAAGAAATGAATTTTCAAATCTCTTATTTTAAATCATGTCTTTGACATTTATTGTTAAATTTCAAATGTGTTTAATATTTCTGGATAATGAATCAACAAAACATGTAATGTAATAATGCTTCATTATTTCTAATACTCTTCCAACTAATCTCTAAAATTTGATTCTAACATTTAATATCTTCAAATTATATAATAAAAAAATACAAGATTTACTTAACAAAGACGGAGCTCTTTAGTTTCCAACCACAGAGGCATTATTAAGTGCAGTGAATCTACATTTACTGTGGTATACTAGTCTGCTATCCACAGAGCCAAAGTATAATTCATGTTAATATAATTCATGGATGTTTAAAGTGTATATTTTCTATGCTATGCACAGTTGGCAAGTTCCCATTTAATTTATATCTGGTAATCATTATACCCCCATACTTAACCTACTTCACACACCATAGGTAAATATTAAAATTTACTTCTTAGCAATGCTGCTTGTACTTCTTTTTGTTGTTGTTGTTGTTTCAGTAAACAAATGTGGGCCAGTTATTAGCAGATATTCATTTGCTTTCTCAAAACCATAATTTTCATTTACTATATCAGTGTCAGAATCACCCATTGAACAATTTCATAACCCTTCTCACTATCTTTGTAGACATTCTAGAAGTGTAGCTTTGTACTGATTATCCTCTGTATTCCTCTAACTAAAAATCAAAGTCTTAATTCTCTTAACTCAAAGTAAATGTTTGTTGAGGGTTCAAGAACACTGATGTAAAGAAAGGATAGCTTCTAGATTCTATAAAACACTGTCATAACAGTTATTTCTCAGTTGCTAGTAGATAGGATTTTGAATGTAACTCAAACAAAAAGAAATGATGGACATTACTAATACTATGAGGGGATCACAAATATCATCCATATGTTCATAATTACTCACTGTATCTACATATATTGCCATAGTTTAATTCTGTTGTTCTGTTGCTATTAGATATTTTTACCAAAACCAACTCGGGAAAGGAAGGTATATTATTAATGAAAATTATATATTATATTATACTTATATAATTTTCATTAATAATATAATTTAAAATTTTTACATGTCGATCCCAGTTTCTTCTCCCTCCCTCCCTCCCTCCCTCTATCCCTCTCTCCCTCCCTCCATCTTACCCTCTTTCCCCTGTGATATGCACCCTGGCCACCCACCTCTCCCATCCCCCCTCCCCCCTTCCACTTGTAGGGCTATGCTATCCAGGTTGGGTCATGTAAATCTGTCAAGTCATTTGCAAAAATACACAAAGACAGCTGACCTGAACAAGGAGAAGCTAATGCCCCCCCCACACCAACTCAGACTCCCTGAATATGGGTCTCAGCTAGAAGGAGTGAGCAGTATGGGGGACCTCAGACAGTGGAAACAGGATCTATTCCTGGTGCACAAAAGGACCTTGCGGACACATCCCCCATGGAGGGATACTCCCTTAACCTAGAGACAGGAGAGAACTCCTAGTCCCTACTTCAAAGGAAGGAAGGTTTTATATGACTTACACTTCCAAGTTACAATGCATCATGAATGGCACATAGAGCAGAAATACGAAACAGAACCTAAAGAGAAGTTCTGCTTATTGGCTCACTATAGCTTATTGGCTCACACAGTCTCATGCTCTGATACCTTTCTGTTTTAAGTTTTAATCACCTAATGAAGGGTGAGACCACCCACTGGTCACTGGGCCCTGCTGCACAAATTATTAAGACAATGCTCCATGGAAAATGAAATGGGCCAATCCTGCCTAGGCTCTGGACTTTAACATCAGAAACTAACCAACAAATGTGCTTATTATATATTTTAAAATTTAAAGGTTAATAGGATAACTATTCTCCAAAATTTCCATTTTCACCCTACCAAATATTTATCTTTCATCTAAACTGCTGATTTTTTTCTATGCTAGTTAATGTATATTTTATAGAGAAGACAAGAATAGCATTTTTCTGCTAACAATTTCATTAATAATTTAGCAAAAATTTATTGGGCTGCCAGTGTTCACCAGGAATAATGTTATATTCTAAAAATTCAGAAATGCAATAACTCATTCTATCAATTTTCAATGAGCATAGAGATGTAAATGGTTATAGTTTCTTTACCTTCTGTGTATTACAGAAGCAAAAAGAAAGAACAGTAAATGCCTTTAAAACTACTTGCACAAAGTAGAAACTATTTCATATGGTAAACTCAGTGTAAAATAATTGGATGTTTTCCAGGGCAGGGGTACATTTAGACTAGAAGAAAAAGTAACAGCATATGAAAAAATTCAAAGACCTGTGAGGTAATTTATAAACTTTATTATTATAAAACATAGAATCTAGAAGTGATTGGTGAGACAGAATAAGTTGAAGGAGAAAATCAGCACAAATCCATGTTCACAGGAGAAGCACTTGACTTCTAAACAATAAGTATTTGTTAAAGCATCCTGTACTTTCCCATTTGTATCCAAGGACCCACAAAAGACACAGTCATTCTGATTTGTCAACCTATGTTGCTCAAGCAGAACACCCATATATAATCATTATGAGGAAGACAAGCTTTACTTGACCTTTGCATCTGAGTGTTTACCAAAGACTTGCTCTAGGCTTTATCTAATTAAATAGTCATTTGTTCAGCAATTGCATGCTGTTGACATGGAGCTAGGTGAAGAAAAGTTTCCACATTTCTTTTACCATTCTTGTTTCCTAAAAAAGACTTCTTATGTTGAAAACAAGACTGGAATCTTAAATCAGAATCTGCAATAAGGTTAATAGATTATTATAGTGGGAAAAGGAAGGGATTCTTCATTCTAAATTTTAAATTATTAGTGCTTAATTTAATTATAGAAGATTAAAATCAGGATGTGCAAGTAGAAAAGACTAGTCACAAAGCAAGAAAATGGGGGAGCTCATGGACCCAAATAAGAGCTTGGAAACCAGCATAGAACCAACCCACTGAAATGGATCTCATTCAGGAAGCCTGGGCAGGTCTGGGGCCTCTGGTGGTGGATCAGTATTTATCCTTAGTATGCAAATGAACTTTGGGAGCCCATTCCACATAGAGGGAGACTTGGTCAGTCTAGACACAAAAGGCAGGGCCTAGAACCTGCTCCAAATGATGTGACAGACTTTGAAGATCCCCTATGGAAGACCACACCTTCCCCGGGGAGAAGAAAGTGAATGAGATAGGGAGTCAGATGACAGGGGAGGAGGGGTCAGAGAGGGAACAGGGATTGACATGTAAAACAAATTGTTCATAATATAAATAAAAATTACTACTACAGAGCTAAAGTTCAGAAAAAAGCCCAGTATTGGTACAAAAATAGACAGGTAGACCCATGGAATCGAATAGAAAATCCTGATATTAACCCACACACTATGAACAGCCAATTTTCGACAAAACAGCTAAAAGAATACAATTGGGGGAGGAAAGCATGTTCAACAAATGGTGCTGGCACATTTGGATGATGGTGTATAGAAGACTAAAGATACACCCATGGCTATTGCCATGCCCAAAACTCAAATCCAAATGGATCAAAGACCTCAACATAAATCCAGCCACACTGAATCTATTAGAAGAGAAAGTAGGAGATAGCCTTGAACAAATTGGTATAGGAGACCACTTCTCCAGTAGCACAGATACTGAGATCAACAATTAATAAATGGGACCTCCTCAAACTTAGGAGCTTCTATAAGGCAAAGGACACAGTGGACAAGAACGAATGGCAGCCCACAGACTGGGAAAATATTTTTATCAACCCTACATCTGACCAATGTCTAATCTCCAAAATATACAAAGAACTCAGGAAAGTAGACAACAAAACAACAAATAGCCCTTTTTAAAAATGAGGTACAGAAGTGAGGAAAGAATTCTCAATAGAGAAAATCAAAGAGGCTGAAAGACACTTAAAAAAGTGCTCAACATCCTTAGCTATCAGGGAAATGCAAATCAAAACAACTTTGAAATGCCATCTTACTCCTGCCAGAATGGCTAAAATTAGAAACACCAATGAAAACTTATGGTGGAGAGGATGTGGAGAAAGGGGAACACTCAACCACTGCTGGTGGGAGTGCAAACATGTACAGCCATTTTGGAGGTCAGTATGGAGGGGCGGTTCCTCTGGAAAATGGGAATTTGTTTACCACAGGACCCAGTAATTCCCCTCTTAGGTACATACCCAAAAGATCCATATCCATGCAACAAAGACATGTGCTCAACCATGTTCATAGCAGCATTATTTGTAATAGCAAGAACCTGGTAGCAACCTAGATGCTCCTGAAATAAAGAATGGATAAAGAAGATGTGGCACATCTATACAATGGAATACTACTCTATAGAAAAAAAATAATGGAATCTTGAAATTTGCAAGCAAGTGGATTAATCTTGAAGAAACCATCCTGAATGAGGTAACCCAGTCACAAAAAGAGAAACAGGGTATGTACTCGCTCATATATGGATTTTAGTCCTAGAGCAACGCATCACCAGCCTATAATTCACACTAACAGAGGAACTAGGATACAAGGTGTATTCTAAAAAATTCATATATGGTCCCTCACAAAAGGGGGAAGGGACAAGCCCCCCAGTGCACATAGGAAATAGAGGGGGTGGTGAATGGAGCGAGAACTATGAGAAAGAGAAGGGGAGGAGAAGAAAGCATGTGAAACTAGGAAGATTGAGTCAGGGTAGGAATGGAAGACAGAAAAGTGTGAGAGAAAAAGAGAACATAAAAGAGGGAGCCATTATTGGTTTGAAGAGAAAACTGAACCTAAAGAAAGGTCCAGAGACCTACAAGACTGACTCCAACTAACAATTTGAGCAACCTGGGAAAGGCTACCATAAATGCACTTCCCTGATAGTCAGATCATCAACTAAATTTCCACCATCATTGAACCCTCATCTAGTACCTGTTAGAAACAGAAGCAAACACCCATATCTAAACACTGAGTCAAACTGGAATCCAGATGCAGAGAAAGAGGACAAGACCAGGTTGCAGAAATACACAAAGACAGCTGACCTGGACAAGGAGGAGCTAATGCCCCCCCCCTAGACTTATAGCTTGGAATCCAGCATGGGACTGACTCAGCTAGAAGGACTGAGCAGTCTAAGGGACCTCAGACAGTAGAACGAAGATGTATTCCTGATGCAAAAAGACCTTGCGGACTTTTTGCAAGTATCCCCCATTGAAGGATACTCCCTTAACTTAGAGACAGGAGAGAAGTCCTAGTCCCTACTTCAAATGACTTGGCAGATTTACATGACCCCACCTGGATAGCACAGCCCTATATGTGGAATGGGGGTGGGGGGAATCGGAGGGGAGGGTGGTCAGGGTGCATGTGAGGGGGGAAAGAGTTTAAGTGGGAGGGAGTGAGTGAGTGAGGGAGGGAGAGGTAACTGGGATAGGCATGTAAATTTTTAAATTATATTATTAATAAAATTAAAATAAAATACAAAACAAAAAAAGAATGCAGATCACAGAAAACATAGCACACTGCCATTTTCACAATGGTGAAGAGGAAAAGACATCATGTAAATTATTAAAGCCACAAAAATTATCTTCTCAAAAATGGAACATCATATTAACTTTATGAATTACTAAATTTTTTTAGTTATTCATTCTAGATATCATTTTATTATATGTGAATTTCACTTCAAAATAAATATAGAAAAATAAGACAGTATATACTACCATTACATAATGGAGAGCATTATCAGATAATGTAAATGATATTCACTTAACACTGAATATACATAATTTCCTGATTATCTGAATGTACATGAAAACACATTAAGTATCAATATGTGCAGCATTTAAACAAGATAATGTAATGATATGCTATCTTCTCTGCCATTAACTAATTTTAGAATGAATTATAGACCATGATGCATTTAAAATTATATTTATAGTTTATTAGGTAAAATTTAATTCACTTGAAAATAATAACTGAATGGAATAGATGGAAATAAACTTATTGGAAGCAATAAATGATGTCAAACATAAACTCAGACCCAAAAGACCAC
The DNA here is from genome assembly GCA_030556225.1 of Cricetiscus sungorus. Taxonomy (NCBI): domain Eukaryota; kingdom Metazoa; phylum Chordata; class Mammalia; order Rodentia; family Cricetidae; genus Cricetiscus; species Cricetiscus sungorus. Next base: position 57,625,217 of record JANBXA010000007.1, read on the forward strand.
AACTGAAAGAATTATCAGAATAGTATTTAACAGTAAGAGTTAGAGACATAAGTAATTCACTTTCAATAACTATTAGAAAACTAGGCACAAAAATGTACAGAAGGGCAGAAATTAAAAAAAAAAAGCATTCAACCTATCTGAAGAAGAGGTAGACATCTCTGGACCACTCCACTGAAGGGTAGCAGGAGGCATGTTATTTCTAAGTGTCAAAGTAATTCTACATGGTCAGATGATGGTTGTGAAGTAAAGCAGGCACAAGTACATGCGAAAGCATTAAAATCTTTCAATTTAGAAATTCTGATTTATAAAAGTAGAAATCAGTAACAGGAAGAAATATGTGAAATAAATGAAATTTTATGTTGGACAATATCCTGGGTCATCAAAATGAGAAAGAAAGCCACATGAGGAATTTAACACACTTTTACCTGAATAAAATGGAGGAAGGAAGAAACAAAATTTATTGAATCCTAATAAAGCAAACTCCTAGTAGGAATCTGTATTTACTAATGAAAAAAAACATTCAAATTATTCATATAACCTTTGCCATTAAACAATGGAAGTTAAGAAAAACAGAGCTGAAGTCAGCACTGAAAAGATATACAATTCAGATTGGAAAAGAGTAGTAGGGTAGAGATAAACATTAGAGAAAATTCATAAGACAAAATTGTTTTTCAGGCTAGGGCTTGAGTTTAAAGAACATGCCAGAGAAACCCAAATATATATTGTGTTAACTACCAGAATCCACTTAAAATGTCAAATGTAGAGCTCTCATCTTTTCTATTAAAGATGCTATTTCACATCTGTATCCATGAAATCTCATGTATTGCTCAAATAAGAATGGAAAAATGGCATCAGCTGACATGCTGTCATAGATGGAGAAATTTCACACGCACCCACACTTAGATGAAGAGCTATAGACAGTTACTGTCTGGCTCCTTAGAGAAGAATAGTCAATATTCTTCATGGACAAAATCCCTGCAAAGTTATACAATCTAACAAATTGGCCATAGAAACAATAAAGGGACTCAGATAGTTGTATTTAAGGATACTACATGCATATATAATATGTATCTATATCATGTACAAAAGGAATTTAAACATGAGTCTATAAATGGATTTGAAATGAAGTGGGAAGAGTTGTATGGAGAAGATGAAGGGATCAGTAAATCATATAAACAAAATTTTAATTTATTTTTTTTTAATTTTTGAATAAACATGGTAGCATACATTAATAATTGTAGCACTCTCTATAAGGTAAAGAGAGCCAAAGATGGAAAAGTCACCCAGAAATGGCAGACCAAATAACAGAAGCCATACCTCAAACAAGCAGAAAGAATAAAATGATTCCTGGGTGTTATCTCTCATTTCAAATGGCACTTATACCATACCACATATACACGCACACACACACACACACACACACACACACACACACACACACTGTGTGTACACACAAAAGCACATACACACAGTACACACTAGAGTAAAAAAAAATCTAGAAAAATCTAAAATAACTGATATTATGCATATAGTGCCAGATTAATTAACTACTATAAAATTGTGTTAAGATGCAAGAAACATGATTATAAGCATAGGCCCATATCATTCTTTTTAATTCACAAGGAAATTACCATAACTTTATCAGAAGAAAATACAAAAAAATATCCAATCTTCCAGGATGTGTGTGTGTGTGTGTGTGTGTGAGAGAGAGAGAGAGAGAGAGAGAGAGAGAGAGAGAGAGAGACAGAGAGAGGAGAGAGAGAGACAGAGAGAGAGAGAGATGGTGGGAGGGCGTAAAAGAGGAAGGGAGGGAGGGAAAGAGATACAAAATTTAAATTGACACACACAAAATAAAAAATCCAGACCCAGATAACTCTTATAATATATTCTATGAAACTTCAAGAACGTTAACAGCAACTCTTCAGAAACTATCAGAATATGATCTTCATTCATTATGGGGTTGCTTTTACCTGATGTTAAAAATAGACAAACATATTACAATAAAACCATAGAATAATATCTCATATCATTATATAAACAAAGAATGAAACGAGTTACTTTAGAAAACAAATCTAATAGCTTGTAAAAGAAAAAATTCACCTTGGCCAATTATATGTAGGGTACTTTTACATCTCAAAACAACAAAGTAGATCATTAGAAGGAAGAAGAAGTCCATTCATTTCCATGAAGGGAAACAGAGAAAGCACTGGGGTCAACCCAATTTCACTTTATGATAAAAGTGCACAGGAGAAGAGTATTGAGGAGGAGAATCGTGATGAGTGATGAGGAGTAAATAGTAAGGAAGTAATGGGAGGAGAACAGAATTTTGAATATTGTTCTTTGGTCAGGTAAAAAATGTAGTTAGTTACTCACTTTATCTGCGTCTGTGGCACTGACCACGCCCATTGGGGGGTGGAGCCATAGGCAGAAGTGACCTGTGGAACTAGGTCTGAGGAGGAGCCAAGGAACAACACTCTCTTGCTGGCAAGAAGCAGAGAGGAGAGCATCTAGTGGAACTTGTTGGTGTTCATCTATCTAGGTTGTAAGTTATTTCCCTGAATAAACATCAATTTGGCCTATTTATTTATCCTGATCCTTATTAAACTGCAATAATAAAACTATGAAAAGTATTACGAGTGAGTAACTTGGTTAAAAGACTGCTTTCCCTTTAAACTTGAAGAAGACAAGGAAGGAGGACCACTTTTCCTCTTTACTATTACCAATAGTCTAACAAGGAAAACTAAGTAATGAAAAGAACATTTAAAACTTGAGAAAATGCAGATTGGAAACTAACAGGTATAATATGTTTAGTTGAAAATACATTTTGTTCATAAAGAAATGCTTTCTTCATGCACTAATGATTTAAAATGACAATTCAGCAGCATTCAAGGATATAATACCAGCATACAGATTTCAGTTGAATTTTGTACATTGGACATATATACTAGAGAGATTAAATTGAAAATTTTATTGAACAGAGTACCAAAGTGAATTTAACTATAAATTAAAAAAATAAATAATTGCAAGATGCACTAAGGTTATAAAATATGGAGAACAGAGTCAGACCATTTTTTCAGAAGTCAATCCCCCAATTGACCAATAGATTCAAGACAATCTTTAATAGAATCAATGCTGAGTGTTTTATTCAATTTTGTTGTTTAACAGTAAATTCAAAAAATTATCATAGGGATTATGTAGTAATAAAGGGCTTAAGAGCCTGGTGGTGGTGGGTCACACCTTTAATCCCAGCACTCCCGAGGCACAAAAAGGAGGATCTCTGAGAGTTTTAGGCCAGCCTGCTCTACAGAGCTAGTTCCAGGACAGGCTCCAATGCCACTGAGAAACCCTGTCTTAAAAAAAAAAAAAAAAAAAGAAAAAAAAAACACACAAAAGAAAAGAAAAGGGATTAAGAATAACTAAAGCAATCTTTTCTGTGTTTTATAATTACTATGACCAGAAACCTCATGAGAATAGGAAACAGCTTCAGTGAAGAATAGTTTATTTTGCTCATGATTTTAGGGATTTCAACCCATTGTGGAGAGGGCTGACTGCTGAGATTTCATATTCTTACAGAGAGGCTCCTGAGCAGGACAATGATAGAAGGGAGAAAGGCAAGGTATTGTCTGTATTAGTTTCCCTTGGGAACTACTTCTATCAGGCTCCATTTTCACAATCTCAGGGAGAACCCAATCATTTAATACTGATTTTTTATTCCATCAGTAAAGAAACCCATTTCTTCATTGAGAGCCCTGTTTGCCTGACTCTAGAGAGATATCCTGATAGAAACAGCTAGAACAAGCAGTTCAAGGAATTAAGTTTTTAAAATCTTGAAATACAAAAGTTCTATTATACTCTGTAAATGATACTGGATTATATCTTTGAATTTGAGTGCATACACATATTACCCCACCTCTCTCTCTCTCTCTCTGTCTCTCTTCCTCTATCATACATACACACTCATAATAAGCACAAATTCTCACACTCGCTCCTCCCCCCACACACACCAACCTGAGAACTTTACCATGTCAAAACTAATGACTGACATTTAGTAACTAAAAAATCTCTCCTTTTCCAACCTTTGTCTACACTACTGGACTTTGAAGGCAAATTATCATTTCAAACTACTTAATATTCTTGAAATATTTAAAAGTGCTATTTACATTATTTACACCCCTCACCACCTGTTGATATCCTGAGAGAAATACATTAGTCTGTATATGAAGAAGTTATTATTTCATTATGCAAATGGAATTGAAGTTGTGGCTATCGGTGATAGAATTATATAGTATAGCAAATATTTGTTGACTTGATCACAAGGATTATTCTGGAGATTCTATTTCCAGATGACTTAGAGACTTTTAGTGTCAGAACAATTATACACCTGTCTTTAACAATAAATCCATTTCCTCTTATTGATCTCCAGTGAATTTTAAATACTTCTTTGATTCCTCCACCTATACTGTAAGCTATTAAGAAAAATGGCAAGCAGAGTTTCAAATGAAGCTCATTTAGCATAGTGACTGCATTCTATGTTGAGGTCCTTATCTTAATTTTTAGTACTGAAAAAGAAAGAAAGCAATATTGTCTAAGAGTCTGTAACAGAGGACCCATGTGGCACCTAGCTTTTGACACAGAGAATTTAATTATCAGCTTCAGCTACCTCATCATCAAGGCATTCTTTAAAATAACTGTTTATGAAATCAAAGAAATTATATCTTTCAAAATAGCCTCAAATAATTTAAAATTATCTTGAAGTAACTTTTACTAAGCCAGTAAAAGGATTTATGTGATATAAACTTTAAGACATTGAAGAACAAAATTGAAGAAAATATCAGTAGATTGAAAATGCTCTATGCTCATGAACTGATAGAATTAAATCAATAATTATCTCTATTTATTCAAAAGAAAACCATAGATTCAGTGCAATCCTCTTCAAAATCCCAACACAGTTGTTCATAGACCTTGAAGGGATAATTGTATTTTTTATAGGGAAACTCAAAATATCCAAGATAGCTAAAACAATCCTGAATAATAAAGGATCTGATGGAGGTATCACTATCTCAACTTTAAATTGTACTACCAAGCAATAGTATTGATCATCAAACAGTTACACCAGTCTGGAAATGAATATCCAGAGATAAACCTACATCCTTAATGGATACCTGATTTTTTTTCATAAAGGACCTAGATATACACATTGCAAAAAGACAACATCTTCAAAAATGATGCTGGTTATACTGGATAGTTACAAAAAAGATTCATGTTAATTTCTGTGCAAAAAACTCAACTCCAAATGGGACAAAGGGCTCAATAGAAGTCCAGATACATTGAACCGAATAAAAAAGAAAGTCTTGAATTCATTGGCATAAGAAAAGGCTGAACAGAACACATTTAGCAAACTATTCAACAATTAATAAGTGGGACCTAATATATTGGAACTTCTTACAGCAAAGACACTATCTTTCATACAAAGCAGCAGCCTACAGATTGGGGCAAAATTTTGACAACTATATGTCCATGAGAGAACTAATATCTTAAGGATTGAAAAAATTAGATATTAAGAAATAAATATACCATTTGAAAATGGGGTACAGATCTAAACAGAGAATTCACAAAAGAGGAAATGCAAAAGGCTAAGAAACACTTAAAGAAATTATCAAGTGCCTTAATTACCAGTAAAATATAAATCAAATTTATTTCAATTTTTATCTTATTCTGCATCTTAGTTATAATTTCTAGTACTGAAAAGACAGCAACTGTTATAAAGGAAAACATTTCATTAGAGCTTAGTTTGCTTTATAGTTCAGCAGTTTAATCCATTATCATGGCAGGAAGAATGTTAGCATATATTTAGACATGGTAATGGAAGAGTAGCTGAGAGTTCTACATCTGGATTGGCAGTCAGAAGCAAGAGAGGATGACACTAGGTCGTGCTTGGGCTTCTAAAACCTTAAAGCCCACCCCTTCAGTGACACACTTCATTCTACAAAGCTACACAAGCTCCAAAAAGGCCACACCTCAAGATAGTGTCACACCTTATGGTTCTACAGAGCCATTTTCATCCAAACCACCATGATCTATCAGAATGGCTAATATCAACAAAACACATGACACCCAATATTGGCCAGAATATATATATAGTACTGCTTATTCAGGTCTTGTACTGATATCACAGTTGCTGAGATTTATATTTCCAACTCCCCTTTTGTACTCTGAACACTATTCTTTATTATTGTCACACAGCACTTCTAGTAACTTAAAATATTTTACTGCCCTCTTTGTGGTGATTGCTGAACGTTAGGCAGAAGACCATAGATATAGATGCCACATTTATTGATGAGCATTCTGCAACGTTTTATTTCTTCACACCTTGTACAGTTTGTGTGTGTTAATTACAATGTACTAAAATAAAAAACTTCTCTAATGAGGACTAAAGGATGTCCTATACTTATATCAATGTCATTATGAGTCACCCTATCCTTAAAATGATGTCATTAGGAATCAGTAAAAATCTGTGTTCATTTAGCAGAATAAAAGTAGGTTTTACTTTAACACCTATAACAATAGGATTTTGGCCCAAATAATAAATCTAAGAGTGGTTTCTGACTTATAGGGCAAGCTTTAAAGTCAGAGAGTGAATGGTTACTCTCCTAACATTCATGCTAGGATAGTACCAGCATATCTTTGCCATGTCTGTCATTATTGTAGCTTCAAGTGTTCTTATAGCAGGGTATCAGTGGTGATTGGTTTTCCTCCCTGGAAGCATGCATTTTATCTTCTACCATCTTAAACACTACCCAGAACTGACTAAGTTTCCAGGTTAGTACTACTTAAATTTTCTATATACTATCACTCAAGCATGTTCTGATTTCAGGAATACAATCTTACCATTAACAGTGGGATATCTCTAGCCAATAACTCCAAATGAGTAACCTATTTCAGACAGAAGAATTTTGTTCAATACTTAATATTCTTTCCCACACATATTTTATTTATTTTCCAAGTGCGTAATTTGCTTATCTTTAATTAAAAAGTTTCATGTAGGTAAGTAAAATATGTTCTGCCATTATTTCCATGGAAGAAAAATATAGAGTTAAAATACTTTACTTTGAATAAAGCATTTAAATAGTATATTCATTTTAATTTAATATTTAATATTTGAAATAATCCTGCAAGGTGGTATTATTTCAAATTTGGTGGATAGAAGCAAATAGGACTTGATCTTTTCTCTCACATTACAAAACATGTGTGGTGGTAAATGCTTCTAATTACAGATTACTATTCAGATGGATATTGAGTTTGCATTCTGACTAGACTACATTGTAACTTTAAAGCCAGATAGAGCTATATAGTTATAAACACTCTCAAAAGGAAAACAAACAGACAAATAAAAATAAAATAAAAACGGTCAGATTACAGCCAAGAAGGCATAGTAATTGGATGATTGATAACTTGTAAGTAGGTTTTCTGAGTCAATCTTGAACTAATTTCTCGTGTATAAATTTTTTTTTCAGGAAAATGCATGTTTAAAGTTATATATATAAATATAGCTATAGATATAGATATTTAAGCTAAATAATGTTGTATTGCTCATACTTGATAATATTCAGTGTTTAACTGTACAACTTTCTGTAGAGAAAAGTAGTTTTTAAATTATGTATATATGTATTAGGAACATGCAAGTGAATGCAATTGCATTAAGGAGGCTGGGAATGCCAGATAACCTGTCTCTGGTGTTAGATGTAAGCAACCCACCATTGGTGCTGTGAATTTAACTTGGTGTCTGCACAAAAGCATTATGTTCTCTGAACAAATGATCCCTTAATTGCTCCAGTAATAAAGTGAAGTTTCAGAATTATTTGTTAGTTTGTTTTGTGTGTGTATATTTAAGGAGAAAGACAAATCACAAGGCAATCTAACAAAAATTAAAAGTGTGTATTATTCACATTAAAAACAATGCAAGTTTGCTTTCTTGTCTTTATAGTGGATCATATTTAGAAATACATTTAAATACATCTGAAGTTGGGTAACTTAGACCAAAAAGTGCAAATAGTGTGTATTTTCTCTTACATGTTAGCTTTTAAGCTTCTAATATGTTGGCTAAAATAAAAATACCCACAGGTTAGGTATTTGCTAAGAAACAAGAACTGATATCCCAAAGGAGAAGACAGAAAATAGTGTTATGGAGATAAGAAACTAATTTAAGAGGGGGTTGGCACATGAATAGGGGAGGGAACATGGAAGGGGAAGCTAACACCTGAGGTTATTTTAGGACCCATATGCTAACCTAATATAGAAGCTTCATAAATAGATGCATATAAGAAAGGAATCTAAATGTAGTCACCAAATAATAAAGAAGAAAATGTTCTAGCTACACATGCCACCAAGATAAATCTTCTGTGCTATGAATGGGTTACATTTTGCTGCATCATAAGTCAAAGGAGTCCCATTGAACCCGCAAAAACCTAGGGCTTATTGATCGTTCTCAAAAAACTCATGGTGTTGCTGAAATTATTATTACTTATACCTTCAATCATGGAGGAATTGAACAGGTGCCTAACCTAATTATAGCTTCACTCTTGCTGGTTATCATTCGTGCTTCTAGGAGATATTCAGTTTACTACTGGAGTAGAGAGGCAATTGCCAACCATCCCACTACAAACAATGGTGCCTACAACAGTGACCAGTCTGAGAGATATTGTAGAGAGAGTGTCATGTCTTAAAGTGGCCCTGGCTTCCGCCTTACACCTTCTCGTTGGTGAGAGCTGTCTGGTGTAAACAAGCCCTTAATTGGTTAAGTCTATTCAGCCTGTCTTCTTCCACATTAGAGTAGCCTATCTGCAGGGTCCACGTAGCTCACTAGAGTTGGTTAGCTCAAGGGTATTTAAGACTGTGCAGGGGTCCCCCGGGTCTCTCTCGTGGGTCAGAGGAAACATGTTTCAAGGAAACTGATTAAAACTGCATGAAGATCTTCCCGGAGTCGTGTCCTCCTTGCTGCTCAGGGTAGGCACATACAGATGACGGCCCGGACCAGGAATTCTTCAGATCAGGACTCCTTGCTGGCGAGGGTCAGGCACACCATACAAATGGCGGCCTGTACCAGGAATTTTTCAGATCAGAACTTCTTGCAGTCAGGGCAGCACTGGCAAGTTCCCAAGGTAGGTTGGGACCAAATTTAAGGACATCAGTAAAGAGGCGATAAGGTCTCCAGTAAGGAGCTATAAAATCCCAGTTATATTGGGAAAAAGACCATAGGGAAAAAAGTGGCAATAAAGTCTCAGGCATTGAGCGAGAGGTTGTAACACACCGAAAGTAAAATTTTTAAGATGGGGACTTCTCAGTCTCATCCAATTTTTATGGCTCTTCAGGAGCTACTTTTGTCAAAGAAACTTAAGATAAAGAAAAGCACACAAGAAAGATTGATGAGCGAATGTGATGCCATTGCACCTTGGTTCGCAGTTTCGGGAGACCTTATGGTAGCATGCTAGGACAAATTAGGCAGGTATCTTGACTTTGCCTGGAAACAAGGGACGCTAAAGTCCGGAGTCCAACCTGCTTGGAAGTTAGTGCATAGCTGTATTAAAGACCAGAGGTACTGTAAAGAGACAATGGAAAAAGGGAAAGCTGTACTAGAAATGTTGCAAGAAGAAAGATCAGAAGAGGTTGAGAGCACAGAAGAGTCAGGTATGGACGAAACAGATTCTGAGGAAGAATTGCAAGCCCTCATAAAAAAAGGCTCAGACACAATCCCTTAAGGGGCATAGGGGGAAGGGAGAGGAGAAATGGCGACATGGGAAGGGGAGGGACCCTACTGGAACAATGCCTTCAGCGCATTCTCCTTATCAGAGTGAGGAAGGGCAGGGCCCAGGTACAGGGCATTCCTTTTGCCCTGGGGTCTGGAAAGCCGTAAGAAATGACTCCAGTCTTGAACAAGTAAATCAGATTGCCATAAAATCATGGAAGTCATTGCCCAATAAGGGAGAGGTGAGTGGTAACCTCACTAAGATACTGCAATGCTCAATGGAACCATTTTCAGATTTTATGGCCTGTTTAGGGAGAGATTTTGGCAATACAGCAGCCATAGTTGCAGCTATCTCTTTTGCAGTTGTGGGTTCAGTCATGGCTGCTGTGGCTATGAGCACATAGGTGCAGACAGTCTCTAAGCTAAATGAGTTGTCCATGAATGTGGCTACTGCCTTTAATGCTCAATCCACAATTGGTGCTCAACTAAAAGGAGGTTTAATGATTGTAAACCAAAAAATTGATCTGGTGCAGGAGCAAATAGATATACCTTGTGGCATCTGGCCCAATTGGGATATGAAATGAAATATCCAGGTTGGTGTGTTACCAGCATTCAATATGAGAACTTTATACATGCTGCTAATTTGTCACAACAGTTGTCTAGCTATCTTTTAGGAAATTGGTCTGCTGACTTTGATGACCTGATGGCACAGCTGCGAGTGGCCATTGTTGCAGTAAATTCGACACGTGTGGATGTGGGACTGGCTGCCGGATTGTCATCGTGGTTTCCATTGCCATGGATCATCTGAAAGAGTGGGCGGGAATGGGAGCCATGGCTGTCCTCTTGTTGCTTATCTCCTTCGTGGGCATGTGGTGCCTTTGCAAGATGAGGTTTGCTCAGAAGCAGTATGCAACTATGGTTGTCCAGGCATTTACAGCCATTGATGCAGGACAGTCTCCCCAAGCATGGCTCGCAGTCATGAACAAGTATTGATCCATCGCACTCAGGTTGTATTGCTTAGCACTGCACACCAAGTTAGCTCTGGAAGTGAGCAACTCTGAGAAGGGCAAGTCTGGTTGCATGTGGGTTGGTGTCCGAGGCCCCACCTCCAGGAAAAAGATGCCAGATGGGTGTGGCACTGACTTGGCTAGATACCAGGATTTAGGGTCATTATAATGTCCACTGCTTTACTGGAGACCAGACCACTACCCTTGCCTGTTGCGTTATTAAAACAAAATGGGGGAATTGTAAAGAGCCGCGAAGTGCCAAGCCTTAGAGTGGCACTGGTTTCTGCCTTACACCTTCCCTTTGGTGAGGGTTCTCTGGTGTAAACAAGCCTTTAATTGGTTCAATGTTATGGCAGGTTGTTCCCGCCGACTGCAGCGGGTCCTGCCGCCATGGTCCTGCTGCCACATGATCCCCAAATAACACTCAGAGACTCTGTATTTGATACAATCCTGTTGGCCAGTTACCATTATTGTTTATGGGCTAGCTCTGTCTTAATTATTAATCCGGGAGCCACAGCCGGCATCTTCTTTCTTTCAGGTCTACATCTCAACTCCTCCCTACTACTTCCTCTTTCCTCCTCCTGGTCTCCTAGCCCCACCTATCTTGTTTTCTATTGCCCACAGAGCTTTATTAACCAGTATGAGAAACATATACAGAATAACATCTTCCATCATTTCCTCTTTTCTGTCTAAAATAAAAAAAAAAAAGGTTTTAAACCTTAACATAGCAAAATATATCAAATACAGAGTCTCAGAATGTTATTTGGGGCTGCTGCGGCTGTGGGCCCAGACAGGCGGGCAGCAGGCTAGCAGGCTGGAGCCGGCGGGAAGAACCTGCTGTAACATAATGGTGTCAGAATTGGGATTGAGAACTTTCACTTAAAACTTAACAAACGCTTAAAAAATAGTTTTTAGAAACAAGGGAACAGAGACTAGCAAGACTTCTTGGTAGCAGCATTTTCTCAGTTGGATTTGTTTTGCTGTAGACAGAGATTTGTGCAGCTCCTTTAAGGGAGGTTTCCAAAATTAGCATAAGCAGCAAAAAACCTCCTTGCTTTTAAAGAGCTCTGATAACAATTCATTGGTGTATATGAGAGCTGCAATGAAGGTTTACACTGTGTTTTAAAAAATACGCTGGCTTGGGAGAGAAAAATAAACAGGATACAAGAGTGTAAAAAGAAAAAAAAATTAAATGGATTGGTATGGTGGTGCACGCCATTAATCACAGCACTCGGCAGACAGAGGCAAGCAGATCTCTATGATTTCAAAGTAAACCTGGTAGGCAGTGAATTCCAGGACAGATAAAAGTTACACAGAGAAACCCTGTCTCAAAATATGTAAAAATAGAAGTAGAATAAATAGAGTAATAAAAAAGCCACGTAAAGATGGAAAGCACAGAGAAATTTTGGATACTATACCTGCTTCTGTTGTTTTTAAAATATTTGATTGTTGAGAAAATAACTACTGATAAAAGAAATGCTGCTGGATTAATTCAATTTATATATTTTAAAAATGCTTTGACTCCAAAATTTAAGCCTAAGGACATGTTACTGGGGGAAAGGATTTCTATTTTTGTTTCCACAGAAAATGAAAAGCTGTGGATTCTTTCCAGACTTATATGGTTTGATCAAGCCAGACCCCCTGAAACATCTCCCCAGATGATCCAACATTCAAAGCAGTTGAAACAAAGCCTTGCAGATGACAGCCAAGATTTCTGTGTCTTCTTAGGATCCCCATGACAGCGCCCTCTACCATCTGGAAGTATTTTGGAAAGAACGATGCCCAAATTCCCAAATATTGTTTATAAATGTTTGTTTTCATTTAAATGGGCTTGGTTATAACTGGTTAATGACGCAAGCAATCTTTTTAAAGATAAAAAGGGAATTATGGTATAGATATGAATACTTTGCTTTGTAATGGATTTTCTTTTATTGATACAATTTAAGGTCAATTTTATGATATGTATATTTCTCCTCTTGTTTAGGTATTGTGTTTATATAGCTCATTGGAAAATGTGATGTATAATTTAGTACAGATTATTGAGAGTTACCTATGATAGTTAAAACTTAGAGTTAAGTTAGTTTGGATTTCTACATATGCAGAGATGTATTTGAGATGAATAGGCATTCTTCAAACCCTTCAAAGACCTACCGAATATGGCATTTAAAATGGTTTAGTGTTTTTCTTGACAGTGAGGCACAACTGCTCCTGGTAACACCACCTGCAGAAGAAAGGAATATGGACATTGAAGAAACACATTATGGAGTTTGCTTCTAATATGGCAAGACTAGCCATTTGCACAAGATACTGCTCTTGTCTAGACTGACTATATGCTGAATAAACTGGATGTGCAGAACCCACAGAAAGATGACTACTGATGCAAGATGGACATTGCTACAGGATTCCTGCTTCATGAAAGAGGCTGCCAGACAGCCAGACAGTCTACAGGACACCGAGAAAAGTGACTGACAAACTGCCATTATAGGTGGACAGTTTAAAGTTTCCTGCCTTGTTGAGGAGTCTGGACACACACTATGGCCTATGGGCTGGAGATGGAACATTACAGAAGAACTTCGGGTGACTGACCAGGCAATGAATTGTCTCTGTCATTTCTAGAGTTTATATATTATCCTTCTGTGGTCTTTGAAGGAGTTGAAGACAGATAGTTTTGGTTATAGTTTTTCTTAGTTAGGATGAAAGATAAGTTACATATAGGACTTTGGACTCACAAAGATAGGATAGATGATATTTTCTTTAAGTCTTACAAAATGTTAATGGACTAAATATTATTTACTATGATTCTTATTTGATAGCTGTTGTATGATATATCTTGCTATGTTAAGGTTAAACCCCTTCTTTTACTTTAGACAGAAATGAGGAGATGATGGGAGATGTTATTCTGTATATATGTTTCTCATACTGGTTAATAAAGCCCTGTGGCCAATAGGAAACAAAATAGGCGGGGCTAGGAGACCAGGAGGAGGAAAGAGGAAGTAGTAGGGAGGAGTTGAGATGTTGCTCAGGGGAGGAAGGAAGACGCCCACCAAGGCTCCCTGATAAGACGACCACGTGGAAATACTCAGATAAGTAGAAATGGGTTAACAATTAAGGCAGAGATAGCCCATAAACAATAATGGTAATTAATTGGCCAACAGGATTATATCAAATACAGAGTCTCAGAATGTTATTTGGGGCTGGTGTGGCTATGGGCCCAGACAGGCGGGCGGCAGGCTAGCAGGCTGGAGCAGGCAGGAAGGAATGACCTGCTGTAACAGTTCAGTCTGTTCAGCCTGTCTGCTTCAGCATTAGAGTAGCCTATCTGCAGGGTCCATGTATCTCACTGGGGTTGGTTAGCTCAAGGGTATTTAATCCTGTGCAGGGGTCCCCCAGGTCTCTCATGCAGGTCAGAGGAAACATGTTTCAAGGATCCTGATTAAAACTGCATGAAGAAGATCTTCCTGGCGGAGTCGCGTCTTCCTTGCTGGCAGGGGTCAGGTGAAGCACAAGATAAAGTGGAACAATAGTGGCACAATTGTTATGTGTGTAACCAACCACTACATTGTTGACTCATGGCCCACTCCATGAGATGAAACACATAATCAACACTGCTAAAGTGCCCAGTAAACAGATCATGGGTCTAGGGAAGACTTAATATTGTTATGCTGTTAAATGAACATAGCAATAAAATGACCCCTAATAACATAACACTATATTAATATATCAGTGCTTCAATCAACCGACATCAGAGATATTCCTTATAATAAATGGGTATTAACATGGAGAACAACAACTAGAAAATGTGCAGAGAGTGAGATACTTTGAAGCACTCATTTGCAAATAGCATATTCTCATCAAACCCATTTCAGGGGTCTATGTGGAAGAGGGGCAGATAGATTGCAAAAGCTAGAAGACACAACCAGAAGAATAGCTATGTGAACTTCAGAGACTGTGACAGCACACACAAGTATCTGTATAAATTCAAATAAGATGGGGTCGCAGCACTGTGAAGGTGAGATAAACACCATGTCACACCACTAGTAAAGAAGCTATCTGTAATTGACAAATCCAGGCAAGGGAAGAATCAGTTTCTCTAAATAAGTGTCACTGGGTATGTCAATCAAATTCCTGGGCACCAAGCGTAGGAGCAATTGGCAAACACAAAATGAAGTTGATTCTCTCTCTCTCTCAGTGTGTGTGTGTGTGTGTGTGTGTGTGTGTGTGTGTGTGTGTGTGTACTTTCTACCTTCTGTCTTTTTTTTTCTGTGGAGTTTGTGTTAGTTTTGTCTAGATGGTCTTTTCTATTTGTTTATATTTTCATTTTTGTATCTTTTTTTTTATCAGTTTTTGAATTGTAGGCGGTGAGAAGGATTTGGGAGATTTTTAAAGGAGAAATTATTTATGAAAAAATGTAAAGGATAAATTTTTATTTAAACAAATGTAACTAAACAAAATAATATACCTTGATAGAAATCACTAGAGTATTAAATATAAATTGCATAAATCATGAATAAGTCAGTTACAAATTTAATTTTTTCTTTACAAATTTGTCTGTAACTGCATTGTTAATACTATTTAATATTTTTGGTATAAAATTTGGAGCCTTGAAGGTGCCATCCTCCAGAGGTGTATTTTTTAAATCATTGATTTTGTGAATATTATAATTAAATGTCTAGATACCAATAAGTTTAAAAGTAATTTTGCTAACCTTGACAAAATTTATAATTTGCCCTGATTTAAAAGTCTCATGCTTAGTCTTTGATACTGGTAGACTTAATTACACATTTCCCCTCTTCTGTATGTTAATTTCTTCTTCATTTATAAATGCAGTGTACTTGATATTTATTTTTAACTAGTTTCTTTTCTCACTTGACAAACTTTAACCTTTTAAAGTACTTCAATGTAGTAAAGATCACAAACATGAAGAATCCTAACTTCCCCAATATTATACATACTTCATAAAATTTGTATTAAAAGAAAATTATATGTAGGAATTTAGCTTTGGAAAAGTGAATATTTCTGCCATAGGCCAAATTCTTTTAAATTATAGCTCTTTAAATTGCAAAATATCCATTGATTCTTCCTTAATCTTTGACAGGTGGATATTCCATTAAATTACAAAATGTGACTCCATCTCTGCTTGAGTTCATGGCACAGCCTGCGGTATACTGGAACGTCTTTAAATACTCATTAAGTGGGGGACTATTTCTTTACAGTAAACATATGCTTCCCAGAGCTTGTTCTGTACAAGATTTTGTTCCTGATTAGTGTGACAGTGCTCTGCCTAGCTGTTGCATGTCTTCAGCAAAGACATTAAACTCTCCTCTTCCTATTTTTCTTTTTCTTAAAGAGTATTGGAATCAGCAGAATGTTCTTGTTTCTTCCTTAACTAAGGCAAGACAGCATTGTTCTTTGTGGTGAAATGCTGTGTTTACACTTTTCTCTGTTACACATGATTTTGTGTATTACATTCTGATTAGCACTTTTTACTGCTTTATTTTTGTTTTTGTTTTCAATTCTGAAAATGATCCCAGTTAAAAAGACATTTGTACTTGTTGTTAGAATCCCAGATAAAATTATACTCTATTTTTCAGACTTGAAAAAAATGTTTTTGAAGTGCTACAATTACCATTCATGTTTATTTAATAGAACACTGTGCAAATAATATAGCAAACACCAACTTAAAGTCATGTGAGCAGATAAATAAGTTCCATACATATTATCATGGTTTGATTATATCTATTATAATCAAATATACTGGCCATTTTTATGCAAGAAATTTCAAAATTAATCTGGTGATTACATTTAATTTTTAACCATTAATTTAATTCATGAAAAAATATATATGAATGACGTAATTTTTAAGAATAAGCTTCCTTTCTCTAGTCATTAATCCCAAAGAGTTTCTCTACATCTTTATAATTATTCATAATGAGACAAGCCTGTGTTACTGGAGGAATATTAAAAAATATAAGATAACCAATTCAACATGTGAAAAGCCAACCTCCACAAAACACCCTATTAATCATCTTTTGAGAGTAACATCTAAGTGGACTGATGAGAAGAGGCAGCCGTTGATATATTCCCTGAAGTGACTCTGTTTTCATAACCCCTTGATACTGGTTTGACACATGCTCCTGTCATCATAAAGCCCCCCATTGTTTGAACTAATTGAAACCGCAGAAAATGGTGTCACTTGAATAGCATTACTCTTGCCTGATTGCAAGAAACTGTAATTCCCAAAGTCAAGATCGCATTTCACTTCACAGTTATATGGGTCACAACATGAAAAGGATTAATTTATGGCTGATTACTCTCTGCTGTTATAACATAAATGTCCTTTATTGCAAATGTTTCTTTGCATGTTTACTGATCTTCCAAATTGGAAATTGTTTTGAGGTTTCTCTGGAGAATGTTAATGAGCATTTAATAAATATTATATTTATAAAATGGAAGTGAATGATGAAATTCATCTTAAATTCTTGTTTTGTGACATTATATACATTTGTTCATCTTGAAGGAATTAATTCAATCAATTCTTTCATAGTTATCTCAATACTATGTTTAATGGACAGTGTATTCAGAGTAGTCTTTCAAGGGATATATGCATTTAACAAAATTATTCTATGATATACTAATATAGGCCACAGAATGTTGAATAGCAAACTTAAGAATTTAATTTCAAACTCCTTAGAAATGCCTATTCCTTATAGGAGCCTATTATGTGTAAACAAATGTAGTATCTAGAAACTCAAAACTCACTTAAAATTAGAAGAATCAAAATACATAAAAATATCCAATTTTATCTAATTTTAATATTTGAATTAACTTAGATTTTGTATACATTGAGATATAAGGCATTGTTTTAAAGTTTAATGATATTTATGATAAAAAAAAACTGCACAGAGCTAACGTACCAATACATAAGGTATCTCTGCAAATTAAATCATCAATAGCCCCAGAACAGCATTGTGAATCTTGACCTAGGGGAACCCAAGGGAGGCATTCTATTGAGTCTCCCCACTCTAATAAATGTTATTCAAAAAATCCACTAGTAAGCAAGCTGACAAGTGAAATTACAGATATCTGCAATAATGTGATCAGTGTCACTCTTCTATTTTATTTAATAATCATAAGCATCAAGGCATTTCCAGAGATAAGCATAGAACTTAGTCTAGCTATACTATATGTAGGTATACATGGTAAGTACCTGTATTAGGTTTTATGCTGCTATGATAAATTACCACAAACTAAATTGCTTAAACTCATAGAAAAGTGAATCTCCTTCCAAACATCATGTGAAAAAAGCCCAGAAGAGTTGTATATTATATATACATTGTATATTAAATTATATATACACTAATATATGCATTATACATTAAACAGATGACTTTCCATATCATTTTAGGATCTTCAAAATATTATTCAACTATTTAAACAATGTTTGATCAGGACATGAGAACAGACTCAGTGACAGTAACCTTGCCTGGTATGAAAAAACCTCATGTCAATCTTGATAAACAGAACAAATAGCAATGTTTGATCATACTTTAAGCAATTGCATATGTCAACAAATAGATCATTTAAGAGACTTTCCCTAAAGAACATTGTGTGCTAATTAACATGGTAGGTGCCTTTACACATTGAATGACTGTTTGAAGCCTGAATTCTTAATACATTACTGTTACCTCATGCATTTGAGGTCTTTATATGCACACAGACAATGGTAAATGTAGTATTCCTACCTACAACGCAGCTGCTTATTCTTAATACTTCAATAAGTAAACTAGAGATATTTGACTTTGTACAATTCTCATGAATCATATTGATTTTAAGAAACCATGTCTGTATTTGATAACCTGTTTCTTAAAATAATCTAATGCTAATTGATGCCAATTAATTCTCTAAGAAGTTAACCACATATTTTGTTTATTATTTCAGGCAAAGGGAAGTGATTGATTATTTTATAAATTTACGTAATTAAAAAGGTTTAATAAATTATCATTGGAATATATTGTAATTTTGAGCCCCACTCTTAGTTTTACTCTGATACCTTTAAGGTGCTTACATTATTACAATTATCATCCCTAAACATGTATATATAATTACCATACCTAAACATACATAAACAACTTTTTATGAATATGTTCACTTATAACAAAAGTATAGAATTTATTCAATTACCTACAACCATTTTAAATCAATTTCTACGTTCTTTACATTTTTTTAAACTCAAGAAATTTTGTTTATCATTTACTTTGAAAATTTTAAAGGGCTTAGCAGCCAATTTACATATGTCACTAGTTTAACTGAGCAAGGATTAGCAAATTAAATCTTAATTAGCTAATTTTTGCATAATTTGAAGAAAATTATATGGTTTGTACAGATGACAGGTGGGAGGTAAAGCATTTAACTTGTATTGAATTGGCGTTTACCTTGACTTTATGAATTTTAATAGAAAAACAACATTTATCAGCTAAAATGTGTGTCAAGCTGGATACATTCTCTTGGGAGCTATGGAAATAAATTATTCTATAAAAGAGACCAGTGATAAACATGTAATCTCCTGACTGAAACAGATAATAAGTGTTATTAAAAATGAAGAGAACTGTTTAAAACAAAAATTTATCATACTGTATATTATGATTAGTAATATAATGGTAACGTTATGAAATATTAGTGCAAATTAATATCTTGCATAGATTTTACAAAAGTTTCACTCCTATTTATGGGAGACCTGGGAGAAACATACTGACTCCAACATGCAGGCTTGTGTGGCCTCTATAATGGCATGCCTAGCTTTGTACAATTGTTTTTCTGAACTATTATTCATCTGTTATATTGAAAAATCCATTGTGGAGGAAGGCAGGGAGAGAGAAGGAGAGAGAGAGAGGGATAAAGAGAGGGAGGGAAGGACAGAAGGAGGAAGAGAGAGAGGGAGAGGGAAATTGGGATCTATATGTAAAATAAAAATAAAAAATAAATGAATAAAATAATATATTTTGTAAATATTTGATTTTTCTATTATTATTTGAGTTATTATTAAGGCATGGTCTAGACTATGGTTTTCATAATTTGTTTTTGTTTTCTTTGTTTTTTTGATTTTTTGTTTTTTGGGGTTTGTTTTGTTTTGTTATTTTGCTGATTTAAGAAATGCATTGCCTTCAAATAATATAAAACATAAATGTGAATAATGTCCAGTTTACTTTCAATGTTTAATAAAATTGGTATGGTTCCTAAAAATTCCATTGTGGTTTCAAATATCCTTTATATAAACCATGGTCAGTCGTCTTCACAGAGGTGTGTTCTGTCTCTGTGCTGTCTTTTCAATGATTTAATTCCTTTCCTTCTTGCTATCATAGTTCTGTGTACGTTTTAAATCATTGTATTGATCATTCGGAACAATAATTACATAGTTATGATTTTAATTCCTTATGATTTATTTTATTGGTATGAGTGTTTTAGCTATTTGTATGTCTGTGCACTCTTTGCTTTTCTAATACCCACAGAAATCAGAAATGGGCAACAGAACCACTATATGCAGTTATAAATTGTTGTGAGCAAATCTGTGAATACTGGACACAGAGTCCATGTCTTTTGTGAGAGTAACAAGATATTTGTTAAATTAATTAAAAATGAAACATTGCCATGCCATTTAAAGTCAGCACATTTATATTTATTTAGATCCAAAGTCATATTTTTTCACTTAAAAATAAGCTGTGGGCTTTATATTATAAGCATAAGTTCTTCCTACTTAACTTCATGCTTGTTTCTAGATGGTTTGCTCACATAAGTCATTGCATACACAGTCTACTCTTCATGTCATGTGGAGCATAATTATATTAGAGATTACTTTTTCAGACATATAGCACTCTCTGAATTCAGACAGAACATAATAACTAAGTCAATCTAGAAATTCTTCTTAATGTGAATGATTATGAATAGCACGTATCAGGCTCTGAAGTTTGAAATTTTCAAATTCTAAAAAGCCTCTCACCTCTGTCTGGTCTCACATTCTTTTTTTTTTCTATTTAATTTTTTTTTTAATTTTATATATTGATCCCAGTTCCTCCTTGCTCCCTGCTCCCATTTCTCATGCCCCCCACTGATCCCCCTAACCCACCCCTCCATCCACTCCCCAGGGAGGGTGATGACCTCACATTCTTATGCCACTACATACAAGGGACTTCTTTTGTCCCTTGTCATTTCCTCCAGGTTCCCCTGGAGCCCATTAGATCATTGGAAAGAAAGTTTTCAAAAATTTGACTCTTAAAAGCACCTGTTATGAAGGCTGCGATGGCTCCTTTAGAAGCATATGACAAAATCTTGCTTTGAATTTTATAAAATTGCCTCCCACACTTGATCAACTTCCTCTTCTTTACAGCATTTCTGTATCATTCTCCATTGCCTTGTTTCCTGTTTCATTTGTAACAATTCTGGAATTCCTTTGATGGTTTCTTATTTTTAATACTAGACAAAAACTTAGGAAAAATTTCAGATTTATTCCTTTTTAAGCCATCTTCTCCCCTAATCATCCCACAATAGGTATCTTTCCAATTATATTCAAACATCATATTGATAATGGTTGATAGCAACTTGTGATGATTACATCTTCATCTCAGTTGAAAGTCTTATACAAATGATGTCCTTCTATCCTCATACCTCCTAAGGAGTACTGATAGCATGGACTTCTCTAAGATCATGCCTCAATAATCAGCATAAGGCTACTCGCAACATGTCTTAATCAGATCCCCTACTTAGGCTAAAAAACTTTCACTCTTTGTATTATTTCTTTCCTAAATATAAAAAAATGTCCACTGTTGCTATTAGTTCCAACTTAGAATTGTATTAAACTTAAGGTCACCTTCCTTGCCTCTGTGACCACAGTGATCCAGCCAGTCACTTCAATATTTAAAAGAGAAAAATGTTCTTCATCACTTTCTACCCACCCTAGGGTATTTTGACTTCTAACCAATACCAAGTCTTCTCTTGACATACCAAAGAGAAGTATCTGTTAAAACTCCACATGTCCTAAACTGATGGTCTTCTATTCAATTGTAGTGGTTTAGATCCTGGACTTCCCTGTGGTCCTCTGGATCTTAACATCTCCTTTTCCCAGAATTTCAGCATCCACTCTTCCCCAATGCCTCTGACTTACAACCCTGAGAAATACTTGCTTAAATCAAATAGCCTTATTAAGTCTACAGGAATTTTGTCCATGAAAATGGTACCTCCCATCTAGGACAAATCAACCTAATTGTGCTACATTCCAATAGTGCAATCGTCAATGAATGTAGAGTTTTTTTCTTTTAGTAACAACTATTCCTTCAATTCATGACACAGCCTGTGTCAAAGCACATTGGTATTCATGAAGCAATTATTAAATTACTGTAGGTATTATTGAACAAAATATGGAAGAAAAGGAAGAGAGAGAGGGAAGGATAAAGTAGAAAAATAAGAAAGGTCACTTTTTAACTATGTAGGGTACTGTGGAAAGTCATTCATAATTGAAATGAAGGCTCAAGTATTAAAGGTATTTAATTTTTGAGAAAACAAATAAATAAAGTAATATTGGTCAATGATGTTTAGACCAGGCATATGAAATGGAAGATTGTTGATCAAAATTACACATAGAGTATCAGGTTTACATATTTTAAACACTTATAAACTGCACAAACTATAGTCCTTAAATTGTCATTCCCTTGATGGGCAATTTGCAGTTGTTTAATTTGCAGTTTAAACAAAATCTTTAAATTTTGTTTTTAATTTGGGTATATCAGTTTGTTCCTTAGGGTATCTTGCATATTCCATTTTATAAAATGGAATTTTATTATTATAAATAAGTCCTGTATTATATAGGTGAGTCAGACACTTTATCGTGGAAGTTGCACATAACTTGCTTCTCTAGTGGTGATAAGGCTTGCTATTATTTCCATGCATTCCCTTTAAGTAAATAGGTACAGTTTTATCTTTGTCTCCACACCCCTTGAAGGAGAAAACATAACTTACTATGTTTGGTATGAAAATGAATTTAATTTAAATTATATGAGAACATATCCTCCATTATGTTGATTTTAAAAATGCATGTGGACATTTTGCTTTTGGACACTTTCTGTAAATGTAAGCATTTAACAGAATTCCAACTGAACTAATTATAGGTTTTATTATAATTTATGGAAACTATGTAAATATCTACAACTTTATAGTCAATGTTTCCTAAATTATACGTGAATTGCTAATTGCTTTTTACAAATGCAGAATATGAAAATATATTATCACAAAGAAATATTAAAAATCCAAGGGTCATTTGGTTAAAGGTAAATAGATGATTTCATTGAATATCTTCCCAATACAAGAAGACATGATTTTTCTTTGACTTGATATTTAATTAGATAAAACTGTCTTCTTTTGATGAAATTTAAAAATTGCAAGGAATTATCTCATATGCACAACTAGCCTTAGGTATGGTGCGTGTGTGTGTGTGTGTGTGTGTGTGTGTGTGTGTGTGTGTGTGTTTGTGTTCAGCTTTATGAAGTGTATCTTTACATCAAGACATTAGAGCCACACTGCTGAACTTGCATGTGTCTCCTGCCCTACCACATCCAGAATCAGTATAAAATTTTGGGCACATCACCTAAATGTACAAAAGTTGTATTTGCAATATTCTCCCGACTATATCATCTATGTTGATAAGGTTCATGAAGTAAGTTTAGAATGGTTATTCAGGTGTTCTGGGTATAATGTATAACACTGTGTACATATGATGATAGTGTCAATGATGGTGATCTGCCCAGATGATATTTATATATATACATTTATAAATATATTCAATTTCACATGCACAAACACATTTACACACACACACACACACACATACACACGCATACAGAGAGAAAAAAGAGAGAAAATCTAATAAACATAATTTTCTTCAAGCCATAGTAACTGAAATTCTATCATACAAATATGTTCTCTGTTAGATTTCCAAAAATTAGTTGAGTCAATACTAACTTATAAAATAAATGGCTTTCTAAAGATCATGAGTAAAGCCTTAAATTGTTACTTTCACATTGAAAACTGTGGAAACAAACAGTCTCTTCAATGAAAATACATGCAGTGTGACTATACTCCACTTAGTAGCCTAGTGACTTAAAGGTTTGGCCAGGTTATCTGTCATTTCTAAAATTCATGTTTGAAAATTATTAATTATTATCTGGAGAATTAAAAAAATGTATAATGTCATATTATCTTTAAAACAAGTACTTTTTGAGCCTCTGATAGCATATCCATGATTTCTTTTTCCATAGAATACATTGTATGTGTGGAACATACTCATAAAAAATAATTTGCTCAGAACATGGAACTTGTAATGAAGGGAAGCCACAAATGCAGCAGAGAATTGGAGAGTTATTTTATCTTAACATCCCAGATTCTTACAGGTGGTAACTAATAGTTAATGAAATATTTAAGAAATGAATAGGACAGGTGGAAAGATAACACATTATTAAAACTAACAGCTTGAAATAAGCACTTCAATTATTTCAAGGCTTTTAAATTTAATGTGAAAGCCTCCGCTAAATCACTTTATATATCAATCTGCTCCTTTATGTTTAAAAAACATCCTAAAATTGGACTCATTCTATATTTAACATGAAAATAATATATAATAGTATGAAATAAAAGAGAAAAGCAAATAGTATTAACCTTGTGTATAAAATCTTTACTTCTGAAAGCCATCCTGTCATTCAAAACATTAACAGACATAAATTACATAAGATGTAGAAATATATTTTCTGATTGTTGTTGCTGGCCTTTCTTTCCTGCCATTTCCTTCCTATCTTCAGCCCCAAATAATCACACAGAGAAATGTATTAATTTATAAACTGTTGACTGATGGCTACGGCTTCTTAATGACTAGCTCTATTTTAATTATTAACTTGTTTCTACATGTCTATGTATTTCCATGTGGTCTTGGCTTCCTGGAGAATGCCCTGACCTGTTACTCCTTTGGCGATTTCATGGCATCTCCTCCTGTGGCCTCTCTCCCTTTACTCCCCAGAATTCTCCTAGTCTCCTAGCCCTGCTGATATTCCTGCTTCTATTGACCAGTGTTTTATTTATCACCCTATGAGGAAAACATTCAGAGAAGGACAAAGCCCATCATTTGGTAGTCTTTCAAGTCAGAAAACAAAAACTGGACCTTTACATGAACAAGACCTGGCACAACAGAGAAGATGTTCTGAAATAAGTTTGAATCAACTATTAATGATAGACAAAGGAAAAAATACAAATGAAAAGAAAAGAAAGTATAGAGAAAGAATAGAGATTCTTGAAGCAATGTGGGGAAGCTAATAACCTCTGTGATTATGAAAAGTACTGAAAAGAATCTATAGGAAATGATGGCTATTGAAGCACTTGGTGAAATGTCTAGATGCAAAGCTCTCTGCTTATTGTTTAAGTTCACAGGATGAGGTGACAGCATGCTACATTAATTTTTCCACTTACTCAAAGGAATGTGAGGCAAGTTCATGGTGTTATCTTTATAATTGAATTGAGAGATTTTTTTTAAAATTTCTTCCCTTAATTATTTTGTTAAATACTTATTGAGTCCCTATTTGAGGTCACTGTTGTACATATAAAGATGCTTTAATGAAAACAACTTATCTACATTACTGTTTTTGGTCTGATCTTTCACTGCATATCTTAATGTGATAAGGCCCAGCAAAAGAATGTTCCATTTTTTTTATGTATTGTATGTGTGTTCTTTAAGTCACCACATGAAGAAAATATTCCAAGCTAAAATAATGTCCACTGTCTTTTTATTTATACTGCTTCCCAAAATATGCTTTATACAAAGTTCAAACAATTGCCTACCATTAACACAATCAATTTCAATAGCTATGGTGTATAAACCATCTTCTCCCTAAAGTAAAAATGAATTTTACTTAAAGAGTGTTTATATTATAGATCAATACATCTATTTGGTTTTGCTTCTCAGATCTGAATACACTAGGCATTCATATACATGATAACTCTCTAGGGTGTAATACTTGGGTAACTCGAGGAATACATCTGAAGACATTCATAGATAACTTCAGGCTAAATCTGGTGTTTTCCACCTGCCTAGAGATGTGCCTAACTAAGGATACCAATATTTCCACAGATGTTTGTTAATATTAAATTATAGTGGATATAAGATTCTCTCTTTAGTTGACTCTGGGGATGTAGAAGCAATGAGGAATTTTAGAGTCATTAGAATATAAACCAAAAGGAAGAGATTGGATAATCTCATTAATCTTCACTAGAATATAGGTAATTCTTTAAAATAGGAAGAAGAATCCGTGAAGAAAACTGATTAACTATCATGAAGAAAGTATAAGCTTACCCCAGTGCAGAGGAGACTTGCCTTTTCCTGTGTTGAAGCCTCCATCACTTTATCTTATGGTGCACTAAATCTTCAGGGTATATTGCTACCTGTGTGTCATCCTCCTTTTCATCCTATATCACCTCTATTCCATTTATTTTCTTGATTTATTTTCCTTATTTTGTATCAGAAATGAAGACTTATGGGAATGTTTCATACTGTATCATTCCTTTGGAAGGATATAGTTATCATATAAGATTACAATTATTAGTATAAAACAAGGGATTCTGAGGATTTTTTTCATGAACACAAATGGTACTTCTGTGATTCAGACACCAAAGTCCTTGCTTTGTTCTAGATAACCTTGGATTGGCCACCTTTTGTATACACCACAGTTGCCATAGTTTTACATCAGAATTTTATATTCTTTGGAGTATGTGAATGGCTTATATTGAACTCTGCTTGACCTGTTCATATTTTCTGTCTGGAAATATAAGTAGCTAAACCAAGCATTTTGTAATTGGATTTCCTAATTAGATATTGCAACTGAATTATGCAAAATGCTTCCATTTGATATCAGTGTTTTCTTGATTGTATTGTGGGTAATTCCACTTAGTTTCATTATGTTATGCAGTTAGGACTGTGTGTATGTAATATTACACTAGTAATCTGTGGAAACTTGAAAGCTAAATAAATATTGTTGTGTCATAACTTTAGGTATTATAACCAAACTATTCATAAAGAATCATATTTCATGAATTATTTTTATGTCTATATATGAATGTTTAAGTTTGGTGTATAAGTACATTTGTGTGCAAAGACCTACTTATGTATGTCTTAATCTGTTGAGAGAGAGTTTATCATTGGGTTTATAGATAATGTTGCCAGCAAAACCTAATGATTTTCCTGTCTTAACTCCATTTAGTGCTGGGGTTCTACACATGCTTGTGGCATGGAGATTTAAACTAAGACCTTCATGTTTTCATAGAAAGTGCCTATATGCCCTGAGACATCTTCTAGCCCTTCACAAATTACTTTTAGTCATTTATTTCCAAACCATTTTATATCAGACAATGATGCTATTTTCTTACTGACCTATAAACAAAAACTATGAGCTAACCATTATATGCTAACAATGTTTTCATTATCATTTTATACAATTTATAAGATGTTAATTTGTTTCTACTTGGAACCTGTCACATTAAAGTAGTTACTTATCATCTTCAACTTTTATTAAATCCTAATGCTATTGATTGTGATTTGTATAATTTACCTATATAATATTGAAGACTTATTCATTAGCTGGTTCAGAGTAGATGTTCATCAAACATTTTAGAGATACATATACTAATTTGATGAATGTTTGGAGTTAATAACATAAAGTGATGTTTAAGTATAAATTATTTTTACCCTTTGAAATTTTTCCAACAGTTTCTCTTATACATATATTATCATATGCACCTTATAACTTCTGCTTTCAAAAGAAATCACACTTTCTCTTAGATTCAATTTTTCCCTTTTTTAAAAATACATAAGTTTTTATTTAAAGTAGAAACAATCTTATTTTACATATCAATCCCAGTCCTCTCTTCCTCCCATCTTCCCATATGGTACACCAATCCTCCCATCCCACTCCTCCCCCAAGAGTGTGAAGCCTTCCATGGGGGATAATGTAAGTCTGTCATATCCATAGGGCAGGGTCTAGGCCCATCCCCGTGTATCTAGTCTGAGAGTATCCCTCCATGGGGAATGGGCTCTCAAAGTCCATTTGTGCACCAGGTATAAATACTGCTTCCTCTGCCAGAGGCCCCATAGACTGCCCAGGTGTCCTAATTAATACCCATGTTTAGGGGGCTAATTCATTCCTATCCTTTTTCCCCAGCTGTCAGATTAGGGTCTGTAAACTCCCACTTGATCAGGTCAGCTGTTTTGCTTCATATAGAAATGAAGAACTCAAATAGGTTTGCATTGTTATATATTTATGAAAGACGTTTACACCTTTATCATAATATCCTGATGTTTTAGCCTAATCTACCATTAGACTTTTTTGTTCATGCATCACTTCTCTCATGGAGAATGATGTCAGGACTCACTTAATTCTCTTTGTCCTTATTGTGGACAAAGAGAAGACAGGTAGACAGGTTTAGATAACAAAAATATAGTTAGAAGACAGAAAGGCAGATAGATGCATGTAGATAATATACTGGTAAACATACTGGCTATAGAAGCTGATGTAATGTTCTCAGTAACTTGGAGCTTCTTTGCAATTGCTTATGTGATATCTATCCTTGTCTAAACATGATGATCCAATGCTTGCATTTAAAAGAAGAGAGATATTTGGAAATATGTATTAGTATATGATAAAAATAGGTATTTGTTCTTTAATTTTGTCTAGGCTCAGCCTTGGATCAGTTGACCAAGAAGAATTTTCCAGGTGCCTTTCACTATAAACATAAACATGTTTTTTCTCAAGTTCATGTTTTGGAAACCTAATCTCAAATCTAACTGTATATGGAACAGGAAACTTTTTGAGATGATTAAGCCACTAGTCTTCTCTCTCTATGCTATAATGGAGGGAGAAGTTTAGTTTTATACCAAAGGAGTTAGCCATTTGCCCTTCATGCGGATCTCTCACATGCGTTATCTGCCCGTTAATTTTCTGTAATATGTTTCACTAAGGAAGTCCTCACATGCATATATGCTTCACCTTGAGTTTTTAAAACCTCTCTCTCTCTCTCTCTCTCTCTCTCTCTCTCTCTCTCTCTCTCTCTCTCTCTGTCTCTCTCACTCTCTCTCTCTATTCTGTGGTAGAATGTCAAATAGAGCATGACAACTGATGCATTCTCTCTAAAATCACAAGCATCACAATATTCAGACAGGTTTTTACTGTCTAAGAAATCTTCTCATGTATAACACTTTT
Organism: Cricetiscus sungorus; assembly: GCA_030556225.1. Classification (NCBI taxonomy): domain Eukaryota; kingdom Metazoa; phylum Chordata; class Mammalia; order Rodentia; family Cricetidae; genus Cricetiscus; species Cricetiscus sungorus. Next base: position 57,654,244 of record JANBXA010000007.1, read on the forward strand.
GCAAATGATTACTACTGATCACAAGTGAAATTTTATTGGGTTCATATTTCCATTTACTCTATCATGTCAGTTATTGTTCAAACAGCACCCACTATCTCCTTGAGGCAAAATACTCTAGAAAACAATGATGATAAAACCTTACATTTCAATGAAGAGAAATAAATATTGAGTAATAGGCATTGGTATATAAGAACTAATAAATTATCAAGATGTGAGACATTTTAAGATATCAGGAATACAGCTTAGAACAAACTACAAAAAATAGCCAGAAAGGATAACTAGCAATTATTAGAAATGCTGTCTCTCCTAAATGACATTGACAAGACAGCAGAGGAGAAAATTGCCATTTTCTTCATTTTACCTGATAAAAAGCAACTTTTTAGACTTGCTCTTTGGAAGATATATATAGGCAACCATAGCAGAAAAGTTATGGTAGCAAAGTGAAAGACACCTGCTTGTTTTGTGTTCATATCAAAAGCAAATAAAAATGACTGCTGATGTTCTGCTTCTTTTTTCTCTTTTTTTCTTTTTACTTATGCCAAACACTGTCTATTTGACAAGAGCATTTTATATTTTGCACAAGTGAGTTATTACTCAATGGAAATCACCTAACACACACACACACACACACACACACACACCAATGTGGTTCTGGAATGCAACAGGAATTTGCTAATCCTACCTAGTAAAACTGAAGATTAAACATCAAAAGCCCACCCATTTCCAACCTGACAACCAAGCATACCAATTTTTAAAACATAATATTTGCCATAGCCTGCTGGCTGTGCATAATGCAAAATATGCTGAGTATATCTATGAATCTCAAAAGTCGTATATGTTCTAACATGGTTCAAAGCTGCAAAGCCTCTTCCATCACTCAAGTCATCTTAACTGTGAACCATATTTTCCTTCTAAGTGACAGAATAATTTATGAACTCCCAATGTATATATGATCTGAATAAATATAACATTTAAAAAAGTGAAAATTCCAAAGAGAAGACAAACTAAAGCCAAAATAAAACACATTAGTGCAAACACTAAATCCTACAACTCTACCTCTGGCATCTTGGAATGCTCATGAAATCATGTTTATTGCAATAATTTTAATTAATCATGCTCAAGGATCTCTGTTCCTTGCTGAAATAGTGACCACTGTCATGGGCCAGACATACTCTGCACCTTCAATTTTTCTAGAAAGCATGCCATATTTCTGACATTTTTACTATTTTGGAATCTTTATTACAACTTAGGTTTTTCTTAACCTATTCACCCATAACCCACTCAAGAGCTTTATGTGGAGAATCTGCCTCTATCACATGTTGCCTGGCTTCAACTTATGAAAACTTGGAACAAGAGTCTATGACCACTTCGTTCATACATTCTGCATATTCTGCAAAACCAGAACCATATCATTTATGCCTAGTTTTGTTTTCAAGTAGAGATGTAGGTTTGTTCCTTTGGACTATAGTTGCAATGATGTGAGTATGTTTTCACTGTGGAAGCACTGGTAAAACACATCCCTAAGCAGCTATTTTTCAGTTGGGTACCCTCTACTTTACCTTTTTTTGATAAATTTTTATTTAATTTTGAAACAATATTTTTTTAAAATGTCAACCCCAGCATGAACACCCTCCTATAATCCACTGTTCCCCCAAAAATTCTCATCCAATCCCTTTTATTCACCACAGGGAGGGTGAAGCGTCCATGATGAGTATTCAAAGTCTGTTATCATTTGAAACAGGGCCTAGGACCTCCCCATGTGTTGAGTGATATCCCTCTATGTGAAATGGACTCACAAAGTCCATTTCTGTACTAGGGATAAATATTGGTCCATTACCAGAGATCCCATAGACCTTTATCATGAAAGGATGTTGAGTTTTGTCAAAGGCTTTTTTAGCATCTAGGGGGGGTGATCTTTTTCAGTTTGTTTATATGGTGGATTGCATTGAAGGATTTTCATATGTTGAAAAATCCCTACATCCCCAGGATATGGGTCATGATGGATGATATCTCAGATTTGTTCTTAGATTCATTTTGTGAGGATTTTATTTAATATTTTTGCATCAGTTTTCAAGAGGGATATTGGTCTGTAGTTCCCTTTCTTAGTTGTATTTTTTGTGTGTGTGTCTTGAGTACTAAGGTAATTGTTGCCTTGTAAAAAGAGTTTGGCAATGACCCTTCTGATTCTATTATATGGGAAACTATGAGTAGTACTGGTATTAGCTATTCTTTGAATTTCTGGTAGAATTCTACACTGAAACCATCTTGCCCTGGTATTTTGTGGTAGGGAGAATTTGGAAGACTGCTTCTATTTCATTAGTCTTTGGATGATTGCTTCTATTTCATTAGGGGTTAGAGGTCTATTTAAATTGCTTATCCGTTCTTGATTTAATTTTGGTTAGTGATATCTATCCAGAAAATGGGCTATTTCCATTAAATTTTCAAATTTTGTCAAGTACAGGTTTTCAAAGTATTAGCTGAAGATTCTCTGGATTTCTTCAGTGTCCTTTGTTATGTCTTCTATTCATTTCCAATTTTCTTAATTTGTGTGTTCTCTCTCTGCCTTTTTTATTAGTTTGGATAGAGGTTTATCTAACTTGTTGATTTTCTCATAGAACCAACTCTTTGTTACATTGATTCTTTGTATTGTTTTTCTAGTTTCTACTTTGTTAATTTCAGCCCTCAATTTTATTATGACCTGGTATCTACCACTCCAGGGCAGGCAAGTTTGATTATTTGTGTTCTAGAGCTTTCAGTTGTGCTGTTAATCCTCTAGTGTGGCTATTTTCTAGTTTCTTCATGTGTGTACTTAGTGCTATGAACTTTCCTCTTGGTACTGCTTTCAAAGTGTCCCATTAGATTGGGTATGTTGTGTTTTCATTCTCGTTTAATTCTAGAAAGTCTTTAATAACCTTCTTTATTTTTTCTTGATCCAGAAATGGTGCAATTGCACATTGTTCAATTTCAGTGAATTTGGAGGGTTTCTGTGATTTGTGTAATTGTTGAACTCTAAGTTTAAAGCATGGTGGTCTGATAAGATAAAGAGCATTATTCCAATTTTTTCGTACCTATTGAGGTTTACTATGTTGCCAAGTATGTGGTCAGTTTTAGAGAAAGCTCCATGTGGAAAAGAGAAGAAGGTATATTCTTTTTTATTTGGATAAAATGTTCTTTAAATGTCTGTTAAACCCAATTGGGTCATAACTTCTGTTACTTCTTTTGTTTTTATTAAGTTTTTGTCTGTTGGATATGTCTCACATTGAGAATGGGGTGTTGAAATCTCCACTATAAGTGTGTGAGGTTTTATATGCCATTTGAATTTTAGTAATGTTTCCTTTACGAATGTGGGTGCCTTTGTATTTGGGGCATAGCTGTTCCAAATTGAGACTTCATCTTGATGGATTCCTCCCGCAATGAGTAAGAAATTACTTTCTTCATCTTAATTCTAATTTGGTAGATATTAGGATTGGTACACCCACTTGCTTATTGGGTCTATTTGATTAGAAAATCTCTTCCAAACCATTAACTCTAAGATAATATCTGTCTTTGAAGTTGAGGTGTGTTTCGTGTATGCAGCAGAATGACAGTTTCTGTCTTTGTATCAATTCTGTTAGCCTGTTTCTTTTTACAGTTAAGTTGAGACCGTTAATATTGAGGGATATTAATGACTATTGTCATTAACAATTGTTAATTCATGTTTGTTTTGTATTTTTTGTTGTTGGTATTGTGTGTGGATTTTCCCCATATTTCTCTTGGCTGTTGGTAAACTTGGATCATCTATTGCCTATGTTTTTGTGGGTTGGAGTTTTCCTTCAAGAGCTTTCTATAGGGAAGGATCAATTAATAATTATTGTTTAAATCTGGTTTTGTCATGGAATACCTTCGTTTCTCCATCTACAGTGATTGAAAACTTTGCTAGGTATAGAAGTCTGCTCTGGCATAATGGTCTCTTAATGTTGATAGAATATCTATCCAGGACCTTCTGACATTCAGAGTTTCCCTACAGAAATAAAGTGTAATTCTGGCAGGTTTGGCTTTGTAAGTTACTTGGCCTTTTTCCTTTGTGGCTCTTAATGTTCTTTATTAAGATTTATATGATTCTGTATGTTTGGTATTTTGATTATTACATGGCGAGAGCACTTTTTTATGTGGTCTACTCTATTTGCTGCTCTATAAGCTTCTTTACTTTCATTGGCATGTCTTTTTTTAGGTGGGGAAATTTTTCTTTTATGATTTTCTTGAAAATATTTTCTTCACCTTTGAGTTGAGCTTTTTCACCTTCTTCTGTACCTATTATTAGGTTTAGCTTTTTCACAGTGTCACATATTCCCTGGCTATTTTGTGTTAGGAATTTGTTAGACTTAAGATTTTCCTTGGTTGATAGATCTATTTCTCCTAATATGTCTTCTACACCTGAGATTTCTGAGATTCTCATCCATCTCTTGCATTCTGTTGTTATGCTTGCATCTACAATTCCTGATTGTTACCAGCTTCTCTATTTAAGCATTCCCTCAGACTGTTTTTTTGTTTTTTATTTTTTTAACTTATTTTTATTATTTCATCTTTCAAATCTTGCATAAACTTTATCTTTTAGGTATTCTTCTTTCAAAGGAATGCTTATCAGGTAGATTTTCAGGTATACTGGACTGGTTCTCCAGGCACTTTTCTTACAACCCCAATGCTCACTAAAAGTCTTGTTCATTTTACTGATCTTATTAGCAACTAAAGATGATTTGATGGCTCCAACACTGCTTGAACTTTCTCCTTTGCCTCTTTGCTTTCTTGATACCCTGTACATTTTCCACACTTTATGTTCCAGTTGCTGGTCTCTCTTGCTGTAAAGATGGGTTGGAGCTGAGAACTTTCTGTATAGGCCATGCTAATCTAGAATACAGAGTGATCTACATGTCTCTCTCTCTCTCTAAGGTGTTGTAATTAAAGATGTGTGCTCTTATGCCTGACATACTTTTTTTCACTGTCAGTTTTTAAATTATTTTTCTATTCCTTTGATTTTCAATATGGATAGTATTTCATGGCTTACTTGCTCTTCTATGAGTTCACCTCATTTATCTACCTACCTACTTATCTATCTATCTATCTATCTATCTATCTATCTATCTATCTATCATCTCTGCCCTAGCATAGGATCTATTAAGCTCAGACTACCCTTGAACTCCCAATCTTTCTGACTACATGTCTAGTGCCTTGAGGCCTGGGTTTACAAATTTGAAATTTCACACTAAGTTTCTGCTTGTATTCTTTTCTCTATGCTTTAACTTTTGATTGAGAGGCTGTATGGTGACATTTATGTGATTAAATGAGTTAATCTAACTGTTTTATATTACCTTGAGATATTGCTGGGGTAGGAAATTTTGCCATCAGACATGTACATGACTTCAGTGATCACCATATCTTAGACTTGAAAATGAATACTATTTTATTCACTTGCTCCCATTCAGAAATAATGATTAGAAAACAGTTCTCTTAGAAAAAAGGTAGATTTTTTATAATCAGCTACCAATCTTTAAATGAGATAAGCCTATTAATTCTAAAACATAGAAATGTACGTATTGAATGAAGACTCTGTTCTATTACACAGAAGCTGTTTGAAGAGCCAGCAAAGGAGAAAGACAAAATGGAATTTGGAAACAACACTAATTCAATGGAGAGACTACAGTTTAATCTTTAAAGTCTTTTCTAATTTAAGCTATAGGACCAGAACATGTGGGGTGTACTGGTATTCCATAAGTAACCACAAAATATGTATTTTTTCATTATTTTTATTTTCATAATTTTAGTTGTTTGTCATTTCTTTATCACCAGAAAAACTGTACTCATATAAATAATATTAGGATATATTTAGGTCACTCCTAATGTTGAATGTTGACAAGAGTGTAGTTATGCATCCTTGGTGTAGAAATTATTACAATAATTTTCAGTGAATGAGGATGCAGTTCAATGTTAGAGCTAGGTTCAATACCCAGAATTACCAGACAACAATTCTAGAAACAAATATGGATTTATAACTTAAATGTACTATAAATTTAGATATATGGATAAGATATCTTGAGTGACTTCTCTTAGATTAGTACTCTATTCAAATTTAAAATGTATTACTTTATAATTGTCATTGATGCCTAATAATAATAGAAATCTCATATTTTTACCAATATGTATTAACTAGGAGTATTTTACAGCCATTAAATACACCATTGTGTTTCTAACTGAGGCAATACAATAAAAAATAAAAGTGATATTATAGCCATGTCTTACTTTTAACAAAACCTGCAGTTTATTGCACTGCTTTTATCATCACAAGTAAACTCTCTAGAAAATGTGATATATTTTCAAGGAATCAAATCCAAAGATACAAATTTAACATTCCGGTGCCAATTGAAAATTGTTTACATATATCATAAAATAAATAAAATAACAAATCACCACCTCCCTAAACCCTCACATGCTTGATTTCAACAAGACAAGTTTGAAGGTTTATTTATGTTCTCTTTTTTATATTAAACTGTGGACAGGGATGGCAAGAAACTGGAAGAGGCTCAGAAGTAATTGAGTACATCTTAAAAATGTTAGAATTAGTTCATTTAATCAAAAGTTTTCAAATTCTGTCTTCAAAATAGTCTCTTAATTTTAAATTTCAGACACAAGATGGCACTATTAGTAGTGATTTTAATTTAATCCATAGATTAATAACAATTTCAAGATCTGAGTGTATTCAAAGAAAGTATCTAAATATATAAAGATATAAAATGATACATGTGTGTACATGCAGACAGCCACGGTTGATTAATATTAATATCTGGATGAATACTCAAAAATTCATTTAACCCACAGTCTACTTGACATCAACATGACAGAATGAGATTTTAAAAAAAAATGTTTCTATGAGAAAATTTCCATGTTAGGCAGTCTGTTGGGTTATATTTGCAAAAAATTATGGATGATAAAGATTGATAACAGTATGATTTCAGCACAAATAGCACACCATAAACAAGATATATCAACTTTATGGGATGTGAAGAAAGGTATTCAAATGTGGAAAAATAAATAAAGGCATTTGCCATTAAGTTACAAGGAACATTGATGGCATGAAAGAAATGTTCAAAAAATAAAAATCTAAGGTTTAGAAAAATTGAAAGTTTTAGAAAAAAAATAAAGTCACAGATAGTACAAAAACCTGATCTCTGAAGCATTTGTATTGAAGTCATCTCACACCTTCTGCCATTTCTAGAAACATTACACATAAATTGAGTGATAACCAAACCATTTGATGGCTAAGCCTATAATTGGATTTAGTCAAATAATCACTTTTTTCTATGAAATATAACTTTCTTATACTTTGATTTTAATGGTTAAATAGTACAATCATTAAATTCAATTCTCATCTGTAGCATCTGTTTTCCGCCAGCCCACCCGCCACTGGTCTGGCATGCCAGCCCCAAATAACACTCTGAGACTCTGTATTTGATACAATCCTGTTGGCCAGTTACCATTATTATTTATGGGCTAGCTCTGTCTTAATTATTAACCCATTTGTACTTATCTAAGTATTTCCACATGATCATCTTATCCGGGAGCCGCCGGAATGTGGATGTTCTCAAGACTGATATTTTAATAATGATTATATCTAATAAACAAGTTTATAAGACTTATACTTTCACATTTATTCAGGACCATCATAGCGCTTCACTTCAGATAATTACATATTATAATTTCTTTTCTGCATCTCAGCAAACTCATCTGTGGTCAGAGTGAGAATGTTTTTTGAAAGATTCCACTGTAAACTGCTCTGATATGAGTACTAATTACAAGCTTTCTTATTATTCAGTAGTTGTCACTCACCAGACCCTATTTAAATCATTGTGAATTAACAAGTGATGGAGTTGAGGCATGCACAGTTCCTGCTTCAGTAGATACTGGCTGAACACACAGTATTTCCTGGTGATGTTTTCTGTTCTATTGGAGAAATACAGATGATATGCAAGAATAAGATATTGTCCTTATTTTGTTTTCTAATAAACCGGATGTTATCAAAGCAAAGAAATACAGATACAATAAATGGCAACATTGGAACTGAGGAGACAGTGGCATATATGTTGTATATACTGACATAACTGTTGTTCTTACTGTAATCTGTAAAACTCTCCCATGTACCTGTGACAGATCCTATAAGAAATTTCATGCGCAGCCATGTGTTTTTCCCTAATTTTCACCTCTACTCCACTATTTGGTGATTCTCTACATCTCATTCAAACCACCTGTTGCCTTCTGCTGTCAGCATATAGTATTGATGAGCAAATATCCACTGTCAGGACACAGCTTTCAATCAAGATGAACTATTCCTCACTACCACTCCTGGTCTGTCATTGCTTAGTAGAAAGCATGTCCTAAACTTCTTTAGAAATTGATGTATGATAAAGTACCAAAGACATTTCTAGACTCCTTAGTAAGATATAGCCACAAAAGAAAGCAAAGTGACCTTTCTACCCTTCTCTGCCTTGCTTTTTTTCTCAACATCAATCCTGGACAGCTTGTACTCCCTGTTTGGGAGTGATCCTATTGAAAAACAGCCCTTCAAAAGGCAGGAGCATGAATAGAACATTCCATGCAGAAGATGGAAAGTTAGGGCCTTGGGACTCCTTCTTGTTTCTCCCTATTCTGCAGGTGCATTTATTATATTCCTCCCATCTCTGCAGGTTCCTCAGGTGTGAGGTAGGATAGCAAAATAACTAAGATAGTGCTTATAGCTTAGTAGATATATCTGGAAATATATAGTTCTTCACCTTGACTGAAGTATTCTATATTTCACAAAGTATGAACCATTTATAAGTTAACAGAAAATATGGTTCATATGATACTGACAACTGTAGTTAGTGTAGTTAGTTTTATGTGTGTGTGTGTGTGTGTGTGAGAGAGAGAGAGAGACAGAAATATTAAACATAAGTAAAACAAATTTTACTTCAGAAATTAAAAGGCAAAACAAAACCCTATAGACAGAGTTAATAAAGCTTAAAAATCACTATATCCTACAACTAAATTTGAATAAATAAATAAATAAATGTAAAATATTTTTCTCTAGAACATAATGACAAGGCACCTAACAAACCTAAGAGGATTTTTAAAAAGAAAAATATACACATAGTAAACATACATCATGATCTATAACTATAGCTACAAAGGACATTAATGAAATTATGAGATTTTTATTGGCATAAATATAAATATAAATATGAAATATGTGATTGATAATTTTGTAGCATATGCATTATTTAAATGGAAACTGTTTTGCAAAAATCTTGAGTATTTTTTAAATATATCATAAAAGTTCTATAACAAAGACTGTTTTGTAACTTTTTAAATCTTCTTTTAACTTCCATTTAATTCTGTACTGTTCTTTGGTCAAAGCCTCACTCCTATTTTTATCTCTTATCCCACTCATTTTACACACACACACACACACACACACAGAAACACATAAATAAAATATTGGTAGCCTAATAAGAGAAACAAGGACATAAACAGCTTTATTTTGAAGAGTAATTTTCCATTATTAATATATATATATATATATATATATATATATGCCTGTATGTATATGCAGCCATGTAGAAAATGAAAACATGAGTGTATAAGCAAATTAGAAAAGAAAAGAAAACCTAAGTCAGGAAAATTCAGAATAACATAATAGCTAATGGTGAGGCAGAATATGAATGATCCTGTAGATGTGGTTAGTAGAATGTTGGTCATCAGAGGTAGGGAAGTAAAGCTGGGGTGGATGTATGAAGAAATAGTGGCCAAAGGTACTAAGTTACTGTCCTGCAGCATAGAAGAGGGTTTATACACAATGAGCTACTAATGTACTAAAGCAAAGAACAGAAGGCTTCTTAAATGTTTTATTCATGAAAAAATAAAAGATGCTTACTGAGATGCCCTATTTACTTTTCTATTGTGGTGATAACACAACAATCATGGCCAAAGCAATTCATTGAAGAATATTTTTGCCTGGGGATTACAGTTTCAGAGTGCTACAATCAATGGCCATCATGAATGGGAGGATGGCAGCAGACAAGTAAGCATGGCCCTAGAGCAGTAGCTGAGAGTTCGTGTATTGAGATACAATCTCAAGGACAAACTTTTGGGGTGGTGAGAACCTAATGGTACACATTTCCAACAAGACCACAGCTTCTAATTCTCCTTCAACAGTTCCACCAACCGAGGACCAAGTTTTCAGATATAAGAGCCTATGGAGTCATTATTATCCAACCATATAGGAAATAAGAAGTCTGTTGTTTCTCTGAGATAGTTTATCAACGGGCAGGGAGGATAATGTTCACCATTGTCATCCTCCTGCCTCAGCTTCAAGAATGCTGGCATTATAGACTTGAATTATTACAGCTGGAAAGGTGATAGATACATTTATCAAGCTTTAAGTATTAAAAAGTACATATGCATGCCATAATATTGCAACATCTCATAAAATAATTCTTATGTTGTATATATTAAAATAAATTTGATGTAAAATTTGAAAACTAATGAAACATGTTTACAGTGTCATAAAATTCACAAAAAGGTTTAAATATAGATTATGCTAGTATCAGTAAAAATCTGGGACATGTCTATTTTCATATGATATTAAAGGAAATATAAATTTATTATATTTATTTTTCCTGAATTAAAAACTTTAATTTCAATCCTCTTAGTTGACCTTATAAATGCACATTGGTTTGAGTGTCTCTGTACTGCTTTGTATCAATGGTGGAAAAATCTTAGGAAGATTAAACACTGCTCCATTGACAAATTGCAGGTGTGTGATGTCCATTCATGGGAATAGCAACACATTTCTGAAAAGACACGTTAATAGAGTAAGCTCCAGCAATACTAGTATATTATGTTGTCACAATATAAAATCATAATTGCTTTTGATCAGATTCATTGACGAGTACATGCATAGTCCATGCAAGTCTTTCTATAACATGATTAAGCTAATATATTTAAATCATCAAAGCTTGAAATTTAGGCATCATGGTGTATGGAATAGTTATCACTAAAGGATATAATTACAAAGAAGAGAATAGAATTTTGTTTTCTGCTTCACATATCTAAAAATAGTGACAGCCTAGAAAGTAGGTTTTGAAATGTTTTGCATTGTTTATTTATATGTTTTAATTAATAGAAATATTTTAGGAAGTGGGGAAACAAATAAATCAGTAAATGTTTAATACAAAATCATGAGATCCCTATCACACATAAAAGCTAGTTGTTTCACATATTTCAGTCTGAAGCCAAAAAAAGAGAAACAGCTGGTTCCATGGGGCTCACTGCCCAGATGAGCTTCAGGTTTGGTGAGGGATCTTGTTTCCAAAACAAATGTAGAGAGCAGGTGAGGAAGACAGCAAATCTCAACCTCTAGTCTCCATGTCCAAACACTCTCTCTCTCTCTCTCTCTCTCTCTCTCTCTCTCTCTCTCTCTCTCTCTCTCTCTCTCTCTCTCTCTTACACACACACACACACACACACACACACGAACTCAAGTATAATTACCATAATGATTAAAGAATGAAACGTTTTAAAGGATCAAGACATGGTATTTAAGTGTTACCATAAAGTGGTGGAATCCAATTCTTTTGATGACTATCATGTGTTCAAAGGAGAATGGATTGCTAAAGGGGGATTTGTATTTTTTGCCTACTAGGAGCAAAACTAAGAAAATGATTCTTTTAATATTATGCTATTTATTATGATAATCACAGGTAGACTATTTCTGGGACAGCTGTTCTCTTAATTTTTGTTTGGATAAGATCTCACATTGCCTATGTTTGCATCAAACCCAGTATATAGTTTTAAGTGACTTTGAACTCTGATCTTCCTAAATTCAGCTCCTGAGTCCTAGAATGACAGCTTTGACATCACTATGTCTGGCTCAATTTAGTTTACATCTGGCCCAACCCCTTAAAGGCAGTATCCATTTTCCTGAAGCATCTAGGCATTATCTCATGTGGTATCCTTAAACTGAGATGTGACATATTCTGGTTTGTGCAATAAGCTTAGAGTTTCTGACCAGTATACTTAGAAAATAACTTAGGCTAGAACAGACAATACCCTATTGTTTTATAAAGTTAGGTATATGCATATTTACACTAAATGCAAATCTGATATTAATCTCAACCTATATTTGTGACAACCAGTCATGTCACCGTGTGCCTATATAACTCGTGTAACTTCTAAATGTGTTTAAGTAGAGTCAAAGACAACTTCTTATCAGCAAGTAGGACTTCCCATTTCTATCCTTACAGCTAAGGGTTTTCAGATGTTGAGGGCTGTTTTCCTTTCTGTGATGACTACTTTAGAGCTGCACACATGTTTTTATGTATTTAGATGTTACACATTTCTAAGTAATATTCATGGTGATGTGTCTGTCGTCAGCAGCAAGAGATAAATATTTTCTAGTAAAACAATCATGACCACATTACAAAATGTTGCACAAGTTCAATAGACTTGTAAATAAGGTGAGAAACTTCTAAGACATCTCTCCTTCAGTGGTTAGTGCAGATGTGTCCCCGATGGCCACTCTCATTTTTCTGGGAGATGTCAGTTGGAAGCTTTGCAATAAGCAGTTGTGAGTCACAACTGTAATTAGCAAGTGATGCCTTGGCAGAACTAATTGACATTTAACTGAGAGCAGGAAGAGGTCTTTGACTAGAATACGTGAAGATAATAACTCAGGGCTATCTACTGGCCAATTTTCTTTTCAAGAAGAGACTCCAATCAAGGTATCTCAATGCTGGAGTTTTAATGTCAAGATAAACATGAAATGTAACAAGAGCAATGACAATATCTCTAAGAAGCAAAGAAACAGGAATATTACAGCAACACACTATTGAGAATAATGCTCTGCCTGCTGTGTACTGACTTGGATTCCTCTGGGTATATACACAGCAGTGAGAAAAATTGGTCAAAATGTCATAATTCTTAGCCAACAGGGAAGAGCAAACTGAAATTACACTGAGGTTCCATTTTATCCCTGTCAGAATGGCAATCGTTTGGATAAAGGATTGGTGCTGGTAAAAACGTGGAAAAGAAACCTTTCATTCCTTTTGATGGGAATCTAAGTTATTTTTCTGGCCACTCACTTTGGTTACTGGTATGGAGGTACATAAAAATAAAATGTTATAATAAGTGCATCAAGCCTACGTATGAAGCAAACTTGAACATAAAATGTATCATGGGCCCAGTAACCAAAGCTCCACAGAACAGAATGAATGAATGAATGAATGAATGAATGAATGAATGAAAATAAATGCAACATTGCAAAGCATCCTAACAAAAGGCAAGATTATTAGTTCACTCATTTCATTAACCTAATGCTTTAGAAGAGGTGACCAACAATAACACACACACACACACACACACACACACACACACACACACCTGTTTTCACAGAAGCACATGAACTCCTTTCTTCCTCTCCTCCATATGTTCTTCCTTTCTGCCTATGTCACTTCCTTCATGACTGTCTTCCTTTCTGCATTTCAGACTTTAAATCCAGTTGTAATCACTTAAGCTACGGCAAGCATTGACACAGCTAAAAATTTCTGGCACTCATTCAGACATTTTGAAACTTGTAAAATCATTAAGATCCTATATAAATAACATTCTCTAGTGGAAAAATTCCCCAAAAGATATTGTCCCTTCAACTAAACCTTCTACAAAGTTGACTGGCTAAGACCTTATTCACTATGTAGAGTTGGAAATGTTGTCAGGCCAAAGCATAATTACATGTTGTCCTGGATTATCTTTGGCCCCTTAAATAACAATTTCTTCTTCATTTCTCTGTATGTGACTGAATAGTATACAAACATTTGGAATATATTTACTTAACAAAATCCTAGTTTCTATGAACAAAAAAGCTATGGGTGTCATCTGGTAGCACCTGACACTTGATGCTGAGATTTCTCAGCTTTACTGTTATCATCTACTTAATATTTCCACAGATCTCCTCCTAAGTACCTTGCTATATAACTTTCTATGTTCCATTACTATGGAAGTGTTACTATGTTGTACATATAAGATACTATGTTGTACTTATAGGTTGCACATATACTTATGTGAACTCATGTCCTCTGCCCCAGCATTCCATGCCAATCATTGTGTAGCTGTATCACTCCCAGGTTCACAGACAAACTAATAATGACCTTATCTCCCATAGATAAGTCAGACACTTCTCTGTAAACAGTGAGTTATCAGGGACCTATTTATTTGCTTGGTTTGTGTTTTTCACATGGTTACAAATGATTGGTGCTAGATTTCAATATTTTTAAATGGCTACAAATGCAGTATTTTTTACCTATTGTTAGAGCAATGAATTATGGTTTTATACAGCCAAAGAATCATGCCTATTGAATTCTCTATTCTCTTCTTCCCAACTATATAATTAAGTTCCATAAAATGACTTAGCAAGAAGGTGTCCTTGGGTTCTTTACTTATTTTTCTTTTGCCATAACCAGAAACATTTCAACTATATGAATTAAAACAAATAATGGTAAAGGAAGGAGGTTCAGAAAATCAAGGGGAACAGGAATAGTATGATGTTAAAAGACATACTATACTATCTATAGTATAGACATACTATACTATACTATAGGCATACTATAAAAGACATACTATATATGCTTCATTGTATTCCTTTCATTCAGAAAACTCTCTTTAGAGTTGTTTATCACCCTATATCCCTCTGTATGTGAAGTCAGAAGTGTTCATAAACAGAGGCATAGCCACATAAGATAGGTTAATACCTGCCCTTCTCTATGGAGAAACAAAGATGGCCTTGCTAACTGGATAGCTGATCATATTATAAAAAATCACAAGGGAGACTACTCCTGAGAGTAGGGAGATGAGGCAAAGTCCTTCTGTTCTTGTATTTTCTCTTTCATCTTTAAGTTAATTTTAAAACCAAATTTTCCACTTGGAAAGGATAAACTTTTAGTTGAAATAAATAACAAATTTGGAGCTTTAGCCACCTGATGTTCTTTGAAATGTCAATTTCAAGGTAGAAAATTATTGTTGGATAGGACTAAATTTCAACTGCACCATTATAAATTGTGCATGCAGATGGGCAATTAGACCTGTGATTGGTAATGGCAGCCTAAGTGAACCCTTCCAAGAGGGGCTTCTAAGCTGATTTTGAATGTTGAATTGTAGAAACCCTTCTAGATTTCCTTGGCTTTTAAAAAAGCTTTGAATGACATGACCACCCTTAACACCCAAAAGAGAACACATCTATCAGTCACCTCACAGCAAAGTATAGGTCCTAGAGGAACTGAAAGCAGCTGATGAGAAGAATAAAAGTGGATAAAAGAGATGTTTTGCATAGAGTGTAACATTTGTTTGTGAAAGCAATAAATCATATAAATAAATAGAAAACAGAGTCATCACTAAATCATTTATTCATCCAGAAATATTATACTTAATATCTTTCCTTATCATTTAGATTTTATTAGTATATTAATGAACAACTGTTTTTATGATTTGTGTGTTTATGTATGTGTCCATGTATGAATGAGAGTGTATGTTATTGGTGTGCATGTAGAGGTGAACTTCCCTAACTATTGTTCATTTCTACTCTACTGTAGCATGCACCACACTGTATTAATCACTTCTAGATTATATAATTACTCAGGAAAAGTATATTATCTCTACTATTTCACTTTGCTTTTATTAATGTCTATTATGATTAAAGAAATCCATTATACATGATGGGTATAATGGACAGGGGTAAAAAGTAATGATATAAAAATGAAAAACATATTTGGGAAATTTTAGCCCAAAAAATAAAAAATATATCCTAAGTACTGTCAAGTCTTGTCACTGTGGTGACTACATTTCTGTATCAGGTCCACATTACTAAATCAGAAAATTGTTCCTAGGAGAACTGCAAGTTCATGTTCCTGTGAGAATCCAGAAAGTCAACAGAGCTCTATAATGTTTGTAGTTCTGTTAAATGGTACTTTATTAGTGTTTGTCTTTGGTTCATTAACATTGATTCTCTGTTACAGCAATGTGAGGTTGATACACATGCTTTCTCACAAGTCATATGGAGCTCTTTCACCAGGTGGGCATGTTAAACAGTAAAATCTTAGGCAAAAGCAAGCAAACAAAAGAAACATTCCATAAACATAATTCACACAAACCAGGAACTTACTTTTAATTCAAGTTCTAGAGCAGGTAGAAGGTTGCTGTCTTGTTCCTTTACTTGTGAACATATATATATGAACCCTTTTTGTTGTTATTTTCATTTTTGCTTATTTGTTTTTTGTTATTTTGCCACAGTGCACATGTTTACATTCAATAATGATAGTTTAAGAGACATAAGCTTCTATTCCAAAGCATATATACATTTTATCAATTGCAAACTTGCAAAATGTAATCTGAATTTAATGAGGATTCAATGTATTTGTTGTTACTGAAGAAGACATGACCACAGCTGTAATCAAAGCATAATAAACATAGGAATGCTCAGAGAAAGTGATAAATGATTTTTATCACTTTATAACTCTAACCCAATAAGGTTTCATGTGAAGGTGTCTCTGTTATACTTGCATGGATAAGTGAGTTTTATTTCATTTATTCTTTTTTTCTTTTCTTTTTGTGTTCCAGGATACATAGATTATCTTCAAATCTGTGTACCTGAGAAAGACTTTCCATTTCTGATCTTCTTGCCTCCATATCCCAAGTGCTGAGGTTATAATCAAGCACCACTGTTACGAGAACTTTCCCACCAGCCTGGTCCCAGAACCATATTAGCCCCAATATAACACACAGAGACTCTATTACTTATAAAGCTGTTGGCCAATAGCTAGAGCTTTTGTTTTTTGGCTAGCTCTTTCTTAAATATTCACCCATTTCTGTCAATCTAAGTGTTTCCACGTGGTCTTAACTTACCTGAGAAAGGGTCCAGACATCATCTTTCACATCCTGTATCTTGACTCCTCTCTACTACACCTCCCATAATCCCTCTTGTCTCCTAGTCCCTCCTATCTTGCCTTCCTATTTTCCAAAAGTACTTTATTTATTAACCAATAAGAGAAACATATTTACAGAATGACATCTCCCGTCACACCACCTTGCCTACTTTCGGTTGGCAATAATATTCAAATTGAGAAATTTATGCACAGACAGCATTCTGCCAACTGGGCGCCAGCTCCAACCTAAGATTTCCCAAGCAGAATTTAATAATTAAGAACAATCCTGGTAGAGGCACAACATGGAGGGAATGAGTAAATGCATCACAGTATTACTTACTGGGCTATGACTATCCCTACAAAACACATATGTTCACATACTAACTACCAACAATATGATATAGGGGAAGGGACCTTCAGACAGTGAGAAAGCCAAAAGAGCCAAATTCTCATGAAAGAAATTTCTTTGTGAAAAAAAGACTTGGACAGTGTCAACAAAGTGACTCAGTGAGTAGCAGTGCATGCTGCATAGGCTGGCAGCTTGGGATTTTTCTGAAGAAACACCATAAAGTTTTAATGAGAGAAAAGAATCTGAAGACTGAAGACTTGTCCTGAGACTTCCATATGTGCATTGTTCCCCACACACATTGTATGTACAATAATTCTAAAAAAACAAAGTGATATTCTAGAAGGGTTTTCCACCTTCCGCCATGCCCTATAAAAAAAAAATGACAAAACACTATGAACCAGAAATAAGTGTTCTTCTAACATCAGATCTGCTGACATCGGGATGTTGGTCTCTGAAGGCTCCATTGATAGGAAATGCATTTTTGTCCCCAAAAGGCTCCTATGTTGTATTAAGGCAAGCAATGTACCAATGCTTTGACATATTCTGCTAGAGAACAGTTGCAATAGGACATCTATAGAGAAGACTTCAGCAACAAAAAACAGTGAAACAAACAATAGCAAAGTTAAAAGCTATATATTACATAAAAGGGAAAGGGGATCCTAGAGAACTTAACAATAACCACAAAGCAATAATGATGAGATAGACGCAGGAATGATGTCCATATTTTATAATATTTTTTGATGCCACATGCCATTTTACCGTGGATTGAACAGCTCCAAGCAGCAGGTGTTAGTATTATAGTCCTGAAAATCCTGAAGCCGAGATGTCCGTAGGCTGCAGACAGGTGTGTGCTAGGTTATTTTCCTTTCTGAAGCTCAATAATGTCTCCGGAGATTGTGAGGTGTTGACAGAATGCATTTCCTTTAATGTGTAGTATTGAAGAACCGATTTTCCTAGTTGCTGTCAGCCTAGGCTCATTTGGAATCTATATTCTGACCATGTGTTCCTCTCAGGGACTTCATTCTCACATTTTAAACAGCAAGAGAATAGTATTCTAAAGTTTCCCCCTTCAAGTAGAGTCTGCCTTTTATAGAATCCACATGATTAGATCAGGGTCATCTTTATTTTAGTTAACTTTATTTTTGTTAAGGAACTACCCTTATATATGAGAAAACAAAAGAAAACCAAAAGGCTACTTGTGTCATGGTCATGCCACCAATATTATCTAATGTTCCATCTATATTCAAGCAAAGAGAAATATAAGAAACAATAGTCGTCAAGCTGTGTTCAACTGCTACCTGCTAAAGGATCCATACACATTTCTTAAGAGTCTACCTTTAGTCTTTGAATTGAATTACTAATCACTTAAAAGTTCTTCAGAATCATCAGTTTGGATTTTTGTGCTTCCAAATGTGCAACTGCACAAAGAAGAAATTTGTGTTAATAGTTGTAAAGTCAGTTCCATATAAACTATTGATCTTCACTGGAAGGATAGACAGGGCAGGTGAACATGGGGGGAAAATGTGTTCATAGACATATGAGAAGGGGCCAGCAGAAAGGGAGGGAATAGAGGACACAGTGGTGTGGGATTAGCAGATTAGCAGTAGGAGGTTGACAGGAAGGTTTGAGAGAATCTTGCTTATTACTGAAGGAATCGCCCATCTATGTACATATATTTTTTTCATAAGGAAATTAGCTGTATTTATGCTTGTTTTAGAATTAGAGCAATATAGTGGTGTCTTGCCTTGTTGTTTGACAACAGGACATGAGTTAAATATATATGGAAATATACTATTCATTCAGAAATTCCTTCCATATGATAATATTATAGGCAAGTCTGTGGGGTACTGTCATGATTAGAGATTGAAATGGGAGAGGCCAACTCACTCTGGATGATGCTGTTACTGGTCTGATGGTCCTGTTCATGTACAAAAACAGACTAAGAAAGCCTTGAAGAGTGAAGTAAATAAGCACTAATTCCTCCATGGCTTCTATTTCAGTTCCTGCCTCCAGGTTCCTGCTTTGAGTTCTTGCCTTGACTTTTCCAATTGTACAGTTAGCTGATAGAATAAATTGAAATAAAACCTTTCCTCTCCAAGCTGCTTATAATCAGTGTTTTATCATAGCAAGAGAATCCTAAAGTTAAACAATGGGCTTATAATTACTGTTATTTTGTTCCATTTTATTGAGATTGTACTTAATCATGGCTCCAAGTTTGATAGTAGGATAGATCACAGCAGCATTACACACTGTACTTATTTTTCTCTTGCAATAGAACATGTACACATTTTCTCCTGCTTGCTTTTTCTACATACCTACCATATTTCAGGCTCCACCTTTCTGTCTGTATCCCTGTTCATATGTCATCTTTCTGTCTATCTATCACATATTTTTAATCCACATATTGATCTGTAATATTCTATTAAATTCTGATCTATTATATATCTTCCTATTTTTCACCTATCACCTTTCTGCCTGTCTATATCTATCTATATCATTAATTTCTCTGTCATCTTTCTAATGTTATCTACTAGTTTTGTACTGGTTATTTCTCACCTATGAACCCATCATTCCATTATTGACCTACAACTGATTTACTATTACTGATCTATTAACTATTTTATCTATAATCTGTATGTCATCTGCTCTTGCTCCACTTGGAGTTTTATTCCCATTCAGAAAAAGTATTTAAATTAGATGAAGGGACTTCCTTCAACTAA
Source organism: Cricetiscus sungorus (assembly GCA_030556225.1). Taxonomy (NCBI): domain Eukaryota; kingdom Metazoa; phylum Chordata; class Mammalia; order Rodentia; family Cricetidae; genus Cricetiscus; species Cricetiscus sungorus. Next base: position 57,674,286 of record JANBXA010000007.1, read on the forward strand.
AACCTTCAACTATTGCACTGATGATAAAATCTAAATACTTTCCCTTCAATTTGATGTTGCCACATTATAATACTTACTACTTGCCTACCTCTCTTGTTTTATCAGATGTCATCCTCCTTCCATCTCCTTCTGCCTTAGTTACACTGACTTCCTTAATTTCTTAATGATGCTAAGGTTACTACAGCTGTAATTGGTCCACACACACTACTTTCTATGACATGGATAGGTGCTTTATTTAGTTCAGATCATAGCAAATGCTTGCCCAGTGTATAACTCCAACAGTGCAATTTCATATAATCACAAGGTCACTTTCTGTCACATCATTTTACTTTAATTCTCTAACTAGTACTTCACACAATTGAAACATGACTAGTTCATTTATTTTCTGTTATCTGTCCTCTCACTCTTCCCCTGGATAGTTCATGGGCTTCTCAAGGACAGCCAGTGTGCACTTCCAGATAACCAGCGTGTCACCAATAATTAGATAAGGGCCAAGAGTACAGAAGATGCTTTAACATTACTCATGAATAAATGAACCATTAAGAGTTTAGGATATAATGGGAAGTGTATTTGTTAGTAAGATTATTTAGCACAACATGTCAGGGAAATAATCAGAAAAGACTGGAATTCATATCACAACTACTGAAGAGAAGCAACAAAGCAGAAAAAAACTGAACAAACAATAACAACAAAAATAATTTAAACATTACTTTTGACTTAAATACAAGGCTTGACTTTATGTTTGGGAAAGCTTGTTGTTCACCTTGGGCAAAAGACAAGGGATGTCTCTCAGGACTTATAGTACAAAAACAAAACTGTCAATTTGATAAATAAAAATTATTTTTTTATTATTATCTTTTTCAGATGTGAAATCCGAGGCTCAGTCCAATTAAATAATGCCTGGGTTGTTGCCATACAGCTGGTGTTTTAAATCACTTGTGTTTAGCTTTGGGGATTTATTTAGCTCTGAGATCCAGAACTTTATAAACAGTCTGCTCTGTACCTTTCTATATGGTACCTGTTCCTCTAATCATAATCTTAGATTCTTAGCATCTTTTCTAATTCAGAAGAAGAGAAAGCTAAGAGTCCATATCGAGTAGAATTTCTGATTATAAAGCTTTGCAAGATAATGGTGCAGCTTTATTTTTCTTTAATTTTCTTTTTTCTTTATAAGAAATAAAATAACAGAAAGAGTTCCAAGCAGAGATAATGGCTATAGACTTGTCTTTTTTCATTTTCCCTGAAAATTTATTCAGTTCAAAATGAACTTTGTTTTCCTTTATTGGAGCATATTCTTTTTTCAGTCTTTACCCTTTCATGTGTTAAATACTTTCTAATGATTTGTAAGGTTGATATTTAAACAACACTTACAATGCTTAATCACACAGTTCACTCTTTTGAAACATCACCTTCTTTTTTCTGTTTCAAATACCTTTATTTGGATGTCAAATTATATGACCAACACCATGGTTAATTCAGCAGCAAGCAATGATTATATCATGTATACCTATTTTATTCTGATTCAGCAAAAATCTGCTTCTCACTTCTTTCAATTGTGTGTGTGTTTATGTGTGTGCATTTATCCTTCATTTGTTATTTTGAGTTCCAATCATGAGTTTCATTTTAAAAGCAATTCAATTCCAGACATATAAAAGTCACTGTGACTGACATTAACAAAAGCTGTTTGGGACTTTGGATGAGAAATTGTTTAGAAATAATCTTTCAGGGTATAAGGGTATTATGTTATTTTAAAACAAATGACATTTCATTGGAAACATAGAAAAGTATGCATGATTATATGGTTCATGTGCTTCAAGTACACATATATAAATGGGTGTACATGCATATGTGTATATGTGCATGTAGATGCTAGAGGACAACCCAGAGTGTCAGTCATCAGGCAGAATCCACATTCTAATTTGAGACAGGTTCTCTTACTTTCTGGAATACACCAAGTAGGCTAGACTATCTAGCCAGTGAACCCCAGTCATTCTCCTGTTTCTACCTTACTAGAATTCTATAATTCTAGAATTATAAGCACATAACACCATGCCATCTCTTTTTACATGTGTTTTGAAGCTCATACTCACATGCTCATGCTAGATCTCATTTCACAGACCTTTTTTGTGTATAGGGGTATATGGAACATACATACGAATGTATGGTTTTGTTTACTTGTTTTCTTGCATGATAAAACCATAGCAGAACATCAGGTATCTTCTGTTATTGTTTTCTGTCTTCTTGCATTGAGACAGGGTCTATCACTAAGCTGTTTCAGCTAACTGGCCAGTAAGTTCTCCAAATATGCATGTTCATGCCTGCCAGGGTTGGGATTATAAGCATGTGCAGTCAAGTCCAGCTTTGGACATGAATTTGGAGGAATTCTAACTCAGGCCATCATTCTTATGTTATGGATCTAACTTTGCTTCATAAATTCCTGAAGCAGGTACATATCTTCTTGAAGCTTCATATAGGCACAGATCTCCTTCCAAATGATTAACAATGATACTTGCACAAATGACAATAACTTACTCTAGATATTGTCCTTTGTCTGTTACAGGTGAGCAATTCAGAGATGTGAGGCAACCTCTGATAGTAGCATTAACTCAGGGTCCAAACAACCAAATTGGAACTTCTGACTAACTGCAATTGAGCAGTGTACTGATTTGACTGACTGCAGTGTATTGTGTTACCTGACCCTGGCCTGCTCAATGTTTTTTTCTTTTATTTAAAAGAAAATTATTTCTTTCTTTTATTTATTTTCTTTTATTTTCTTTCTTCTATTTATTTTTTTATTACAGGAGTAGTAGAGCAATTCAAAGGCTATGTCTACGTAAGTTTATCTAACAATATCAGAGTTCTGGAAGAACAATTAGAAAATAAACCCATGTTAGACTAAGACAGTATCATTTCAGCTTGGCAGTTTCCCTGTTTCATCATGGTGACTTCCCAGGTTCTATATCATGTTAAGAGTTTCAATGAGTCAAGAAGGAGAATGATTTCAAATGTACACAATGCACCAAGAATTGTGATAAACATTTGTGTTAAAGCAGATATAACAGGACTAACAACTGGTTTGTTTTAATCATTGCTGAGGTACTGGGTGTTATCCAAGTGATGACCAGGGACATGAACATCTAAGACAATAGGTATCTGCCCTCCAGGAAATTTGTGAACTAAGACTTCACCATAGGCCTTCCCTTTTTCAGGAAACAAAAATAGAAATCAGGCTGGGTTCTAGAGAACAAATATTTTATGGAACAGGGTCTAGGAAGAGCTCACACTAAAACATTTAATTTCAAGAAAAGCTGGAGAGCATGGTGTGGCAAAGATCCAAAGTAAATTCACTAAAAATAATCCAATTAGGAGTATGAATAGCACAATGCTATGTATGACATACTTAATATTATTAAAATTGCTCTCTCTTGATCAAGGTCTTAAAAAATAACTTTGTTCATTTTGGGAATGGTTATCTTTTATATTTTTGAATAATGACTATATTCTAGGCTACTTTTCCAGAGTCTTTTGAGCAACAAAGAGGGAGTTTTACAAAATATGTTAAAGTATTATTAAATCAAGGATTACCAAAAACTCTTGAGTTAAAAATCTAGTGTTTGTATACATTAATGGATGTATTGTATAGTATAGAAAATTGCTGAAACAAGGAAGTAAATTTTTAATACCATTCCTTTTTTAGGGGCTCACAATATGTGTATAAACTGAGGGTATGACCACTATAAAGTATCATTGAGGGAAAAGTTTTCTTTGTAGATATGTGTAGCACAAAATATTAAAACACCCAGGTAGATATGAGAAAGAGTATAGATATTTGGTAGAGTTCAAAGTGGAGAGATAATGTACTAAACTAATTATGACTAGCATGCATGACCAGGCCATGAGATAAAGAGTTGGGGAGAGAGGAAGACAAAGACAAGAAGAGTTTGGGGAAAAGCGACCAAGAGAAAGGGTCAAGAAACAGTTGGCCTAGAGAGGAAGATTAATGAGAGAAAGGGAAACAAGTGAGCTTATGGCCCAAATTGCAGGGTCATATGGGAAATGAGAGGCTGGAGAAAGGAAAGCCCATGAGCAAAAGAAGTTTAGGGTAAGGGGCTGGGTGAGAAAAGCCACAGGTAGTCTTTATACTGAAGGACCAGAAGGTCAGCATGCCCTTTGGTATGCTAATAGACAGTTGAATTTCTTTGAGCCCTGATAGTAATTTTATTTCCTAATACCATCCATTTTCTCACTTTACTGATAATAGTAAGAGAATCAAGTTGTTCAGTGTCACAGAGCAGATTCCAGTCAAGATTGGTTTTTAAATGTTATATCTTTTCTATTATATCAAACAGACTTTTAAGAATGTCCTAAAACAAAAATTAATTTTTAAAACAATCAGTACCCAGGTGCCTTGTTATTGAGAAAGGAAATCATTGATTCCCTATTACCTCATCAACTCTCATATCTTGAATTAAATTGCCAAACCATATGTCAGAAGAATTTTTGTTTGTTAAAGTATACATGAACTGACATCAAATATTCAGCTTTAAAGGCAATCCCTGCATTGTCTGATATTGAGTCCAAGAAATATTATTGCATTGTCAATTCCTTTGCCTCAATTGTTAGAGTGGCTGGTTCATCATCTGAAGACTGAGAAAATTAAGTCATACATGAGACCTACATTTAAGTACCATTTAATAATATAAAGATTATATTAGCTTACAATTTAAGAGTTACCTAAAAGTATTGTAAGCTTTTTTATATAAAGATCTTATGAGGCAGAATTAGAGATATAGTCATTATTAATATAGGATAATACCATCTTTCAAAATGTAGCATTCATAAAACCTTATGCAAAATCACATAGTTACCAAAATTCTGATATAGTCACAATGCTCATAAAAAGAAATTCTTAAGATATTAAACATTTTTGATTGTTTGATAATTGACAGGACATAATACAGTGTTTTATTTGTCTGTTGTAATTAATCACATTTGCATCTTAACCAAAACTATGTCCTGGGCTGAGAAGTAGCTTAACATGCTTAGTGTTCAAGCTTTTTTTTTTTTTTTTTTTTGCTATAATAAATACTGTGACCCTGTGACCACAAGTAATATGGGGAGAAAAGGGCCTAATTGGCTTATAGTTTTAAATTCAGTCCATCAATGAGGGAAGACTGAGCAGAAACTGAAGAAGAAAACAGGAAGCTGTCTTTTTTGTTTATTTGCTGTCTCTTTGTTCCTGTCCATGGTCTGTTAGCATTATACAACCTAGTGCTCTGCCCAACTGTGGCAAAGACATAATGGTCTGGGCCCTCACACATCAAGACAATCCCTATCACCCTCCAGAGGACCACAGGTCAATCTGGTCAGGATATTCTTCCAAGGCTCTTTCTTTAAAGTTGACTCTTTTTTATGTCAAGCTGGTATTACAAACTAACCAGGACATAGATTGTGCTTAGCTTCCTAGATTCAGTATGCTCTCCTTCACAACAACCACATTTGACTCCCCCTTTTATTGCTGCTTCCTGGATTTCAAAGGACTCTTCTTAGAGCTTTTGAACCTATACCTGTCTTATACCATCCATGCTTCTGTTCCTTTTGAAGATTTCTATATGAGAAAGAAAACTTGTAGGATCAAATGATGTGTTCTCAATTTACTCAAAACTACCTCTTCCCTCTTCTAACTTCCTATATGGTACATTGCACATATCTTTTATCCATTGTTTTTGAGATGATCTTTTAAATTGGATTATAGGTGGGTTTTTATTTGCTTGCTTTTTAAATATAAACACAACACATTTTCCATATCAGAAAGTAGAAAAGGCAAATGTCTATTCAATATCAGTTTCATGAGGGCATTTTGATAAATTATCACAATATACATCTCAATCTAAATCACTGCAGCTTGGAGATGCAGGAGTTTTATATATATATATATATATATATATATATATATATATGTATGTATATATACACACACACACACACACATATATATATATATATAATTTCTTTAATTTCTTCTGTTACTGTAAACTATTTTTTCCTAGTAAAATCACAGCCACTGTACCATTTGTTGGTGAAGATGATGTAAGAGTTCTCTATCTTATATCACATTTAAGACTGTTTTAGCGATTGCTACATGATTGATTGAATGAATGGATACATAAAACAGGAGGGGTCATCAAAAAGTGCTAGGTGACAAAACCTCATTTGGTGAGGGCACTGAGAAGAGAGGCAATTCTATGTGCAATCAGTGAGAAAATTATTGCAATTTTCCAATAGGCAGAGAAAGACTGGCTTAGTCCTGAGCAGAATAATAATAGAAATTCCAACATCTTTCAAAACAAAGACACCACTACAGTTGCCTTTGTAAACACATTGTTTATCTCAAAATAGTCCTGTTGATAGCTTGGCATGGGGGATAATCATTGCATAACAATGCTCTCAAACTGCTAGTAAATCAGTATGAAAAGTGAATGTTTCACACATGATAAACATAAATTCAGACTGCACTTAATGTTTTAATTAAAACACTTTTCCTTTGAATTCATGACTCTATAGAAGATTGTTTAGAGATACTCTCATCAGTAGAAATGCAAACAATTTTTTATATAAAATAAAATAACATCACCAAGTAGCACTGTTGTTTCAAGAACATACAAAACAGAAGAAATGTGAGGAAAAATTTCTAAGTAGCTGTTGAGGGACTTGGACCAAAGTAGATAAATGTAGCCTAGTGATGTCTCTGATGAGCCTTTGTCTCTCAACTCTTTGTGTTCAATAAAATATGAGGAGCTTAAAAGAGAGCAAAACAGTGAAAGACTTATCTGTAGTGTCACTAATGTGAGAGGAGAACTGGAAGACAATGGATGAATTGCTGCAGATCTGATGGCCCTTTATCTGCTGTCTGCCTTAATTCGAAATTTGAGACAAGACAAAGAGGAGTGGAGGAAAAGGAAGGAGATGAGCTGGATAAGTGGAGAGTCATACATTAAAATGTTGTGATGTGTTGGTGTTTCAGGAGGAAGAAAATATCCACAATTTCTTAATAGTCAGGCAGCTGATGTGTGGTGGAAGCACAATAGAATATGAATATTGTTGGATTTTGATTACATAATTCTTGAGGATGGCTCTTAAAGGGAACGGTTGATTTATTTTTAAATTTTGATAGCACATTGTAAGTTCAACATGCACCCTCCATCCTATTCCTCCATATGCTCTTCTATTCCTCTTTTCTAATAATCTTTGTTTTCCTAGATAATTTTACTTCTACTTTCATTACATATAATTATAACATTATATGTGTATATATATGTATATATATATACACATTATATGTAATCTAGGGTGCAGTAATAAGAGAAAATTTATTATTACTTTTTCTGAGTCTGACTTTATTCATTTACTATGATTATTTCCAAACATAGCACTTTTTCTCAAACCACATGATTTATTTATTCTGAAAACCCTTTCATATACCTATACATCTGTATATGTATATACCTTTTCTGGCCTCACAGTGGTGGTACCCAGGTTTAATTACAGCACTAAGTACATGGGAGGCAAAGGAAGGCAAATCTCTGATTTCATGGAACAAAGTGAGTTCCATAACAGCCAAGGGTTCACAGAGAAACCCTATCTTATAAAAAATAACAACAAAAATTCCATGGACTTTTCTCAGTTATTAGTCACCTAAGTTGCTTCTATGAGTAACTCTTATGCATACTATCGAAATAAGAACTGCAGAACAATTACTTTTGTGCTATGTTGGTTAATGTCTTTTGGGTAGATACCCAGAAATGGTATAATTTAGGTCATTTAGAATGCCTATTTCTTCCAATGAGCCCAAAGATTGATAGTTGGGAAACCAGCAATGGACCAATTCAGAACCCCTGGACGTGGGTCTCAGTTAAAAGTCCTGGACAGTCTAAGGGACCTCGTACAGTGGAACCAGGATGTATCCCTGGTGCACAAAAGAACTTTGGGAACACATTCCCCATGGAGGGATACTCCCTTAATCTAGAGGTAGGAGTGAGGGCCTAGTCTCTACTCCAAATGACATGACAGATTTTGTTGTCTTCTCCTGGAAGGCAGCACCATCCCTGTGGAGTGTAGGGGTTGTGATGGGATAACAGGATGGTCGGAGGTCATGGTAGGTAGGGACAGAGGGAGGGAGAGAGGAAAGGAGTGAGTGGGAACTGGGATTGATATATAAAATAATAAAATATAATAAAAAGTAATTAATTAAAAAAAGAATTACTATTTCTAATATTTTAGGAGCCATCCATACTGATTTTCATAGAAGTTAGACTACTTTGCATTTTCATCAGCCACCTGTAGGGGTTTACTTTTGTCTACATCTGTACCCGCATTTTTTGCTGTGATTTAATTTGCAAGAGTAAATCACAGCATGCTACAAACATGCACATTTCAGTTAGCTAGAGTGACAAGATAAATGACTCCATGAAATCATTGGTCACATGAGACTCTCTTCATTTCTTTTTCAGTCTGACGTCCTTTGAATCTTTCCTGAATTCATCTTATTCAAGCTATCCAAGTGGCTACACACATTCTAGTTGTTATACTTATTTGTTTACAAAAGCATTAACCCAAGTTAAGACACTGGTTCTTTGTAGTCTTCAGTCAACTTAAGATCTCAGGTTAGTTTCTTTAACATTTTTCTTAGTATGGCCATACCTATGGCATGAGAATAGCTACAAAATGAAAAGAAAGGGATCATAAATGCAAACTACTATGTGATTATCTGGATAGAATTGAAAAATAGTATTGAGTATTAGAATTGATTTGATGGAATTTGATATTATTGAATGAAAAAGTAACTAACATGGAAAAGAACACATTGGTGATGGGATTTTGAGATAACTTACTTGAGCAAGGAAAACAGGGTGGAGGTTGTTAATGACCTGGAGACTTTTACTATCTGTAGAGGCAGACCTCACCATAATTCTCCAGAATGGCTATTCCAGATTCTTCCCTTCCTAGAACATTACCCATTCTTGGGGGGAGACGCCTGAACTTGTTTGTGGTCTGATGACATCTCTGCTATGAGTCAGAGACCATACTAGATTCTAGGCCTTTTAGCTATAGAACCCACACTCATGATCCTTTACAAAGTACATAAAATCATGAGGAGGCAGCCAGTTGAGAGGCTTTACCTCTTCTGAACAAAATGGGCAAGATCCTGTCTCCATGAATCCTCAGACTGAAAGCTCTACTGACTGAGCCAAGCAAAATCCATACAACATAGGAACCTCAAAATACAACTTTATTTGGAAAGATTCTTTTAAAATGAAACCAATTAGAATCAAATCATATTAGAACCAAAGAAGGATCATAAATAGCCAAATAGTATACTTTCTCTATTAAAATAGAAAATTTGGAGACATACAAGCACACACACTTTATACATAACACCATGCAAAGAACAGAATTATGTTGCCCAAATTAATGAACCTCTAGAAGCTCAGGGAAAACCTGAAATTGATTTTTTCCCCTCATACATTCAGAGAAAGTGTATTCATTCTGAAAGCTTTATTTTGGACTATGAATTTTCCATAATTTGAGTCAATAAGTTTATGCTGCCCATTGGTGGGGTGATCCCTGCAGGTGTCATATACAATCCACTCAGAGAAATAAGTATGAAAGCTAGGTACAGATTGATTTCATCAACTTGGATCAGACTTCTGGCAGTCTAATGCATACTTTAAGTGTAGTACAACTTGGAAAAATGTTTCCAGGCAACAATCAGTTCAGTTCCAGGTGCACTATAAAGCTTTGTTCTGAAGAGCTAAAGTCTCTCAACTGGCTGCCTCCTTTACTGCCTCCTTTACTTCTCTGATCTTTTAGCATTTACCCCTATCTGATTCAGGGATTTTATTAGTAAGACCATGTAGAATTCTTATTCCAAAACTTAAGAATCCTATTTGAGAAGGAATGCAACCAGCATTATTTTGTTAGAAACATAGCTAACAAAAAATACCTAAGGAAAGACGCTTTCTTTTGGACTCCTAGTTTTAGAATACAGTTAGCTATTGTAGCTATATTATGGAGTCAGAAGTATGATGTGGCTGCTTACATTGTGTCCCCAGCCAGGACACAATGGAATAAATTCCAGGACACAGGAAGCCATGGAATAAATGGTGGTAGTCAGCATATCTTTTCCTTTTTTTTATTTAGCCTATGGCATTTGCTCCTGTGTGCTTGGCACCTCTCTTTACTGTGCATCTTTCTGTCCCATTTATTTGGTATAAACTCACTCTCTCACAGATGTATGTAGAGCTTCATTTTCAAGTTGACTTAAAGACAATAACACTCATAATCATGACTGCCCACCAGACACCCTTTTAAAAGAAACAGAAACAAACATGATCTTCTTCTTTGATGTTGTAGGAAATAAAATAAGCAAACCACATACTGACTTTGGGAGAACTGGGTAGGAGAGTGAGCTGAGGTGTCATTCACAAACATGAGATCTTTTGATGTGTTGACTATGGCAGTAAGCAGTTTTGGAAGCTTCTTTATGCCAGGCTTTGACAATTGAAATTCAATAAGAACAGAAACCTTTCAGATTTTTTTTATGGTGAACCAAGAAGCAAGGAAGATACCTTACAAACTTTAGGCCAAAATGAGTCATATCATAGCATAATCATTTTCTTGATCTGTAACATTACTGTTCTTATGCCTTAGTAACACATAAAGGAGCAATTTATTGCTATATATACTGAATGCTGAGAATAAAAAAATAATTTTTTAATTTAAATATAGGACTTGGCCTATATACAATAAGTGATGGATTTTCCTATGTTTATAGGATTAAGTTACTTTCCATTGTACCCCATGATCACACACACAATGTACACACACATGCACAATGTACAATCTGTTACTTTTCATTCAAGAAAACTTTAAATGTTGATGAGAGAATAACATCCAAGAATGTGCCATGATCAATATTATTCATGTTACTTTTGGTATAATTTGATAAATATTTTTGTGTATAGTTTTAATTAGAATTTTTTCCTTAGGTTAAGTGAATGTGGTGCTTTGAATAAAAATGGCCCCCATAGGCCCATAAAGAATAGCAGTATTAGGAGGTGTGGCTCTGTAGTTGGCATGGTGTTGTTGGAGGAAATGTGTCACTTCACTAGGGCTGGGCTTTATGGTCTCAGAAGGTCAAGCCAGGTTTTCTGGCTCTCTGATTCTTCTATGAATCCAGATGTAAAACTCTCAGATACCTCTCCAAAACCACATCTGCCTGCATGCTGCCATGCTTCCCACCATAATGATTATGGACTAAAACTCAGAACTCTAAGACAGTTCCAATGAAATGTTTTCCCTTTAAAGAGTTGCTGTGGTCATGGTGTCCCTTCACCATAATAGAAACCTTAACTAAGACATGAGATTAAAAAATTTCCAGTTTAATCCCTGTAACACATCAACTTAATAACTAAAGCTCTAATGGAAAATAAAGTAACAGGGCTTTATTTTTACATATTCCCAATTCATTTGGACCCTCCAGCTTCTTCCGGTTCACATCACATGAGGACATGTAGTTTATGGGACTAATGTTAAGGTTTCCTACTCTTGTTCCTTCCTTGAACTAATGAAAATAATAATGCATACCTAATATTTTTACTGTGAACATTCAAGTTTGTGATTTAACTTCCCAGGATCAAAATGTTAAGAGAAATGTCTATCCATGTTTCTCGTTTAACTCAATCACATCTTCGTGATTAGCTCATTGCTACTCTCCCCCACTCCTAAGTGAATTACAGCTTCCCTTCACTATAGATACCACCCACTCTAGCACACACAACTTTCTTTGCTTAGAAGCCAGGAAGTTTCAGCAATTATTCTGTGCTCAACTGAAACATTTTAATCCACCATTAAAATATTTTGGAAGCAAGATGTAATTATCCAGGCCGCCCTTTGGGCTAGTGAAGCTGAAAGGCTAACACTGAGCCACCATATGGGCTGTGCATGGTGGGGTCTATTGAAAGCAAGTATTAAATCCATTTCTTTCTGAGAACAATTAGATGAAACCATCCAATTCTTCCAGGAGCTTTGAAAACGATCACCTGTTGGACACAGACTCTGGGTAAATTGCTTTCATTTGAATATGATTTGGAATTTGTTCAACTAATCACAGTCTGTTAATTGCATTTTGGAGAAAGAAAGAAATTGAGTGAAGCAACTGGTTCTTGTTAGATTCAAGCCAGCCAGGGATTCAGTGTGTGGCTACAGCATTTTACCTTGTTAATCTCAATACAAGGCAGACTTTGCAAGCTGTAATAATTAAGTCACCCTTTGTGAAACAAAAATAAGTTTTGCATGAGAATATGCTATGCTAGACTGTATCAAAATATATGTATATATGCATATATAAATATGTATTATCTACCCTGATTTCTGCTAAACCTAATGGCAAATATCCAAAATATCTATAATTTAATATATTTTTATTTTCATTCAATGGAAAAGCTGTTTCATTAGGAATTATATACAGAAAATAAAACTTCAATCTGTGGAAAGTACATTTTAAAGTGAATCATCACAAGTTTTCATTTTGTTTTTAAGCCTCACAAAATTGCACACATGATGAGAATAGAAGAAGGCAAGGCTGCATTTGAGGTGAAGACAAGGTTAAATCTCAGTGAGTCCAGACCTTAGCTCTCTAACAGTCACTATCTCCCATCACCCTCTGTGACTGGCAACCTGACATCCATTGCTTAGAGGAGTTTACCCAAGTTGACAAATCAATGATCTTTACTCCATCTATCCTTCTGATCACTGGGGACTAGAGCTAGGAATCACACAAAGTTGTGGTCTATATCTCCAGCCACCAAGAAGAGTATTGTCCCATTCCTATGATCCAGACTCTACTGGCTATGCACTGAAAATCCAAGGACAGGACTATGCCGCCCCACTCCTGACTGGCCTTGGGATAGTTGGCCCTTCCCCTTGCTGTACACTAAAGGAAAGCTGGCCCCACTCCTATGGGAGAACTTCTACCTACACACTCTGAAAGAGATGGTTCCAGCCCTCACCATGGGTCTAGGAAAGCGAGCTCTGCTGCTTACCTGAAGTGTGTGGTCCCAGTAATCTTGAACAACCAGTTCAATTACCACCCAGACCCACATCCTGGGTCTTGGGTTGATCCATCATAACAATTATCTCATCTATGCTCCTCCTGAAGTGCATTAAAGGACTGGTCCTATGGAATAATAACTTCAGAATCCCCAAGTCGAGGGGCAACAGCAGGTTATCTAATAGGAGTTTTGGTGAGGGTTTTAACCAGACCAATGAGTCATTGAAATGAACAATTTTCAAGAGGAGTTGACTCAACACAGGATATACTGTGTGACACATTGCAGCACCCACTAGGGTGAATGAAGAGGTATTAGTTTTTTGTTTTGATTTTTTTTGTCTTATTTAGTTTCTAATTGACTTTTTATGGAGGGTTTCTTTTATAGGTTATTTATTAAATACTCATGATTTACATATAAATACTAGTGACAATGATTATCCACAAGTAGAGTACAATATACTTTATGTAATGGGAACAACATATAGTGATAGAAACAGAACAGAATGAGTCATAATTCTTGATTTTTATTACACTAAAATTAAAAATAGTTGACCAAAATAATTCATATCAAGAAGAGAAATAACCTCTGGGCATTGGTGGTGCAGGCCTTTAATCCCAGCACTCGAGAAGCAGAGGCAGGCAGAACTCTGTGAGTTCAAGGCCAGCCTTGTCTACAGAGCTAGTTCCAGGACTGGCTGCAAAGCAATAGAGAGAAGCTCTCTCTCAAAAACAAAACAAAACAAACAAATATAAATAAAAAATTATCTGCAATTTCAAAATATAAAGTGCTGAAATACATATTTTCCTCATCTTCAACTTTTAACAAAGAACCAAAGTTAAATAGTATAGATTACAAGAATGCACATGTCCTAAGATCGGAACTAAATTTATTGCCACAGATAAAGGTAATTGTTAATAAAATCCAACATCTTCTGTGCTTGACATATCACCACAGTATTTCTGAGAGATGGCTAAAGTCATTTTGGAAACTCCAGCCCATGTATCCAAACAGCACCTATAAACTACTTAGAACACTGCCCAAGTTTCATCAGGGTAAAAGCTCTTTAATATATTCCATAGATCAAACATGTAATGCAAACTAAGCTTCTCAGTCTCCGAAAATAAGGGTGACTGATGGCTCTATAAGGGCTAAGTGTTCAGTGAACACAAAGAGAGCTTACATAGAATATTGACTACAATGGTTAGGAAAAAAAAAGACTTTTAGAATTTATCATAAAGTCCAACTTAGAAATAAATGGTTATACAGTCAACAGAGTGTAAATATAAGCCCAAATTCAATCACTGCTTACATAATATTATGAGCATTATCTCTCCTATTAAAACACTTTCTGTTAAAAAGCAGTCGTCATCAAGTGTCATCGTGAAGCTTTTTTCTCTCCATTAAACTCTATTAAAATTTAATTCATGCATAAAAACTTTATACATAGTAATTGTTTAGGTCCTCCTGTTGTTTTGCTTGTTTGTTTGTTGCCTGTTTTGCCTGGATTACTGAAGCCAAGAGTATGGATATTTGTAAAGATCTGAACACACTTTGCCAGCTGACTGTCTATAAAGGTTACAGCAATTAGAGGTCTCATTAGGTTGTACTAATAAAAGGTCTAACTAATACTGCATAAGATACATATTTTTTAATTATTTTCTTCTGAAAGTTAGTTTTTTGCTAACTTTTTCTTGGAAATATAGTAGTTCTACATTTATTTCTTACTTCTTTTTCTGTCTGCTGTACCTTCAAAGTGAGATATTTTTTCACTTTGCCACTTTTTTCTATGTACTTATTTATAATTCCACATACAATTTGATTTTTAACATGAATTGTGAACTACAATGGGCTGATAAATATGCAAAATAAGATATATTATTCAGTTTAACCTAAGTGCTTGGCCTCGTTGGTGGGTAACATCAACTTTAAAAATTAAAAACTGAGATGTTAGTAAGTTTTGCCATTTATACAATGACAAGTCTAAAACCCAGGAGTTACCATTGAGTTCTTGATGGGTAAAGTTCAGTGACATTTCCACCATGCTCACAAATATCAATGTGTGAGACAAAAATGATTTAGCTGTTTAATATTAATTGATGTACTATTATTAACTGATGTGCAGGTGACATTTTATAGTTCCTTAGAGATGTAATCTCTGTATCATGGAGAAGAGTCTTTCCCAAAATAAGATAAGACTGGATCTTGGGTACTCCAGCTAAAAAGATATCTACTTTAAACATATACTAAGCCACCATTTGTCATGTGTATAAGTTATAGTACTTTTATTAAATTCGGGAAACATATCAAGAAGTGTCTAATACTTAAAGCCACTGTTATAGAGAAACATTTCCATTTATTATTAATTAACTGATCCATACCCTAAATATTTCATTTGTAGTTTTTTATCAAGCTCACAAAGTTAACTATACTTGTCTATTTTGAAACATCATAGGAGAATGACCAGAGTGATGTTTTATGTGTTGGATTTTTGACATAGCAGAGTGACAACAGGTTTTTATTTTGAAACATAAATATATAAATTATGTAGAGGAAATAATATATCATGGCAAAATTTACCAATAATAGTTCTTTGTTTTATATTTCATTTAAATTTGGTGAGAATCTGTTTGTTGACTGACCAAAGCAAAACTTTTTTTTTCTTATTTAAAATATCAATCCCAGTTCCCTCTGCCTCACTCCCTCTCACCCTTCCTCCCTACATCCCTCCCTCCCACCTTCCCTACCTCCCTTTCCCTGTCTCCCTGCCTCCCTCCTTCCATCCCTCACCTGACCACCCTCCTATCCAATCCCCCCCTACTCCACAGGGATAGTGATGCCTTCCAGGAGGGATCAGAAAATCTGTCAAGTCATTTGGAGTAGGGCCTAGGCCCTCTATCCTGTGTCTAGGTTAAGGGAGTATTCCTCCATGGGGAAAGTGCTTCCAAAGTCCTTTGGGGAACCAGGGATATATCCTGGTTCTACTGTCAGAGATGTCTTAGACTGCCCAGGCCTTCTTCAGTTCAGGGGTCTGAGTTGGTTTCCCAGTTATCAGTCTGGGTGTCCATTAGTTCCCCCTTGTTCAGATCAGCTGTCTCTGTGAGTTCCTGTAGCCTGGTCTCCATTTTCTTATCACTCCTCCCTCTCCTCATCTGTATTTCAGTTTGGCTCAGTGTTTAGCTGTGAATGTCTGCTTCTGTCTCCATCAGCTACTAGATGAGGGCTCTATGATGGTAAATAAGTTAGTCATCAATCTTATTATAAGTGAAGAGCATTTAAGGTAGTCTTTCCACTGTTGCTCAGATTGTTAGTTGGAGTCAGCCTTGTAGATCTCTGGCATTTCTCTAGAATCAGTTTTCTCTTCAAACCTATAATGGATCCCTCTTTTATGGTCTCTCTCTCTCTCTCTCAAGAAAAACTTTTAAAACATTATTTAATATACATCATTAGAAAATATACTAAATTTTGTTTAGAGGAAAATATTGTTCTCTCAGTTTTGTATTGCCTACAACAAACTCAATAAATTTCTACAAAGAACACTGATACGTGTCACTTTAAAAATGGAAGGTGTTGAATCCATGAATAACATGAATTATACAAATGTGTGATATTATTTTCCAACCATTTCCTTTGGGAGAAGTAAGATAGAGATAATAGACAGACAGGCAAAAAGAAAAACACATAGGCAGACAGATAATTTGAATCTGTCCTTGTTGTTATGTTTAAGTATAAACTACATTGTAGAGAAATCCATCATTAATGAATTTTCTGCAACTATTAGAGAAGTAAACCCTTGATGTAGGAAAACCACTACCACTCTTATATAATCTTTTTTTCAACAATCTAAATGTTATTTAAAAATTTTAATGACTTCATAAAATGAGATGTGTGGGCCTGAATGTTACTATTCTACCTTCCCTACATCTCATTCATGATTAAGCAGTCTAAGTCCTCCAACTTCTATATGCAGAAATTCTGATTTGGGCACCTCAAAACTACTTCATTGTCTTTTTATTGTTAAGTAGCATGTCCCTGAGCAGGGTGAGAAGAGGAGGTCTTAAAAGGCAAGAGTCCTTGAAATCACCTTTATAGAGAGAGTATTGAGAGGTGAAAGGGAAGAGAATAAATGCTTTTGTTTCATTTTACCAAGTGCAGACTATGTATGGTTCATTTATCTCTCATTTCTGTCCTTTAGAATATATTCTTTATCATCATCATCATCATCATCATCATCATCATCATTTAGAGAAACAATTCTCAAATGGTTAAGTATTTTTGACATAAACTTTAGGAAATTGAAAACAATGTCTCTACTAGGAATCTTGTTGCTTCCTCAAATGCATGTATTGATCTCCTTATAGTGTACAAGTGTCTTTCTGGAGTGAAGAGCAAGAATTAGCAGAATCTGTGTTGAAATCAAGTATTTTTCTTTTGGGAGCCAAAACCTATAATATTGATTCAAATCTACCCAAACAGATATAGTCAATATGAAAGCCATGATTATTTCCAAATATAGCTTTATACTAACAACAATTAGTTTCCAATTCTTGTTCTGAAACTGAAGATATAGTAGAAGTGAACTAAATTCCCTCCTTTCAAGAGATAACTTCACAGTAAGGAGGCAGGCAACAAGTGCATAAATAATGTCAGATGGAGCTAAATATATTAATACATAGTATACTAGAGTATCCTGGTCATTTCCATTTCTTGACAAACAGACTTAAATTATGTAAGCTTTTACCCATTACCCAGGGTATATCTGATTTTAATCATATGCACAACAAATTATGCATAGGCATAACAAGCTGAATAGAGGATTCTCTCTAAAGTCTAATCAAAGGACACAGGTGTTGCCTCTTCAAGCCTTTCTCTCCAAATTCAAGATATCCAGGAATACTTTTTGAATAGAAATGAATTGTTATCAAGCATTTTCTAAGGGAAGTAACATTTTCATTTTCTGAAGTGGTACATACATGTAGTTCCATGCAGATGTGGATCCCAGATTCTCAACAGGTAGATAGGTGTGTTTTTAAAGAATATGGGTGTATTTGTTGTCTAAACCCAATGAATAGCCATATTGATAAACTAGTTCTATGTTGTCTCATTATCTTTATTGAAGTTATGTTTCTTAGCAAACTACTGCTGTAGTCTGTATTTTTTTATATATAGAGAGAGTTTGTTGTCTTTTCTAGGAAAAACTAATGTACTTTTTCCTCCCTAATGAATGGATTAAATGCTGAGCTTCTACAGAAAAACTAAAGGGGAGGTGGTTAGACTTATGTTAAAGGTATACTCTGTAATGTGTAAGGATAGGAACACCTCTATTGGCTGTTCCTTCAGTGTTATGGTTAAGCCTTCACTTTTACCCATTGCAGTGTGTATAAAATAACAGTGAAAATTGTACTATGGAAAGAAAATGTTTAACTCCTGAGGTCTCATCTTCTTTATTCTATCCAGACTCTCCTTTATCTGACCAGGAAGAGAAGTTATTCTTTCCTCTACTTTCTACAGCTCATGCTGCTTATTTATTATTTTAATTGGCAGTGAATTGTGAGGCGAAAAAGCATACCTCAGGCAGACATTACTGTATATAACACTCTAAAGGCACAAGATACTGTGCCAAATGGTGAGGCAGTTTCATTAATAACAATCAAAGCTGCTCCTACAGTCCTTTATACCTAAGCATCTCCCCAGCTGTTTTGCAAACATTGTACTAACAGACCTCTGCTCAAGCAGTGTGGGCAAACAAACCAGCCATAAGGACGATAGAGAAGCACTTTAGGGAGATGTCGAAAATGTCTTTATTTTCAGTTTCACCAACCATTGGGATCTCCAAGGGAAAGTGTAAAACTCTCCAGCTGTTGCTGCTATGTTAGAATCTAGCATTGTGTCCTGGGCAGCAGACATTACTGGAAGGCATGGACAAATTGGAAGAGTTTATTTTTATTTTTCTAAGGAAAACAAAAAATAACAGCTCAGAGAAAGAAGGGATTAGTAAAACCAAAAGCAAACAGAATCTACTTCCCTAGAGCTAGAGAACTTGAAGAAGTACCTTTCTACTATATTCTTTGAAGTAAGGGTAGGATAAATCAATGTGCCTGGGAATGAGGAGCAAGGACCTGGAAGACAAATGCACTATATAGAAATGGTTGCTATCATAGTATTCAAGGCTCCCAAACTGTAGCATGTTTAGTTCTGTGACCGGAAGGCAGAGAGCTAGAGGTATGGTACATGTAGTCAATGAAGGGATGGAAGAAAAAAAAGGAGAATTTGTTTTAAAAAATCTTCAATACATATTTGCCACATATTATCACCATTTTTGTAAGAACTTCATCTCTGCACAAACCAGGAAACAGGTTTCTCTTGAATGCTTTCTGAACAAGAAGAAAGTTAGGCTCAGGGTGGTTTAGCTAACCACCCCAGGACCCCTTACAAGGATTTTAGCTCAGGCTGCCTATTTACAAAATGTGTGTTTTTTTTTTTTATCAGCCTAGTAGAATACATTTAATTAAGAAATAAGTAACTGCAAACCTACTTTGTAAATTAGCTGCTTTTCTATGGCTGCGTAGTTACATTGGCTTCTGTTGCTTGATTTTTGGGTTGTTTTTATTTGCTTTTATTTTGTAGAATTTCAAGTAATCACTTCTTCATTTTGTGATGTGGAACTGTCCCCTTTCTGTACAACCTTGGATATGATGTGTTCATTGTCTTTACCAGAACAAAGAAATTCTCTAGAATTTTTGGAAAACACTATGTTGAACAGGAGGTAAAGCATGAAAAATATAAGCAGGCTCTGCTATGCCTAGAGGCTTGTGAGTATTCATCTATAATGGGTAAAACTAACTAGTTACTGTCCCTAAAGATCTCTCCTCAAAAGAAGTTAGACGTACATAAAAGAGTCAAGTATGGGAAAAGAGATATTAATTTATATCTTACTAGGCTATTTCCAATTGCCTTAGTGGGCTCAGTTTTAGGTGAGCTGACACAAGAAATTTAAGAACTGATATAGATCTGTTTTCCATTCCTAAAGATATTAATACATATGATCTACTCTGATTTTACATAAGGTTCAATGCAATGACCAGCATGCTCAGATGCACATTTAAAGAGAAGAGCTGTATCAACTAATCAATGAATGCTTATAACTAATATATGAAATAAGGAGCACCAAAGAGGAAGCCAACTGTATACATATGACCTTCATTCACACATAATCTTTAGGATAGTGTGATGTCAATGTTCTGCATTCTTGGTAATCAGCTTAGCAGATTCTTCTCCTTATCCCTGTGTTGAAGAAACAGAACTCAGCACATGCAGTGTGAATAAAACCAAACCACTATTATTGTTCCCTTTTTGTGTTTGATCAGTAAAGCTAGCTCAGCTTAGCAGCCATTCCACATCAATCATTCATAGAAATAGAGAAATGTTTGTTCAGAGGAGATGCAATTGGGGCTCCAGGGAAACCATGCCTCTATTCCTACATGGCTTAAATTAAACTCTTGCCTATGCACTGTACTTTCCTTTTGCCAGTGTGATGGAGAGTTTAAATAAAGATCTAAGACAGCTCTCAAATGAGTCAGGGTAGTAAGTTCAAAGCCACATTGTAAAACAAATCAAACTGTAACCAATGGAGAAATGAAGATATCTTAAAGAGATACTTTTCCCCTTCCCTTCAGCTTTCAGAATTTTGAGACAATGGACTCTAAGAAATTGAAATTTCTGTGTGAATTCTCATGACAGAAGAA
The DNA here is from genome assembly GCA_030556225.1 of Cricetiscus sungorus. Classification (NCBI taxonomy): domain Eukaryota; kingdom Metazoa; phylum Chordata; class Mammalia; order Rodentia; family Cricetidae; genus Cricetiscus; species Cricetiscus sungorus. The sequence goes on from JANBXA010000007.1 coordinate 57,695,140, forward strand.
GGCAATACTAAACCCTGATGCCAATGGGGAGAGTAAGTTGCCTCCTAAAAAAAGATTTCACAAAGTTTTGGCTTGTCAGACTATGTGTGAGAGATGCTGGAACAAGAGGAAACCATAGTGTTTCAGTAGTGAGCAAAACCATACTTTGAGCTGAATCACTTGATTATAATATATACTACTTCCTTTCTACTGAAACCCAAACTTTAGTTTAAAATGTCAATAATGTACTTGAGGTATCACAGGACCTCCTTGTTCCTCTTCTGATGGTAGACACTATTAATACATCTGTCATATTTGCTTTTCAAATGATATTGCTTTTCAATTAGCTACTTGAAGATAACTGGCCAAGCCTAGATTTTTTTATATGCTTGCACCATTGCTCAGAGCCTAACATCCCTGGTAACAAAAACACCATGTTCCTAATTCTAAACATACACTAAATTTCTCTTCCTATGTTCTCTATATTAGTTTACCTCAACAGTCCATTGATGATCAATGTAAGTACACTTTGCCTGCTAACAAAATCCTCAAAGAAAAATAGCGCAGGTAAGAAATTCATCTACCCCAAGGCCTTGAGGTCATAGCAATGCCCTAATTCTCTACTTAACTCCTATTTTAAGAAGATGAAACTGAGGCCATATTTTAAGCATCATATCGGGGTTACTCTTCTCTATTCTGCTTCTTGTAAGGCTGAATGATCAGACTCATAGTTTCTTATAACCTCATACTTTGCATATTTCAATGATACAACAATCAGTGGGTCCATGTTAATATGCCAGTACTTTTTTGTGTTAGCAATAAATGTCCCCATGTCAAGGTGATACTTTTCCATTGTTTTGATCAAAATATATTGGTAATCTAAGACACTCAACATAGAAATGTCAAATATTGATAGTTTTCCTTGTCTTCTTGGTTATGTTAAGTGAAGATCTATTAAATCTCTTGTGTGGTACGATCTTTCAGTAGATGATGTGATGTCATGGATGTCATGAATTTCTATCTTGTGGATAGGTCCAGAGCTCTCTTAGCTGAACAGTATTTCTGCAAACATTACCATGTCCATGTATTTCAAGGTTCACTAATAAATAAATCATTCACTATTTTTCTCCTCTTGCATACTCATTGTCTACGATACTTATGGAATCATCCATCCTTGGATATCCTTCATAGTTAAAATGACATTTCTTTTTAAACCTGGGCAATTCAGTTTAGTGTTATGGTTTGGATATGGGTGGCCTTACCAAAGCCCATACTCTGAATGCTTGGTAACCAATGTGACAAAATTTAAATTTAAATCAGTGCATCTAGATAAGCTTCTAAGATATATTTGAGAAACAAGGCAAATATAGATTAGATGAGAAACATCTAGAAGGCAAAGTAAAAGACAAAGCTGAAAATAAGTGCATTCTGTTTCTGTGGAATCTCTTATGTAAAATAAAGGCCAACAAAACTCCTGAGACAGTGGTTTACTGCTTTACAGAGTTTCTATGCCTTGTTGCATGGGTTAGAAGCAGGATAGAGAGTAGAAACAAGATGGGACAATAAAGTTTGTCTAAGGTAGGTTTTGAAAGCCTTATGGTAGGCTTCTATGTGAGGTATGCATTCACTACCTGCCAACTACTTTGTAAGAGGATAATGACGATTGTTCAAAGCCTCTAAGGTACTCTGCCTTTTCTCTTGTTCTACTAATTCCAGTTACTAAATATAGGAATCTATTGTCTCTGTATCATGGATAGTTTCAAATTCCTCTTGAATCTGCACACCTATTTTAGGTATCTATCTTCTAGTTTTGGCTATTTCATCCTGCTTAAACATCAAGACTAGTTTACAGTAAAACTACCACTTAATCATATAGTGAAAGCAGTGAATACCAAAAGTATGTAAGTATTTTTGGCTTAAAAATCTCAAAACCAGTTCAATAGTTTAAATTAAGTCTTTAAATTACCAAAAACAAAACAAAACAAAACAAAAAACAAAACAAAAGAGGCACTGATCGACCCTGAGGCAAAAAAGCTGCTGTGTTATTTGTATGTGTTATATATATATATATATATATATATATATATATATATATATATATTAAGAGAAAAAAAGGACTGGGAAATATATGACAGTATAAACTAAATTCAAGTAGTAATATGGTCTATTAAGTAGGTGGAGATGGAAAGAGAGAAGATAGTTTTTGTGAGTACTTGATTGTATTTGTACTGGTGGCCATACAACTGAAATTCAGTGCTCTAAATATCCAGTGAGGAATCTTCTTATCTTTCGTGGAGAGGAGGAATGCAGGTAAAGAAGTCATCAGAGATACTTTGCTAATGAGAAAGAAAGTGTGTCCTAGATGCCTGAGTTTCATTGGGTAGAACCTCATGGCTACTAGAGAGATAACAGCCATAAGTGAACCACTCAATAACTCACAGCATTTCTTGGTTAAACCACAAAATTCACTATTGTAATTTTAAAGCAATTTACTCATCAGTGGAAGTTAGAAACATATTGAAACTTAATTATAGAAGCCCATGGTTGATTTCAACAATAGAAAATTGTTAATTTGTTTATTGGTTAAATGATTGACTTGTGCCAACTCTTACGGGTAAATTCTATAATTAATATCATTATATGCAATGTCTAATTAACTAACTTGTTGGTCATAGTAATCCTACACAATATATGCATTTTATAGGAAATGCATTAGAGCTAGAAGGTGCTAAAATATTGCCCATTAGTATCAAGTTTGACAATAGCACAATATGCAGCTACAGGCATCTATATCTGATTGACCACAAAGAACAACTGGGATTTGTGCTTTTAGGTTTAAGGACTTTTAAGATGAAGTGGAAATTAGGATTTTGATTTTATGCTCCTTAAATGTTAGCAACATTTTCTCTCAAGTACTCAGAGTGCCAAAAAAAAAAAAAAAAAAAAAAAAAAAAACCAGCAATGTTGTACATAACATTCAGCCTGCAGGCTGGCTGTTTACAAATTCTGCTAAGGCTAATAGCTTACAGTTTACAGTAGGAGCATAAGCATGGAAGTTCAGCAAGCAGGTTAAGAATATAGAAATAGAGCCTCATTTCATGTTTTATGTAATCCCATATGGCATTCACTTGTAACTCATTATAAATATTCATCACATGAATTTTGTGTGACTGACACTATGCTAGATACTGAGGAATCAATGATAAATAAGAAATAAAGCCTCTATCCTTGTGGGAAAAATACAGGATATGAGGCAAATAAAATTGACTACAGTGTGCATTCAATAAAATAGAGAAGAGGGAAAAGTTCTAAATGAGAGAAAAAAGAAACCAAGTTGTGGGACTTCATTCTGATTGGAATAACTCATAGGTGATTTGTGATACAAACAAATTAAGCTTTTGTTAATGTTCCAAGAATCCAGCCTTTCTTAGTCCACAAGGTGTATGTCTCACATGGTTGTCCAATATAGGCGAGAAACCTAAAGAAGTAGGATCTAATGTCAGTGAAGGAATAGTTGTGATAGCAAGGAAAGGGAAAGAAGGCAAAGAGCAAAAGCTTCCTTCTTCTATATCCTTTTGTAGGCTTCCAGCAGAAGGTAAAACCAGATTAAAGATGTGTCTTCCTGCCTTAAGATCTGGATCAAATATATATCTTCTTACCCCAAAGGTCCAGGCTAAAGGTCAATTCGCCCACTTAAAACCAAGTAAAACATTTTTCACAAGTGTGTCCTTCATTTCTGGATTGTAGTTCCTTCCAGATATATTCAAGTTGACAACTAGTAATAACCATGATAACATGTACATGCTTGAAAGAATTCTTTTGAACTCTGTGTGTATGACTATCCCTCTTGGAAAACTAGTTTTTCCCCATTCCAAACATCTTAAAATGTATTTTTTTTTATCTAATATAGCTTCTTGCTTTATTCAACACTGCAGTCTGTTTCATGCAACAAACATTCAACTTATGTTTGCATCAAATCTTATTGAGAACACACCATGAACTTGGCATCTTTCTATACTATAAGAATATATAAATACCCTCAGGGCATTGTATAACCCAACAGGAATAGGCAGAAATATTGGCAATGAAATTAATGATGTAAATGAATCACAGCTGGGGAAAGTAATTATCTCTACTTGTGATTTATCAATGAAAGGCATCAAAAAGGACATGAGACTCCCAATTTGGTGGTGGGGATTGAACTGTTGTTGTAAATGATGTATAGAACAACATAAAAAAAAAAACAAGGTGATTCAAAATTTGTAAGTCTCTTGAGTGTATATTTTTATAAGGCATAAATTTTAAACTTAATGCACATGTGTATGCACGTGCTCGTACACACACACACACACACACACACACACACACACACACACACAATCTCATCACTTCTTACAAGTAACTCTCTTACCAACAAGTACTTCCTTGTACAAAGGAAGCATTTTATAATCAGTTATAAAGACTATATAAATGATATAGGACTTCTCTTAGAAGCTACAGATTATATTATAAAAGGAAGAAAAAGATATTCCTTAGTGAACAGAAACTGCTAATCTATCTGTGGTTCTAATTTGCAACAATGACTAACATTCCCTGCCAGAATAAGAATTTCCTCTAAATCAACTCTCAAAAGCAATAGGACCAACACAAACCTTCTGAATGTGGGTGTTAGTTAAAAGAACTGAGCAGTCTATGGGGTCTCTGGTAGTGGATCAGTATTTATCCCTAGTATACTAAAGGTCTTTGGGAACCCATCCCACATAAAATGATACATTCTCAGCCTAGCCCGTGGCCCAAATGATATGACAGACTTTGAACATTCCCTATTACATCCCTGGGGAGGTAAAAGGGGATGGGCTGGGGTTTGTGGGGGTGATAGAGAAGAAGGGGAGGATGAGGGAATTGGGATTGACATGTAAAACAACCTTGTTTCATATTCAAATAAAGAAGGGAGGAAAAAAGCAATACTATTGGGTACCTCCTTCTTATCTTCTGACTTCTATTCCAGAACTTCTGGACTCTCCTTACAAATAGATCATTTACATTGTCACATTTATTTGTTTTTTGTTATCTTTCATTATAAAAACCAGATTCTTACTATCATTGTGTGTGGACTCAGCTTTTATAAGCAAGGCTGTTTGGAAAATGAGCTGCTCAGGTTATAATGGAAATTTCTTAGTGTGTGTGTGTGTGTGTGTGTGTGTGTGTGTGTGTGTGTAGGAAGCAGTGCTTCTCCTCCTGTAATTGTTTTATTTGCATTTTAAGGCTCTTTTAAAAGTCTATTAAGCATTATTCTCTCTTAATTTAAGAATTTTTTCACTTTAGAATTGGAGCGATACAAAATAGAATATTCATTTATCACTCTCTCTCTCTCTATATATATATATATATAATCACTTTTGTAAAAAAAATTATTAAATGTGTGTTGAAGGAACAAAGATAAAAAACACACAATGGTGTGAGAGAAAAAAGAGATTAAGAAGCAAGGAGAAGTGGAGTAAAGGAAAACAAAGAATCCTACACCTCTAATATGCCAACTGTTCCATTCATTGACAATGGGTGTTTTTATGCTTCCAATATACTCAGTGGTAAATAAGCACTAGGGAATTCATTTTATGTGAGGATAATAGTCACTTTTTATCTTCTGTATACTAAAACTCTTTTCTTGGGGACAATATCTCAAGATTGTTCCCAAGGCTCTTCTATGCATTTCCTACTTCTCAGCTCACTGGCTGCTCTCAAAGTCACAGTTCAAGGTATAAAATTATGTAGGACTGCATTGGGTAGTAACCTAGGACATGTCAATTACATGTCACTTCTGAGAGCAACAGGGTAAATGAAAGGTATTTGTAACACAAAGAAAGAGGGGTTTGTGTTTATTTTAGTTATTTTTCCATTACTGTGATGAAACATTGTGGCCACGTCAGCTTATAAACTTGAACCATGTCCTTCCTTTCCTACTTTCCATCTTATTTGTTTTCTTATGCATGAAAAGAAATATCAGCCCAGCCAAGCTGAGAACATTACATGAGTAGTGAATATATGGAATGGGGAAGATTGCCTATTTAATAAATAGACAGGCATGAATAGATTTCATTAAATCTCTCTTTATAAGAAGATTTCCCACCAAACTGTGGGAATCCTGAAATAAATCCTGGGCCACCTATTTATGAGGATCCAAACATCTATATATGTACATGAACAGAATGAAAATCTGGTGTGATAATAACAATACATAATATATACAGGAGTAAAAGTTGTGGAGGAGAATGTAAAGTAGAAAAGTGAGTTTTGAAATCAGAGATAATATCCTTTTTGCCATTAATAAACCATTTGCTATTATATGTTTGGTTGTGAGCCTACTATTAAATGGCTGAGCCTTTTCATTTTGATCCTGCCTCAACTTGATGCACCATGCTGTGTGCAAGCCCATGGAAGGCCTGTCCCTTTCTAGATATGTGTATTGTGTGTGTGTGGTGTTAGATAGGAAAGGGGAGGGGATGGGAGGAGAGCAGGGAGGGAAAACTGGTTGGTATGTAAAATAAATTAAAAAATGTTATTTAAATAAAATGTAAGAAATAAGTCTTTTGCAAAATTAAAATACAGAAATAATATAGGTGAGGCAAACACAGGTATACAAATCAACAATGCAATGATATTAGAAAGGTTAAATTTGACGTGTTATCCAATTTGAATTGAATCACATGAACCTTCTGAAGATGAGCAAATAGACATTCAGTAATGTGTTTTAAATGTTAAGAATGGACAGGCCCATGCTTATCTTTATGGTAAAAAATAGTATTTCGGCATAAAAGAGAATAAATCAGCCACTATTCTTTAACAAGAAAGACCTGGGTAGGGGAATCAAGATGAACGGAAGACAAGAAGCAACTTTGGTGATGGATGCACATTACCCAGGGACAAATGTGCCTTTATATCTCAAAATTAAAGTATAAAGACATGAAGACGACACTAATCAAACCCACCCATCTGCACACTAAATAAAATTTTAATTTAAAAAAATGACACAGGCAGGCTTCAAAGAGTAGTACTTCCTTAGGTTGAAACTGAGCATTTTGGTTTTAAAATGGACTCAGAAAGGGCAAGATAATTTGGGGTCATTTGATATCTTCTTTGCTGTGTCCCATCAGTGGGTCTTCAAATTAGAAGTCTTTTTAAAATTCATTTTTCATGGCTCTATGGGGCATGAAGGTTAGAACATAATTTATAAATTTACAGCAGGATATTGTGGGATGATATTGTACATAATGTGAAATGGTCAGCAAATTGAGTTTGGTGAATGAACTACCACCTCAAGTATCTCATCTTTTTGTGGCATGTGGTATGTGTGTGTGTGTGTGTGTGTGTGTGTGTGTGTGTGTGTGTGTGTGTGTGTGTCTATGCAATCAAGCTCTGTATTCTCAGAAAATGTCAAAATAATACAAACAATTCCAAGAGTATGACACTCAGTCTTGACTCAGGATGGCCCAATTTAACAAATATCTAAATTTGCAAATATGTATTAAAGCACTAATGATACAATTTCAGTTGACAGCATGATTTCAGATTTTAGTGATATGTTGTAATACTGTTTTACAATAGGCAGCAGCAGAGATCTGAAGCTCCCAGACATGAGAGTACAAGAGTAAGAAACACAATACATTTTGCACATTGGTCAGCTCTGATATTCTTTATGTAAGACATATTTTATTGTGTTTGTCTGTTTTCAAACTGCAGTGTGATTACTGAGTTACAAACTTCTCTAAAAAACAAGTACATGGATGTATTTCTAACTACATGACCATATTTTACATTAGATTCCCTAGAAATTGTTCTTCTAAAAGTTCAAATTTGAAGATCACTTTGCAAAACATTGCATTTTGATGGATTTTTCCCCCCTTTTGGGGACAGGGGGGATGTTTTCTACATCTTTTTTCTTATTGTTATTTGATAGTTTCATAAATTATGTAATTTTTTTTTGTCATTTTGCCTCCTATACTTCATCTTCATTGGCCTTCCTCTTCCACTGGTATGCTTCTTCACAACCTGCTGCCTTCTGTCTCCCATGTCTTTTTGTAAATGACCTACTGATGTTAGTTTGAGGTATTTGCCCGAATAATAGGGCTGAGACAATACAGATTCCAGTCCTTTGGAACATTCCTTCAGGAAATAAAGCCTAATGCTGTATCTACTCACCCACATCTCTGGTGGCCTTTGCAAGCCTTCACCATATGGTGGTAGTCTCAGCAGTTCCTAATCTTCCAAACTATGCTCTCTGCATTTATGCCCAGAGAGAGGCTATACAATTAGATACATCCTAGTTTTTCTCTTTCCTTGAGGAACAAACTGGGAACTAGATATTCTCTATCTTGTGCTATGCTCAACTCTCTTAAGAAAAGAGAAAATCTTGTAGTAGAATAGAATCATATTATTGGTATCTTCTATTCTCTGTTACACTGCCTTAATGTTTTGATGCACTGCTTGTGCTAACATCAGACATTGTAGCTTCACATTCAGGAAATCATACATTATTATTTTAGGTTATCTAGCTATTAAATTGGTAGGATTTATTTATTTATTTATTATTGGTGTTTTTGTTTGTTCATTTGTCAGTTTTGCCTCAGAACCTTGTTAAAATCACTCTAACTCTCCATAACATGTTATAGATATTTGCTTTTGCCTTCCTACTTGCCTTAATTTTAAGTAAAATTATTTAGTCTGCTTTTCTTTAAGCTATGAGCACTTTGACCCAGTGAATTATATTTTCTGTTTGAATCACCCAGGGCTATTATTTAGTTTTAGGTACTCTCCCTCAGTACCTACGACAATGATCATCAGGTATAAGTGTGGGGATCCTTAACTGAATTAGCGATGGGAGGAGGAATTTATGGACTCCAACTTACTTGTTTGTTTTTTCATGGTGAAGGTATCTGTTTTACCATCAGTCAAGCAAGATCTTATTTCAATCTCTTCAAGACTACCAGTTTGATAATAATTTTAAACTACCCAGTTGGTGCAGATATTTCTTTATTTCCAACCACTTTTTATGTAGAAAATAATTAGAATTTCTAAAAAGATGATTGTGTTCCTATGTGATGATGGTCTTTGGTCTTCAGACAGATTATAAAGGTAATTTGGGTTCCACATAAGCAACGTTTGCAGACCAAGAGATTCACACAAAGATTTGTTAACATTCTATAATGTGATACTGTCAAGAACACTTAAATATTCTTTACACAATTTAGTCACCATATATACTTGTACGGAATTAAGATGCACTATGATTTCAATGTGTTAAAAATTTTAAACATTCATTGTCTGAAATTATGCATAATCAACAAAAGAAGGTTCAGGTGAATGCAAACATTTCATTCACTGATTTAGTATCTTTATATTACATGGTTTGAACTCATGCATTTAAATGTCAACTTCACCATTACTGTTATTTATAACAGTAATATTTCATCTTTAATGGGAGCGGCAAAATATACATAAAATCAAATGGTCTTGGCATCTTTTAATGTATCCACCAGCTGTTCTTACTTCTAATTTATAAAATGGTGTTAACTGAGCCCCCAAATAAGCAGGCTTTAATGACAGAACAGAATTGCTAATTATTTTCCTTAGCCAACTTTTATTCCTTGGCCATTGGTGATAAACTAATTATTGAAGAAAATTTAACTATGTTTTCCCAGTTTGCTTTTAGTCAATAAGCAGAGAATCAGAAAGAAACATGAGAATGTCTAGAGAAAAATAGTGCAAAATTTCAACTATTTTGTATGAGCTTTTGAAAATATACAGAGATACAAAGAGGCAAGTCATGGGTATTATTTTTTAACACAGTGTTGTCTGATTCTCATAGTCTAAAAGCAAAGATTGTGTCTTCAGAAAGTTCATTAAAGAAAATAACTGCTTCCAAAGCAGATGGAAATGTCAGAGAGTAGGACCTAAATTAGGGAATGCATTGTCCACATGTGAATTGCATACTGTATGCATAAACCTAATCTAATTAACTGTTGCAAAAAGTGCTTTCACAGGGCAATGTATAGTAGATGAGAAAGAAGGATGGCTGTCTTCCATGGCAGTAATGGTTCTGTTGTTAAGTGTGGAAACTTAATACCCAGCTTAAACTATTCTCTTTCTATACTTAAGGATAATAACTGCTTTACTGGTGGATGTTTTTATGGTTTAAAAGTTCAATGTGAGTTACATGTACTAAAAATAATTTTAAAAGCTGATGTTAGGATTTTCTGACTCCTCCTTTGTTCAATAATGTTAGGATTATTTGAGGCTTCTCTACTAAGCAGTTACCATAACTTTTAACTTTCAAACAGCCTTAAGATATAAATTCTATAATTTTATCCCAATTTGGAGATGATAGATTGGAAAGCAAAGAGGATATGCAGCCTGCCCAAAGTTAAACTTGTCAATAAATTTGACAGGTACTTTGGCAGGAAGTCTGTGAAAGGAGTTAGTCCAGCTGGTTTCCCCCCTTCTAGTTACTGGGAAGAAACACACATACACACATACACACACACACACACACACACACACACACACACACACGCACATACACACACACACACACACACACACTGAGCCTGGAATCTGTAAAAGCAGGAGCTTGTTTTATTACATCAGGCATGTGCTTATATTGAGTTGAGAGAGTGGGAACCTCAGGATGGGGTGAGTTGTAAGGGCCCACTATGATTCGATTCATCCCATCAGCAGTAGCTAGGCAGAGGTAGTTTTGCTGAGTTACTTCTGTGAGAAGATAGGCCAAAGACAGGTAGCCAAACTCTACCCAGGCCCAGGAAGTTCCAGTAGGCCTTGTGTCTGGACCTTTTTGGGCCCAAGACAAGTTAGAATTAGAAACCAGGAAATATGATTCAAAAGCCTTCCTGACTAATAAGAATCCTAGCTGATATTCCTTGGTAGAAAATACATATTAAAAAAATTGTGGAAACCCTGGGAAAAAAGTTAGAGCTCTCAGCTGCAAAATATATACTTCTCTGAGATTGGGTTAATTTCAAAGCTTTTGGTTAGCTTATGTCTTATTTGTCAATTATTCCAAATTTAAAGAAAATTGAAAAAAATGATGTATAAACACCAATTATTTTGTAGCAGAATGAACTATTACTAACTTTGCATCAAATATGCTTCATCATTTCCTTTCATTGCATATTATGAGATACTGAAATTCTCCATATTATGAGATACTGAAATTCTCTTATACAACTAGAATTTACAAAATAGATTAAATATGTTAATACTTTAACTGCCATGTTTTGATGTTGTTATTTAAGCAATAATATCATTTATGGTAGTTTACCGAAAAATAAAAGTTAAACTAGGATTGGTAGCTCTATTAGTACTTAACTATCTTGTCAATTTCACTTTATTTTGAAACATATTTTCAATCTTTCTTTCTTTGTTATTTTGGTTGTTTATTTTTTAATATGGCATTGACATATTGTAATAATGGCGTTCTGTACCCTTATAAAAATAAAATGGACTTTGGGAACACATTCCCCATGGAGGGATACTCTCTGAGCCTACATAAATGGGGAAAGGCCTAGGCCCTGCTCCAAATGGCTTGACAGACTTTAATGATTCCTCATGGAGGACCTCAACCTACCTGGGGGATGGGATGGGTGGTCATTGGGGGACATGGGAAGATAGGAGGGAGAGGAAACTGGGATTGATACATAAAATAAGATTGTTTCTAATCTAAATAAAAATGTATAAAAAATAAAATAAATAAAAATAAATAAAATATTTTTGCTATTTCCCTGACGATTCTTCACAGACATGTTGAGGTCAGGCAGTCCTAGCTAGAATATTTGGGTGGAGCACCTGAGTACTACTTGGCAGATCACATCAGGAACAGATTGTGCATTTGTGTTCTTGTTCCATAAATAGGTCAGTGTTCTTTGTTCTCCACCACAAAACTACTATGTTCCCCTTACTACAAGATTGCAATGTATAGGGAAACTTTGAATAAAGAGCCTAACCTCAATCCAAAATCCCTCTAAAGTTAACCTCTATTGACACTTCTACCTGGTTTAGGGTTTAAAGTTAATGCTAATCAGCACTGACTTGCTTCCCTTATACCTAATAAATGTTAATGTATATGTACATACATATCTATACATGTGTATATGTGCATATGCAGATTGTAATCACTTTGCACATATGAGTTCTGTTTTGTCATGCTAAATAACTAATAACTTCTTGGTTGAATATTGAGCAATTTCCCAGAATAGATCCTAAACCTATTTGATATGTCTCAATCTTCTACCAACACAATTTTACCTTCTATTTGTTGAAATTATTTTCTTTTGTATCTTCAACTATACTAGTAAAGAATTCAAGACACACTTGGAAGAGGAGGGGAAGGGAAAATTATACATTTCTTTGTTCAAAGGTAGGCACCTGGCTTGCAGAAGCTTCATAGTGCTTCCATATGAAAGCCTGTGTAACAATATGTACTGGGAAGAGAATTATGGATAGGAAAAGTGAAGTAACAATTCCTCCTTCTCCTTTTGGATAGCCTAAAATACCAAGTGTCTGTAAATGGAACTTAGTACAATGCCTGAATGCCTTTTCATATGATGACTTAAATTCCAAGGATAGTAAAGCTGATGATCACAGCTTTAGTGTTACCTGGGAAATAGGATGTAGGGTCAAAGTTTCATCCAGTACTCTTATAGTACTGTAATAGGGATAACTAAGTGACCCAGATGTTGGGATTCAAACTTCAAGCTCAGTATCAAGAAAAGCTGGCCACTAGCTTCTTAACTGTATCTCAGGCTTAATGAACTGATCCTATCTCCATGAGCTCTCACCAAGCCTCAGACTATAAACTTTCCTCAGTGTGGCTAGAGAATGAATGCCTCAAACTGAATCTTTGCTCCTGCCAGGATAAAGGTGTGAACTACAATTCTCTTTTAGATTGATTCAATCTTGTGTACAACTTGGTGGCCTTGGACTCACAGAGATCCTTATACTTCTTAATCCTGAGTTCTAGGATTAAAGGTGTGTACCACTACTTCCTAGCCCCTGGCTGCTGGGATTAAAGGTGTGTGCCTGACTTCTATTGCTTATGGCTGACTTTGCTTTTTCTAAATCTTCAGTCAAGGTTTAATACATCATAAATAATATATCACTACATATTACTCTCACAGAGTCTGAGTACTAATAAAGAGCAATAATAATACACTTTGGAATAAATTGTGCTGAGAAGAAGCCTACAAATTAATAGTGCAGCTTTCTAAAATTTAATGCCTTAGTTAACATATTTTAAGTAGATATTTTTTCGTATGTCAGAGAGAAGAAATTTTGTTTGTTTTTTTAACCGAAGTTCAGCATTTGTGAAAACACTAACTTCTCTGGGACCTATGGAAACAACATAGATGGTTCATTCTGATTTCCTTAGGAATCCTGAATCTGGGATAAAGGATTAGACCTAAATAAACTTTTGTTTTCTAATCTCTAAAATTCAAGTAGTAATGTATACTGTTTATAATACTATAAACAATAGATGTATGTAAAATCTTATCACTCTTTTGGAAATAATAACTACAATAAATGTGGTTATCATAATTCAGTCAAGGAGTATATACTACATATTAGTTGTTAGGAAAGTTGCTGAGAATGCTAGCACAGAGTGGCCTTGCCTTTCAGAAATTTGTGAACTTAAGGAATAGAGACAAAATGTAACTCTCATGGAATATGAAGAGGCATTGACAGGATAAAATGGATGCCATGCCAATTATTTAGAAGGGATATTGATGCAGAATTTTAAAATACATCAAAAACTTTTTGAAGAAAAAATGTGATAAAGAAAAGCCCTAAGCATAGGAAGAATTCAAACAGCCAGGAAGGAAACCACTACAAGAAGCACAGAATAGAATTCTCAGGAAAAACAATCTGCATTTGCAAAGTGCTGGAGAAACAGTAAACAAAGTCTGGAAATGCAATGAAAACCCAGGTGGGGGCAGCAGGTGAAAGAAGAGTGGAGATCAAGAGACAGATGGCCTTGAATTCATTGTTGTCTGATTTTCCCATCAGTTCATAGCCAAAGGTTACTCCACATTGCTCTGTATCCCTCATAATATTTATTCTGCCAGTTTTATTTCCAAGTTCCTACATATTTTAAAATCAAGAACTCAGGAAGTTTGTGTCATGTAGAAGCAGAGCTAGATTCTTCCAGAATAGGAGTATCACATGTGAATTTTTCCAAAGTGTCATGAATGTCACAAGACCATTTATCTCTATCTGAGAATGGCATTGACTTCCAGCAAATTGAATGGGTTATCTAAATTACAGAATCCAAGTTTTCTCATGGGATGTCACTTACCTTGTCTTGTTAATAATGGAAGCCTCTTCAAATAGTCCAACAATCTGTAGCTGAGTCAATTGATGCTGCATGATCATAGGTTGGAACACACACATGAGCTCCTTCCAAAGCAGTTGTTTGAAGTGGTCCAAAAGCATCCATAACTACATCTTACATCAAGAGATATTACAGGTAATTCCCAAGTCAAAGTGATTACTCCATGTGTATTTGTGCTTATTTGATTGGAAATTGTGTACTCTCAAAATCCCCAGGGAGCTATTTGATGCTGTAAGAAACATGAATAATCAAACAAGAAGGAAATTGTCAAGTCCAAAGATATTTATTCAAAGAGCTTATTTCATGTCCCCAATGCCAGAGAGATAAAAAGGATTTCTGTTTTCTTGAAACATTCAGTTTATTTCAAAAAGACAGCTGGATAATGATAACAGTCAGGAGTGACCACTGATTCAACAGAAAAATCAAAGGACAGAGACAGCAAGTCTTGATTCCTAGCTTTGTAAATGGTTGGTGTATCTAGCTATGATTGTCCAGTTTTAAATCTTTACCATTCTGTCTTTTATACTAATTGTTTCTCCATGTTCCTTGTCTCCCTTGCTCTGCATCTCTTCTATCAGAAGTCCAAGTTTTATGACAAATGATACTAAACATCAAATGAGTATTTAAAGGCTAGTCAATTGACTGCGTGTAAAGACTGCTTTTTATTTATTTCTTTCCAAGAACATGTTTTCAATATCTAATCAAAACCAGATCCTACCACAGGTTTGAATGGATGGGACAGCTATAACAGGAGAAGAATTACAAGGTGACAAAATAAATAAGTCAAGTAGAAGTAAGACAAGTCTGATATGCACCAAAGCAGAAATTAAGGGTATTCAAAGAAATCCACCTTCCCTAGAAAACAGATGCATTCAGGATACATTCTCAAAGGACTGATTGGAAGACAAGCCAAGGAATCTCAAAACAGAACTCATATTTACCACTAAATAATTGGTGGCCTTGTAGAGGCTGATTCTCTAATATTTATTGTATGTACTGGCTTTTCCTTTAAAACATAAAGAATGACATCTGGGTTCATAATTACATAATAATTCAGTGAGATAAACAAAATACATGCTCTTCATAGCAAAGAATTATATTGTTTATTGTTTTTATGATTATTATTTAATGATATGTTCTTTGAGCAAGTCATCATTTCTTGATTTGAGTCATTAATTTTACTTTATCTAAATATTTAAAGTAAATATTGATGTAGATAGTCTTTATTTGTAAGAAATTTAAATAGATATATATCAAATATTATGTAGAATATAAAGTGTATTATATATTTCTCATATGTAATAATTAAGTAAGTTGGATTAACAAATGAAACAACAATGAAATGTTCATATAACAAGATATAGGAAATTATATAGAATAGGACAAATAGTTTTCTCTGTTTAATAAAAAAGAAACTAAAGTTATGGATACAAAGTCCAAATAAACTATATGTTAGCGACCATAAAATATATTTTATATATAATTAGAATGTTAACTGTCTTGCCTATTCTGTAATTTCATACACTATCAGGCAAAGAGAAAGACAATCTTAGAGTTGAGTTATTTGTTTAATTACAGTTTTTCTTTAAACAGGGTTTTATGTAATGTTCCTCCCAATTTTCTGCTTTTGGAGCAGTCATTTAGTAAATACAGGTTTGATACCCCTAATTTGAACATCTGACTTCTCAAATCTAATATTTTAGTGTTAACATAAATAGCTTGAAAAAAATCATTACTAAACACTTAGACGGATTACAGTCAAAACACTGATCTACTAAATATGATGCACTAAATTATATTTAGGTTATTAATATAATGTACATGTGAAATATAAACATAGTTTATGTGTATACTTTGGCTCTACCCATATTATATTATGTATATGCAAACATTTCACAATCAAAAAAAATATCCGGCCCAAATGTCAAAGCACATCTGGTTTTAATCTTTTTAAATAAAGGAAATGCATGCTGTACTTGAAGAGTCAAGTTGAAAAGGCTGATCATGTATTTTTCTCATTTACTGCTTGTAAAACTAAATTTAACTTATTTACATTGTTTATTATGTTTGTTACACCACTACACATGTAGTTACTATTCAGTGATCTTTAAGAAGAACAAAATAATGTGGTCAAAGGATTCTATAACAATAGTATTTAACTGTTAATAGGTCAAATTAAATGTTTAGAGACCTGAACATGATAGGCCCATAATGTTAAAAAATATATAGTTATTTCTCATTGCATGAAGTTATTTCCCTAATCTACAATGTTAATTTAAACCCATAATATAGTTTTGTTGTATAAGCTTTATTAATCTTGTTATATGCATATTAAATTGCATATAAATTCTATGACAAATTCTTCCAATGGAATAAAAGATAAAAATGAAGAAAAATGCATGATAAATATTAGGAATACCTTTCTCAGAAAGTATATTAATATAAACTAAAATTTGTGGAAACTTTGCAACACTCATAAAGGAAAGAGTATATTGTCATTGCACATTGTTTCTAGACAGATTGAAAAGTTCTTTCTATCCATTAACAAATACAGTGTCATATTTGAAACTATTTTTTATTGCCTAAACTGAAGTAATGTTCTGCAACTGTTAAGAATATGAATGTAGTGGGTAGTGTATTTTTTCTTGTTCCATCTATTTTAAATTTAAATAAAATGAAATTGCATCTTCCTAGGCAATAATAGAATAGAAATACAGAACAATTGTGCAATTTGCTCTTAGAAGTTAATATTAAAGCAATGTTGTATGATGCAATGGGAACACCTAACTTCAAATAAATCAGCCATTACCCATAGTATGTAGGCATATATATACATATATATGAGTAGAGCTTGCTGTAGATGGTAGCATGACATGTACCTGAATAGTAAGATGATTTTATTACATAGAACAAATTTTATTTTAGAGAGTATTGAAGCTTTTTAAAATTATTATTTTTAGCTTTTGCAGGTATGTGCCTTCATTTGAACTGTGTACCACATCTGTTCTCAGTGGCCCTGGATGTCAGCACAGAGCTCCATACCATTTGGAACTAGAGTTACTAATAGTCATGAGCAACAATGTAGGTGCTGGGAATCCAACCTAGGTCATCTGGAACAGCAACCAATGCTCTTAATGCTATCTACCCCAGATCTCCATCTTATGTTTAATGAATGTAAACCTATTATATCCATCATTTGTACTAGTGGATATATTGTGTAGGGAGAAAAGTCAAACCAATTTCTCAACAAAGTCTTTAACTCATCTATAAAATACTCTCTTTCTTCCTTTTCCATAACCCTATACATATGGTGGCAACAGAGCAGGTAGCTGACACAAAATGTATTTAATAAATTTAAGTCAAATTTGACCACAAAAGATATTACATCTGAATGGATAGAGGTCTTTGTCAGTTTTGGTTGTTGGCCATTTTGTCTATCGTTGACAGTATTGAACAGTATTTCATCAAGGTAAACATCAAAGAAAGTTAAAAGTAATAGACGTTTAGGAAGTCAGGCAGCTAGTATTTGATAGTATAAATTGAATCTCTCCCTTATCAACTCACAAGGCACTGTGAATGAATAAAGTACATTGGACTTCTCAAATAATAAAATATCCCATAACTCTTTTAGGAAAAATTGGTTTTCATAACTTGATTGCTAACCAAATTCAGGTTATAAATATAGAGATAGACTGAATAGAATACACTTCAGTGTCCTGATGCATTTTGAACATATAACTGTGTACAAAGAAAGTAGAACTATTATTTGTGTTTCTGTAATGTGTGCTTTGCTTTGTAGAGAAGATAGGATGGATGGTAAATATCAATGCTTCTCAGAAAGTGTATGTGTCAGGAAACATTACAGGTTCAAGTTCAGCCTGGTCACAATGTGAATTTTTTAAAATATATGTGAACATTATACACACTATGTTATATTTTATAAAAAAATAAATCACAGAGCATTTGACTATGTAGTGAATTAAATAACTTAATCCTGTAGTATTAATTACAATTCCACTGTTTTGTAAATAGTTCCACTATTTCTAGAACCTTTTCATTATTATAGTGGACATATAAATATGTTAAACACCAAGTGCCCAATACTCTTTAGTCTCCTTCTAATATTCTTTGTCACTATAGATTTGATTATCAAAGTCATATATTATAATTTGTCATTTTGGGTCTGGCTTATTGAGTAAAATATTTTATAAGCTTATTCATAGTATATATCACATAAGAATTCTACTCATTTGGAAAGTCCAAGTACTCTTCTCCACACCTAATATCCACAATTTGTTCATGTATCCATTTGCCAGTGAACAATTGGGTGACAACTTCCATTTGATTGTTGTAAATACTTATAGATGTTGCAAAAACTATTTCAAAGTAGCTGATTTTATTTCTCTTGGGGTAAGTGGCCCATGAATGGATTTGCTGGATTATATAATAAATTGTAGCATTATGTATGTACTTAATATAGTTTTAGAAATCACATATGTACTTAACCAAAATTAATTTACCGGGCTTTTATTGTCACTGATACAACCAGAAAAGTCATAAATAAATAATAATACCCTGAAATTCCAACAATAGAATTTTATGTTCTGATCACAATAAAATTAATGGGGACCAGTGGATGAAGGGGATTTCTCTCCCATCAATTAAATCAATAATCCAGGCATGCAATAGACAAATTAATATTAATGACACTAAGAACAGAATATCTTTATCTTGCATCGTGACAAAAAGTCTTCTGAAAGTTTCCATACTTTAATCTAAAAGTGGCTCAAACCATATCTTTTCTCAGATACCTAGTGATAGTTAGATATTATGTTGGATATGAGGAATAAGGGATAAGACTCTTAGAAATGCAGAAGGGAAGAGACTCATATGAAAATGCACTTCAAGTCTTCACCAAAATAGGAAAACCACATACTTTTTCTTAAAGAGTATAACAAAAATATGGATTTATTTAAGCTATCAAAGTAACTTTACCTTAATATTCCATGATCAGATGCATGAGTAAGTCCTCCAGACAAATGCAGCCTTGTATTGCCTGCCTCTACTTAAATCAGACAATATTTTATAAAGAAGATATATTATTCAAAATCAGAAAATTGTTCATGGGATTTTCTGCTTATTCAAATATTTATCAGTTGTCTGGTATTATACTATGTAAACAATGGGAACAGGAGCAGGAATGTGATGACAAAAGTTTCTGCTCTATCTGGTCCCATAGTCATTTAGTTACAAGCTAACACATAGAAGCATACACTAATTATACACTGTTTGGCTGAAGTCTCAGGGTTCTTATGACCATCATTCTCTTAATTGTTATTTCTGTTACACTATGTGTCTCCACTTTTTCTTGGCTTACTGGTGATACCTAGATCCCTTTCTTCCTCAGCAGCTACATGGACTCTGAACACAATGTAGTTATCAGGAGTTCAGTAAGACAAGACTACACAGAAGAGATACATAGATTAATAAAAATAGGTTAGTAATTAAGAGGGAGCTAGCCAATAATAAATCTGAGCCATTGGCCAAACAGTTATAATTAATATAAGTCTCAGTGTGTTTATTTGGGGTTAAATTTCTTCATCACTGGGTGAGATAAAAACCCCGTCTTCATAAACATAGACACAAATAACCATGAGATGTCATCCTGTAAGAAACATAGATATTAAAGGGAAAATAATATCAGATAAAAAGGTAATAAAAATTAGATAAAGTAGAATATGTAGCATTACACATAAATTTGTATATGGATATAAAGCTTAAATAATGAAATACCAGAAGTTGGGGGATAAAATTATTAGGCACAGGAAATATCACATTGAAATTCCAGAGTGAGGGGAACAACATAGTAAATGCAGAATATTAAATACATACAAAATATATGGTGGAGTGAGTTAATGATATAACTCATTGGTAGATGGCACTAAGCCAGGAATGTTGATGCACACCTTTAATTGAAGCTTTTGAGAGGTGGATGTAGGAAGATTTAATGCCAACCTTGACTATAGAAGATATTCAGTACAGCCATTGTGGTAATACTAAAAATTCCTGTCTCAAAAAATAAGTAATATTATGAATTAAAACTAATTAAATTTTGAAACAAAGTATTTCTAGAATATAGGGAAAATGTAGGTCATGAAAAAGATATAATGATGTATAACAAATCGAAGAAAAGACAGAATTTCTCTCATGTGTCTCTGGTATCCATTTTGTAGGGGGTTAAATGAGTGTAAGGTAGACTAAGTAAAAAGCCCAGAGTGACTGCATCAGGTCTTGCACTCAGCCCACTTTCTGGCGATACTTTTAGCATGCCACAGTCATCTTTTGAACTAAGAATCACACCAGAGTCCATGCTCTTTTGAGAAAGATTTTATGGTAGAAGAATCTGGGTTATATACATCTATCACTGAAAGACAGAGAGAGGGAAGTTTCTCCATATTATGTGTGATGAAGTGTGAACTAAACAATAGCTAATTAATTACAATTTAAATTTATTTAATATCAATGATTACTAAATTCATATATTAAAAGAGATGCTTTATCTTTCCAGCAATCAGGTTTGTTGATGGTGGTTTTACCTTTCATATGCCTTTAAATGTTGATATATCAAATGGAGGGCTGAAACATAAATTAGCATAGTCTTTTGTATTGCTATTTATACCAGGGACCACATAGTTTGTTCCAGTCTCACAATTCTGTGAGTCTTTCCACTGCAAGTAATTAGATCAATGTAAGTAATCAGACATTATTATAAAAACTTTAGATTACATGTATTGAAACTCCAACCTATATTTTAGCATTGGTCTGAGGAAAAATATCAAATAATTATTGATTTCATAAGAAACTGATAACTTTAAAAATAACCATTACAAAACATAAAAATGGGATTATTAAGAACAAAATTAAACTGTTTATAAGAAATATTACTTTGAAAGTAGCACTTAAAGTGGAGTACCTAGTATAAGGTCAGACATAAGAACCCCTTTATGTTGAAAGGTAAATGCTAGAGCAATTTCAAGGAATTAACACACATTATTGTTGAATGGGTTATGAAGATATTCTTTACAGTATATCTAAAGTTTTATAGTGAATAGTTATTTCTTTTGTCAAAAAATTACAAATTGAAAGGTAAAATTGTACTTGAGTCAAAAAATTACAAATTGAAAGGTAAAATTATACTTGAGTAGATGCTATTTTTATGATAAAGGGGACAGTGGTAAATGACAAAAAATGTAGTATATAAGAAAAGCTTCAAGAACATCTGAATGAGAATATTGAAGTTATGAAATAAATTCAGGATGGCACAATGCTTTCAACCTTTTTGTTTGAAATATGGTGTTCTTCCATAGGTGACAGACTCCCTCATTTTCCTACTCAAATCCTTTCTTCTCTGTTTCTAATAGCATTAATTCGTGGTTCTGTCTTAGATAGTCATTTAATATTAATAATTTAATTGACAAGAATAATATGGCATTACTACTCATTAGTATAATAGGCTGCAAAAAAAAAAAAAAAAAAAAAACCAACCAACCAACCAAACAAACAAACAAAAAGAACTCCTTGAAACATATTGAAACTTTCAGTTTGTGTGTACTGCTAATTGGGACTTCAGTTTATGTTTGATGTGCTATAAAGAGAGCACAGTGAAGCCAGAGCTCTGATGTTCACACTCATGGCAATGAGAGGTGTTCTTCAGAGGAAAAGAAGAGAATGAATTTTTACCAGTGATACCAGTGGAAGTGTCCTGAATCTTGGCTTTCTCCATTCTGATTACAGAATCTCTGTGCCCAACCCTGTGAAATAACCACATCATTTAAATCAATATCACTTTTGAAGGAAACTATTTTAAATGAGTTCCTTTTCAGGTGCCACTCAAAGATTCTAGGCAAAGAACAGACATAATAGTCTGAAAATAGCCTACAATCAATTTATGTATCAGTAAAATTTTGGCTTCAGAAGTAGAAAAATGTGAACTTGAGAGTCCAGAGGACATTTTGTGAAATGTTTCATTCAATTTCCTCTTTATGAAAGGTATAATGAAAACATTGAGTACTTTCAACCACCTTTTTTGCTTTTATTTGTAACAAAGAAGACTTATTTCTTAGGGAGGCATCTTATATTTTTACATTTATTTATTTATTTATTTTCTTGTTGTGATATACCTTCAACAGGGGTCAATGTGTGTGTTTCTAGCATCTCATCTAAGTATCCTATTTCATATAATAACATTATTTAATTATACAATAATTTCAGATATAATTTGTTTCTCATCATCCATCTTTTTGTATATTTGCAGAGTCAGGCAAAATAACTTCTTTGAATATATTTTCTTTCAAATTTTAAATAGTTGTTAAACTAATTAACATCAAATAATACACTAGTAAACATGGATTCTATGTAATAGAGGCTGTGATTACTTATTATACAAACTGTAAAGTATTGTAAATGAGTCTGTACTTTGACTGTGGTGCTATGAAAATGTCTATGACTTTCAGTTGATGTAATTAGAAGAAAACTCTCTGACTCTCTGACTGATGAATTTTCATTCAATTGTTGATTATTTAATTAAAATTGGTATTAAGTCTATTATCACCATGTTCTGAATGAAGTAGCAATACTAATAATAAAATACAAATTATTAATTCACAACTTTGTAACTAATAAGTTATAGAATAGTTTGTCAAATATCACTGATAGTTTTTTGAGTGATATTTATGCTATTAGCAAACATTATGAAAATACCTTTTTCATGAATTAATTCCATGCATCATGCACAGTGGTAGTTGGTACTAATCTCATTATTATTGATTAGAATAACATTCAGAAAAGTTAAAGAGGAGAATAAGAAGGCCACGTAGAAGGTGAATGTTACCATTATCTTCCAGGCTAATTAAAAACAGGAGACTGAATGATTTAACTAACATCAATAAAAACATGACAAAATTAGTTTTGAACTGAATTTGTTCAGCCAAATGCTATTGTTCCATACAGTTTGATGCCTCAAAGCATAGATGGACGCTTATGTAACAGTTTAGTGTGAAAAGGAGTTCTGTTACTTGTTGCTTGACTCCAACTAGCTTTGTTGTGGCCAATGGTTTTGTTTTTACTTTGACCACATGAGTGTGCAAAGAAGGCAAGACTCATGGTCACTGAGCTTTCATGTGATTACATTTTAAATGAGGACCACAGTAGAAATATATCCTTCACATTGGTTTTTTCTTTGTTTATTCTCACTATGCACCCAACCTATTATTGTCATTTTCCTCTCTGGATACATATGTGTTTCCTTCTGAGAATCTAACCAGGAAGACTACACCAATAGTAGCTTTCTTTCATGCTTCATGTTGGGTTTAGTCAATAGGAAAGCTAAGCAGGAGACTATTAGTAAGATAGTGAATGAGGATTGGTTATATTACTACATTACTATTTTTAGTCTTTTATGATAGGAATTATAACAGACCATTTCTGACTAAAGATGGAATGATACATGTATCATGATACATGATACATGCCTTTTAATGCATTGTGTTTATCAAACTTTGGTTTAGGACTTTGTTATCTGTTTTATATTGGGATCATTCTTGGTATAGGCATTATACAATAGGATACTTTACACAGTAAGCATATGATAGTGAATGAACAGACAAAAGAAAGTATAAAATTATGTAATTGCTTCATTCTTGTAGAAGAAACACCCAGTGGATTTACCCTACATGTCCAATACTCTACAAGTAATGTTTTCTTCAACAGAGATAATGTATGTGGTTTAAAATGTCTACCTGCCTAGTCCATGAATATTCTATTAAAAACAAAGACATTTTGGAGCCCTGTGAAAGTGATTTGTCCCAGAGCCAAGATCTTATTGTTTGGGAAATATGACTGTCACCTTTAAAGAAATTCCAGGAGATTTTCACAGGAGCTGTGTGATCACTTTAGTCTGGCAGATAATGAAGTTCCAGAAAGCTTGAAACTGTATACCATGCCATCAGTCTTCCAGTATCGGCTCAAATGTCAGGTAATTTTGTACTGGATACCTCTAAAAATAAATAAAAAATGTGAGAAGTATTGGTAAGGTTAACTTTGGTATGTCAAAAGTAGATTTGTCCTATTTAGGATGACCCCCCCCTTTCCTCTCAGGCAATATAACCATTATCTGATTGTAGATATCCAAACTATAAAACATTTGGTTTACCAGTCTCCCTAGGATATTTTCAATGAGTGAACAAGTTATTTCCTTTTTTGCTGTGAACATAAAAATTTCTTCTGACAGTTGAGGAATGAATTATGAAACTGAGACAGTCTAAAACACAAATATCTGAGAACTTTTTTCACCAAAACAAATTTTCTCCTTTAAATAAACCATCAGGTACACAAAGATTGTTACAAATCTTCTGGCCACTTGAGAGCATTCAGTACAAGGTAATTACTGTGGACTGTTGGTGCTTGAATTTAAGCATTTGATAATTTTCTGTTGTGCTGCAATGAAGTCAGTTGTTGTCTAGAGACCAGAGACTGCATGCTTTCTCTCTGTATGAATCTTACATGGAGAATATATCACTATCCCATTTTACAAACAAGATCCCCAGAGCATCAGGAAATGTAACTTGTATACATTTTTACACAGAGGGCAGAATGTTATGAGACTCCTGACCTCACTCTTGTTCTCTTCACATTAATTTCATCAGGAAACAAAAAGCATCCTCTTGTCAGGGGAAGCTATGGCATACACAGGAATGCTGCCAAATGAAAGGACTAGAGACACACTGAACTGCTGGCCTTGCTATAGACACATGGAGAAGGCTGAGTAGTACTTATTTTCTGTTTTGCTCTGTTTGTGCTATCAAGTTAGTGAGTCATTAAATGAGAGATATCTACAAGAGAAATTTGTTTTGTTGACTTTGACATTGAATAAAACTTGTTCACATAACAAGTGCAACACTTATGCCTATTCCTTATATCAGTTCTTCTGAAATTACTTAACTATGGTGTAATACATGCAAGGATACTAATTAAAAGTTTGCAAAGTAATATAACTAGGATTGAAAATTATTTGTTGGTACATGTGGAGAAAAAAAGAAGTAAAAAGTAATAAAGGACTGAAATAAAGAAAGAAACAATAAAATTACAGAAATAAGAAAAACAAAAAAGGAAAAACAGAAAAAAGTGAAGAACAAATGATTCTGTGTGGGGAACAGGCTCATGGCTTGATTCACAGTATCACGATACTAAGAATTACAAAATAATTCTTCATCCATATCCTACATGTGAAATTTTCAGATGTATATCACAACCTGGTCTAGTATCCATTGTCTAAGCAAATATTCTCACTTTTTTGAAATGAACTAATACATTTTATTGCTGTTTTTAACTTAACAGTTTTAAGTAAAAACCACTGCCTGGGATAATTGGTGTCTTTGTGACTGTGTCAGGTTTGTGAATGCCCTGCCCTAACCACTGCCTAGAAGTCTTTTTTCATTGTGGTCTTCCTCTTGCATGCCCTGAAGAGATTGTTCTGTGATAGCTAATCTTCACCGACAACTTGATTGTGTTTAGAATAACCTAGGAGATTGATGTACACCATAAGGCATATCTTAGAGGACACTAACAGAAGGGGAAGACATGACATCAGTAATAGTTGTCACCATTCCATAAGGTGAGGATAAATATAGAATACAAAGGGAAATGAAAGTTGTCAAATCCATTCTCCCTGCTTCCTATCTACTACAATGTGAGCTGCCTCACTTACTCATCCCTAGTATGATGGACAGAGTCCTCTGTAACCGTTAGCCTGGAAATTAAATATTTTTGCTACCATTCCAGGGACTGGGATCTCGACAGAGAAAAAAGAGGAAAGAATGAGAAAACATGTAGAGAGGTAAAATGTCCCTTTTCGTTTTATCGGTCATGATATGAGTCATTATGCTACATTCTCCTTGACTTAAAAGACTGAATTAATTCATGGGCAAATAAAAGTTTCCTTTCTTTAAGTTAATTCTGTCTGGTATTTTGTCACTATGATGACAAAATGATAGTAGATGGGATTGTTATTCTGTAAATATGTTTCTCATACTGGTTAATGAATAAATCACTGTTGGCCAATAGGAAAGCAAGATAGGCAGGGCAAAGAGACTAGGAGGAAGAGGAAGTAGTTAGGAGGGGTCAACTTGGAAAGCCTGGTGAGAGCAGCATGCTGGCCTGCTCTCAGATAAGATGACCACGTGAAAATACTTAGATAAGTATAAATGGCTTATTAATTAAGACAGAGATAGCCAGTAAGAAGCTAGTACCTGACCAACAGTCTTATATGAAATACAGAGTCTCTGCATGTTATTTGAGGCTGGTATGGTGGGCAGACCAGACTAGCGGCAGGGAATACATACTCACTACAGATAATCATCAAATATTCTCTGTGTACTATACAATTTTGTGTCTCTTCCACCAATTAATATCTTATTTTATACAGGACAAAAAGCTAATCAGAAGCTAAGCTCTATACTCTCTCTCTCTCTCTCTCTCTCTCTCTCTCTCTCCTTTTGCACACACACACACACACACACACACACACACACACACACACACACACACACAGAAACAAGCCAGCTATAAGCCAGCTATAAATCTTTACCAATTTATATGCTGTCTCCTACTATCTCGTTGTTCATTTATTTATTATATTAAAAAGAAAAATGAGAAAAGGTGTGAAATTGCCCAGGCTGGCTTCCTACTAACTATGGAGCTGAGGATGACTTTGAATGTCTGAACATTCTTGTTTTTCCCCATTGCTCAGAAGACAGGCATTCTCCACCAAGTCCAGTTTTATGCTGATGGAGATTGAAACAGTGCTTCCTACATGATAGCCAACTGCTTTATAACTTTGATGTCTCCACAGTCTTGTTTTATTAACAGTCACATTAGTGGCACTTAACCTCAGTGGCAAAAGTATTTTCCATTGTTTGCAGATATCATTAGCCTTCCTGCTATATTTTGAATTGAGCCACATTGTCATTCTTATTTTCACCTCCTTTCTTGATACCCTTTTTAGCTTCTGTTCTTAACAGTTACAGAAATATTAAGCCTTTTGATTATCAAACTTTTCAGGCATTATATCTTTGATTTTACTTTCTACTTTCAACATTGTCCTTTCCCACTTCAAGGAGTCTTCTGATTCCACCATTTATAAGACAGGATCCCACTGAACTCCGTGTTGCTCTTGTTGCTCAACAGTAGGTCACATTCTCTCTCTCTCTCTCTCTCTCTCTCTCTCTCTCTCTCTCTCTCTCTCTCTCTCTCTCTCTCTCTCTCTCTCTCTCTCTCTGTCTCTCTCTCTCTTACCACTAGCTATCAATTTCAGGAATATTTTTTACTTGAAACCCTGCTTCTGATTTTTGTCATAGCTCGTTCTCCAGCATTTTCTCTCCTCCACTTTTCCCCCTGACTGTTTCACTGTATACTTGTAAGTATAGACTTTGGAGTTAACCTCAGCTGAAAAGTCCAGGTTCAAATCTTTACTACAACCTAACCCAGTAAAAATGTCACCCCAGGGGACTGCTTTAAAAAATTGCTAGTCACGAAGTTAATCTCATCAAAATGTTTTATTTTTATCATTTAGATTTGTCCGACCTAACTGTATGGGTGTTTTGCTTGGAGGTATCTCTGTATACCACATGTGGTTTGTCTATAGAGGGCAGAAGAGGGCATTAGATCCCTTGGAACTCAAATATGGTTGTGAAGTGCCATATGGGTTCTGAGATTAAAACTCAGTTCTTCTGGAAGAAAACCTAGTAGCTCTCAGCCACTTTAAATACTGAGCCATCACTCTAGCCCCAAAGTAATTTATTTGAAGCAATAACTTATTAGATTGTATAAGACAGTATCCTACAGCCAGAAAATGCTTAGTAAATATTATTCTCCTGTTTTTCTTCAAACTATATCATAGCTCCCATTTCATGCTATATTTACTCAAAATGCTTAATCAGTATTCACCATATTCAGTACAGTTTTAATCATCAAAATCTGTAATCCATATCTCTACAATGAACCTATTTTCTGAGATAAAGTCTCAATTTAACATTTCTCATTGGTAAGGTCTGGGAGTAAAGTTGAAGAGAAGGAGGAAGGAATATATGAGTAAGGGGCCTCAAGTTCATGACAGGGTATCCCACAGAGACAGATCTGAGCTTATGGGAGTTCATGAACTCTGAATTAATAACTGGGAAGCTGACATGGGACAGACCAATGCTTCCTACATCTGGGTCAGAGTTGTGTAGCTTGGACTGTTTGTGCAGTCCCTAGAAGTAGGACCAGTACCTGCCCCTGATATATGAGCTGGCTTTTGGTACCACTTCCCTATGATGGGATGCTACTCTCAGCCTTGAATCAAAGGAAAAGAGCTTGTTCCAGGTTCAACTTTATAGACCATGTTTGTTTGTTTTTTTTTTTTTTGACCCCTATGGGAAGACTTACCACTTTTGAATGGAGACAGGAGAAGGAATGGTTTTGTGGGAATAGGAGGAAGGTGAGGGGAGGGAAAGGTAGGAGAAGTAGGAGAAGAGAGAGGGGAAACTGTGGTTGGTATATAAAATAAATTAACAAAAAATAGAAAAAAATCTGAATCTTAAAAGTTGACCTATTATTTTACTTGCAAAAGCTGTTTTTGTTCTTCAGCTTGAGTAAAGTTGTTTTCAGCACAATGGAATAGTGTCCTAAGTCAGAAGTCATTATTTTTCTTATAGCTAATGTGATATATTACTATGAAGTATACATGGTACGATCAGTTTCTAGATTTCTTTGAAGTGGCTTTTCAGCATCCAAGTCTTACCACTGTCTAAACAACACAATGCATTATATTTTGACATAATATACACAAGGCAGTCACACTGAGGTATCTTTTGAAAGAGAAAAGTCATTAATGGTATATTATCTGTCTTTTGTTAATTACCCTTGCTTTCTTAATAAAGTAAAATATCTCTAAGTATGCCTGAAAGTCTGAATACACATTCCAACTCCAGTCTCAAAAACAATTTCACTCTAATCTGTTCATACTAGTCTCCCTGGTCTTGTCTCTATATCTTTTACCTGCGCAAATCTCCACCTCAAACTCATAGACTTGCTTCTCTGTTTTATGCTGATCATTGGCCTGTGGCACCCACAGGCAGTGAATGTCTATTGTATTATGATGTTTAGTCTCTCTGGGTGCTTTAAAAAGATCCAATTATTTCTCCTAACACTGTATTTCATCACCATTCTTTTCTTGCTAATATTTACTTGGTTTGTAATCACAAATTTCATTACCTGATTATCATCTCTCCCTCTACTATAAAAACATAGGTTTTCCTTAAAGAACCTAAAAGATTAGACTGTGAATTAATAAAGATAATATCTTTGAATGAATAAATGGTCTTGGCAAGTTAAGTTGTAAACCTGAATGAAACTGGAATCTAGTAGAACTATTCTGGGATTGTAGTTTCATAATCACATGCCCTTGGCTATGTTGTTGGCATTTGATACACTTTTTATCAAATCAGAGTAGAGCTAAAATGATGTATGTTACTTGGGAGAAGATTTCCTTTCCACTCATTTATTCCTTCATGCATTCATCCATGCATTCACTATCATTCACAGAATGCCATCTTCCCATCGGTAGCACAAATGTGACACTGAAGAGGACAGTGACAAGTCCATTTCTCTTGCAGATTACCAGAACTATTTTGGAGTCATTATATCTCAGAATCAGAGAGTTGTAAATAATACTAATCTTATAAAAATGACCACTCTGCAAAACCCCTCAAAACTTCTTGGTCAAGCTACAAGCTGCATTTTTCTCATAAATTCTGTTAAGAACATTAGCTAATTGAAAACTGAGAATGTCAGCCATGGCACAATGACTTAAAATTGTGTAATACACAATTTCCTACTTGAATGAATTTCTTTACTTTTATTCAGATTTTTATATAACTCCTCTTATGTGGAGCTTATTGTACGACAAGATAATCTACTCTCTGTTTAGAGTAATACCCACTTCACTTGATGCAAACCATAGGGATGAAGCTTTTCCCAGAGGTGTCACAAGATGATTATGAGGTGAGTCTTGAATAGATTATAATGCTACAGTGTAGGAAAGTGTTATGACCAGACTAGGAGACATGTCACAAGAGCATGAGAAGTATCTGGATTGGATTTCTACTGCTCAAATCTACTACAATAGAATGCTAAAATAATTAAGTTCATCATTAAGTTGCAGTTCACTGAAAAATTAGAATTAATTTGGTTAATTTAAGTGATAAGTAGATCAAAGCTTTCAAAGCTTTCAATTATTACAAAATTGTAAGATTCTACTAGATAATGTGTATTAAGTATAGTAATTGTGAAAGTAATATTTTTTTTCAAGACATGGTTTCTCTGTATTGTTTTGGAACCTGTCTTGGAACTATCTCTGTAGACCAGGCTGGCCTCGAACTCATAGAGATTCACCTGCCTCTGCCTCCGGTTGGCTGGGACTAAAGGTGTGCATTACCAATGCCCAGTGTGATATCTTATCACCATAGTTAAGGTTGTATTAGAAAAGCATCAATGGATGAAAATCCAGGGGAAATTTTTACACGGTATAGGCCACTGTGTTATCCAGTTAATATTTCTTCATGCTCATATATATATATATATATATATATATATATATATATATATGTATGTATGTATGTTTGTATGTATACATGTTTTAGAATATATACTCATGTGCATGCACATGCCTATATATTTATATGTGTATACAGTACTATTCCAATGTCATATACATACACTGCTCACTCTGGATTTTTAGATAAGCACAATCTGGAGTTGCTGTGACTATCCAATCCCAGTTAACAAGATATTTATATATGAACAAGCTAATAGCTTCCTATTCTTTAGTGCCTTTCGAAAATAATAGTTTCAACTTCTTAGCACAGTCATAAATATTAAAATCAAAAGGATAAGTAGATCCAAGAGCCTCTAGGGAACACCAGCAAATACAGGTACTACTTGTTTGTTTGCTATGTTTCTTTCCTACACTATAACAAGGTCCCTTTGGATCTTTCCATTCAACATCATTTTCTACAGGATCTTTCACTTGTCTGGTGGCTGTTTCGCCCTCACTATCCATGCTAATCTTAGGCAAGCAACAGTCAAGAGTCATAGAGTTTTTAACAATTACTACCAGAGTGGTTGTGAATGCTGAATTTAAAAAAAATTAAAAAATTAAAAAGAAAAAAACTGGGCTAAGTAATGACTATTTTCCAGCAGAGAGACTCTCAGAGTGAAATCATCCAAAGAGAAAAAAAAAATGTTCTATTTGGATACCAAAAAGCAGAACATACTATTAAAGTCCCTCTGTTATGTTTGTAATGACTCAGAAGTGGCCCTTGCTACATACTCAGGGCTAAAGAAATCAATTCCTCTATTCTGACTTGCTCTTGACATTGCCTTAAATCTGTGAACTATGAAATGCAAAAAAAAAAAAAAAAAGAAAGAAAGAAAGAAAGAAAGAAAGAAAGAAAGAAAGAAAAAAATATCTGGTGTGCTCTTCTCTGCCTCCATTTCTGTGTGGCTGTCAAGCAAGCAGTCAACAGCACTCTGTAACAGAAGTTAATTGGAGGAGCTCCTGTCTCCAGCTCCTCTGGTAATTATTGATGTCACTCTCCTGGCAAGGAAGAAAGCGTTTTGCTTCAACACTGTTTGATAAAGAGACTCTCCCTCCTCAGACAGCCACAGAAGCAAAACAAAGCCAAACCATCCAAAGGGTTTTGTGTTTGTTTGATAATCCTCAGAATTGCTTGAGGCAGATAAGTGAAATTTCAGGTTGTATTTAATTTAAATACATTTGTGAGGATAGTGTTATGTCTCCTCCATGTCTGAGCATTCAGCCCTTCTCTGATTCAGTTAGGAATGCCCATTACTGAGGCTAGCATTGCTACTTCCAGGTAGTTTTGTACCATTTTTGATATACTGAAATGTGC
Organism: Cricetiscus sungorus; assembly: GCA_030556225.1. Classification (NCBI taxonomy): domain Eukaryota; kingdom Metazoa; phylum Chordata; class Mammalia; order Rodentia; family Cricetidae; genus Cricetiscus; species Cricetiscus sungorus. The sequence continues at coordinate 57,727,525 of JANBXA010000007.1, forward strand.
ACTTACAAAGGGGAAAAGTCTATCCCCTTTCTATGCAACCCAAGGTTGAACTTTTAAATCCCTTGCCACAGGGTGATGTAGCAGGCAGATGTGTCATCAACTAAACACCATCCTTACCAGGACCAACAGAATTAGATAACACCCTCAAGGCTGTGTAGAATACAATAGTCAAGACAGTATCCATGATGTACTAGCTAGTGGATACTAATTTCTTAGTAAAACATATATACTCATCTGTTCCCATGCTGGCTATCCCTAGTTTTGGAGATTTGCCTTCAATATTGTTTCTTTAGAATGTAACTTTATTATGTTTATTTAACTTGCCCTTCCTCATTCTTAATTCTAGTAGCCCCCACATTTTTTTGTTTTGCTTTGTTTTTGGCTAAAGGATAGCCTTTACATCACAGTAACTTCTATTTTGATATATCATTATCTGATTTGAGTGTCATAGTATAAGGAGAAGTACAAATGACAAAACATATTGAAAATATTTAACAAACTCAGCCTTAGGGAAATGCGAACCAAAACTGAGCTGATACTGTACCTCATGCTAGTCTGAATGGCCATCATGGAGAAACGAATGAGTAATGAACAAATTTAGCTGGGGTTGTGTTGAATATAAACTGGTACAGTCCTTATGAAAACTGCTCCGTATAGTCCTCAATGAACTAGTCAATGATCAGCTATGTGATCCAGGGAGTACAAGCTCTGGATACATAGCTTTAGGATTCCCTGCTGGCATAGCTCAGAGATACCTGTATATCCAGGTTTATCATGTAAGTTTCCACATAGTCAAAATAATTGAACCAGATCAGACACCAATGAAAATATGAATAGCTAAAGAAAATAGTGTACATACACATTAAAGTTTAAGCCAGGAATTAAAAAAGTAAATTATATCATTTGCAGGAAAATACATTTGGCAATTACAATGTTAAGAGAAATAATTCAGGTGCAAATAAATATGTGTTGTGTTATGGCAGGTTGTTCCTTCCCGCCGGCTCCATCCCGCCTGCCACCAGTCTGGGCCCATAGCCGCGCCAGCCCCAAATAACACTCAGAGACTCTGTATTTGATATAATCCTGTTGGCCTATTACCATTATTGTTTATGGGCTAGCTCTGTCTTAATTATTAACCCATTTCTACTTATCTAAGTATTTCCACGTGGTCGTCTTATCGGGGAGCTGTGGCGGGCGTCTTCCTTCCTCCCTGGGCTACATCTTGACTCCTCCCTATTACTTCCTCTTTCTTCCTCCTGGTCTCCTAGCCCCGCCTATCTTGTTTCCTATTGGCCACAGGGCTTTATTAACCAGTATGAGAAACATATATACAGAATAACATCTCCCATCATCTCCTCTTTTCTGTCTAAAGTAAAAGAAGGGGTTTAACCTTAACATAGCAAAATATACCATACAACAGTTATCAAATAAGAATCACAATAAACAATATTTAGTCCATTAACATTTTGTAAGACTTAAAGAACATATCATCTATCCTATCTTTGTGAGTCTAAAGTCCTATATGTAACTTATCTTTAATCCTTACTAAGGAAATCTATAACCATAACTATCTGTCTTCTCAATCCCAGTTCTGACACCAGTGTTGTCCCTTATATGTAGAAACTAGATAAAAATAGTGATATTAAAGTATAAGATGGGATAAGGAAGAAGAAAAAGAAATCTAAAGTGGTTGGGAAAAAGCAAAACAATGGGAAGGAAGGGAAATTATTTTCATCTCTCATATGTAAATTAAAATTTCATGATCTATGTATATGTGAGAGAGACAGACAGGGACAGACAAAAAGACAGACACAGACCAATAAAAGCAGAAAGGGTATGATTCCAGTGAGAAAAGGGACCAACAAGAGGGAAGAGAGTAATTGGGGACATTATGAGGAGAGTATAATGATAGAGGTATGAAATGATGTAAAAATTATTCAAAGCATACCCAAACACTACTTTTGTTATATCTTATTTGGAAAGCACAGTGGCATGACTTCCATAAATAAATTGAGTGTACCACATTCCTTTCTCTGCGGGAGTTTTGAGTCTGTTCAGAGTGACACAACCATTTCCATGTAACTCAAATGTAGTCTAAGATGCATAGGAAGAGAAACAATACTTAAAAAAAGTCATATAAGAATGCTGACAATAGAATAATTGGGTCCTCGTGTTAGGAAACAATAAATGATCAGGTGTTTCCTAGACTGCAGAAAGGAAACATCATTACATCATTCTAAGTAAAGAGATGGCATTTGTAGCTGCTTTCTATACATGCATGATCAGATATAGTTGGTAGACAAATGGAGATGATACAAAAGCAGTGGTCACTGCTTCATGATATTTTTGGTGGTGGAATCACAGTGCAGCTACCAAACTTTAAATGAGATTGTAGAAATTAGAGCTTATGCCATTGCATATGGGCAGAAGAGTGAGCTTTTAAGCTTAGAGCCGCAGCATATATCCAGGTAAAACAGAAGGTCCAACATGAATTCTAACAACTGATCAGTAAATAGTCAAGGTAGATAATAAGTTATTAGAGAGATGATGAAAGAGAAAGGCTACACATAAGTGGAACACTGAGTGCTGTCCAGATTATTGAGGTCCTCCCCTAGAATAGCAGTAAAAGTAATAGATGGAGAGTATGCCACATCTGAGGACAGCAGAGGAAGCTGGTTGGTACAATCTGCAAGTGGGTGTGTGAAGTGGGTATTCTATGTCTTTTAATAATAGATGTTATGGTAATGTGAAATAAAAAGGAAATATTATATGAGTTTCTTACCTTGGGTGCCACTTGTTCAACAATAACAGGATTTTATATTTAAACAAATGATACAATGTCTCAATAGAAATGTAAACAGAAACAGCAGCATAATTCATGAAGTAATGTTTAAAGTTCCCTGCAGGTTTTGTCTGACATAGGGCACAGTTGGAAGTAAAACTAATTATTTTGGAAGTGCTGAAAGTTAGTGATCTTCATTAGTGATTTTTATAGGTGTCATAATATAATGAGATGGCAGCTGACTTATGAGTTATTACTGCACCATGGAGAGGATGACAAAAGAAAATTTCACAAAATGAGGAGAATCAATACTGATCAAAGTCTAGAATATTCCAATTTTTCATAAATGTTTATCATCAAACATGCATTATTAAGAATTCTTTGTAGCTGGGCAGTGGTGGCTCAAGGCTTTATTCCCAGCACTCAGAAGGCAGAGGCAGGCAGATCTCTGTGAGTTCAAGTCCAGCCTGATACAGAAAGCTACACAGAGCAACCCTGTCTTGGAAAATCTCCTCCACACAAAAAATAATTTTTTGTATTGTCTATTATTGATAAGATATACAAAATGACCATGCTTGTCCCCATGCATAATCTCAGTAAATTCTACTGCATGTGGTGAAGAAAATAAAAAAGGTTTGAGCTTGCAGCTCTAGGGTAGTAGAAGAGAAATAACATGACCAGACAGAAGTCTTGAATTTAGTAGGTGGTAAACATTAGACATCCCAAAATTGTGTGGTATGTGTGTGTGTGTGTGTTTGTGTGTACCTATGTATGAATGTATGTACGTACACTCTCGTGTAAGTTCTTTACAAACACTTTTATCTAACTTCTCAAGTATCTTTTTCAAACATGCTGCTGTAGAGATGTCTGGTAAACTTACATGAATACATGAATATGAGACCATTAACCCAAGAACAGCACCAGAGCCATTTCTATTGTTTGCAAAAAACCTTAACACAGCAAGCATAACCATCAAAGATTGATGTTTAAGTAAATTGACTGATGGGACTTTCACTGAAATTGACAGACAAATAAATTTCTCTTCTTTCTACTATATTCTCCTGTACTACATTTAAAATTATTATTACTATATTTCCTTTAAGAAGGTAGACTTAAAGATTTTTGTTGTTATTTAATTTTTATGATCATATATCTATTTTCACTAGCAGTATGGCAGATAGTCTTCAGGCACTTTGGATTTGACATCAGAAAGACTGAATTCTAAATTTTCTGGATCTAATGAGGGTATGGACAATACACTGAAGATATACACACATTCATCATTATTACCACTATTGTCACCATCTGCTATTATTCTTCAGATAAATAATGTAATGTAAAATAGAGTCATATGTTGAAATATATGTAAATGTTGCATACTCATACTTTAATTCTCTTAGAGTCAACCTTTAGTTCATCTTGAATATATTTTATGATTTCATTTTTTGTAGGGCATCAAAACAATTTTTACTTCACCTATGTCAGAATTTGGGCTGGCTTGATGTTGGCCATATTTTGTTCAGTAAACCACTGCTCCTATGAGCTTATGAGTAAAAAGTTCATGCCATGTTACAGGACTGCATTTCACAGCACTCCTCACTCAACACTGGCAATTACATTCCTTTTGTCTCCACTTATCCTCTTGGCTTGAGTACTCAGTATCTTATTCCCAGCACCCTGACTGACTCTATATCTCTCTGTTGACTGTTGTCCATTGCACAAAGAAGCACTCTGACCAGCGTGTAAAGCAGCTTAGACATATGGAGACAAACATTTTTAGTTTTTGAAATGAGGGATTACTACATTGTCAAAATGGTACTTAAACATCTAAGTGGATTTATCTTCCTGCCTCCATCTTCATATTAACTGTGTGTATCCATATTCCTGGATAAAGAAAAATGTTTGATACAACTGTCTAGTACTGAGTCCTATTTTAAAAATTATTATTTTTGTGATTACTGTATAATATACTATTTTTCTCCTTTCTTCTTCTAGACTCTCTCATATGAGAGAGAGTCCCTCATTTTACTCCTTCAAGTTCATGGCCTCCCTTTTCATTAATTGTTGTTACACACACCCATATGTATATTTAAAAATTTATTTTTAATTAATTAGATTAATTAATTAGTTTTAAATTTGCAAACTGCTTAGTCTGTATTATGTTAATTGTATGTATGTTTTCAGGGATGACCACTTGGTATGGGATAGCCAACTGGTATGTCCTTCCCAGGAAAGACTATTTCTCTCTCAACATTCCATAGCTGCTATAGTTTTCTGTTCGGCTGAGATGTCATTGACTTTCCCTCAGCCACTTTAGCATGACTATTAACATTGTCCATGTTCAGTTCATGTTGAGGTAGTCAAATTGGTGAGACTTCATCAGCGTAGCTTCTAACATTCTTAGGATACACATTTTCACAGGAGACTATTCCTTTTACCCTGACAAAGTTTCCATCTGCTTTTTTGCAGTCTTCCATGACCCTTAGGTACAAATGTGGCACTAGTGTTGTAGATGTATCCCTTTAGAATTTATTCCACAATTCTGCATTCTATTTGGTTGTTCTTTTTCATAATGCTCTCTGTCATTTGCAAAAGAAATGTTACTTGACAATGAGTGTGGACTACATTTATTTATGGCTATAATAACAAATCTGTGGAATGTAGTTAGGGATTTTAATTATCTAGTAATGTGGCAGTTGTAGATTCTGCAACATTCATAATTTCACTAGATTCCTGTATAGTTGGCTTGGCTGCTAGTATTTGTCATTATTTCACTCTAGTTGAATTCAGTAAGTGATGTTAGTTACCACCAAGAAATGTGTGCCACTACTCAACTCATTGTTGTATTGCATGAGGGCCATATCTGGGTAGGATGGGTAGGATTGTTTCTCTCCTCTGGAAGCTTGTATAGTGCCTCCTGGTATCCCAAATACCAGTCTTCAGGGAGAGAGTATTCAGGGTATTCCAGTTCAGGAGCCTCTATGTTTTGTGTTTGAAGAACATAGTATGTTCAATAGTAGGGACTTACCTTCCATCTGTAGGAGAAAAACAAGGGAACTAGTAACAGCCCATCAGGTTTTGTAATCTCCTGAAAAACCCTGAGCAATAATTCATAAGAGGATTCTTATTGCCGGTAGTTAGGGTTTATGTTAGTTTGGCTCTTTGGGGTGTGGCTCCTTGAAAAAGAAATGTAAGCCCAGATAGGTGAATTTCATTTAAATTTTGTGTATGTTTATGGAGATACAGTTATATCAAGAATATTTTTGAGGTAGAAGGTAATAGTGTGTATGATTCTCTAAGACTTTTTCAGATATAATTACTATTATTTTAACCTCCTCCGTACTTTTTCTGCACTTATTTATCTTCCCAATTCTTAATTAAAGATCCCTCATTTTTGCATTTCCCCCATTAGATCACACATACTATGCTATTTCCCTCTCTGGTGCTCCCTGACTCACCATCCAACCCTTTTATGTACCATGGTTTCAATTTATATTCATCACTTGAGAGATATTTAGGTTAGATTTCTCTTCCTAGCTATTTGAATAAGAGCAACAATCAATATGGCTGAACAAGTATCTGCTGAGTAGGATGTTGAATCCTTTACGCATCTATTACTAATTTCTTAATATTTTTATATAACTAAATTTAAACTAGGTTTTTGTAAGTAGATAAGAATGGGAATGTGTTATAGCTTTAAAGTCATCATTTTGAGGTAGGGTTTTAGTATAAAATTCTGAAATAATAACCATATGTATAACTGGGTACACACTTTTAAGGAAACAGAAATCGTTGAAGATTGTGTTTTTTTTCCCAATATTTTGTGTTTAAATGCTGTTTTTCTAAGCTCTATTTGTATAATACTAAAGAAGATGTGAGTACTGTGCTTATTTTATATTCTACTGATATAGTTTTATGTTAATGGTATTACATTTAGACAAAAATAGAAGAAATTCACATAAGAAAGTTGTTTTATTGCATGTGTAGTCTTGTGAAAATGATCTAACTTCATTGAGAATTGTTTACCTCATTTATGAAATGGGAATAAATGCCTAATATCCTTTTAGTGGTGAATGTTAAATCAATCAAGTAAAACAAAAGACTTATGTAGACAAATACATAGTTGTACATTTATCTATTTGTACATACAACCTCATTCCAGTTATTGGTTATATATTATCATATTCATTTTATTAATAGTATGAGACTTTGACAGTGTTTCTTTTGGGTCACAGTTTCATATACATCAGTAGCTTGGATCAATTTCTTCTGGACCTGGACCTATGACCATCGGCAAGACAGACATTTCTTTTTTTAATTTTTTAAAATTATTTTACATACCAATCCAGTTTTTTTCTCCCTCCTCTCCTCCCATTACTTCCCCCATCTCCTTGCTAACCAATCCCACCCACTCCTCAGAAAGGATAAGGCCTCACATGCATGTCAACAATGCAAGGCATATTAAATTAAGGCAGGACCAAGCTCCTATTTGTTGTATCAAGGCTAAGGGAGGCATCCCACCATAGGGAATAGGTTCAAAAATGATCCTGGCCCTACTGATATTGGCCTCCAAAACAGACTAATCTATACAACTGTCACCCACATGAAGGGGACAGACATTTCAAGTATACTTACTCAATCTTCCACTTATTAGTTCATTCAGTACTCATAACACATTGCTTTTCAATAGAACCTACCCCTGGGATCAACACAAGTTTGTATAAATCTAAATGGGCATTTTCTGTTCAAAATCAATGAGTCTGCTTTTATAATGTTTTCCTGAAGGTTTCATCTAATTGTCTTCATAAAAGAAGTGTCTATAGTATAGCGCCTAGTGTATACATACTTGCTTGTGTGAAAAGTACACATGGATCAAAGTGGCATAATTAGGTGTCAAAATGCCAGGATCCAGCCAGCTAAAAACTGTATAATCTGATAGTGTTGTAATTAGTTAAATCGTGTAAAATAAAATGTCATGAGCTTACTTTGCAACATTGATTAGTCCCTTGATTGGTTATTATTGGATATAATTTCTCTACCATTCCACATAGGAAGAAGTTTAGATGAGAATGGAAGAGAATTGAAGAATTTCTTTTTAATAAAATTTGGGTCTAAAATTTAGAATTTGTAGTACATTTAGTGACTTAGTTCCTGCTACTTTTAGAGGATTATAAAGTTGATAATTTGTTTACTGCACATTTTTTAATTCTTTTATTCTATTTAGCAGCATTTAGCACCACTACTATGCCTGGCAAGGACTTTAAGCACCACATCTGTGTGCAAAAAAGGCAGAGAGTGTATCTGTCTTATAGGTTTGGTCCTTATTCTCTTATTTTGAGATTTATGGTTTAGTTCCTGATCTAATGGATTCTTTAAAGGTATATGAAAAAACTGGGATTTTATGTTTTCATAGGGATTATATGTTATTTTATCAACAATATCTAAGCTAAGGGAACTTGTCATAGAGATAAGGTAGATAATGCCTACTAAGTATAGTGAAGGTGATACTAACAATATCTGGGTGTTTGGATTTTGAATTTGTAAGTTTTTTCAAATTCAAAATATTTTTCTTGGTCATTTTGTGACTTAAGTTGAATCTCAATTTCTGTATGTGTGAAACCCAGGTTAGTGATTTTTTTCCTTTCAGGCTCCTATTAAAGTGCCTATCAACAAGCTTTTCTCAGTACATGGCTATGATGATTTGAACTACAATGTCTCCATAGTCTTGTTAGATGCTTGATTACTGGGTCTAAAGTTGGTGGAACTGTTAAGGAAGGACTAGAAAGTATGGCCTTGTTGAAGGAGATGTGTCTTAGTATGTTTCTGCCTCTTAATTTCAGTTAGAGATATGAGCTCCCATTTGTTCCTGTCACTGTGTCTTTGCTAACCTATCAGGGATTGCAACCCTCTGGAACTTTAAGCCTAGTAAAATGGCTTCTTATAAGCTGCCTTTGACATAGTGTTCTATCACAGCAATAGAAAAGTAACTAATGTAACATCATTGAAAAATAATTAAGCAGACAACACACTAGCTGTCCTTCCTTCTATCATTTGTGGACCTTTCCTACTGCTGCCTACCACAGAGACCAGCAGGTTGCCTCTTTATCTGGGAGCCTGACTTAAGTCACTGATCAGATGCTGTGCTGGCAGAGACCAGTCACATGGAGGAACAAGACATGGACGTAGTTAGTGAAAATCAAAGCAGAAAACCAGGTTTCTAGTCTACATATCATAATCCATATGTATAAACTCACACATTTTTCACTGGCCTGCCACTAGGGATACTACCCTTGTCACAATTTAATTGTGTGACACTGATTGAGTTTTCCCCCAGGCACTGTAGAACTAGTTTGCTACATGCATAATAAAAAGACATGACATAAGAACTCATTCTTTCTGCAGATGATTCTAAAAGAAGAAAGAGAAGGTAGCTCAGAAAGAAACAGATGGAAAGATTGGTCAAACCTTAAGGGAATTGTTTATGAGAGTTGTATCCAAAGAATAAAAGCAGAAATACTGAAAATACTAAAAAAGAAAAAAAATACCAAGTTTGTGAATGACTGTGTTTTTACAAAATAACCAAATAAGTCCTAGTGAAAATGCAAATTATGTATTGTTATAATTAAAGACTTTTCAAAACTGCTGGTAATATTATATATTATTATTTCATTAATTTTATTAATATACAAACAATGGGAGTAATTATGATGTTTTCATACATGCATATTATTTTATTGTGGGCTGTTCTAAAATGCACATCTTTGCCCCATTCTAAAAAAAAGTCTGTATATCTTCAAGCATTATTCCCATAGAGCAAATGTCATAAAAATTAAAGAGTAAATAAAAACAAAATAAGCAAACAAAAAATACTATTGCCTCAAATTAAGCAGCTATTCTAATGTCAAGAGTGAAGGGCTGAACTCAATATCTGGTTTCCCTCAACAGCAAAACCTTGGATTCTTAAGAGCCAATGAACAATATTCCGTGGGACGTTTGAATGGAAGCCTCTTAAAATAAATTATCTTTATTTTCTATTTAAAGTATTTTAAAGATAATTGGCCAGTTTTTGTTTTTCAAAGAACGTGTGTGATGAGACTGGGCCACAAAGTAGACCCTGTACTGAAACAAAACAAACCGAAATTCCCCAATAACTATTAGGGGTAATATGTTACCATGACCCAAATATATGTCATTTATCACCGAATCAAATCCATATTCTCTACCACTAACATATAAATATATTTATACTAGGGTCCAATATCACAAATAAGTGAGAACATGGTTGTTAGCAAGTATTGTCTTAGCCTCCAGGAGACTTCTGTTCTACTAGAAGCAGTTAAATTTCAAAATAATTGAAATAGTGGCAATAGGAATGAGATCCACATATAAGATAAAATCCACAATGATATGAAACCATGTAATGGGATACCACACTGAGGTTAAGAAAGGCAGGAAGACTATCTCAGAAGAGATAAAACCTGGATTGGTCTTGAGGGCAAGTAAAAACTAACCAGAAAAAACACTGTGGCAGAAGGAGTGGATGATTCTAGATGGACAGACTATAAGACAAACAAGGTGAATGAAAATGGAGACATGAATACTATTGCAGGAAATCAAAGGTTATTAAAATACCTGGTTGTATGGAAAGCTTCACCCTTTTAATGAAGCAGAAGAGGGATGGTATGTGAGTTGGTGGGAGGCATTGCAGGATGGGAGGGAGATGGAACTGAGATTGATATAAAAGATTGTTTCTAATTTAAATAAAAATAAATTTGTAGCCACCACACACACACACACACACACACACACACACACACACACACACACACACAAAGAATACCTTGGTGTAAATGAGCAAGTAAGAGATGCTAGAAAGAAAGACTGTTGCCAGGGTAATGTGGCAAAGCAATACATTGCATGTAGACTCTCTGGAAAATGTTTTCTAAACTTCATAATACATTCTCATTGGTATTTTTCTCTGACTGAAGAAGAGAACTAAACCCAGAGAAAAACATTTGCAACCTCACTAAGGAATGCTGGGCATTGGACAAACTTAGCTCCTATGGTAGTTCCTAACAATCCACCAAAGTGAAGAAATCTTCTAGAGTGTTTTTAAGGAAGACTGGGATAAAACTTAGGATCCAACAGTCTTACTATAAGGATATACCCAAAGGGATGAAATGAGAGCACAACACCACACATTATTTCTCTACTGCAGCATTACTGCCCACAGTTCAGCTAAAATATTCTGTTGGCAGATGAAGGGATGATGGAGATGGGTTGTATAACAACAGTGACATACTGTTAAACTATGAAAAAAAATGAAACACATTCATTACATTGATACATCTGGAAGAAATTATGTTATGGTCAACTTCATAGACCTTGAAAAACAGTAGTTACCAGAGACTAGAAAGACAGAAAAAAGAAATAAATCAACCAATATTGTTATTTGAGGGAAAAAATAATTTCTCTACTCTATGTAAATGATTAAATATAGACATTAATGATATATAAATAAGACTACTTAGGGAAGAATACAATTGCAAAAACTAATTTAAGGTGATTGATAAATGCTTGCTGCAATATGGATTAAAATTTCATGTTATACATTTTCACATTTTCAATATGTATAAATACTGGTCAATTGAGTAAGGAGAAATATAATTTAAAAAAATTTTAGAGCATCTTTCACCGAAGTAATTGCCTAACATGAACTGAACAAGGACTCTACCAATACGTATAATAAAATGTCTCACTCTAGGACAAAGAATTACAGGTCACTAAATGATACTGAGAGAAGGAGAAATATTCTTCCTTAGGGAAGACACATCTCTGGATTATATACTACTACATTATGAGTCCTGAAAGCACACATACAAATATTATTATACAGATACATACAAATATTATTTTACAGACATGAATGCTTGCATTTGTATATTTACACATGTACAAACAGACACATACTATGTAAGAAAAATTAAATATCAAAAGGCCATGAATTTGAAAGAGCAAGGAGGGGATACATGTGTGAGCTTAGAGTGAAGAAATAAAAGGATGGAAGTGATATCATCATAATCTCAAATAGTAAAAAAATATTAGTAAAACAATCTTTATCTGTGGAAACAAAATTAGATATCCTTTTCCCCAGTAACTTGTCCTTAGGCTTAATGTCCAGCATAAAATATGTAAATGTTTAATAAATAAATAAAAAAAGTAAAAAAAAAAATTTATCATCAGAAACTTCCATTTTAGTTAAGAAGAATCAGTCAGAATAATTGTGTAATATATTGTTCATGCTCAATAAAATTTTATAAAATAATGCTTAGTGACAAATAAATTAATCACAGTTATGACAAAGAATATAATAGAGCCATTCTAATTAAATGATAAACCCAAGATTAATATCCACAAATGATTTGTTTGTCTGCAGCCACTATTCTAGTTTTTAATGTGCATGCATTGCCTGCATGTGGTGTAAGTATAAGTGCATCAGATGTGAGTCTGGGGGCCATAAAGGCCAGAGAAGGAATTCAGGCTTTAGATTTACTGGAGCTGGAGGCATAGGTTATTATGAGCTGCCTTATAAGTGCAGAGAAGCAAACATCAACTATTCTTTACCTATGAGTCATCTCTGTCCCCTCATAGTCATTATTCTTATAGTACTTATGAACACAGTAAAGCAAACAACATGTCACTCCTGTGACACAAAGCATATTAAAAATCACCTAAATTAAAAATAAGTAAAACAAACAAATAAGCAAACAAAGAACTAACTCAGACCACTGGCCAGGTATGCCAGTGTGTGTCTATAATTCCAATGTTGGCAAGAAACATGATGTGAAGACAGTTGGATTCTGGAACTGGAAGGCCAAGTAATGTCAACAAACCTTAGAGCTCCAGGTTCAGGGATATACCATATATTAAAACATAAGCTGGAGAATGATTGAGTGTCTGAAAATGACACCTTCCTTGTGGACCTCTGATGCCCATAGCAGACACATTAATGTTCATACACCTTCCCATCACTAATTCCATAACTCTCATGCACATTCACATATTGCCTCAATTTAAAATTAAGAGTTTAGGTTGTTTTTCTCTGTGCCATTTTATTCTACTGATAAAAGAAATATTTCATATTTTCTATTAGTCTATTTTTTTTCTTATTTACTCCAATGTGTGGAATGTTTGCTATATTATGACTTAAAGTAACATGGTGCCACCACCTGATTAATTCCAAAGGTTCGCAAAATACAAAGTATGGGTATGTGAACAAACTAATAAATCAAATTTATATGAAATGTTTATCTCAAGACAAACTACATGAAAATGAATAAGTCCAACCAAAATTAAACTATGAGTTCCCCATTTCTTCACTAACAACTGCTATATTCACTTCAAATTTACAATTGATATGTCTGTTTAAAATGCTATGAAAGATAATTTAACTGATATTTCAGCACTGAAAATCTTTTGCCTTCTCCAGCCTGGTTTCCAGGTTTGAAATGATGCATTGTCAGCCACATTGGGCACATTAAAATTTAATGGTAGCATTAATGCCTATAATACTTCACATTTTATTCTAGCTACTGTAGGATATGATGCATATGTATATTTAGAAATATTTGTAATCTAATTCAATTACAGGAACTGAACACAAATTGTGTTTTCCCATGACCATTTGTTCTACCTCAAGTCATGGACACAGACATTTTAAATGTTATATTTGTTCTTCAATATTGTGTATAAAACGTGCTTTAAAAGCTGCTTCTCTCTCCACACCACAATGGTCACAGTTAGTTGAATATTTAATGCCCTCAAGCACAAGGAGGGCATGCAATGAGCATGAACTGTATTGCATAACTCTGGTAATGGCTCTGGATCCCTGCGGTCACCACTGCTTCATCCTGATAGAGTAAATGTGGGGAAAGTCTCATCAAGATGCAAGTTTCAGTAGCAACCTGCCCTGCTATCTGCTGACAAGATTAATTATAGGTCTCTGAACATGATGTGTTTTCTTAATATCTTAAACCACTTTTGAAGTCAGGATCCAAACTAAAGAGTTAGGTGTTAGATTTGTATGATTCTGTGTGATTCTCCTTTCAATAGTGACTCTTCCTGAATATTTTACGTTTTGATAACTTACTGAGGCTTTGCTAAAAGCTTCCATTACTGATTTCCCATTATTCATTACAGCAGTCTATTGAAATTAGGATGATATCTTTGCAATAGTAGCAAAATGCTGAAAGGCCACCTGGACCTTCATTTTCTAAAAAAGTAACATAAACACTCAGCTCTTTGGGGGGGGTTGTATATCCAAATCAAAGAAAAATGCAGTAAAAACAGATAAAATTTAGCAAGGCATTTCCACCTATGAATAATTATAATAATACTTTAAAGAAGACATGCATGATCTCGTTTTCAAATATAGATTATAGTGAGATATTCACTTTGTCTGTTTCAATGGCACTAAACACACCCATTGAGGGGTGGAGCCAGGGGTGGAAGTGACCTGTGGAACTAGGTCTGAGAAGGAGGTTGGGAATGTGCTCTTTCTGGTGGTACGCTGAGCGAGGAGCCTCTGGTTCCAACTGCTGTGTTCATCTGTCTGTGTTATGAGTAGTTTCTCCCTGAATAAACATCTGTTTGGCCTATATGTTTATACTGACACTTATTAAATTGCAATAGCTGGTGTCAGAAGTAGGATCAGGACTTTCATGTCACTTGTGTTGCCACACAAGGCCCAGACTCGGCCTGCTCTGTTTGTGTGCTTGCGGGTGGCAGGCGGGCTGGTGGAAAATATAAATGCTACAATTGCAAGAAGCTCCTGTTATCCCTGTGGTCTCAACAATTTGTACAAAGCTCATTTCACTCCTTCATTTAACAAATTTTTTTCTTGCCTTAGTTTGTTAAAGCTATTATATAGGGACCGGGATCAGAAAGATCGTCTGTTGCCAGAAGCTATTTGGTGGTACACTTCCGGACACTATTCAATTTATATATTTTTAAAATGCTTTAACTCCAAAATTTAAATCTAAGGACAAGTTACTGGGGAAAAGGATTTCTGTTTTTGTTTCTACAGAAAATGAAAAGCTATGGATTCCTTCCAAACTACTTTATATAGATCATTGGAAAATGTAATGTATAATTTAGTACAGATTATAGAGTTACCTATGATAGTCAAAACTTGGAGTTTAGTTAGGATTTCTAGATATGCAGAGATGTATTTGAGATGGATAGGCATTCTTCAAACCTTTCAAAGACCTACAGAATATGACATTTAAAATGGTTTAGTGTTTTTCTTGACAGTGAGGCACTACTGCTCCTTGTAACACCACCTGCATCAGAAAGGAAGATGGACATTGAAGAAACATGTTATGAAGTTTGCTTGTAATATGGCAAAACTAACCATTTGGGCAAGGTACTGCTCCTCTGGACTCTTTGACTTATGCTGTATAAACTGGACATGCAGGACCCGCAAAAAAGTGACTGGTAAAATAAGATGGACATTGCTACAGGATTCCTGCTTCATGGAAGAGGCTGGCAGATAGCCAGACAGTCTACAGGACCCAGAGAAAAGTGACTGACAAACATTCAATACACATGGACAGTATATAGTTTCCTGCTCTGCTGAAGAGTCTGCCAGACACACTATGACCTATGGGATGAAGATGGAATACTACAGAAAAACTTCGGGTGACTGACCAGGCAATGAGTTGTCTCTGTCATTTCTAGAGTTTATATAATATCCTTCTGAGGTCTAGATGGAGTTGAAGACAGATACTTATGGTTATAGTTTTCCTTAGTTAGGATTAAAGATAAGTTACATATAGGACTTTAGACTCACAAAGATAGGATACATGATATTTTCTTTAAGTCTTACAAAATGTTAATGAACTAAATGTTGTAAACAGTGATTCTTATTTGATAACTGTTGTATGATATATTTTGCTATGTTAAGGTTAAACTTCTTTTTATTTTAGACAGAAAGAGGAGATGATGGGAGATGTTATTCTGTAAATATGTTTCTCACACTGGTTAATAAATAAAACACTGTTTGGCCAATGGGAAAGCAAGATAGGGTGGGCTAGGAGACAAGGAGGAAAGAGGAAGTAGTGAGGAGGGGTCAGAATGGAGAGCATAGAGAAAGCAAGATGCTGGCCTGCCATGCTCGGATAAGATGACCACGTGGAAATACTTAGATAAGTAGAAATGGGTTAATAATTAAGATAGAGATAGCCCATAAACAATGATAGTAACTGGCTAACAAGATTTTATCAAATACAGAGTCTCTGAGTGTTATTGGGGCTCATGTGGCAGGGGGACAGGGTGGCTGGCGGGGAGGAACAAAGAGTGGAACCAGACCAACGGCAGGGAAAAACCTACACGTAACAATAGATTATACAGGAAATACTATAAGTCACTGGTAGAGTGCTGATCTAGCATGTGAGGTTCTAAGTTCAGTTCTCTACACTGTAAAGCCATAGACAGAATCATGATTATTTTTATTAAGGTGAATACAATATAAGAATAAAGATGTTATATCTTGAAGAAACCTATAAAAACACAAGTTTGTATTGAGTTATATATTTGGATATATTAACATAAACCAACTGTTAAAATTAACCAATTTAGTAAATGGAAAATATTTTGAATGGGAATTGGTATTCAAAGGTTTGATCCCTATTTCACCCTTTTTGAGGTGAAATTATTAAAATTATTTAACCATTGCGACTTCAGCTTTACAGCAGGAAGTACATTACTGGGGACAGGCTTTGAGTTTGTACCCTGTCCATACACGCATTTCATTCTCTCTGCTTTCATTCTACTGTGGAGATGTGAGTTCTCACCTTCCAAGTTCGGTTGCCGTGCCTGGAACTTCTCTATATGTTTCTTCCTGACAAAATAAATGAGTCTCCTATAAGTCACTTTCAGTCACAGTGTTTTTATCCACATCAATAGAAAAAATAGCTAATACAACATATACAACTGATTTTGGTCATTACTATTTACCAGTGGAGTGAATATCGAAATGTTTGATCTTTAATTTCCTTCTTTATGAAAATATGATATGAAATTTGATGTGGCTTTGAGGAATCTATCTTAATCTATATAGAATATATTGTCACAATAGTTGATCCTGCTTAGCTGTTAAACATGAAGTAAAATAATACAATATAGCTTCAGCTCCATAAATACAAATATCTGTCTAGTTCTTCAATATCTCAATCCTCTTAAGTATGAATTCACTAACTAAATTAGGCTACAATCTTCACAGATATTAATAAATGCTCAAACTTTCTGTTTTATAATCATCATTCCTAGTGATGAATGTGTAGAGTGATACTCACAGATACACTGCATTAAATATTTTTCAGTGAAAAATTGCTAAGCTCTGTTGTGGAATATTAGCTTAAATATGTTATATCCATTTATGCTATGGAATTTTACTCAATGTTGCAAAGATTTGTCACATTCTTTTCACTTTCATTTGTTTAACTCTGTAAAGCTGTGTTACTGTGCCTGACTAAAACACTATAATGATCTAATAAACAGATGAATGATCCATAGCTAGTCAGGAGGGAGTAATATGTGACTGGCATGTGTAGATATTAAATAAGAGCAGAAATCAGGGAGGTTACCTTAAATGCCCTTCCCAATAATAAGATTGATGCCATACTAGGACCTTTATGTAGTAGATTTTGGAAACAGAAGCAGACACCCACATCTTAACATTTAGCTGAACTCCTAGAATCCAGTTGCATAGAGGAAGGAGTGATAAGCAGAGGGGTCCAGGCCAGACTACAGAAATCCACAGAGACAGATAACCTGAACAAGGAGGAGCTCATGGACCCCCAGACTGATAGCTTGGAAATCAGTGTTGGACTAACCCAGACTCCCTGAACATGGGTCTCAATTAGAAGGCCTGGGCAGTCTAAGGGACCTCTGACAGTGAAACCAGGATCTATTCCTTGTGCACAAAAGGACTTTGGGGAGCACATTCCCCATGGAGCAATACTCCCTTAGACAAGAGGGAGGGCCTAGACCAGACTCAAAATGACTTGACAAAATTTGATGATTCCTCCTAGAAGGCCTTATTCTCCCTGTGGATTGAGTGGGGAATGTGATGGGAGGGGTGGTCTTGGAGCATGAGAGGATGGGAGGGATAGGGAACAGAGATTGATATGTAAAATAAGGAAAATAATAATAATAAAAAGAAGAGAGGGGAAAAGACACATAATGTGAAAAACCCAAAGATTAAATAAAAAGAAAGTTAAAAAAGGAAAAGGAATCACTTCATGGTGAGGAGTTAGTGAAGGAGATAAGGATACTAGGAGAGCTGACTCTATTTAGACACAGAAGCAAAGTAAACCATGATAGCTTGTTTGTGTTGAATACCTGGGTTCTTTGTTCTGGTAAATCATATAACCAGCCAGTAAAGCCAGAAGAAATTCAGCTACATTTTGAATTTTAATATTAATTGCTAATACAAATATAAGCTTCAAATCAAATCTGGCCATGTGCACAGTCATTTATTTAATATAAACAGTCACAAGCAACCAAATGGCGAACAGATCATACAACCTACATGGTACCGTAAAGCCACATGATTATTTTAGATGTGCTTTCAAACACTGGCATAAAAAATATTCTCTTTTAGAGTATGTAAACATCATCAACAATCAGCTGAAATGACAAGGAACCCCTTGTGTCACACTGATGTTGACTTTTCAGACTGAGAGATTTCCAGAGTGGTCTCTCCTAAGGGATCTTCCAAGTTGCTATTCCCATTGTAGGCATTTTATACTATGTGTTAAACAATATCTTTTAAAAAGCATTTAATTTCTCAGTCTCAGGTATGCAAATTTTCTAATATTCTTTGATGTGTGATGCTCTCCTGTCTATCTGTTATGAGGCCAGGTGGTCAAACTGTCTTGTGACAAGGAGTCTTGGAGGACATTTGCAACAAATACGTTGTTGTCTGAGAAAAGTGAGTCCTATTGGCCTACACAAAAAATGGAAAGCAAATGGCAACTTACCATTCATTGTAATGTTCAACAAGAATGCCTTATAATTGACTATAGAGGTTAGTCTTTTTGAGAAAATGCCAAGATACTCTCATTTGAATACAGTCTGTATCCTTAAGTGGTAATATGCAACTTTATATAGTAATTGATATATGACTACATAATTTTTGTGAAACAATAGTAATATATTTTTGTTTATGAGCATGTTGCATAAGACATGTATACATAATAAAGTTTACTATGTTCTCCATGGCTAGCTGTTCTCTGGAAATGTGGTTCAAGGTTTGTAACAGATACAGACTGTCCACAAACTGAACTTCTAGGAAACCTTTCTTTAAAACCCACCAAATTATACTTTTTCTTGAACCTTCCATTCTGAAATTATTTTCCACTATTTTAGAAATATGTACTTAATATACAGTAACTCATCGCATTTTCATGTATTTTTCTTTTCCAGATAACTTAGAAACTATTCATCCGTAGAAATAATTAAATCTCCTCTTGTTTTTGAGTTAGCATCTACTTATTTCAAAAATATAGTTCAGTAACAAGCTATATTTCTCCTTTCTGCTTCTTGTGTCAGCATGAAATAACTTGCTATACTGATACACAGGAAATGCTGTTGATTGACTAAAAACATCCTATTATGGTACTACAATTATTAAAGTTTGCAGGTCTCTTTCCCTAATTTCAAAATGTCTTTTTCATTTCAGATCACCCCAGGTAACTCTCTCACAAGATCAATCTATTGATTTTCACTGCATGGGGTGAAGAAGAAACCACCAAATCAGGTATGGCTTTCAGGCTCAAAAATTATCTACTTGAAATTAAACACATATAATACACTGCAGTCTGAAACTTAAAATATTCTTACAATGGAGCTTGAAACAAGTGATTTTGGATATTGCTAGAAGAAACTTTATTACTTTTTTCTAATGCAAACTCTCTTTTTGTGAAAAAGAAAACATATAAGCACTTGTCTTTTACTCCATCTAATAATTATCCTATCAACACATATTCTGCCTAAATGTCCTTAGCCACATTCCCAATGTAATCTGATGTCTATTGTTCTTCCCTTTGATATGCTTTGGAAATCCACAGCATCTTCTTATTCTAATCAGTATTTAAATGCTTTGTCTGTTAAAATGAAAGTGGCTGTGATTAGTGGCGCAGATGTTTCCCTGAAATTGAAAATGTAGGGGTTAAAACCACAAATTAAGCCAAATACTTACAGACTTTGCATGTATATTCATTTTTTATTGGGGGGATGGGGTACTGAGATGAATATTGCTATCAAGTAAAAATGGTGTTGGTTAAAGTTGTGAAACTCTGTGTCTGGAAAAAGAGGACATTTGAGAGTAGGCGAGTTTCAACTTTGAATAACATATATACAATTTTAATGTGTTGGTAAAACAAAGTATTATCTACTGCCAAAAGTAATGCTGGAAGACACCTGGGAAAGACAAATAGGATAATCAGAATTGCACGCCAACTAAAAAACTGCAGAGGATTTTTAAACACGCATGAAGGAATCATCATTATTTACTAGTACATTAATATCATGTTGTGTTATCTGCTAGTGACCTAAAATGATATAAATACCAGTATACAAACTTCACTTTCAAAAATGCACAGTTTATAATCACTAAAATTTCCCATATTGGTTATAGTTGCCACTTACTTGTGTTATCTGTTAAGATTTTTAATATTTGACAAGGAGCAAAATTTAAAGGTGATTGTATCCATGAACTTATAATGATTTTATAGTTAATGAAAGTAATCTGCCTTTGGGTGATCTTTCCAGTAGTCTCTTGCTTTTTCTTTGAATTCTTTGGGTGATTACAATAAGAGGATAAGAATCTTTGAATTAGATTTTGCCCCCTAACACACACACATGTAAAAAACCAGTGTCTATATCTCCTGAGACTATGGGCCATGCTGTAATCTTCTCCACTGAAGCTTTATTTGCATAGACACAGGAGGTTCCAGTGAATCTGCTCTGATATTAATAATCATGATTCAGATGTTATCATTACTTTTAGTAGAGGAAATACCGCACTGAGATTCAGTATATCTTTTTTAAAACCTTTTTTATTGACTCACTGTGGATTTTACATGAGACATCTCAATCCCACTCATCTGCTTGTCCCCTTACTCTTCCCTCTGCCCTTGTGATCTCCTTCCAAAAACAAGAAAACAATTTAAAATGATAGCCTAAAAACAAACAAAAAAGAAAGGAGAGAGGAAGGAAGGAAAAGAAGGGAAGAAGGAGGGAGGGAGGAAGGGAGGGAAGGATGGAAGAAAGAAGCTGCTGCAGCCCAGTGAGACACAGTTTATCCCTTAATCCATACATCTTTACTTGTGTTGTTGTGTTGTGTGTGTGTGTGTGTGTGTGTGTGTGTGTGAGTGTGTGTGTGTGTGTGTGTGTGTGTGTGTGTGTGTGTGTGTGTGTGTGTGTGTGTGTGTGTGTTTTGAGTCCTTGGTCTGGCTCAAGGCCTCAGGCTTCTGTTACTTTATTGTTACTGGGTTCTAACATTCATGATTCCTAGATGTCCTGTTGTTGTCCTTCCTTATTGGGTTCCTGTAGCTTTGGATCTGCAGACCTGACCCCTTCACACACTCGAACTGTTCACAGGTGAGGTGAATGGACCTGAGAGTAGGAGTTTGTCATGTGCCCCCTCCCTCGGATACTGTGTGGTGGCGTGGATGGGAGAAATATGCTTTCCACCCCATCTCACCCCTTGCCAACTGCAGCAGGTGGAACAACCAGCAAAAGAATTAAAGAGCTGCAGCAATTGGGAGAGTGGCCCATATATCTCATCTGGGTGAAATTATAGAACTGGCCCTTGTGATGTGAGTCCTAGAGAGCTGGACCCAAGGGCTTAAGAGCAGGAGAACTGGCTCTGCTCCTTGCTGCATGCTGCATTGGGTGAGCTGTGAGCTAGCCTGGGTCGTGATGGAGAACTTGCTAGGTTGATGAAAATGAGGGCGAGCTGGAAGACTGACTGCCCAGCTACTACCCAGATCCAGAAACAAGGTTCAGTGTATTTCAACATCAGTCCTATTTCATCCTGTATAACCCCCAACTCTAACATAAGTAGTGCTTGCTGTTTCTATCCCTAACAATTAAAATATAGCTCTACTTAATTTCATTAGAATAGCTAAAACTTTTAAACCAAGTTCTAAATGAACAAACAATAAATAAACAAGTTAAACTGTTTCAAAATGTACCTTCATGTTTATAGGAAAATTACTTCCACTAACTAGACAAAGTAAATGTTATAGGGAGATCAGGATTTTTCCTATTGGGCCTTAATATTTTTGTTCAAATAATTAATTAACTAATTAATATTGGGAGGGCAAAATACATGTATCTTAGTATTTTATCATAAGGATTGAAGGAAAGAAAGATGGTCAAAAGAAAGACACACCTGAGAGCATGGATGAGGGTTCTCAAAGAGGAACTGCTTCCCCCTGCTTTTTAAATACTACTTTTGTATCTCAAAGATTAATTAAATGCTGCATTTGATAACCCTGATCACATGGTTCTCCTTATTAGTCTAAAGAACTCACAAATTAGAAGCAGACTAAAAGTCAATTCTTCCCTCCTTTATTCATGATGGCTCATCAGCATGTTAAAACTTTCCTTGCTATGTATTGTATATTTGTAGGTAGGGACTAATTGTCTTACCTAAAGTTCTCTTCTAAGGATTAAATTATAAAATACATTATACGTTCTTTCTCTATTATTTTTCTATTAACACAGAGGATGTCCCTCCAAGTATTATCTATATTCTGCAATTACTTATATCATTAAGGGGAGGTCAGTTTTTTCAGCGTAGAGTATTCTTTTGATTTCTTCTGATTTTCTAGATGGTATATATTGTATAAAAAGGAGAACTAACCTGCATGAAAATGTAGACATTGATCTTGTCCACTTAATCTCCAACCAATGATCCTTCCATAAAAAGACATTTTCTTTGAATGTCTCTTAGAATGAAACATTTAGAAAAAAATGACCCTATCTTAATCTTGATCTCTGTATTCTTAGGAGACAGGAATAGAAGTTACTAGTAGAGTGACATTTCCAAGGTAGTACACACAGAGGGAAGGATGAGATATGGCACTCCCCATCTACCGAATTGTGTGAATTTTCTTTAGAATAAGTTAAGAGTTTCAGACTGTAACTGACTCATGTGACTTTCCTTTCCTTTTATGCCTATCATACTTTTCCAAAGTTTCATATTAGTCACATCCTCAAAGTGTGCTCTCTGACAGCCAGCTTCATCAGCATCATTACTTGTTGGAAACACAGTCTTAATGCCATTTCAAGATACAGACCACAATTGTATCTTATAGTGTGCTCAGCAATGTAAATAATCACAAAATATTTAGGTGATTCTGTATGCTGAAGTTCAAATACTTCTTATTAAAGAGGCATTCCCTGTGCCTGGGCCTATATCCCAGTGGATCAGTGATTATTTAGCATGTGCTGAAACCTGGATTTGAAAACTGGAAGATAAAAATAAGCAATAAAAATTATTTGAAGGAAACTGATTATTCCTACCCAGGTAACCATCAATTTCTAATAGCCCTATACATATGCATACATAGGAAACACAAATTAAACTCAATGGCTTTTAAAGACAAGTAAGCCTATGAAGTTAGAGGGAAAAGTGGCAAGGAAAGGCTGGAGAGAAAAGAGTGTGGGTGGATTTGATCAAAACACAGTGCATGTCTTAGGGTTTCCATTGCTGTAAAGAGACACCAGGAACAGGGCAGCTCATACAAAGGAAAATGTTTCACTGGTACTGACTTACAGGTTTTGAGATTTAGTCCATTATCATCATGTCAGGAAGCATGGCACTATACAGGCATACATGGTGCTGAAGAAGGAACCCAGATGTCTACATCTGGATTGGCAAGCAGCAGAAAGAAATAGACAAAAGGACTAATTTGTGACACACTTCCCCCGAAAAGGCTGCACCAATCACAACAAAGCCAAACCCCCTATACTGCCACTCTTCATGAGCCTATGGGAGCTATTTTCATCCAAACCACCACAGTGTATTAATGTATAAAATAATATATTTTTAAAATTATTTGGAAATCAACTTCACATATGAATCTATCTTATTTAGTTAACTTGCCTATTAATGGCAAAACCCCTTCTAAGTAGTCATAATAATCTATGAAAAAATAACTGGCAGGAAGTATTATATCTAAATCTTGCAGACCATCTATCACAAAACAAATACTTAAGTATCTATTAATTACTTCATTTGATCATACCATAGTGAGTGCCTGAAGGACTCTTTATTATCTCAACCTTACTAGTGGAAATATTTATCTGAGACTACATTTGAGTCTAAAATATTTACCAGGAAATTAGTGGTCCAGGATTTGACCAGAAAGAGTATGCTGACATCAAAATTCTTTCAATAGTGCATTAAACCAGGGTATCATACATACCTAGTTAGAATGTCTGCATTGCTGAGAAAATAATTAAAGTACTTCATTTCCATTGCCCTTCTAGAGTTCTTTCCTTTTTGTTATTTGGGGAGACATAACGTGTGTTTATCTTGACAATACACAGAGAGAGTAAGATGATGCCCTGAAATGAATATATATCTTGGTGCCTTTAAATTTATTTATATGCATGTAGTGACATTTCCTAAATTTCTAAATATTTGTTTAATGATTATAAATTAATATTTGTGTTTATGTTTATGTGCACATACTGGGACTTTTTCCTCCATAAATAAATATACCCATACTGTAACCCATTTTGGGGTATTTAAAAAGAAGTTACAGAAATCTGAGTCTTCATCTTAGGTCTTATGTGAATAAAATCATGTGTTATGTAAATGTAATTACATGTGAAAGTAATTATAGAGATGTGCAATGCAAACCTTTGAGCTGTAATATGGTGAATTATGGGAGATGGTAATTATACTTCATATTCTCTAAGTCTTCAGCATTTGGAAGAAAGTCATTAATTTCTATTTTTTGAGAATACAATGAAATTTTTATTGTGTTCTATAGAGGGCATGGGGTCTAGGTATTCTGATTAGAGAGATGCAGGATGGAAAGAATCCTGAAGACTGAAGATCATGGTAGTATCTCTGTTCCAGAGCCTTTATGATTAAATGTTAATTATAAACTACATTTAATTTTCCAAAGGACAGAAATGGTATATTCCCCTTGCCTACTACACACGCTAGTGTATTTCTTATAAATGTATCAGCTACATGGTCTAGTCTTCCCTATAGCTCTGGAATTTTGAAATTGATTGGACAGGTTATGAGAGTACCTGCCAAATTACAGAAAAACAAAGAGGTAAGTGTACAGAACTGAATTGGTAGGTAGTGATGAGATTAGCCCCTAAATGTCTGTGTCATGGGTATTCTGTATGAAGGCTGACATTGCAAATATATACATAAAAAACAAAATCAGAAATAAGTAATAAAAGCAATTCTGAAAATTGAGCAAAGCAGAAGGTTCAGAAATTTCAATTATCTTGGGAAAACTGCTTGCAACTAGCTCAGATTTAAGACCCAAGGTTTAAGGGACTCTTTTCCTTCTCTAATATAAATGCTCCAATTGCCGGCATGAAGTTCTGTAGTCTCTTTCAGGTCAAGCCTGTTCATTTGCTTCCAAGCAGATGTCCCTGTGTTCCTTTGCCCTTTTGTTTTGCCCCCAGTTCCTTCGCCATATTCCAAAGCTGCCACCATCTCCATGGCATAAAGACATCAATTGCTTCCTAAATGCCTACTTCTGTTTCTCATTTTCCCCCAAATTCTGTTTTTCACCCTGTAGGCAATGTGATTACTTCAATGAGTTTTCATCACTTTTAAGGAAATTACTGAAACCATTACCAGGACCAAGGCATTTCTGCATGCTATTATCTGTGCTTGTTTCTTAATCTCCTCTCACTTATGCTCTCTTTACAATTCTATACTGTCTGTATTCATCTTCTCCAATGACAGGTCTGCCCAGATACATTCTGTTTCTAAAGTATCCTCCATGGTATTGAATTCCAGACTTGAAGATCTCAGCTACAACTATATGCATAACAAAATTTAATTTAAGTGGTATAATTACAGTTAGAGCTCATACAATTAGATTACAAATTCATATAGCAACTACAAGTAACCCATGTTCAATATAGCAATAAAAGCAAACAAAAAAAACTCTTGAAAAAGTATGCATCATGTTCACATTAATCTAGAAAGCTCATGATATAAAAGTAAATTTCAGAAAAATAATAGCAAGAATAAAGATTAATATATTTGTATAATTATAAAAGAGATTAGTGTATTAAAATACAGATAAAAATCATAAGCTGTTAAGTCCAAGAAATCATATAAGATAATTCTTTACTATAGAAGTGTCCCAAAGTTACTAGAACTCAAACATGCTTTAGGGAGATGGTAGGATTCAAATGAAAGATAAAATTTTAATTTAAAAATAACATTTGAAATATAGATATATCTGACAGAAATAAGACATCTGCAAAGAAAACAAAAATAGTTTGCTTTCTTGACTGTTTGATTATCAAAAACAAAATACTGTCTCACAGAACCTGAAATGGCAGTCATAGAGCCTTCATGGGTCTGTGTTAGAGCCTCTGCATATATGGTGTTAGCTTGATGGTTTTGTGAGACTTCTAACATTGGGAGTACAGTTATCTCTGACTCTTTCTCCTGCTCTTGAGGCTGTTTTCCTCCTACAGTTGGTTGCCTCATCCAGACTTAATATGAGTGTTTATGCCTTGTCTTATTGCATCTTGTTATGCCATGTTCTGTGTCTGTCCCTGGGAAGCCTGCTCTTTTCTGAACTGAAAGTGAGGTGTGTGGCAGAAGATAGAAGGAGTAAGGGGAGTGGAAACTGTGGTCAGGATGTATTGTATGAGAGAGAATAAATAATTTTAAAAGAAATTAAAACAATTATGGGGCCAACAAACAAGTTTGGATCCCCATATGAAAGGCCACAGATGCTGCTATGCCCTCATTCATAACTCCAATCCAAAGCAGGTATAGGAGAGCAGAGAGAAGCATATCCTTGATGCTCATTGGCCCATCAGCTTAATAAAACAAGCCAATAAATAAAACAGTGGCTACCATTAAGGAAAGACATCCAACATTGGCATATGTATGAATACAACCACATTTACAAGGAAGCATGCAAATATTACCACATACATCCACACAATTAACAATAAAATTGAAGAAAAATATGAGAAATAATCTGTGTTCTTAAGTATGACTCAGCATTAAAATCACCATCCTCCCCAAAATTATCTGAAGATTTAATAGTATTTCATCCTTCAAAAAAAATCTCATTATTGTTTCTGGTAAACACTTAAGTTTATAATAAAATTCACATGACAATAAAAGTACTTGGAATGACTAAAGAAATGATGCCAAGGAGAATTATCTAAGAACTACAACAACTGAGGGAACATATTATGACAGTACACATACCAAGCAGTGTGGCAATGCCATCAAGATTAAAGCTGGAACCCAGGAACACAAAAGGTAAACAGAAATAAATGTGGACACAACTAAACCATTGATTTCTGACGCAAAAATCAAGTGAATGGCATAGAGTACTTTCAGCACACCATTTTCAGATAACTGGATGTTCATATTTAAAATATGTGAAATTGCATACACATTTACCTCTGTATCTAAAATCTTGACTAACTAAAATTTACTATGTACTTAAATAGAAAATATAAAATTACAAAGCATTTAGATCTAAACATGGGAAATATCTGTGTTCTTGGAGTAGGCAAAGACATTTTTTAAACAAGCCATGGAAGTCTACTTTGCAAAAGAAAATATGGATAAATTGTATTTCATCACAAAATGGTACTTTTGTTCTTCAAAGTATACTGCTAAGATAATATTCCTAAAATCACAGACTTGGAGTGTTTGCATATCATGTTTCTAACAGTAAATTTCAGAATACATAAATACATACATACATACATACAATATATATATATATATATATATATATATATGAGAGAGAGAGAGAATATATAATATATCAGACCAAATGTTTAGGCATACATCACTGTTCAGTAAGCAGGACATTAAGAATACAGTACAATGAGGCTAGGCTCTGCCATGATTTTCATGTGACTCACAAGAACAGTAAGTAGGGCTGCATATGCCCTCAGATCAATGCACTTCAAGTCATGTGTTCCTAGTGATTATTCTTGCGTAAATGTCTTTTCATTTCTATCTTTGACAAAAATTGAAACAGTCACACAACAGCAATGGTAACTGGACAACAGTAACAGCAAAACATAACTAAACTAACCTACATTTCTTTTAGTGTCACGTGACATTGTGTGCTCAACTATTTAAACTTGGCAGCATGTGCTAGTAGGTACAGAATCAAGAACACTCACCAGTCTCTTGCTGCTGGGTCATGACAGACCAATATTTATCTTCTCTTTACTCAACTATAAAACACAAAAGTATCTGTGTATATACAGTATTTGGTGATTAAAAGAGACCACAAATGCAGATGAATTAGCCCAAGTTCTCGTCAATAACTCTATTCCAAATACACTGGGTGGTGGTTATCACTTTTAACAAGCCACCAGTGTAATGTGTAAGGCAACTTCTTTATTATTGTTGTTATTGTTATTTTAAAAACAATCTCACTTTACATACCAACCCCATTTCCTTCTCTCTCCAATCTCCCCACTCCCCCCACCATCTCCCCACCTCACCCTCAGTTCATGCAAGAGGAATAAATACTTGTTCTACTGCTAGGGACCCCACAAACTGCCAAAGCCACCCAATTGTCACTCACTTTCAGAGGACCTAGTTCCATCTTATGCAGGTTTCCCAGCTGTCGGTCCAGAGTCAGTGAATTCTAATTTGCTCTGGTCAGTTGTTTCTGTGTACAGTCACTTGATGGACATGTCCCAAGAAAGCATTGAACTTTCATTTCTTTTCATTGCTTTAGGAATTCTAGGCAATCTCTTATTGAAAAACACAGTTCTGTGGAAAATACTATACAAAACATATAGCTATACAAAAGGCTACATAGCTAGTCTTTTTCTGTCTGCAGTAGATAAAGAGTGAGAAAATAGAGGTCAAAAATTCCAGAATCAGAGATAACAAATTAGAAGGCAGTCTATACATTTATGGAAGATGACAGGATATTCTATCAAAAGATAATAGAACATAGCATCTAGAAGTTGGTCCCTAATAGAATTTTCTAATAAAACATACCAAAGGAGAAAAGACAGATTTTAAAGTGAGAGCATGACATTTACAAGATTAGTCCAGATCATCTTTCAGTGCAAAATCTAGAGGACTGACTAGAAGTCAAAATGATGGCACAATGTCAAAAGCCACTATATGCAAAAAAGAGCTCCGTGTGGCTATAGATGGAAAAAAGGGGACACAATTCAGTATTATAGCACTGATCATTAGCTAAAGTTTAAATAATGTTCACATTGACTTTTTTGATAAAATATAAATAAATAGAAAGAGAAATATGCAACTCCCATAGAGAAGAATTCAGATAATACACACACACCCACACATGCATATATATTAATACACATATAATATACTCTGTAATTATCTACAATCCTTGGTGACTTAGAAAAGGTATAGCAGTATAATGAGTGAAACTAACTTCACTGTGGGCCATCCTGGTAAATGCCACTCTGCATAGTTACTTAAGTTCAACAGGAAGATACTTTGAGGGCATGGGTACCTAGATGTATTCTTAGTATGTGCCCTTAGATATTTTACCTGTAAAGGTTTTCCAGTATTCAATATTCCATCATTACCATAATGATGTGCATCACCGGTAGTTTTTAAAATTCTCAAAATAGTGAAACTGTTATATATTAGACAAACCTAATAATATATGATATAATAATTAAAAGTTGTATATAACATACATATATTCTGTATATGTAGGGATTTGGTTGAAGAGTATTTTCCAAGACTACTCAAAGCCTGAGTTTCATTCTTAACACTAAAAAAAAAATCACACTAAATGAAATCATAGAGAAAAAAATTATAAGGACATGGTTCCCAGTATCTGCCTGAAAAGACAGAAGCTGAGGTGCAAAGTACTTAACTCAGGTGCAGGTCTGTGAGGCATAATGTAGAGTATGTGGAACCCAAATAGTTCATTGACTAGCCATCCTAATACCAAAAAATGAAACGTATGCATATATTCATATGCACTCACCCACGTTAGCATGTAGGTAAACCACATGCACACACATATAGTTAGTCAAGAGTAATATATTAATATTAGTATGCTATTTGTGATAAATGCAATTTTGAAAGATATTAACACAAAAATCATGTATGAAATATATAGAACACTATAATTTTTGCAACATTTTTGCACATAACATTACCATAAAAACAATATTCAAAATATGCAATTAACCTAAAATATTTAATATTTCCTTATATATATTTTCAGTATCTAAAATAGTAGCTTCTATTCATACTTAGCTACTGATCCTTTGACAAGTTGTAAACAGAATAATTTCAAGTGTAAAGTATATACTTATTGGGTAGTTTTAATTCACACAAAAGGTTAAGATAGAATTATTCTCAAGTTATTTTCATATTGAAGTTCTAATAGGTGGGATATATGGTATAAACTAAAAATAATTAGCATGATTAATCTCATCTGTTTCTTTTAATTTTTATCATAGCTGCCAAAACTTTTAAAGTATATGTTCAGCTTGCATCACATTTCAATAATTTGAAAATTGTTTCAGGCTAGGATTGTTTGTGATATATAAAAAAACAATGTCACTAAAACAGTTTGCAAGTACAATACTGCAGTGTAAAGGCCTGACCACTGTAGATGCTAGAGCAGATCCTAAATACTATAGGGAGTATTATATTACATAGCAATGGAGCCTTTTCTCCAGTATACTGGGAAAATAGTTAACAATTGAGGAATCCTGTTACACGCACTGACTGGAAACTTTACATTTATTATATAATATTATCTGCAAAAGAATTTAAAGAAGCAGTAATTACTCTTTCATCTTTACAAAAATGAAACATCCTCAATTGGCAAAAGGTAGTAAAAGAATCAAACTTTCTTGGTTGAGAACCTGACTGCTACCTACCATGCCACACTAATTTTTCTGTTCTCTTCATTAATTTGAATTTCTTGCTCCTCAGTGTAATATTTATTAGGGAGAGTTATTTCTTGGCAGTAAGTTACAAGTTACTCTGCACATTTAGCATTTCCTCAATCTGGAATTACAATATGGGATCTATGAACCAAATTGTCTGTGTGCCTGGAATATGGATGGGCTGTGGCAGTAGCATACTTTCCACTGTCAACTAAGAATCAAGGCTTCATGGGATGCACATCAGACAAGCTGTAGCATGATTAATAAAACCCAGAAACTGACATAGTGATAAGCTGCATATCATATAAGCAAAGTGGCCAGCCACTAGCAGGTCTTACTTCTACCAATGCTCAGACTAAATGGGCTATACACAGAACCTCAAACTGCTCCTGACTGCCCTGCTGCTCAGACTCACTGAGACTGCCATGACTTGTGTGTCTTCCCATCTTGTATTCATTCCTCTCTCCTCACTTCCACATCACTCCTGTCTCTATCCCCTAATGCTGGTATTAAGGCATAACATCCCAAGGCTAATCTCAAAGGTGTGAGCTTCGTTTCTCTTTTAGACTGATTCACACTCATGTAGCCCAGGTGGACTTGAACTCACAGAGATCCATCTTCAGCTCTGCCTCCTGAGTGCTTGGATTAAAGTTGTAGCCTCACGCTCCCTGTGGAGTGTGGGAGGGAATGGGATGGGAGGGCGGTCGGGGGGAATGGGAGGAAGGAAGGAAAGAGGAAGGAAAGGAGGAAGAGGGAACTGGGATCGATATGTAAATAAAGAAAAATAAAATAATAAGTGTAGTAGCCACCACTGGCTGTCCACTATGGCTAACTAGTGACTTAGTTATGTGGCTAACTAGCGGCTTAGTGTGTGCCTGACTAACTAGAGGCTTAGCTTTTAACTAGGTGTGTGGTTATCTAGTGGCTTATCTCTGCATTCTGATCTTCAGGCAAGGTTTATTTGTTAGGTCATAAACAAAATACCACCACAGTAAATACCATTGGTGGACTCTGTTACAGAAAGAGCTTACAGTTTCTGCAGCAAAAGTTGGATATTACCCTGATTTTATTCATGAACTTGTACAGTGTTGTGAATGACATTTGTGTCTTCTGTGCCTCATGGTGTGTAGCTAAAAAATGGAAAAGTCTTCCCATTGTACTTGCAGAAGTAGCCATGCCAAAGAACACAAAGTAAAGGAATAGCTAGCAACAGTTCAGAATGAAGATTTAACAGTCTACAAGTGAATGGGAGCCCCAGTTGTACAATGAAAAAAAATTAACCATGGCAACAGATAGGTGGACTTGAAGTGAGACTCTAAACTCAGAGGTATTTCGGACCCAAAAGAGTAGTTCTCAACCTTCCTGATGCTGCTACCCTTGAATGTAGTACCTCAAATTGTGGTTGATTATCAGCACTGAAAACATCCCACTAAATGGAATCTTGGAGCAGGAAAATAACATTAAGTAAAACTAATAAAATATTTCAGCCATAAAGTTATTCTTGTTATTAGTTCATAACTGTAGTTTTACTACTATTATGAATAGTAATGTAAATATACTTAATGTTAGATGTTTGCCAAAGTGCTCTCAACCCACAGATTGAGAACCACTGACCTAGAGGCACCTCCTGCAACAAAAAATTTGTAAGGTTATAAATATAGGTTGCTTTATGGTCTTCGGGTCTTAGTAATTTGCTGTACAGCAAGGAACTACTAACCCCATCAGGAAAACAGAATCAAGGAGTCGAGTTGTCATGATGCAATTTGGAAATCTATACCACTGTAAAGCTGATGCTTTTAGAAAACTGTCACAAGAAAACTGGCTGGATACACACACCAGTTTGTAGCTTCTCTAGATGTTTCTGTTGAGTGTAGTATAAGGACAACTGTTGTAATGGCAAGTGTTGGTGTTAACTGTAGGAATGGTTCTGTGAGCACCACCCCGTGTATGAATTCAGTTCTTTTATTTTCACAATACATAAATTGGGCAATGTAATTCTTTATTTTCACCAGCACAAACATATTAGTTAATCTCTTCCAAAAAGATAATCTTGGTGAATACCCATTGCTTCAACTGATATTTGGAAACAGCACATGAGACTAAACAACCTGCTTTATTCTTATTTCAGAATGGACTGAATTGGGGCACTCACTTTCTATATCACACAATTATAGGATGGAGCATGGTAGGCTCTAAGACAATCTTTATTCACTTCAATTAACTACACCTGAAACAGGAACATTCTTGACCTGGGAGTTTTCATTAAGAACTCACTGATTCAATAGAAAAACATCAAATTATATCCACTGTTAATTTTAAATTAACTCAAAGCATTTAATTAGCACCTCTTCAAACAGAAAAGAAATGAGGATACTTTACAATAAAGGCAATGAAGACCACTTAAGAGATTTTTGTAAATCAAATTTAAACACTGTATCTCTTCAAACTCTTTCACAATTAAGAATATTCAGGATAGCGCTATATATAAAGCAATTAACAGCTCTGGGAAATGAGTGAGGGAAGGATTCCAATGAACAGTTGATTAAATGCTGAATTGAAGCTGAGTGTCTGTTTATACTACCATAGGCGAGAGGCCTAGTCCCTGGGATACAAGTTGAAACCAAACCAAACCAAAGAATAACAACAACAAAAATAAAAAAAATAAAAAAGTAAACTCAGTTAAGAACAGTAAAAGAACACACCAGAAGTTTGTTCTAATATTAGCTTCTGAGGCTTATATATTTAGGATACAATAGGATACTGGACCAATGAACTACAAGCTTATGATATGGTCCATGCTAAATCATTCCTCATCTTCAGGCTTCATTTTTCCCCCCAAATAATTGACTATTTATTTTAAATCAACATAATGAATTTGCAATGATTTGGCAGTGTATTAAAAGGTTCACTCCTTGTGAAATGTTTTAGTTTGGGTTTTTATTACTGTGAAAAGACACCATGACCATGGCAACTATTATAAAGGAAAATATATAATTGAGGGAACTCTTTAAAGATGGAGTTTATTTCCAGCCTGGTCTCAAAGCCGATTTGCCCCAAATAAACAAACAGATGCTATATTACTTCTAAAATTGTTGGCCAATGGCTAGGATTTTTTACTGAAATATATGAATTTCTACATTGCTGTATCTGAGAATAATTATCTGGTGCATCATATTTTCTAATTTCTACATTGAGTCTCTTCCTGGGGGCTTCTCTCTGCCTACATCTCCACAGCCTTCTCTTGTCTGGTAGTACTGCCTATGCCTCCTGCCTGGCTCCTGGCCAATAAGAGAAACAGATATACAAAAGGACACCCCCCACATACACACCAGCCCTCTTACTGTTTCAGAAGTTCAATAGATGATTCAGTGGTTAAAGTCTCCCAGCAGGCAAGCCTGATGGCCTAAGATATACAGCTGGAAACAGAAGAACAGAAAAGAGAGCTTCTGGTTGTCATTGTTCTCCAGTCTACACACTTACAGTGAAGCAAACACTCACTCCACAACTAGTTCTAGTTAATAGAACTAGTTAACTAACATTCAAATAAATATTTGAAGTGTGCTAGCAAATGACTAGATTTCAGATGTACCAACTTTTGGAATGATCCAAGCTGTCATTCTGAGAGTTTATTCATAGGGGCAAAGTCCTGGGAATCTTGAATGTCTTCTCCTTTATCATGATGTCATTCCTCATCACTTTTTACATCTTTTTCAAATGACTAAAGTACCACAATCACACACCAGAAGTCAAAGAGATAGGCCTCTCTATTCCATTTCATTTTCTAAAATTATTGACAAAATATTCTCCTTTTTTTCCTACATTATACAAATTTCATTATTCTGTTATCAAAAAAGAAAATGGAGTAAGTCAGTATTCCAAGCATAACCTGATCATTGGGTTGTTGCTGTGTGCTAAAGTACACAGATTAGTTTTTAATGGAAAGATCAGTTTTATGAAAGGCTGGTTAAGTAGATTTAATTAGGCTTTTTTCTTGGTATTTTGCTCACTAATAGGCCATGGGAGTCACCTAAGTGATTGCCCTCACTGCTCGTCTACGAAAGTATCTCTTGTTTATAGAAAAGATCTGGAAGTCCTGTCAAGCACAGCACATGTTGAGAAGCCCCAGATGTGGTGATCTCTAAGGACCTGACTGGCTCAACATCCTTTGAATTTTGATAGTTTTGTCTGCTCTTTGGCTCTAGGTGCATTCACAAGCTGTAAAGATGCTAATTGGAAGAACACTTTTGACAGTAATTTACTAAGTCTTGATGAGGATATTTAATTAAATATTCATTAGTTTCAAGGCTAAGCCTTGTTAACCATTGATTGATTTCAAGTATGTATTTAACAAACTTCATTCCAAAAATTCTCTTTATTCTTGCAAATATGTATATTACATTCATTCACTATTATAAAGTAGACCTTAACTTTTATTTGCTCTGTTGACTAAAATTACCTCATAATTATTTTTTAAAAAAAAGTGAAAGTAAGGTATTATAGATTTGTAACAGTTTACTTATGGAGACATTTTGGGCATATTCTGACATGTTATGCATATCTTAAAATCTGTTCTCTATTCATCTATTGATCAATCAGCAGAGTTGGAGAGAGAGATAGTACGTGGTTGTGCTGTAGGCATGCCCTCTCCGTAGAGGAATACTAGAGTCTGTTCAGCAGTGAATATCCTTTTAGTATCCAACCTCTCTATCTTGACAGCCAGCTGGCATAAATCCAATCACTGATGCATAACTCATGTGTTTTTCGGGGGCTGGGAGCTTGTCTTGGAAATATCCTACAATTCTCATTCCTGTAATATAGCTGGCACTCCATTTTAAGTTTGAAAGATCAGGATGGGCTGCAGTTAGCAACTTTGTAGTTTGAATAAGAAGCATGTATTCAGGGTGGTCATATTGCCACTGAGACTGTGGCTTTTATTGCTGATATTTTGGGGGGTCAGTATCGAAACAAAGTTTCTCTGAGTAGAACTGTCTGTCCTGGACTCTCTGTGTAGAGCACACTGAACTCTAACTCAGAGGTGTGCCTGCCTTTACATCCTGAGTCCTGGGATTAAAGATCTGTGCCACCACTGCTTGGCAATATTTCAGATTTTAATCTGGTATACATCAGATACAAAGCTCTGTGTGACTAGGGATGACTGACACTTTCTTATGATATTAGTTTTTGTTTGGTACTTCCTAGATATTCAAAATGCCAGTAGAAAATAAAGGTTTATCTTTAGTATCCAGGAAACTGGGTATGAGCCCTTGCTCAGGCCTCATGTAGGCTCATTAACTTATCTCTGCTCTAGATTTTATTTTTAAAATCTGGAAAGCTGTGAGAATATATAGATGAAGATATTGTTGTTTAGGTCAATGTTTTCTTTGATCTTCCTGAGTTCTTTTTACATGTGAAATGATAACAATCAGAAAAATCATATAAATTCTTCTATATGGTCTAGAGATATATGTAAGATGGACAGGTTAAATGTTTGGGAATATAGCCAGAAGTACATGGACAGTAGGTGTAAATTTATATTGAAATTCTTTCTTAGTGAGGATGCTTTTGTGGTGAGTCTATTAAAGGCATCTTCAATTATGGTAGCCTTTACATTTCAAGCTTGTAAAAATAATGGGTTTAGTGTCTCCAAAAAAGAAGTAGTTCCATTTGATTTGTTGTAGAAATACACTAAAAAATAAAATCAAAGCGATTGTCAATGCTGCTTATAGTATCAAAATATCATTAAAAAATACTGAGCAAATAATCTTCTGTTTCATTGAAAACAAATATGTCAGGTCATGGAAATGGAAGCTGTAGACTGGGTGAGCATGCCCTTTGTCTTGAGATATTTATTTTATTTTCCTAAAATTCAAGGTCATTGAGATATGACATCTTTAGCGGATGTTTTAAGTAAACTGGCATCAAAGTCTTTGTTATATACCCAGACAAAAGAAAAACCTAAATCTCCACTGTGGCTGTGTCATATGATCATATCTTCCAATAGCTAGACATATTGTATGAGTTTTTATAACAGATATTAATTTTGAGAGGTATAATGATAATTTTTAATATTTCACTATTTTTCTTGGACACACAATTAATTTATTCATGATTTTGGTGGGAAATTTAAGGGCATTTGGATTTATCCTTTAAAATATTTTGTAGAAATTACTTTTTTACAGGCCAAAAATAAAGACATACAACTTCAAAGTTCTATTTTAAGTCAACCTCAGGAAAATAATCTAATCCACTTCAAGACCCTTGTCTATGAAATGGGACTAATAGTGTCTTCCATAGGGAATGGGACCACCCACAGTAGCCTGAGAGCAAATCAACCCTTCCACTTGCAATTCTATAGTAATCTAAATTTGAATAATTTACAACAGCATGAGAAATTTCATTTTAGAATATTTTGCATTTTGTTACCAAATGTAGTTTTACCTTTTGAAACTCACTAAATGTATAATGCAATGCAAACAGAGAACCCTCCCAAGAAGGCCATCAAGGCAGTTTGCTTGCTGCTATTTACACATGTTTTCTGACACAGTTTACTGGGTAATGAGATGAGATGAGTGGAGATGTTTGTTACTAAACTCTATCCCTTGCATTTTGGCTACATCAGTGAAAGCAGTTTTCTGGATTCTAAGTGCTTAGAAAATGAATTATTGAAGTGTGAAAGTGGACTGTGTATTGAAAATTGTAAAACAGGCTGAGGCTGGCTGGCTGCTCTGCTTTATCAGAGAAGTTGCTTTTTTCCCTTCTATCTCTTCCTCTTTTCATGGAAATTTAGAGGCAACCCTTAAAGGTACCTCCACCTCCTCATTGGATACTAATACCCCATCACTTCTTCCCTGTCTTTCCTGTCTCTTGCCCCTGGATAACATGTCCCATATCTAATATCAGTGTCATTTATTCTAACATCTCTGCATTTTAATTGCCATATACTCTAGAGTAGTGACTATACTTTCCAAATCCCAAACCCAGACACCATCTCTGACAATGCCTAGTTCTGTCCTGTACACTACACCGAGAAAATTAATCTGCTGAATCACAGATTGAGTGTCGAGTTACTCCATCCTTTATGGACTTACATCTTTTCTTTCTTCAATCCTCACTCCATCACTCTCCCCCTCTCTCCATCCCTTGCTATCTCTCTCTTTTCCTCCATTCCTTCATATATTTTACACTTTTTCTTCTTTTCCTTTTATGTAATTGGGAAATTACATATGGAATATGTAATTTTTCCATAGTATTTTATCTTTTGCATCTACTTCTGAATGTGTACAGTATTAGGAATGACCGCAGTCCTATGAGTTTTCCTAGGTCTCTATCAAGCCTGATTTAGGACTTACATAGAAGCAGATGAGAAGGAGAAAATGAGGCTGAAACTGAAGACTCATCAAATGACATATATATATGATATTGAGAAAGTTATATTTACAATTACTAATTTACTTTCTAACTGATCATTTGAACAGTTTTTGTTTTCTGGGTAGGAAAATAACTCTAGATATCACACACATTTGAGTGGCAAGATGAGAATTTTTTTAAGTTCCCTGAAAATATTTATTAATATGGTTAAGGTAAATAAAGAGAATTCTTTCCTACTGCAGTCTAATAGCAAATATACGATGTGGTGCACACTCCATAACAATATATTCTATTCAGAATACATTTTACCTTGGTCAGCAATCAGAGTTGCAGGTAGTCTTTAATAATCAACTCATGTAAAGTATATTTTAGAAACTACAAGAACATAATTGTAAAGGACAGCTTTGCTTTCTAGACAAGTATATTTTTATCCATGTTATTATTTTTATTTCATTTTACATGCCAACCACAGAATTTAAGACTCCTCATGAGTATTTGATGAGGGCAAGGCAAAGACTTCTTAACCACTCTAAGGGGGTTCTAAAAAATTTGAAAGCATTGCTTCAACACCAGGCAGAATTATCAACCTCTGACCCTCCATGCAATTAAATAACAAAAATAACCAAAATTATTAGAATCTAAAACCATCCCATAAGACACTTGCTTTGCTTAAGCTCATCAGTATAAGGGTTGCCATGAGTAATCAAAATTCTTCCAAACCAACTGCTGCCAGGTGGAAATGTTACAGGAAACTCAGACAACATAATGGAATTCAATAATTTTAATTTTATTTTAAAGGATACAGATAATCTGACTTCACCAGAAACCAAGGGTAAAGCAGGACAAACATATACACAATACCACTGCCAAAAATAAATCTAAAACAAACAAGATTTAACAATCAATGGTCCTTACTGTCCCTTGACATTAATGGTCTTAACTGGCCTATAAAAAGACATATGCTAACAGAATGGATATGGAGACTGAATCCATCTTTCTGCTGCATACAAGAAACACATCTAAGCTTCAAAGATAGACATTACCTCAGGGTAAAGGGCTGGGGAAAGATCTTGCAATCAAATGGACCCAAGAAGCAAGCAGGTGTGGCTATCCTAATATCTAACAAATTAGACTTCAAACCAAAATTAATCAAAAGAGATGAAGACGGTCATTTCATATTCATTGCAGGAGAAATCCATCGAAACAAAGTCTCAATTCTGAACATCTTTGCCCCAAATACAAAGGCACCCACATTTGTAAAAGAAATGCTACTAAAACTCAAAGCTCAAATAAAACCTCACAAACTTATAGTGGTAGTCTTCAATACACCACTCTCACCACTAGACAGGACCACCAATCAGAAACTCAACAAAGAAAAAAAACAGAACTAACAGAAGTTATGTCTCAACTGGGTTTAACAGACATCTATAGAACATTCCATCCAAACACAAAAGAATATACCTTCTTCTCTGTTCCACATGTAACCTTCTCTAAAATTGACCACATATTAGGTGGCATAACAAACCTCAACAGATACAAAAGAATTGGAATTGTCCCCTGTATCTTATCAGACCACCATGCTTTAAAATTGGAATTCAACAACAACACAAATCGCAGGAACTCTACAAACTCATGGATACTGAACAATGTGCAATTGCACCACACCAGGGTCAAAGAAGAAATAAAGAAAAAATTAGGACTTCCTAAAATTTAATGAGAATGAGAACACTACATATCCAAACTTATAACACCTTGAAAGTAGTGTTACGAGGGAAGTTCATTGCACTGAGTGCCCATATGAAGAAAACAGAGGATAGTCACATTAGAGAATTAACAGCTCAACTGAAAGCCTTAGAAGAAAAGCAAGCAAACTCACCCCGGAGGAGTAGATGCCAGGAAATAGTCAATTTGAGGGCTGAAATCAATAAAATAGAAACCTGGAAAACAATAAAAAAAAATCAATGCAGCAAAGAGTTGGTTTTTCAAGAAATCAACAAGATATGCAAACCCTTATCCAAACAAACAAAAAAGCAGAGAGATAACATACAAATTAACAAAATCAGAAACAAAAAGGGGGACATAACAATGGACACATAAGAAATCCAGACAACTTTGAGGTCATACACTAAAAACATATACTCCACAAAATTTGAAAATTCAAAGGTAATTAAAAAATTTCTGGACAGCTATCACTTACCAAAATTAAATCAATAACAGACCAACAATTTAAATAGACCAATAACTGCCAATGAAATTGGAGCAGTCATCGAAAGGCTTCCCACCAAAAAAAGCCCAGGGCCAGATGGCTTTAATGCCGAATTCTACCAGAAATTCAAGGAAGAGCTAATTCCAATACTCCTCAAATTGTTCCACACAATAGACACAAAAGGCACATTACCAAACCCTTTCTACGAGGACACAATTACCTTGGTATCCAAGCCTCACAATGATTCAACTAAGAAAGAATACTACAGACCAATATCGCTGATGAACATCAATGCAAAAATATTTAATAAAATATTGGTAAACTGAATCCAAGAATACATCAGAGAAATCATCCACCATGACCAAGTAGGCTTCATCCCTGGGTTGCAGGGATGTTTTAACATATGAAAATCTATCAACATACTACACCATATAAACAAACTGAAAAAGAAAAACCATATGATCATCTCCCTAAATACTGTAAAAGCCTTCGACAAAATTCAACACCCTTTCATGATAAAGGTCCTGGAGAGTTCAGGGATAACAGGAACATACCTAAACATTATAAGAGCAAAATACAATAATCCAACAGCCAACATCAAACTGAATAGAGAGAAGCTTAAGGTGATTCCTCTAAAATCAGGAATAAGACAAGGCTGTTCTCTCCCTCCATAGCTCTTCAATATTGTACTTGAAGTTCTAGCTAAAGCAGTAAGATAACAAAAGGAGATCAAGGGGATACAAATTGGAAAGAAAAAGTCAAACTGTCTCTATTTGCAGATGATATGATAGTTTACATAAGCGACCCAATAAACTCTACCAGGGAACTTCTACAGCTGATAAACACCTTCAGCAAACTAGCAGGATACAAGATAAACTCAAAAAAATCAGTAGCCCTACTTTATTCAGACGACAAAGAGGCTGAGAAAGAAATCAGAAAAAGATCACCCTTAGCAATAGCCACAAACAACGTAAAAAATCTCAGGGTAACACTAACCAAACATGTGAAAGACCTATACAATAAGAACATTGTGGCATAAAAAAGAATTTAAAGATGTGCCAGAAAATGGATTGCCACAATGTTCTTCCATGCTCTTGGATTGGAAGGATAAATATAATAAAAATGGCAATCTTGCCAAAAGCAATTTACAGATTCAATACAATCCCCATTAAAATCCCAGCACAATTCTTCACTGACCTTGAAAGGATAATAATCAACTTTGTATGGAAAAACAAAAGATCCAAGGTAGCCAAAACAACCCTATACAATAAAAGAACTTCAGTAGTCCTCACCTCCCTGACTTTAAGCTCTACTACAGAGCTATAATTCTGAAAACAGACTGGTATTGGCACAAAAATAGACAGATAGACCAATGGAATCAAATCAGAAATCCCAATATTAACCCAGACACCTGTGAACACCTGGTTTTTGACAAAACAGCTAAAAGAATAAAATAGGAAGAGGAAAGCTTTTTCCACAAATGGTGATGACACAATTGGATGATGGTGTGTTGAAGACTGTAGATAGATCCTTGTTTATCGCCATGCACAAAACTCAAGTCCAAATGGACCAAAGACCTCAACATAAATCCAACCACACTGAACTTCTTAGAAGAGAAAGTAGGAGGTGCCCTTGAAAAAATTGGTATAGGAGACCACTTCCTGAACATAACTTCAGTAGCACAGACACTGAGATCAACAATTAATAAGTGGGACCTTCTCAAACTTAGAAGATTCTGTAAGGTAAAGGATGAAGTGTTCAAAACCAAACAGCAGCCCACAGATTGGGGAAAAATAATTTATCAATCTGATATATGACAAAGGCCTGATCTCCAAAATATACAAAGACTCAAGAAACTAGTCATCAAAACACCAAATAACCCTATTAAACATGGTGTACAGAATTGAAGAAAGAATTCTCAGTAGAGGAAATCAAAGAGGCTGAAATACAATGAAGAAAGTGTTCAACATCCTTAGCTATCAGGTACGAAAATAAAAACAGCTTTGAGATACCATCTAACTCCTGCCAAATTACTAAAATTAGAAACACCAATGACAACTTATGCTGGAGTGGATGTGGAGAAAGGGGAACACTCCTCCACTGCTGGTGGGAGTGCAAATTCATACAACCATTTTGGAGATCTGTTTGGCAGTTTCTCAGGAAAATGGAAATTAGTTTACCACAGGACCCAGCAATTCTGCTCTTAGGTATTTACCCAAATGACGACCTCCATGGAACAAAGGC
Source organism: Cricetiscus sungorus (assembly GCA_030556225.1). Classification (NCBI taxonomy): domain Eukaryota; kingdom Metazoa; phylum Chordata; class Mammalia; order Rodentia; family Cricetidae; genus Cricetiscus; species Cricetiscus sungorus. The sequence goes on from JANBXA010000007.1 coordinate 57,770,310, forward strand.
ATGTGCTCAACTATGTTTATAGCAGCATTATTTGTAATAGCAAGAATCTGGAAGCAACCTAGATGCCCCTCAATTGAAGAATGGATAAAGAAGATGTGTTACATCTACACAATGGAATACTACCATGCAGAAAAAATAACAGAATCTAGAAATTCGCAGGCAAGTAGATGGAACTTGAAGAATACATCCTGAATGAGTTAACCCAGTCACAAAATGTGAAACAGGGTATGTACTCATTCATATATGATTTTTAGACTTAGAGCAAAGGATTACCAGTCTATAATTCACTCCACCACAATAACTGGGATACAAGGTGTATTCTAAGAGATTCATATATGGTCCCTCACAAAAGGGGGAAGGGACAAGTCCCCCAGAGCACATGGGGAATGAGGGGTCAGTGAATGGAGAGAGAACTATCAGAAAGAGAAGGGGAGGATAGGAAAGCACGTGTGCCTAGGTAGATTCAGGGTAGGAATAGAAGACAGAGGGGAGAGAGAGAGAGAGAGAGAGAGAGAGAGAGAGAGAGAGAGAGAGAGAGAGAGAGAGAGAGAGAGAGAGAGAGAGAGAGAGAGAGAGAGAACACTAAAGAGGGAGCCATTATTGATTTGAAGAGAAAACTGAACCTAAAGAAAGGAATAGAGAACTACAAGACTGACTCCTACCAACAATTCGAGCAACCGTGGAAAGGCTACCATAAATGCCCTTCCCTGATAGTGAGTTCATCAACTAAATTATCCACCATCATAGAGATTTAATCTCAGACTTGTTAGAAAGAGAAGCAAGGAGCCATAACTAAACACTGAGTCGAACTAGAATTCAGATGCAGAGGGAGGCGACAAGACCAGGTTGCATTAACACAAAAAGACAGCTGAATCAAAAAAGGAGGAGCTAATAGACCCCCCAGACAGAGAGTTGGGAATCCAGCATGGGACTGACTCAGACCCCTTGAATATGAGTCTCAGCTATAAGGACTGAGCAGTCTGGGGGACCTCAGACAGTAGAAACAGGATGTATTCCTGGTGCACATAAGGACCTTATGAACACCCCCCCATGAAGGGATACCCCCTTAACTAGAGACAGGAGAGAAGTCCTAGTCCCTACTTCAAATGACTTGACAGATTTACATGACCCAACCTGGATAGCATACAAGTGGAATTGGGGTGGGAGGATGGGGGGGAGTGTGGCCTGGGTGCATGTCACAGGGGAAAAGGGTAAGAGGGGTGGGAGGGAGAGTTAACTGGGATCGGCATGTAAAATTTTTAAATTATATTATTAATTAATTTAAAATAATATACGACTCCCAGCCAGGCAAATACAAGTGATTCATGGAGAGGGTAAAGAGTCTGTCACAGTTTTCTTCCTTTTTAGTTGAGGTATTTATATTCATATACATCATGGGTCATAAAACTCCCATGCATCCCATAGTTTTAAATTCATCAACTAGGGATTCTTAGTTCAGAGATAAAAAGTTATTTAAGGAACAAAAATAAATACACAAAGACGGAAATACATAAGTTAAGACAACCCAGTTCTAATACCTGTGAAGTCATTTACCCTAAAGGAAGGTTTGTTAGAAGCCAGGCCAGGACCATTGGGCTATAAGAAAGAATATGTATCTAACATTACATCACCATAATATAAAGTTAATAACAGACACCATACTTCATATTAAAGTGTAAATTATTTTTGAAAATATTGGGAAATGAGTTGCAGAGTCAGGGACTTTGGCACACACCTCCAACTCTAGCAGTAAGAAGGGTGAAGTGGGAAGAATGTGCATTCAAGAAAAGGCAGAGCTGTCGTCTAATTCGAGACAAGACTGGATACATCCAAAACCATCTCTTGAAATAAATAAATAAATAAATAAATAAATAAATAAATAAATAAATTCACTGAAGACAAAATGAAAAAATTTCAACTATCTCATTAAATTGTCTATCAGAAGGCAGATAATTTGCATATATATTTTTCAATTGTTATTTAAAATGTTTCCATACAATATATTTTGATCTTATTCTTCCTCCTCTCCCAGCTCCTCTCAGATATTGCCCCTCTTCATATACATCCAACTTCATGATACTTCTTTCAAAAGAAAAAAAAAAACCAACAAGCCAAAGCAACAAAAAAGCATACAAAAATGTGGATTCTCTTGATTTTTATACCAGTGTCATACAATTGAACAAAATACATTTTACTTTTCCTAGAAAGTATCATTGGCAAATATCCTCTTGGTTAGTGCTAGGAGTTTTTGTTCATTTCCCTTGTACCACTCTGAGATTGTGTTTGTCTTAATCTCCTGCAGGTATTTGGTATACTGTCACAGTCTCCATGAGTTCATTTGTGCATCAGTACTGTTCTATTTATAAACCACCATTTCCTTGGAAGTGTTCAACTCGTCAGGCTCTCATAATATTTGGCATATATAATCTTAAAGTAAGAAGAATGTGAACACAGTTTACTCATCATATCTTTGTCTTAGGAACCTGAGGCCCTGTGTCATTCTTTCTATCATACACAAAAATGGGCTAAGAAACCCAGCTTCACAAAATTGTTTTCTGATATGCACATGTATGTCGTGGCATGGACGTACCCTATACACATACCACACATGTGCATACATACAATAACATTGATAATAATAATACTGATAATAATGATAATAAAATTATTTATCTTAGATCATATACTTATTTAAGCATAATAAAATGTTTCAATTATTAAAAATTTAAATATAATTAATTAAGCACTTCTATTCTTAATGTCATAATGCATACTGCAAGTTTGCATTTATAAAGACTAGTTCAGTATTGTTCACCACTGTTTTCCTAACATCTAATCTAGTATTTGAATAACGCATAGTTAGAACTTAAAAAACTTTGGTGAACAGACAAGTTAATAAGGCATAGAAACCTAGTTTTAAATTTTGACTTCAATGTTGTATTTGAAAAACTTACTTTACATTTCCAAGTCTCTGCTCTCTAAATGCTATTAATAGCTATAATATCTTGGAGTTATAGGCATATTTTAGAGACGATAATACTTTCCAAGTACTTATAAGCATAGTAACTAGTATGTGCTCAGAATAAGCTCCTATAGGCATGTAACTTGAGTTAAATGTTATAGACTACCAAAAAAAGTGCTTTACAACCTCTGGTCCACATTATCATGAACCACTGGTATTATACTTTTAACAAATATGTTGATTAAACTAACCCTATTCTGGTAATTATCTTATATTGTAGGTATTCATGCTACTTTAATAAATGCATAAATGCAAAAATGAAAACACAATTTTAAATTTCAACACACACGTTTTGAACACACATATGATAAGTATTCTGGAAACCATAATATAATCCCAGCACTAAAGGTCTGGGAATGTGTATGGAAAGTATCAAATCGATTTTTTGACTGAAGAAGAATATCATGTTGGAAAGCTCTAACCATTAACCATAACACAATTACATTAGCAGATGCCAGAAATTAACCTGTATGGTGGTCTGCACCATAGCAGGATAGAATTCTAAAAGCTTGTTTACATTCTTACAGGCTTTATTATTTGAGAGTATAGTTTGCATAATTATGCACCAATTTCTTATGTGCAGAAAGTTAGGAAATTTTAATGGTTTTCCTAGATATTTGTAATTTTAGATACACCATGATTGCTTCTCAGTCCCTTTCAGTGTTTCCAACATATCTCATGTCCCTCCAATTACCCCTCTTTATACCATAAGGTTATCTTACAAAGTGATGGAAATAATTCTATAGATTAACAGTTGGAAGTTGCAATGAAGATATCTATTCTAAGAATATTTTTAGTACATAGGTGAGAATCACATTTTAAGGAAGTAAAAACTTCATATCATTAAGATGGAGCTAATATCCTTACCTCAGTAATATATATATACATACATATATATATATATATATTTAAAATTTATGCTCCAGTGAAATATGGGTTCTCAGTAGCTGTCAGTTTTATCCCACTTCCTATTAATATGTCTATACATGAGCCAATTCTTTTTCTTTTTTCTAGATTCAATTATGTGAGTCAATGTTTTCCTGGATATGTGCATATACCATGTGTTTATGTCTTATATGTCTATGTAAGTTGTAAGAGGATGTTGGATCTCCTGGAACTAGAGTAACAGATGGCTGTTAGCCATTTTGTGGGTGTTGAGACATGAACTCAGATCTTCTTCAAACCACAAATGTTCTAAATTGGTGGGCCATCTCTCTGATCCCCAAAACGCACCATTTCCACCACATGCTCTGTAAGTTGCACACACAACTTTAATTTCTGAGGAAATAGCTCCAGAACTTCCCAGATAACATTTGGAAATAGCACTGCATGAAGTACACACACAGCAGGACTAAAGACATATTGCATTGTGTTTATATAAGAGAGTTAATAGCTCCCTTTATGTCAGTATCATCTGCCTTCCCAGTTCCTAGACCTGAGCTCAGTCTGTATCACTGAGAGAAGACTGTACCATTTCAAAGGTTTTTCAAACTGTTACAAATTAGAAACCACAAGGGAAAGGCTTACTAGAGGACATCACAGATGAGGTTATCATTTTTTTCTTTTGAAGTTGGGCCTCATATCTTTTTCTCATTACAATCATTACTTTGAAACACGATTTTTTTAAACAGTAATTTTCTAGAACAAAGGGGATAATACCATATTTCAAAAGCTTTACTGTGAAATTAAACCTTTGAACTACTGTGAAAGAAATTATTCCCCAAGGCTCCAAGGCTTAAAGGTTATTAAAAATTTAATTTTAAAGAAGGCATCCACGAAAAAAAAGTATATAAATGCTACTTAGAACCCAGATTGCCCAATTTAATAACTCCCATTGCTACTTATTTTTAAATAATCTGGAAATGTGAACAAATGCACTCAATTTTTTTTCCAGTGGCAAATCAGGATATCAACAGATGTTGGCACTGCTGGCTTACATCATCTGTTTTTAACTAAAAGTACATGCAGGGCAATGGCTCAGCTCACACCTCTGGCTCCCTCATTTAGCACAGTTATCTCTATGCAGGATATCCATCATACCCATGAATGGATATTGGAATGATCCTTCTGGACCTGAGGAGTTGATATAAAACATTTTATAAAGAGTATATAAAAAAACTTGCAGCACAAGCATGAGAACTGTAGTTCATATTTCCAGCACCTACATAAAACTAGGCATGGTAGCATATGTTTATAGCACCAGTGTTCAGGACCAGAAATGGCAGGATTTAGAGAGCTGTTTCCTAGACAGCATGGGTCAATCAGAAGCATCAGGCTCTTTGAGGAACCATTTCTTACAAAGTAAGGGGGAAAAGCAATTTAAGAAGGCACAGTAAAACAAATATCTGGCCTCCACATAGGAATGGGAATGCACAAGAAGCACACTTACATACACAGATGCACACACATATTAACTCTCTCTCTCTCTCTCTCTCTCTCTCTCTCTCTCTCACACACACACACACACACACACACACACACACACACACACACACATAACCTTTCAAAGTCCATGTATACATCTCACTGTAATAATGGAAAAAGCAACAACATAAACAACTATATTCATGGTCAACACTAAAAAATTAACATAATTAGAAGCATTTCCTTCCTGTATCCTGTGAACTCAAACACATTCTTCTGCCATATGAGCATGATATCAACACATTCACAATGGCAGAATGACATTGAGTGACTTGGGTTCTGTGTGCCTTAATTTCCTCATCTGGGAATATGGATAGTAACAATTGTCTTATCAGTTTAATTGATTGTTGGAGGTATTAAATCAGGTCATGAATACACATCCTGGAAAACAATTGTTTGATGCATCATAATCACATGTGTCATTATTGTTGCTATGGTTCTAGATAACGTAATAAATTTTTAAGACTTAAATTTGTTCAGATAGTTTTTGGCACTAAGGAGCTCAAAGGCAACTTGAAGAGAGAAATATTTATTCAGCAGAAATTAAAAGCTATTTAAAACAGTGAAATGACAAATTAAATGTATGTTCAATGTCCTTATTTGTAATTTGAACATTCTGAATAGTGATAGTGTATGAGCGGGAGATGATTAGAGAAAAATTTTCCAAGGAGTTTCTTCAGAAGGAGCATTATAAACAAAAACTATGAAAGACTATGTGAAGAGAATATAGCATATTTCCAAGGAATACTTCAGATAAACAAATTCATAATCCACAAACTCCAGCCTGTCTGCAAATCAAAATATCCATGAAACTGCTTAAAAATGCCATCCCATGACCTACTGAATCAGAACACAGAACAAAGTCTAGATACAGGCCATTCTGATGTCCTGCATGTGTCCTTCTGGTGCACAGCCATGACTGGGATTCCATAAGATAATATATATAAAGATGTAATGCAAGCAATGAGGCAGACTACAAACACTAACTTCCTCAGAATTGTGTCCAGATTCTGCATCATAGAGATCGAAAATCTCTTTCTTTATATACACACTTTTTTTTGTCCTGAGTTAATTTTATTTGCATTCTAGGATAACAGACTGCATGAATGATCATTAGCAACAAATACAAGACATTAGTATTACGACAATTTTTAGTACATTGGGAAAATTACCAGGCTACATGCTACATCTTTGTCTTATGATTCATATGGAACAACTTACATTGACTTGAAGACCTTCACAGAATTAATTAAAAACAGGCACAGTATGCTCAACAGAAAATAAAAAGAAAAGAAAAAAAATAAAGTTTGCTGTTGACAGCATTCATTTACAGTAGGCTGAGCAGGAGAGTTTCTCAGTTCTAAATGTTTTAAACTTGAAACTGTTAGAAATGCAGCAGTTTTTTCCCACTACACAGCATGCTTTTCCAGACAGTGACAGCAATCCTGTAACACACTGTATACTTCCTGTAGCTTCTTACTTGGGCCTGTCATACCAGAAATATTACTGATATTTATTTAATGAATGTTCATTTGTTAATTTTTGCTTCCCCATGGGTCTAAATTGGAGACCATTTGGTTCTGTATTTGAATACCTTTAGGAATGAACCATATCTAGTATTTAGAATTGGTAATGTATTCTAAAATGATGTTATCCAGGACCAATGACATTTCCTTGGTAAAGATGTAAACAGTTATGCTTGAAAAAATATTTAAACTCTGTTTTGTAATTTCCTACAAGGTAGTGGGGAAAGGGCCCTAAATATATTTGGGTTAGCCTGTGCTTGCAGCTGTTCTATTTCTCACGAGCCTTAAACAATGGAAACATCAGATAATTTGTTAACAATTCTAGTGTATTCATGTGAGAATTTTATTATATGTAATTTAATTAAATATTTATAATAAAATGCTTCATGCCCCTTTCTTATCTAGAGTTAAACAAAACAATGCATATACCTCATTTCTAAGAAAAGTTTCAAAGACTATAAAGTATGAGTAACATGTAACTCCTTATTAGTGCAACTTGCTCTCCTAAATGCCTGCTATGTCACTGAAAATAAATTTTCTCATTAACCTCAAACATGCCAACTTGTCAAATGATGATGAACCAAATAAGTCTGCACCGAGAAATTGAGCTGCCACCATTGCACTTACATGGCTTTGCCAATTAGTCTATAAATAGCAAACTTCTGAATACGCTTCAGAGCTTTGCAAAACTAAAATGCCTCTGGATATTCTAAAATACAAGGATAGCAAAGAGACTATTCAAAGGAAAGAAATTATTTTTCTTGTTAAAAGAAATGAAAATTATTTAAAGAAGCAATGGTGAGGATGACCTAAAAGACGGTTGAATAACAAACGTTGTCTATGTAAAGCATGTAGAATTTTTCCTCAGTATAATATTTTGATTTTCTAAAAAATTCACTAGGGATTTTTATGTCAACACATAGTTATTATTTAATAATTATTCATTGGATCTATGTTATACAGTGTGCAAGACTCACAACACAGAAAAGAGATCAATATACTAGATCATTGTGATTTAGAACTTAGATTTGTTAAAAAAAAAAAAAAGGCAGATGAGAAAAAACGAAACTGGGAGATAGTGATGGTAGCATAGTGAGGAGAGATGGTGACAGATTGACTGGATATCAGTGTCCTGATAACAAGCCATGTGACATAATTTAGAAGCTTATGTCATGTCTTAAGAAGGTATTTTAATAACGATTCTTTGAAACAGAATTGTTTCATTATTCTCTTACCTATGTTTAGAGACATACCAAAGAACACCAGGTTAAGTGTCAGGGTACATTGATGGCACAGTTTTGTGTCATCTGTTATGGGGGGCAGTCTATTTGGGGGCTCCCAATCCCATCCCTCCAACAGAGAGAAGTAAGAAGGATACCCAACAAGCATCTTCTTCTTGTATTTGAGTAAGACAGTAAATTTTGGGATACAGTGTTTTTCTCTGAAGTTTTCTACCTTTACACCATCACATCTATAAAATATTTTCAGCACTCATTCCCTCTATGAAGTATTTGAAAACATAGTGTTCTCCTATTTAATGATTATTTCCAATGATGTTGTTTTTTATGTGGTTTTTGTTTGTTTGTTAGTTTTTGAGACAGAAATTAATTCACTATGTAGCTAGCCTTTGGTGACCTGGAACTTAATATGTTTACCAAGGTAGCCTAAGATTCACAGGCCCCTGCCTCTTCCTCTTGTATGCTGGAATTAAAAGGGTGTGAAACATGCCAGGTTCCAGTGATCTCTGTTGCCTGATGATACACTAAAGTCCTTTGTGTCATGCTAAAGAAGAACCATCGACAAAAATTAACAAAAATAAAGTCAGTTTTGTAATATAGAAGAGCTTATACATGCAAGGAAGGGAAAATAATGTTGGCACATAATAAGCATTAAACACAAAAAAAAATATTACTATACAACTACAACTATAGCAATGGCTATTATTCTCTCATGAAACCAGGATGACAAAAACTCCCCTTCCCACAGTAAATGGCAGACCGGTTTGCAATTTTTCTGCTTGTGTATCATGTATGGAGATCAGAAAACACAAACATCATAATGATGAACATATGCTTTTTGTTTAACATTACTTAATAAAGAAGTGTGAAGCAAATTCAAGATTAAGTTAACTTCATTTTGCATAGTAACCCACAACAATTTTTTCTAGAGTCAAGTTGGCACTTAGTAACTTAGATTTTATAGTGACTTAATTTAGTGTTGTAGGTTATCATTACAGACTAGGAAATAAAAGAGTTGTATGGACAGGTGAAATTAGGAGAAGAAAGGAAGTACAAAGAAGACAGTAGTGGCCGTGTGTGTGTGTGTGTGTGTGTGTGTGTGTGTGAGAGAGAGAGAGAGAGAGAGAGAGAGAGAGAGAGAGAGAGAGAGAGAGAGAGAGAGAGAGAGAGACAGAGAGAGACAGAGAGACAGAGACAGAGAGAGAGACAGAGAGAGAGAGAGAGAGAGAGACATACAGGGAGAGAGGGGGGGTTAGGTGATATCCCTGGTTTTATTTATGGGAATGTTGTCTGTGTCTCCCATATCTACGAAGAACATTGTAGATATCATGTGAATTTCATTTGTTTATAAAGAAAATGAGGCATAAAAGAGTAGGCACCCAACAGTATAGACAAAGTCTTAAATGCCTTTGGGACAAAATGGGGGCTTCATCTTCTTTAAAAATAAAATAAAATAAAAACAAATATGGCTTTGCAAATATGGTACTTATTTGCAACTTTAAAGGGTAGTGATACTTAAGATTCTACTATAAAGTTTGTGGAAACAGCCAAAGACTCTGTGACTAGATAGCCCAGGTACCTAGTATGAAACCAAATGTTGCAGTCTAAAAAAAAAAAAAGCTATTTTACAAATTTTGCACCACTGTTGCAATGGCAAATCTTCCAGGCAGGACACCAGAGTAATCAAAGACTTTTTTGTGTGGCTGACTGGGTGTTTATGTGTTCTTTTGGCATTGTACAGACTAACTTCCTGTACCAAAGATGCTAGAATGAAAGGGTGAAGTCTCTTATGTAGGCACCAGCTCAAATTCTTGTCCACATTCAATGAGTTATGTAATCACATATTGCAAATCAACAAAATGAATCAGAGACTTTGGAGTTTTGCCTGTGATCACAACCATGGATGATGTGGGTATTTCCAAGAGGCACCACTCGTATGTGCAGGATACCAAGTGACAGTAAGTCCTGGAGCACATTTCAAAAGATGGAATATGTGTGGGATGATCATTAGCCTATCCCCAGATTTCAGGAATTGGTTCTCTAGAGCAGCAGCTCTGTGGGTTCCAGAACGGGAAAGCTTTTCCTATCCTCACAAAAGGGTTCAGATTTTCTGGCTATTATGCATTCTTGAAGGCTCCTATGCTAGGTCTGTAGATGAGAGCCTGAAGGCAGGAGTAACCTGTTGACTATCTGCTCCCTGACTGAGAGTTAAAGCAAGCATTTGATAGAGAAGTCTGTCATCTTCTGTTTTACCCCCTCCTACTCAAACCTCTGAGTAGTTACTTCAGCAGTAAGAAAGCCCTTTGGGTTTGCTTAGAGCAGCTTCTCCAAAAATGCCTCAGGCTTCCCTGTCTGTAGAAAGAAGGATGGGGAGAAAGTTCAAATTCACCAGCTTCTGAGATTCCAGTTCTATAAATACCCATGCTTCTGTTCCTGTAAAACTGAGATAAGATAGGTAACCATATTAAAGCTGCTAACATCGCTACTTAGCAAGTCGAGTCATACTACCTCTGTCTCAGAAGTCTGAAATCTTTGGATTATTGTTTTTCTAAACACTAGAATTGTGTTCAGAAGTTCACAAAACCCCATTAAGACCTTTATCTATTCTCCCAAAAGTCCACAGGGAATTCAATGTGATTAGCAATGCTTTCTAAACAATAACTCTAGTAATGGATCAGTATTTATCCCTAGTATACAAATGGACGTTGGGAGCCCATCCAAATAGAGGGATATTTTCTCAGCCTAAACACATGGGGGGATATCTAGGCCCTGTACCAAGTGATTTACCAGACTTTGAAGCCTCCCCATGGAAGGCCTCATCCTGCCTGGGGAGCAGAAAGGGGATGGGCTGAGGTTTTAGTATGGATGATAGGGGTGGATGGGAGGGAGAGTGCAGGATTGGGATTGACATGTAAAACAACCGGGTTTCAAATTTAAATTAAAAAAAAAAAGAAAAGAAAAAAAAAAGAAGTGTCTCTTAACCCTTTGAACATGTTATCAGTATTAATGCCAATTATACAAAATCATGTGTTTCTTTTATTTTGGGCAATTAAGGAGATTAAAAACTGTTCATGATAATTCTCTGTTTGACATCAGCTGTGATTTGGCACTTTTAAAATTCAATTTATATTGTATTTTCTAACATAATGCAAATAAAAATGAGTTCACTCTTATATCACATTTTGTTATTGTATACCTGTCCTGGACTGTTTATAACATGCTGAGTTGCTATAATATCTTATTTTCAAAACATTTTGTCCATTTCAGTTGTGATCCTAGTGCTCATAATTTGAGACTTTGGATAGTTTATTAACTACTGTGATTCCAAGATCCTTAAAATTCCAGAAAAGAATATATTTTGAATTAAATAAGTATCTACTAACCATATCATTTCTTTTTAGTTAAATAAAATTAAATATTATTTATTGGGAACTTGTTTGTCTAACACTGAAATATAAGTTATTTCATCTTTTCAATTATCATGAACTTGAGCCCAGTAATTTGGATGAAAATTCATCTAGTCATTTTTCAAAAGTAAATGGAACAATTATTATGACTCTATGATGGGAGATGTCATTCTGTAAATATGTTTCTTGTATTGGTTAATGAATAAAGCACTGTTGGCCAATAGGAAAGGAAGATAGGAAGGACTAGGAAACAAGGAGGAAAGAGGATTAGAATCAAAATCATATTACTTAAGGTATTTCATTTATTCTTTTAGTTTCAGGAAAATGAAGACAGATTTTTAGATGAATTCTACAGCCCAAGGTGTTAGCAATCAAATCATAGTAATGGTAAATATAAAAAAAGGTAATTATCAAATTGCATTATAGAAAATTTAGGATAGAAGTTTCTATTATAAGGAGGGTTAAAGAGATTTACTGATTTTCTAGATTTGCTAGAAGTATCAGAATACTTCTAGAAAAAAAGAGTATGAATATGCATATCAAGTAGATAGAAAGTTAGGCAGTGTAAGGTGAAGACACATTATGGACATATTTAGGGTGATATGTAATAAGGAAATATCAAATAATTGGTCCTATATAATTTTATATTTATTTAAATTCAATGCAATGTTCTTACAATAGCAAACTATTTTATTTTGAATTAAATGAAATTTTATGTTAAAAGATCAGTGATTCAATCCACCCATTCATTTGAAATTGTTTGTTGTTTAGATATTCTATCAACTATTTCGCTATTCCCTAATGATTCCACAGTGAACAAAATAAACATGGTGCATGGACTGAACACTCAGGAAGTCTACTGTTACCTAATACATAAAGAGACATGAGGTAACAGCAAAACTAAAATCAGTAATATGGAACTTACAGTGTTATCTACTTATTTAATAAAATATAGTTGGGTAAGGAGAAGCTTGGTGATTCAGTCTGCTGTTTGTTGGTGAGTTAATGAACAAGTCTGAGTAAAGAACATTAACTATTAACTCAAGTGTGCTTGCTGAGGAATCCCTCTCTCTCACTTTGTGTGTGTGTGTGTGTGTGTGTGTGTGTGTGTGTGCCAGGTATACCACATACCACAGTGAGAAATAAAGAGAAATTATTGCATGCTTAAGTTAAAAAAATACTATGCCTATTTCCTTGCAAGCAGACTGCAAGGAAAAACATTGAATTGTTGAATTTTCCTCAAGAAAAAAAAAATGAATAGAATTAACCCAACTGATGCTACCTCTAGTTTCAAATTCATTGAGTGACCTCATTGAAGCAGAAATGCCATTTTTGTATTTTTCTTTTCTTTCTTAATTTATTTAATTTTTTTTTCATGATACATACCAACCCCAGTACTCCTTCCATACCCTTCTCCTGCTCCTGCCTTTCTCCCTTCCCACCCTCATCTATTCCTCAGAGGAGGTTAAGCCTTCCTTGGGTAGTCCACAAATTCTGACATACCAAGTTGAGGCAGGACCAAGTCCCTTCCTGTGTTATCAAGGCTGAGCAAGGTTCCCAGGTGACATTTATGTGGATTGATTTGTTTGGGGGGGGTGGATTGGAGACCAAGCAGTGGCATCTGGACTGAACCCAGCGGGCACAAACTGGCAATATCATTTGAATTTTTCATAGTCACACTCAAATTTTAGAGATATCTTTAATCTAACATATACATCACATTGAGCAATTTCACATCTTTAACAGTTATTGAAAATAAAATATGTAACACATTTTCCATGATTATGCCAAATATTCAATAATATAAACATACGTTTAATGTTAATAATAATGTAACAGGAATTTGCTGTTACCCAGAATTATTCATTAGTCCTGACCATGCTGTATGCATTAATAATCTGCTAATTATAGCATTTCCTCCCATCCTTCCATGGGAGATTTAGCCAACTCTAACCTTTTAATTCTTATGAATTTCCTATCTTCCAGATGCCCATGTGATGCCTATCTTCTAATCCTAGGCTTGGATCATTTAATAGTCTAACATGCTGACCAGTTATTTGTCTGGTGTTTCATATGATAAATTTCATGGAACTTTTGTTCCTTTAGAATATAGTTGTATCTCCTAGGCATTCTAATGCCCATGAGTGATGCTGCTAAAAATAAAATGAACTGCCAAACAGGAATATAGATGAAAATGTAAAGCCAACATCCTGAGTAGAAAATCTTCAAGACCCTATATTCTAGAACACCAATGATGCTCTACTATCTTGCAGCCTCTGCTTCACTGGAAAAATATATTCTCCTGCTCATTAATTCTGTGATGCTGTAGTGCATTTGGAGGGGATTTCTTGAAGCATAACTAATGCTATCTCTATTGTTATTCTGGTCACTAGGGAGTAATTATTAAGACACATACCTGGGCTGAGTGGAGCTGCTGCATACCTTCAGTCGTACGTCTCAGGATGCAAATGCAGGTAGATCTTGGAGAGTTCTAAGCCAGCCTCATCTACAAAGAAAAAAATCCAGGACAACCAAGGCTTCACAAGAAATCCAGTCTCAAAAGACAACAAACAAACAAACAAAAGTACATTTACACAATGGAATACTACTCAGCACAAAAAAACCAACCAATCAAACAACAACAACAACAAAAACCAATGGATTCTTGAAATCCCTTGAAATCCACAGTTAAATGAATGGAATTTGAAGAAACAATTCTTCAAATTCTGAGTGAGGTAACCCAGTCACAAAATGAGGAACATGGTATATACTCACTCATACATAGATACAAGACACTGAGCAAAGGATCACCAGTCTATAATTCACACTGCCAGAGAAACTAGGATACATGGAGGAACCTAAGAGATTCATAAAAGTTCCCTACAGGAGAAAGGAACAAGATCTCCTAAGTATATTGGGGGGTGGTGGCAGTGAGTAGATAGGGAGTTAGGAGAAAGAAAAGAGGAGGAGAGGAGAACATTGGGATCAGGAAGATTGAGTAGATCGATGAATAGATGAGAGAGAGGAAAAAAGATACCTTAATGGAGGAAGCCATTATAGGTTTGAAGAGAAAACTGACTCTAGAGAAATGTCCAGAGACCTACAAGGATGACCCCAACTAACAATCTGAACAACAGTGGAAAAGCTACCTTATATGTCCTTCCATGATAATGAGACTGGTAACTAAAGTTATCCTAGAGCTCTCATTTAGTAGCCGATGAAAACAGGGCAGACACCAACAGCTGAATACTGAGCCGAACTCCTGGAGTCCAGTTGCAGAGAGGGAGGAGTGATAAGAAAAGGGGTCACGACCAGGTTACAGAAACCCACAGAGACAAATGACCTGAACAAGGGGGAGCTCTTGGATAAAAGAATGATACATGGGAAACTAGCATTGTACCGACTGAGACCTCCTGAACGTGGTCTCAGTTAGAAGGCTTGGATAGTCTAAGGGACAGTGGAACCAGGATGTATCCCTGGTGCACAAGAGGACTTAGGGAGTACATCCCCCATGGAGGGATACTTCCTTAACCTAGAGGCAGGAGTGAGGGTCTAGACACTGTTATAAATGACTTGACAGATTTTGATGATCCCTCCTGGAGGGCATTACCATCCCTGTGGACTGTGGTGGGGTAATGGGACAAGAGGGGCGTCCAGAGGAATGGGAAAGGGGGAGGGAGGGAGATGGACCTGGGTTCAATATGTAAAATAAGAAAAAATTGTAACACACACACACACACACACACACACACACACACACACAGACACTCAGATACACACACACTCAAAAAAAGGATGAAACAGAAAACAAACAAAAGCATATATAGGGACTTGATATTCACTGGAAATGTTCAATGTTTTGGCATAAAATGAGTGGAGGGCATGAATATTACAAATTAAAGAATTTAGAGTTGATCTCTAAATTGCCTCATTGTTATGAAGGATGCCCTCAGATGTCTGCATTCGGAATTGAATAAAATACATTTTACAAAGTTATGAGTGTGAGCATGGAAGAAATAAGCACGCTTTTAAAAATAAATCAAGTTAAAATCAAATTTCTGAATAACAGAAGAATGTGTTGCTCCACAAGAACTAGACTTACAGATGGTGTGAGCCACATGTGGGTACTGGGAATCAAGTGCTTTTTAATGCTACACCATCTCCCCAACCCTAAATTTTACTTTTTTTTTTCCTTCACAAGTTTTTATGGAAAGTTAATTATAATGTGTCATGCTTTCAAATTTCAATGTAAACAACTTCCTCCCTCTCCCCGCAGAGAATATCACTAAAGTATTTGTGATATTCCTTTATAAAAATAGTAACCATCCTGGCAAGGTTAATTATTGACTGGCTAGCCACATGTTCTTTATTTTCTCTTAATGACTCATTGCTCCATGAACCACTTTTCTACAAGTTTTAAAAATGTATCCCATTAATAATACTTTTTTATACATTGAAATAACACTTAATAAGAGTTTTTGCAGAGCCAGTCACCAAATCACTAAAGCTGTTATCACATATCACCGCAGTTCTTCCCTCCCTTTAAGTGAATATCTTTCCTGATATTCGACGGTATAATTTCTCGTAGACAGCCTCACGTCTCTGAGACACATTACAAACTGTCTTTCACAATCATTTTCTATTACCAAGGGAGTTTGGGATAATGAAATGTGTAGTCACTTCCAATTTATGTCAGATTTTCTGATGCATTCGTACCACCAACATTTTATCAGCTTGTCACCGGAACAAATGAAGTTGCAAATAGCATTGACTTTTTTTCATGAAATTTTTGAAACTGTTTATTTTTAGCATGACTTTACTACTCTCTCTCTCTCTCTCTCTCTCTCTCTCTCTCTCTCTCTCTCTCTCTCTGTGTGTGTGTGTGTGTGTGTGTGTGTGTGTGTGTGTGTGTGTCTCTCTCTTATTTGCATAGTGTAGCAGGCTTGGTTTTCAGCTCTTGTAGTCCTTGTTACTTAGTGAGCATGGCAGCCAGGCACAGTAATTTCCTGGGGCCTGGAAGATTTCAAGGGAAGGATACAGGCTTACAGAGCATATTATAGCTGAATGCAGATTGAAGCAAGAAGCCTGGAGCCCTTTGATGAACTACATGTAGGTAGGGATGGAGAATATTCTGACATACTGGGAAAGATATTATGTTTCTCTGATGTTCAATAGCACAGTTGGCCTAAAAGGTTACAAGTGATGCATGTTTTCATTATCTCCTGTGGGTTTGATTCCTCAGAAGAACCAGATGTCTTTTTCCAGCTGCAGTTCTCTCATTTACGCTATGACAAGGTCTGTCAGATCAAGCCAATATGTGGGCGAGGGTCAGTTTGCTTTGAGAAACATTTTTCCATAATATCTTTAATATCCTCTGCCTAAAAGTCTTCAAACAGGAAAGAACTGAACAATATTCGGTAGCATATATTTGTTCAAAGTCCTAGTTTTCAACTGTTACTATGAAAGCAATATTGGCAACACAGAAGTATCAGCAGCATTATTTATCAACTATTAAATATATACTATGAATCAAACATGCATTGCATATGCCTTTATGATTTGTTTGTTATCATATAACAACAAGCCAAAACAAGGCCTTCTATTTTATACATTTTTAGAAACAACAACATTGAAAAACCATGAGGGGTTGAGTGACTTATTCAAAACAGCTTCCTTGTAAATACTAAAGACAACTTAAACCTGAGACTGCTTGGCTCCTACATTTCTAGCAATTACTTCTCTTTTTTAGTGTAACATGGTCCACACTGAGAATCTAGTTGGAAAGAAAAATATGTAACTATTAATAGTAATATTATATTAAAATATTTATATGCTTGAAGGCAAGGAAAATAATGTAGTAGTGATATTATCTGTCTTTAAGGAAAGTGGTTAAATCTACAACATATAGGTCAGAATATTAGAACAGAGGTTCATAGTAATAATAATAATGAATGGCTCAGAGTGATTCTTGGACAAGCATTGTTTGCTGCGTTAACAGGGAGATAGTTAATGGAAGTGTAGAAAGGAAATTTTCCCATGTTGTAAAGCTCAGGAAATAGTTAAAGTGCAGAAAAACCAGGCTATTTATGTATGTGTAGTGTTGTGTATGCTTAAGTTTTATAACAAAATATCAAAAACATAAAGTTATTCAGAATCTGTGTGAAGTACAATTCAACAAAGCAAAGATTAATACCTTATCACCTGAGGCTGTTAGAACATTGACACATCACACAGATGGCTCTCGTTATCACAACATGCAGTGTGACTGCCATTGCAAGGCTGACTCTCATTGCCTTGAAATTTCATTTAAAGACTTTTCTAGCCAAAAGGAAACAAATTAAAATAGTGCAATCAATTGTTAGTTGTTTATTGTTCATCAACATTTTCTCATATCATCTGTCAACATGTTCCACATAGTAAGAAATGATGAAGAGGGCACGATGATATCTGCTACAGGTTATGAACGTATCCTTTTTTGAAATTAAGCAATTAAGTCAGTTTTGCAGCAACTTCTGAAGCAAATATCATGAAACTTAATAATAACTAATAATGTACTTAAAACTAATCTAATAATTTCTTGATCTTTTGAAATAGTAAATATTCATTCATTTAAATTGAAAGTGTGTCATATGTGTTAATAGTATGACCCAACACTATGGGAAATTGGAGTATCTATTGGGATTTGAATATTTTGCAATCATTTTGAATAGGGATTACTGTTTCATTACTTAGCCTCAGTGTGTTCTGTTAAAGGTAACCTTCTCCAATCTTACAGGATATACAGGAGTATACTGCTGTGGTAGGCCTTTGGAACAACATAAAGATATTGGAAATGGAGTATAAAAGGTCACATGCCTGATTCAAGCCTTTCTGGATTCATGCTGTATAAAACTAATTTTGTTTTGGCAATACAACAATTAATAGAAGATCCTCTGATTTTTTTTTTAATTTTTAGAACACAGCTTTGTTGAGATATAAGGGACACTAAATAAGACACACATGTACACATGTTAAAATATTGAGGGCTGAATCAGATTTTTTCAATGTTGTTTCCCCCCTCATTTCTGGAAACTCCTGATACATAATAGATGCTTAATAAAATATATTAAGTAAATAATGAACAATTACATGAGCACTTGGGAATCAAGGCCACAAAAAGAACGGGTCCTAATGTTAAAATAGTTTTGGAAATCTAAAGCTCTGACCTGAAAAGATGTATGAAATTTACCTCTAGGAAGAGTTGCTAAGTGCTAAAGCTGAAAATCTGGGCTCTATTCCTAGAACCTATGGTAGAAGGAAAGAACCAGTTTCTCTAAGTTATTCTTTGACAACCACATATGCACTAATCACTAGAGCTCATGTACACACACGGACACACACACACACACACACACACACACACACACACACACACACACACACATTTAAAAAATAAAAAAAATTCAGATTTTTATCTCTGTGGAAAGAGAAGTATATGGGTGAGGGTAGTTCAAATAAGGAAATCAGATGAAGGAAAAAATGTAAAAGCAATATTGACGTTTTAAAGTCTTGTATAGCTTAAAAAACAAAATTTGCTATGCCTAACTTAGGTTGTTTATACAACTTTGGTGTTAAGCTTGCTAAATTGAAAAGCAAGAGTTTATGTTAAGAAGTAAATATTTAAAAATTAAATTTTATTTGAGACTTTTTTATCATTGAGAAAATTTCAGTTCCAAGCTGCTGACCTTCTTACACACAGATCTCATATCATTTATTATATGATATGATGCAGAAGAAATCTGACATTAGAAGATAATCACCCATGGTGTAACAAAAAAGAAGATAATATTATTAGGGTGAGAGGCTTGATGTCCTTTAGAGACAGCCACAGTCCTGCAAGAAATCCAATAAAAGTATATTTGACCTTTATAACATGCTAGTACCTGAGCTGGTTGCCTTGTATGGATTAATTCATTTAATTTCACTCAAAGTAATTTGTGGTTTATAGTATTATCAAATGAGTATACTGGTACACTGGGACCAGTGGCAATGGGTTAGTGGGCAAAGCATTTGTTTTAGGAGCACTAGGTTCTGAATCCCAGCAGCCATGCAAAAGCCAGGTATTGCAATAAACAGCTGTCACCCTATCACTAGAGAATGGAAACCAGTAGACCCTAAGGTTGTTGGACATGAAGCCTAGTGGAACACTTCTACTTCAGGCTGGGTGAGAGATTTTCTCTCAGCAAACCATGTGGCAAATTCATCAAGAAAGGTGTCCCAATGTCAATTTCTGACCTGCACGGGCAAGCACACCCATACAGGGAAACTTTCTTTCACACATATGTATACATAGGAACACACACACACACAAAACACGACACAACACACACACACACACACACACACACACGAAAATACTAATTCACGAGGTAGCAGCTCAACCTTCAAAAGTCCCACAGCCAAACAAAGGGGAGTACTTGTCAGTAGCTTCTTACCAGCTATGGTGTCCATGCACCACCTGCTAGTTATTGGCCCACTAAACAAAGGAGCTCTCATTGCCAAAACCATTCAGTAAAAATTTATTCTTCATGCAAGGGAAAATAATACAAGTCATCCAATAAAAATGTATTCTTCTTTCTGTTCTATTTTAGATGTGGCAGAATACTGAACAATAAGATAATCCCCATATTTAAACTTATATTTTAGGAACATAGACTTTAAAAAGGTAAAAATAAACTAGGAAAATCCACGTTAATAATGAATTTTGTCAAATCCTAAAATACAAACATTTTAATTATTTCAACATGTAAACCATTAAAATTATTAATGAAAATTCTTCTTTCTATGCCTCCTCCATTCAAAATCTACCATTGTTTGATTAGGCAGATATCTAGCATCAGTAGGAGTCTTAGTTTTCCTTCCTGTTTCTGTGATTAAAACAAAACAAAACAAATAAACAGAACAAAAAACAACAAACAAACAATGATAACAATAACAACAAAAACCTGCCCCTACAAAAGCTATTTAAAGGAGAAAGAACATGCCTTGCAAAGCTAGCTAGCAGCCTGTTGGTGGGGAGGTCATGGTGCTGGAGCTTGAACAGCCTACTCACTTTATATCTGCTCTCAAGAACAGAAAACTTTAGCACACAGCAACAACCCAAGGATCAGGTTGTGCTTAGAATGCTGACTTAATCCATTTTCTGCTTTGATAACAGAATAGTGAAGTTTGTAAAATGTAGGGAAAAAAAGGAGAATGTTTTGTAAATAATTTTAGAAAATCAAATGTATACAGAGGCCTATATCTTTGCCTTCTGGTGTGTGATTCTGGTACTTTAGTCATTTGAAAAATATGTAAAAAGGAATGAGGAATGGCATCATGATAAAAAAGAAGACATTAAAGATTACTTGGTATAATGATTCACTTTCCTAGGACTTTGCCCCTATGAATGAACTCCCAGAATGACAGCTTGGATCATTCCAAAAGTTGGTACATCTGAGATCTAGTCATTCGCTACCACACTTCAAATATTTATTTGAATGTTAGTTAACTAGTTCTATTAACTAATTGTGGAGTGTGTTTGCTTCACTGTAAGTGTGTAGACTGGAGAACAATGACAACCAGAAGCTCTCTTTTCTGTTCTTCTGTTTCCAGCTATATTCCATCAGGCTTGTCTTCTGGGAGACTGTAACCACTGAATCATCTACTGAACTTCTGTAACTGCCCACATGCCATTTGCACATTCTCGCACATTCTAGACCACATTCCTCCCATATTCTGGAGCTACAGTCATCCAATACTATCAGCTCCACAAATTCTTCAAGCTTTCTCTCACTTCTGTACTGTACCAATTACAGTGAATCTGGGTTAGTCAATCACTCACTCTCCATAAGTCAATAAAACCTGTTATAGGTCTGCTACATGTTGATGGATTTATTATATTTTCTGAAACACTAGCACATCCTGCAGAATGACCTCTGTAAGCTAATTGGTATAATTTATAACCTTGTAAAAACCTCATTAACCCACTTACAGATGAATTCAGCACTATATAACACTGAGCTCTTAAAAGCAAAAAAAGGAAGCTCATACACTATCAATTAGGACAGAAGGAAACCACACACCTGCCAATCTTTTTCAGATGAAAAATCATCTCCAGGAGTCTGCATACAAAGTCTCTTTGTTTGAACGGACTGTTTGCTAATAGCTAACATCCTATGCCCTGCTCTAGAAGTGTTGAAGGATGATGTATATTCCCAGGTTTCTTTCAGACAAATCACATATTTAAATGTACTCATTAAAGCATCCCTTTGTGGTCCGTGCTCCAAAATGAACCCATCGAATCTCCTCCACCCTAACCCTGCACTGTGATTTGGATGAAGCAGAATTTGGATTTTCACACAACCATGCACTTCTTGTATCTCAGTGTGGCAGGGTTGAGGTGGTGAGAAATTCATGATGTGGTTGTAGGTCCTGAGATCAATTGGAGGAGTGCTCTTGGAGAGACTATAAGGCTTGAGTCACTAATTGTCCATCATTTGATAAGGCGAACATACTTGCACATAATTTTGTCACCTGCTATTAAATCCTAACCAGACCCAAGCTTTAATGTCCATACCATTCCCTTGAATTTCTGGCACTACCAATTAAATTATTCTGTTTTCTTCAGTATGTTTGTCCACACAGGCATTTTCTTCCAGTAATATAAAATGGTCTAACAACAAACTTCATGGAGCTAGCTTCTTTACTCTGTCTCTGACTATCTCTCTGTCTCTGTCACTTCTCTTTCTCCCATAGTTAGTATATCAATATCATAGTGATTGCCTAAAAGTACTCATTCACTATTCAAAGAGCAGTTAGAATATGGTGTGGAATTCCAAATAGAAGGATGTGTCTCAAACATTTTTCTTCTCTTAAAAGTCATGGCAAAAGCTAGAAAACATTATCTGTGAATAACACTGACTGATGTTTAATGACCATTTAGCAATTTTTACCTTTCACATTGTGCCAGGGGTTAAAAAGTGGTTCAGAGCAACATTTTCCATTACATTGTTTTAAAGAGCAACAACAAATTCCCTTCTGCATTACAGTTTCTCACTTCCCTTTTTGGATGTGGAAAATACACTTCTTAATGGTTTTCCCACAGTGTCAAAATAATAATAATTTACAATAATAAAATAATAATAATGCAAGCCTGGTATGAGTGATGAAAATTCTAGACAGCAAGCAAGCTGAGTCCTTTATACATCAATACCTGCTATATTCAGTGAGCTGGCTGAACACTATATGTTCTGTGGAGGTGAACATTGACTTATGCAATGTCTTGTCAGCAGTTAGAACTTGACCTTTCAAATGCAGTAACTCTGTGAATGAAGTGAGATGCACTCTTGAAATGGTTATTTTGCCTTCTCAGATTTATTGTTAAATAATACAAAGCTAGAATATGTTCCAATCAATGAAACTCACTAAAATATCTCTTAAAGAAATTATTGATAACTTATATTGTAGCACAGTACTATCATTTTTTCTTCCTGTCCATTGAAGCAAAATCAAGGCACATACAGTCACTGATGGATAGCAACAATCAACAAGAAAAGTCTTAGGTGTATTTCTCAGCTTATGAGGTCGACCATCCTTTGAATACAAAGAGCATCCTGTTATCAGGTACTGTCCTCTTAGTTGTTACCATGACATTTCCCTCTTTCTGAAACTATTGCTCATTAGCATTTAATAAGAGCATATGAAATAGCCATTATACCACCTGCCATCATCTGTAAGTTACGAAAGAGAAAGCAATCAAACTGTTGTTGTATGGGTATAGCTCAGGTGGCTTCAGCAGGTACAGGCAAATAAATATAAATAGACTGCAGAGCAGAGTAAAATCCCTATAAGTGAACATTAAGCTAACACAAACAGCAGCAAACAGTTTCTCTACCATGCTCTAAGGCAATCTCATAATTCTCTCGCTGCATATTTGATATAGGCAGTTATCAGAATTAATTTACACTGCTCCAGAGAGGATCAAAGGTGCTAAGTTGCATTATTTACATGGCAGCTGCCCTCATTTGCTATTTCAAACTATAAATGATTGGTGTCCTAGAGGAACACAAATGATAACTGCCTTAGAACTGGATAAAAAGTCAGTTTCGTGTGCATTGCTTTGTTTGAGAGTCTTCCACATTTCCCTAAGCTTCCATAGATAGGAAAATAGGACACAACTATGGGAAAGTATTTAATACTAAATTTGATGAAAAAGA
Source organism: Cricetiscus sungorus (assembly GCA_030556225.1). Classification (NCBI taxonomy): domain Eukaryota; kingdom Metazoa; phylum Chordata; class Mammalia; order Rodentia; family Cricetidae; genus Cricetiscus; species Cricetiscus sungorus. The sequence goes on from JANBXA010000007.1 coordinate 57,794,163, forward strand.
AAGAAAGAAAGAAAGAAAGAAAGAAAGAAAGAAAGGAAGAAAAAGAAAGAAAAAACCTCAGTGATAAAAAGAAGCCTTGATTAAGGGGTTATGTAGGCATTTATGGGGAATACCTCCAGTTTATAGTACACTGAAGAGTCCAGTAATCTTGACCACTATGCACTCAGTTTTAATTGCTCTTAATTTTTAAATTGCTCCCAATATGTTTAGTACATTCGTACAACCAAGGAGTTCTCTCTTATTTCAAAATGTCCCCCAGGGATATTGTAAAGAAGGAAAAAGCCAGTTTTGACAAGCAATAGGATTTACATATGATGCTGGACACCTTAATTTATTCACTCTATCATGGGTATATAATCTTTTGTGTTGGTTTCATCTAAAAAAAAAAGGAGATAAGACACTTTCTCATAAGCTTAATAAGTTGATATTAGTAAAACTGGATTACAATGATGGAAAATAATTTTTAAAATGCTTGATAAAGAGTAACTAGTATCTATAGACATTCAGTAGTGATGGTGGCAATAGTCCAGGAAGAATGTGATATGGGAAGTTTGTCTAGTTAGAGAGCAGATGACAAACCATTTAGAATGTTTCCTTTTTATATTATTTGGATATGAATTCTATTGACATAAAGTATTAGCCAAGTCTCCTAAGTCATTCTTCCTATGCTCTATTTTTCTTATGTAATATGTAGAATATAATGATATATGCCTCAGTTGTTTGTAATATAAATGAATAAATTTAAATATTATAATGGTAAGTGTATGTGGGGATTGTCAGGAACTCTGTGGAGACAAAGAAGCATAATGGTCTTGACTAAGTCTGACCCAAATCAGCTTCAGTGTCACTGTTACCTGCTGGCTCCTCAGAGAAGTTTTTAAATGGTTTCCAAAAGAAGCAGAGCAAGGGGGCACAAAGAAAACTATCTGTTGATTACTCAAGTAATTACACATGACAAGGACAGTTTATATTTAGGAGAGTTTTGTGTCTAAGGTATACATCAGCTTTTAGAGAAAGTTCTCAGTTCCCAGAATATTAATAACACAATTGAAACTAGATTGCTGTTGACCCTCAAATAAAGAATACAGGATGTTTTTGTGAAAAAGAAAAATATAAAACCAGGTAAGAGTTCAGCTTCAACCCATGCACAGAGACTCACATTTTCATCCTCTAAAAAGAAGTTCAAAATATTAATAATTATAACTACACTAGAACTAATAATGCATGCAAATGATATTAACAGATGAATATCATTTTTAAATTTAGACATAGGTCATAAAGTATTTTATCTTGTTTTGAATTCTATGTAGTCCAAAATATTTTATGGTTCATTCAATATGAATTGAAATTACAATTGCAGGTTGATTTTGCACAGGAGAATTTAAGTTAGTATCTAATTATATTATATTGAATTTGAAAAACCTATCCATAAGTGGGATTTTATTATTGATACCATACTTTTCTTCAAATGAGATATATTTAGTGACATGTAGGGACTATGTGCTCTAGGATGCAGATGGTTTACTTTAACATCAATATGGAACTTTCCAATGTGGTAACATTTATATGAAAACAATGGAGTGATATGCAAATGTACATTATGTATCTATGGATTCTAAATTATTTGGGGCACAGTTTGGAAAAGTGACCATGAATTATTTTTTTTTATTTATAGACTAGTGTGAGAAGACTAAATATTTGTATATGTCCTAGTTTCATTTACATTGTTGTGACAAATACCCTGAAGAAATACAACTGACTCATGTAAGAATTTACTTGGATTGCAATTCCAGTTTATATTCCATGATTGTGGAGAAATCAATGTGGGGATTTAAAGCATTACATCTAAAGTTAGGGAGGAGAGAGGATACATGTGTATATCCCTGCTTGCTAGCTTGCTTGCTCTCAGCTAGCTTATTTCTCATTTATACTGTTCTAGATCTTCTACCTAGGGAATGGTACCACCTACAAAGGCATAGTTCTTTTTACATCATATCCCCCCAGATACGACAGCAGATCAACCCACTCTAGATAATAGTGTTGATAGTTCAAAAAAAAACTATCACAATAACTATGCTAGACTGGAATAAATGCAACAGAGAATACAACATCAATACAGAATGTCAGAATGGATGGAGGTGGAGATATCTTACATAAGTATTTAATGATGTTCACATAGATACCTCAGAGACAAGGATATTTCAAAGTGAGTAATTAGTCTTTTTTCCCAAAATGTATTAACAGTTTCATACATGTATAACAATATATTATGACTGTATAATCCCCTCCTCCCATTCTCCACTCTTTAAACATGTCCTCCTTAGAATTGCCTGTCATCTACCTTCTCTTTCTATCTCTTTAATTTAAAATATCCCACTGCATTGCATTAGTGTATACCTGAGTATTAGGTGATCCACCAGAACGTGGCAACCAAGCATTGGCTATACCACCAGAAGAACAAGGCAACAACAGCAAAAAACCTGTCCTTCTCTTAGCTGCCATAAACTGTTAGTAGGTCCTCAAACAGATGATGTGAGTTCATGAGTATACCAATCTTTTCATATACAGAATACATTATTACTTTTTGGCTTTTGTAGCAAATATGTTATTTGCAAGGTTTTAGTGAAACTGAATCTTTGAGTTTGGTCAGGTCCGGATTTCTCTATACAAAAGCATGAGCCATCCTTCCTGCCTTTTATTGATTATTATATTTGCTGAGCTAGTTTCAGTGTATGTAAACCAGTGTATGTGAAGGAGTGTCCACTGAGAACAAGGTTATGTTCTTTACTCATTTTAGTTCCTTGGTACTTCTTAGTGGTAAAATAAACATTCACAATAAATTTGTTTAAATTAAAATAGTCATAGATACTAAATTTTATCTTTAAACTGTATAATGAGTTTTAATGAATTATTTATTGAAACTTCCCAAATCATTTCTCTGAATTGGCTACTGACATTTGAATTCAGCCTACTGAAACAAACCAGAGTTGTCCAATTTCCTATGTATTCGTGTTTATGTTTGTAAATCAATACCCACTTGTGAAAATGTGTTAGTGCTTCACTCCCTTTATTTTACCACTTTATACAAATGAGTGACAGAAAAATAAAATCACTAAAACTATTGTGAAGCAACATAAGTACAATAAACTAGGTAGAATTAAGTAAAACTAGATAGCATTACATTTTCCTGGGTTTTCACCTCTATTAGGTTATACACTGGCCTTCAGCCCCAGCAGTGATGCCTTCAATTATGAGCAAGAAGGATAAAATTGAAGTGGAAAAATATGGAAATATACCCTTATACACGAGTGTGAAATGAATTGTCATTAGCGATTTTGTAATTGGCTTTCAGCATTCTGGGGACAGAACACCTAATGGAATTGGTTCTACTGTCTGGATAGTGAATTTGTTAAAATATAGAAGTCCGGAATCACACCATATTTTCTTCATCTTGTTGAATAACACTTTGAAGTTATTTAACATTAAATTGCATCTTGAATCTGAAATTATCCCTTGTATATTGGCACTCTTAACTTAGTTTTTGGGTTTGCCAGTCATATAAAGGAATTCTTAGAGTTAATGAATTGCTTTTCCTTAACCAATCTTCTCTACATATTTGTCAGGCATAGATAAAATTAAGTATATATAGCTCAAATATTCTACCTTTCAGTTTATGGTCATTGACTCAACTATTTTGGAACTTTATTTAGTGCTAGTGATTAGCATCAAGGAATTCATATCTTTATATTTCTATAAAATCTTTATTTTCTAATACATGTTCTAAGTAATTCTATACTCCCTAGAAGGAAAGGTGGGTTCATTGAACTCCATCCACTAAATATTCTCTTTGTTGAGCTAAAAGAAACTAACAGAAACCATTGCCTGGAAACTGAACAGACTTCAAATTCTTGTATCGCATCATACAATTTTTTTCCCAACTGAGAGAGATCAGTCTTCCATTTTATTTCTTTTGGAATCTTCCACATATGAAGCAATACTCTGTTTTTATGTGGATTCTCAATAGTCCATAAAACAAATAAGAAATTGTTTAACCTTTGTACTATCTATCTCTTCATCATGAGTTTGTTTTTTTTATTAAATGTATTCATTTAGTTGAGTGTATGTGTGTGTCAAGTGAAAGAACCACTTGCAGAAGGTGGTTCTCTCATTCTGCCATATGGGGAGGTCTATGGATTAATTAGTATGTATAAAAGAGCACAAAACTTATTTTAATTACCTTTAGGTTGTGTGTGTAGTTAAGGATTAGAGAACATATGGAGTCCTGTGTTCAATTCCCAGCACACCCTCCCTTCCCAAAAGTAGTTTTTCATAGATAGCACTTTCAAAATCTCATCTCATTATACACAGAATATTTGCTTTAAATAATACAAGTGGTTATTATCTACAACTTTGCTCATTCATTCATGTACTCAGAATGTGCCAACCTTTTGCTTTTGGCCACACACCAGCTCCCAAATTATTACATATATACTTCTTATTAGTTATGAATTCTTGGCATAGCTAAGGCTCATTTCTTGTTTGTTTTTATAACTTAACCTCTTTCTCTTCATCTATGTTTTGCCTGGGGGAATTTGACTTTTCTTTCAGTATGTCCTACTCTGTATAGCTAGGTAGAGGCTACCTGGCTGGCTGACCTCATGGATCTCTCTCTCTCTCTTTATCCCTTATTTACTTCTCTCTTGAGCCTACATTTCTGCTCCTATTTATTTTATCTACCTTCCAGACCCAACTATCCCTTCTCTGCTTTGCTATTGGTCTTTCAGCTCTTTATTAAACCAAATCAGGTGCCTCAGACAGGCAAGGTGAAACAAATACAACATATTTTTTTCACAATTAAACAAATGTATCATAAACAAAACTAACACATTTGCAGAATTAAATAATATTGAACAACACTCACACACTGTTTGGGAAACTGGCTAGCACCCTTGTTCTTCATCAATCCTCCCATGTGGAGCACCACTAAACTTCTGTGTTTGCATCTGAAAATATGTCTCCTTGAGCCTTGTGTACTTTACTATTTACTTTATCAAATACATACAAACATTTAAAAATGGTATTTTGTTTCAAGATATCCTTTGATGACTGATGCAACACTGTCACTTTGTAGTCATCATGAGCTTCCAGTGCTATTTAAACTCCTAAGTCATTTTGTCAGTTACATTGAACACCAATTCAGATTGAATGAATTCACATAGCAGTTACAAATCATATAAACAAGAATGCTTTATCATATTAACAAATTGAAACTGTATCATATTAATATGACTTGTTCTAATGTATATTGGAACAAATGTATTCTGTAGTTAATTTTTGAAGAATAGATAACATAGACCATTTTGATATGGAACTACATTGCAGTTAGGAAGCATGATAACCACTGTGTTTTGTAGTGGCTTACCGTATCTTCGCAAAGCCACTTTAAGCTCTGCTCCCAAGGGAGCATCCAGATGCACACAGCCACTGAATTTTTGTAGTTTTTTAAATTAATTTGTAGAAAATACCACTGTGCCTGTAAATGCCTGCACTGTTCTAGATTAGATTTTTTTCTGCATCTCAGGAGATGCCACTGTATCACTTTGAACTATAGTGTGAAGAACTGTAGTTTTCCTTTGTTTCCATATACAAAAGAAGTGGGTAGTGAATACTCTCAAGAAATAAGGTTTTTCCTGCCCAGAAACTTGATTTTACTTTGAAAAATCAATATACATATTTACTGGAAGTTAATATCATCTAGGATAGGGAATCAATAGGGTATAGAAATGTTTGAATTATATACGTGTCTCCAAATTTGAGTTTTCATACATCCCCACACTACCTGATATCCAATGGAGAAAAAGAATTGCACTGCATACTCTATATAATGGGATACAGACTGAGAGTTAGAAGATTATAATTGTGTTTTTTGTGTATGTCATAATACAAAATTCCTCCATTCATTATGAGCATTTAGTGAACACTACATTGAAAACAACATTATGGTGAGTTTATTGTGTATTGGAAAATACATGTATACATATACACTTAGCTATAATACGCATACATGTCTAAGTCAATTGGATTTAAAATTGAAAACTTTTATCAGGAAGAAATGGAAAGATAGCTCAGTGTATAAGAGGACCTCAGTACAGATACCAGAATCCACTTACAGATCCACCATGTGAAGCACAAGAAACCAAAACAAAACAGAAAACCAAAATACAAAAAACCAACCAAACAAACACAAAAACACAGAGACTGATATTGGGGCTCAAACTTCAAGTTGAATATAAGAAACAAAGCAGCTGATCACTAGATTCTTACCTCTACCTCAGGCTGTATGGGATGATCCTGTCTCCATGATATTTCACCAAGCCTCAGACTTTAACGTCTCCTCAGCATGGCTGAGAATTAATGCCTCCTACTTATTCCTTGCTCCTTTTTTATATACCCCTCTAGTGCTGATATTAAAGGTATGAGCTATACTACCTTTTTTAGACTGATCCAATCTTGTGCATAACTGGGTGGGTTTGGACTCACAGAGATGCTCTACCTCTAAATCTTGAGTCCTAGGATTAAAGGTGTGCACCACCACCTCATATCTTCTGTCTGGTGGGATTAAAGATGTGTGCCTGACTTCTATGGCTTGTGGCTGACTTTGCTTTCTAAATTCTCATGCAAGGTTTAATAAATCATAACTAATCTATCACTATAACCATGGGCAAATGCATATGTATAACCCAGCTTTAAAGGGAGAGTAAGCTTACTGGTCACAAACACACCTCCAGGTTTAGTGACAAACAGTATCTCAAGGGACTATATATAGAGAAATTACAGTAAGACACACAATGTCCTCTTCCAGCCAGAAGGTACATAGGTATGGGTATACATCACAGACAAAGACACAACACTCACACACACTGAAAATACAAAGACAGAATTGTACATGAGAAAGGGAAACACAATGTAGAAAGGTGCAGTTTGAAAATTGATGGAAAATTTTTGAGGGAGTTGAAAATATTTAATCTGCAATGTGGATCCACAGTAATGTAATGCTGGGAGACATGATTGAGGTCTTTTACATACAATATAGATGTGACATCTTTCTTTCTTTTTTTTTAATAGAATAGAGACATGATAGAAGTGCATTGTGCCAGATTTAATCTGTCACTAGGGAAATGTCCAGAGCTGTACAAGGATGACCCCAACTAACAATCTAAGCAATAGTGGAGAGGCTACCTTAAATGCCCTTCCCTGATAATGAGATTGATGACTGCCTTATATGCCATCCTAGAGACTTTATATATTAGCTGATGGAAACAGAAGCAGATACCCATAGCTAAACACTGATCTGGACTCTAGGAATCCAGTTGTAAACAGGGAGGAATAATATGCAAAGGGGAGAAGACAAGGCTGAGAAAACCACAGAAACTGCTGATCTGAACAAGGAGGAGCTCATGGACCTTAGTATGATAGCTGGGAAACTAGCATAGGATCAAACCAAATTCCCCGAATGTGGTGTTAGTAAGGAAGACTGGCCAGACTATGGAGCCTGTGGTAGTGGATCAGCATTTATCCCTACTGTATGAATGGACTTTGGGAGCCCATTCCACATAAAGGGATACTCCCTCAGCCTAGACACATGGGGGAGGGCCTGGGCCCTGCTCCAAATGATATGCCAGACTTTGTAGACTATGCATGGAAGGTCTCATCCTTCCTGGGGAGCAGAAAGGGGATGGCATAGGGGTTGGTGAGGGGAACAGGGGAGGAAAGGAGGGTGTGGGAACTGGGATTGATATGGAAAACAAGTTTTTATAAATTTTAAATAAGAAATATATGAAAACATATGAAAAAATAAATGCATTTTAATGTATGTCACTTGGGATGCTGGCAATGAGTAGTTTAAAAAGATTAAAGAGAAAATTATAGAGAAGGAGGTGTTTCTTTGAGTCTCTTAGATTCTGCATCGTAGGATATCAGTTTTGTATGGTACCTGCAACATCTATCAAAGATAAAAGTATGTCTATCTTTATCCCAGGAGAAACCATCTGATGCTCCTCTGGAAAGTCTACATGGCCAGGAAGTACTGGAATTTAATTAAATGCTTTTTCTGCCTATTAGGAGAAGTGAGATTTGAGCAACATCTTCTCTCTGACTTCTAGCACCCCATATGTATCATGGAGAGGGCTTGAGGTAATAAATGACATCACAAACCTGCATGTAGATACTGTCTTCAATTCCTGTGACATCATTACCACCTCTTGCCTTTAGTCTTCTAGGATATAACACAGCCCATTATCCTTTCCAGCAATTATAAAGTATCAAGTGCTGTTAGGACTTTTTAAATTTTGTTTTACATTTTTTTTCTTATTTTACATATTGATCCCAGTTTCTCTACCTCAATCATCTCATGCCCCTCCAACAGCCCCCCCTTCCAATTCTCCATTCATTCCTCAGAGAGGGTGAGGCCTTCCAAGAGGGATCATCAAAATCTTTCAAGTCATTTGGGGTAGGGCATAGGCCCTCCCTCTTGTCTCCAAGCTAAGGAAGTATCCCTCCATGGAGAATGTGTTCCCAGGGATACATCCTGGTTCTACTGTCAGAGGTCCCATAGACTTTCCAGGCCTCCTAAATGAGAAACCTGTTCAGGGGATCTGGGTCTGTCCTAATCTAATTTCCCAACTATTAGTTTGGTATCCATGGGCTCCCCTTTGTTCATGTCAGCTGATCTGTTGGTTTCTGCATCCTGGGCTTAACCCCTTTGCTCATCACTTCTCTCTCTATGCAGCTGGATTCCACGATTTGGCTCAATGTTTAGCTATGGGGGTGAACCTCTGATTTCATCACCTACTGGATGAATGCTCTAGGATGGCATATAAGGTTGTTATCAATCTCATTATAAAGGAAGGGCATTTAGGGTATCCTCCCCTCTATGGCTCGGATTGTTAGTTGGGGTCATCCTTGTAGGGCTCCAGCCATTGCCTTAGTGCCAGATTTCTCTTTAAACCTATAATGGTATCTCTTTTCTTGCTCTCCTCTATTTCTCTCCTGACTCAGTCTTGTTCCCTCATGTTTTCCGCTCTCATCCTCTTCTCCCTTTGTCTTTCTCCTAACTCCCTCTCCACTCATGTCTGCCCCACACAGCCCCAGCTCCCAAACTGCTAAGAAGATCTTGTTCCTTTCCCCTTCTTATGGGAAACATATATGTCTCTTTTAGGGTCCTCCTTGTTTCCTAGCTTTTTGGTGGCGTGGATTGTTGGCTGGTGATCCTTTGCTCTATGTCTAAAATCCATGAAAGAGTGAGTACATTCCACGTTCATCATTTTGTGTCTGGGTTACCTCACTAAGAATGATTTTTTTTTCCAGTTCCACCCATTTGCCTGTGATTATCTAGATTCTGTTGTTTTGTTTTTTCTGCTGAGTAGTACTCCATTGTGTAAATATACCACATTTCATTTATGTATTCTTCAGTTGAGGTGCATCTAGGTTGTTTCCAGATTGTAGCTGTTACAAATAAAGGTGCTATAAACACAGTTGAACAGATGTCTTTGTTGCATAGATGCGTATCTTTTGTTATATGCCTAAGGGTGGAATTGCCGGATCTTGTAATAGATTGATTCCCATTTTCCTAAGGAACTGCCATACTGACCTGCAAAATGGCTACAAGTTTGCACTCCCACCAGCAGTGGAGGAATGTTCCCCTTTCTCCATATCTTCTCTAGCATAAACTGTCATTGGTGTTTCTGGTTTCTGATTTTAGCCATTCTGACAGGAGTAAGATGGTATCTCAGAGTTACCTTCATTTCCATTTCCCTGATAGCTAAGAATGTTCAATGTTTCAGCCAAATTTTGGATTCCCCTATTGAAAGTTCTCTATTCAGTTTTGTGATCTACTTATTAATTGGATTATTTGGTATTTTGGTGACTAGCTTCTTGTGTTCTTTGTATATTTTGGAGATCAGTCCACTGTCAGATGTGGAGCTGGTGAAGATTTTTTCCCACTCTATGGGTTGCAGTTTTTTTCTTTCTTTCTTTCTTTCTCTCTTTCTTTCTTTCTTTCTTATCTCTTCTTTCTTTCTTTCTTTTTTATTAATAATATAAGTAAAAATTTTATGTGTCAATCCCAGTTTCCTGTCTCCCTCCCTTCTTCCCTCCCTTCCTCCCTCGCTCCCTCCCTCCCTCTTACCCTCTTTCCCCTGTGACGTGCACCCAGGCCACCCTCCCCTCCCATCACCCCACCCCCATTACACTTGTAGGGCTCTGCTATCCAGGTGGGATCATGTAAATCTGTCAAGTCATTTGAAATAGGGACTAGAACTTCTCTCCTGTGTCTAGGTTAATGGGGTATCCCTCCATGGGGGATGTGTCTGCAAGGTCTTTTTGTGCACCAGAAATACATCCTGGTTCTACTGTCTGAGGTCACTTAGACTGATCAGTCCTTCTAGCTGAGATACATATTCAGGGGGCTTGAGTCAGTCCCATGCTGGATTCCCAGCTCTCAGTCTGGGGGGACCCATTAGCTCCTCCTTGTTCAGGTCAGCTGTCTTTGCATATTTCTTCAACCTGGTTTTATCCTCTCTATCTACATCTGGATTCTAGTTTGATCAGTGTTTAGTTACAGGTGTTTGATTCTGTTTGCAACAGGTACTAGATGAGGGCTCCATGATAGTGGATAATTTAGCAGTTTTTTCTTGTTGACTGTGTCTTTTGCCTTAGAGAAGCATCTGAGTTCAGGAGGTCCCATTTATTAATTGTCAATCTCAGTTCTGTGCTATTGGTGTTATAATAAGGAATTGGTCTCCTGTACCTCTTCTAAGAGGATCAGTGTGGCTGTATTTATGTTGAAGTTTTTGATACATTTGGACTTAAGTTTGTGTGTGGAACATGGTATTTTCAGTTTTCTACACACCAGCATCCAGTTATGCCAGCACCATTTGTTGAAGATGCTTTCATAGGTGTTCATAGGTGGGTGGGTTAATATCAGGTTTTACTATTCAGTTCCATTGGTCTGCCTGTCTATTTTTGTGCCAGTACCCAGCAGTTTTCAGGACTATAGCTCTATAGTAGAGTTTGAAATCAGGGATGGCCTCCAGAAGATCCTTTATTGTTCAGGGTTCTTTTGGCTATCCTGAGTCTTTTGTTATTCCATAGGAAGTTGCGGATTGTCCTTGCAAGGTCTATAAAGAATTTTGCTGGGATTTTAATGGGCATTGTATTAAATCAGTAGAGTGCTCATGGCAAGATTACCATTTTTACTATGTTGATCCTGCTTATCCAAGAGCATTGGAGATCTTTCCATTTCCTGATATCTTTAATTTCTTTTTTTTAAAGACAAAGTTCTTGCTATACAGGTTCTTTTACTTGATTGGTTAGTGTTACCACATGATATTTTTCTTGTTTGTGGCTATTGTAAATGGTGATTTTTTTTCACTGATATCTTTCTTTATGAACTGTATATAGTAGGGCTACTGATTTTTTTCAGTTAATCTTATATCCTGCCACTTTGCTGAAGGTTTTTATTAGCTGGAGGAGATCCCTGGTGGAGGTTTTCTGCTCACTTATGTATACTATCATATCATCTGCAAATAGTGAAAGTATGACTAATTCCTTTTATATTTATATCTCTTTGATATCATCCTGTTGTCTTATTGTTCTAGCTAGTACTTCAAATCAATTATTGAAGTGATATTGAGTGGGTGGACAACATTGTCTTGTTCCTGATTTTAGAGGAATCATGATGAGTTTCTCTCATGCAGTTTGATGTTGGCTATTGGTTTGTTGTATATTGATTTTATTGTGTTTAGATATGTTCCTGTTATCTCTGATCTCTCCAAGAATTGTATTATAAAGGGGTGTTAGATTTTATCAAAAACAAAAAAAAACTTTTTGTTATCTTATGGGTTTTCCTTTTCAGTTTGTTTATATGGTGTATTATATGGATGTATTTTTGTATGTTGAACCATCTCTGCATCCCTGGGATATAGCCTACTTGATCATAGCAGATGATTTCTCTGATGTCTTCTTGGATTCGAATTGCCTGTATTTTATTGAGAATTTTTTCCAATGTTAATGAAGGATATTGGTCTGTAGTTAACTTCCGTAGTTGTATCTTTGTGTGGCTTGGGTACCAAGGTAATTGCATTGTTGTAAAAAGAATTTGGCAATGAACCTTCTGCTTCTTCTGTGTGGAACATTTTGTGAAGTAGTGGTATTTGAATTTCTGTTAGAATTCTTCACTGAAATTTTCTGGTCCTGGGCTTTTTTTTTTTTTTTGGTTGGAAGACTTTGGATGATTGCTTCAATTTCATTAGGGGTTATGTGTTTATTTAAATTGTTTAACTGTTCTTGATTTAATTTTGGTAAGTGCTTTCTATCCGGATAATTGTTCATATTCTTTAAATATTCAAATTTTGTTGATTACGGGTTTTCAGAGTATGACCTAAAGATTGTCTGGAATTCCTCAGTGTTGATTGTTATGTCCCTGTTTCATTTCTGATTTTGCCAATATGCATATTGTCTCTTTGCTTTTTAGTGAGTTTAGATAAATGTTATATATCTTGTTGATTTTCTTGAAGAAGCAACTCTTTATTACATTGATTCTTTGTATTGTTTTTTGTTTCTACTTTATTGATTTCAGACCTCCAATTGGTTATTTTCTTGCATTTACTCCTCTGGGGTGAGTTTGCTTTCTTTTGCTCTGTAGCTGTCAGTTGTGCTTCTTCATGTGGACACTAGTGCTAAGAACTTTTCTCTTAGTATTGCTTTCAAAGTGTCCCATAACTTTGAGTATGTTTGTCTTCATTCTCATTGAAATCTTGGACGTCTTTAATTTCTTTATTTCTTCATTGACACAGGAATGGTGCAATTGTGCATTGTTCATTGTCCATGAGTTTGTAGAATTTCTGCTGCAGTTTGTGTTGTTGCTGAAATCTAACTTTAAAGCATGGTGGTCTGTTAAAATATAGGGGACTATTCCAATTTTTTTGTGTGTTTTGTTGAGGTTTGTTATATTGCCTAGTATGTGGTCGAGTTTAGAGAAGGCTACATATGGAACTGAGAAGAAGGTATATTCTTTATATTCTTTTGTGTTTGGATGGAATGTTCTATAGATGTCTGTTAAAACCAATTTGGTCATAACTTCTGTTAGCTCTTTTGTTTCTTTGTTAAGTTTCTGTCTGGTGGTCCTATCTAGTGGTGAGAGTAGGGAGTTGAAGTCTCCCACTATAAGTGTATTGGGTTTTATGTGAGATTTGAGTTTTAGTAATGTTTCTTTAATGAAAGTAGCTGCCTTTGTATTTGAGGAATAGATGTTCAGAATTGAGACTTTGTCCTGAAGAAATTTTCCTTTGAGGAATATAAAATGGCCTTCTTCATCTCTTTTAATTGATTTTAGTTTGAAGTGTAATTTGTTAGATATTAAGAGAGCTTCACCAGCTTGTTTCTTGGGTCCATTTAATTGGAAGATATTATCTCAACATGCTATTCTGAGGTAGCATCTGCCTTTGAAGTTGAGGTATGTTTCTTGTATGCAGCAGAAGAATGGATTCTGTCTTCATATCCATTCTGTTAGCATGTGTCTTTTTATAGGCAAGTTATGATCATTATATTGAGGGAAATTAAGGATAATTAATTGTTAATTCTTGTTTGTTTTGGATTTGGTGGTTGTGGTGGTATTGTAAGTAGATTTATCATACTTTTTCTTCTAGCTTCTGATAAAGTGAGTTATCTACTGCCCATGTTTCTGTGAGCGTAGTTAACTTCCCTGGGTTGGAATTTTCCTTCCAGAACATTCTCGAGGGCTGGATTTGTGGATATGTATTTTGTAATTCTGGTTTAGTGATGGAATATCTTGTTTTATCCATCTATATTGATTGAGGGTTTTGTGAAGTATAGCAGTTTGGGCTGGCATCCAGTCTCTTAATGTTTTAAAACACCAAGTCCTTTTGGCTTTCAGAGTTTCCACAGAGAACTCTGATATCTCTGCCTTTATATGATACTTGGCCTTTTTCCTTTGCTGCTCTTAATATTATTTCTTTGTTCTGTATGTTTATTGTTTCAATTATTATGTGGTGAGGGAACTTTTTTTTCCCAGTTTGTTTGGTGTTTGGTAAACTTCTTGGACTTTCATAGGCATGTACTTCCTTAAGTTGAGAAAGTTTTCTTCTGTGATCTTATTGAGTATATTTTCTGTACTTTTTGTAGAGTTTTCTTTTTTATATTAATTTATTTTTTATTTTTATTTTACTTATCGATCCCAGTTCATCCTCCCTCCTTTCCTCTCTTCCTCTCTTCCTCCCTCCCTCCCTGCATCCCTCCCTTCCTCCCTCTCTCCCTTTCTCTCTCCCTCCTGTTATGACTATGTTTTTCCTCTGTTGGTCTGGTCTCTCAGCTCTGCCAGCCCCAGATATCATAAAGAAATTCTGTATTAGATATAATTCTGTTGGACAGTTACTAGTATCTTATTGGCTAGCTATGTCTTAAATACTAACCCATTTCTATTAATCTAAGTATTTCCACTTGGTCTCATCTTACCTCCTACTTCCTCTCACCTCCTAGTCTCCTAGTCCTACCTATCTTGCTTTTCTATTGGCTAAAAGAGCTTTCTTTATTCATTGCCCAATATAAGAAACATATTTACAGAATGACATCTCCCATCATCTCCTCTTCTCTGCCTAAAGTAAAAAGAATGCATATAACCTTAACCTAGTAAAATATATAACAAAACAGTTATCAAATAAGAGCCATAGTTAACAATGTTCAGTCCATTAACATTTAGTAAGATTTAAAGAAAATATTGTATCATCTATCCTATCATTGTGAATCTAAAGTCTTATATGTAACTTATCTTTAATCCTAACTAAGGAAAACTATAACCATGACTATCTGTCTTCAACTCCATCAAAGACCACAGAAGGTGGTCTTTAGAAATGACAGAGACATCTTGCTACCTGATTATTCACCTGAAGTTCTTCTGTAATATTTCAACTACAGTTTATTGGTCATAGTGTATCTGGCAGACTCCTCAGCAAAGCAGGGAACTTTCTATCTGTATTGGCAGTTTGTCAATCACTTTTCTCTGCAGAATGTCCTGCAGAATGTTTGGCAAACTCTTCTATGAAGCAAGGAACTTGTAGCAATGTCCATGTTGCATCAGAAGTCACTTTCCTGAGGGTCCCACATGTCCATTTTATACAGAATAAAGTTAAACAGTCCAGAAAAAAAAGCAGTATCTTTCCCAAATGGCTAGTCTTACCATATTGAAAGCAAACTCCATAATGAGTTTATTTAAAGTCCATCTTCCTTTTTGACACAATTGATGTTGCCAGGAGCAGTTGTGCCTCACTGTCAAGAAAAAACCCTAAACCATTTTAAATGCCATATTCTGAAGGTCTTTGAAAGGGGTAAATAATTCCTATTCATCACAAATGCATCTATATATCTAGAAACCCTAACTCTCCTAACTATAAATTTGGCTATTATAGGTAACTATCTATAATCTGTACTAACTTATATATTACATTTCTAAATGAGGTATATAAAGAAAACACCTCAACAAGAGGAGTAATACACTTATTACAAAATTGACCTTAAATTTGTATCAATAAATGAAAATCTATTCCAAAGCAAATCATTCATATCTAAACCACAATCCTCTTTTTACCTTTAAAGAGATTGGTTGCGGTCATTAAACATTTATAACCAGCCCCATTTAAATGAGAACAAATATTTTTGAACAACATTTGGGAATTTGGGTATCGTTCTTCCCAAACTGCTTCCTGCTGGTAGTGTGCACTGCCATGGGGATCCTAAGAAGACACAGAAATCTTAGCTGCAGTCTGCAAGGCTGCCTTGTCCCAACTGTTTTAAATGTTGGATCACCTGAGACGCTGTTTCAGATGGTCTTGCTTGATCAAACCATGTTAGTCTAGAAGGAGTCCATAGCTTTTTACTTTCTGTGGAAACAAAAATAGAAACCCTTTTCCTAGTAACCTGTCTTTAGACTTAAATTTGGTAGTCAAAGCATTTTTAAAATATATAAATTGAATTAATCCAGCATAATTTCTTTTAACAGTCATTGTTATTTCTTCAGCAGTTAAACAATTAAAAGACAATATAATACCATACAGTATGCAGACACTTTTTGTGCTTTCCATCTTTACGTGGCTTTTTAAACACTCTATTTCTTCTAATTTTTCATTATTTGAGACAGGGTTTTTCTGTGTAACTTTTATCAGTCCTGGAATTAACTCTGTATACCAGGTTTACTTTGAAATCACAGAGATCTGCTTGCCTCTGTCTCCAGAGAGCTGGAATTAAAGGTATGTGCACCACACCCAGCTATTCTCATTTTATTATTTTTTTTAAACCACTTTATCCTGTTTCTTTTTCTCTCCCAAGCCTATGTATAATTTAAAACACATCGTAAACAATAGTGGTTTTGCTTAATTTGAATCTGTATTTACTATATACCTTTATCTTTTTCTGTCCACAAGTCTTTATATGGTAACAACATTGTTAAAATGAAAGCCATAGCTGTATAGTTGCAGTCTATCAAAGATGGCAGGGGTACCTTTACTGCAAGAACTGAGAGCTGTGCTCACTTTCTTGGTCTATTCTGTTACCCAGCAGCATGTAGCTGGTCATTGCCATTGCCAGCTCTTGTACACATGATTCAGTTGTTAGTAGAACTCTTTAAAAGCCTTGCATTTTTTGCCATTATGCTGAGTCAGGAAACATCCCTTAAAGGAGCAGCACAAATTTCTGTTTCTCTCCAGCAAAACAGAACCCAACTGAGAAAAATGATGTTACCAAGAACCCTTGCTTGACTTTGTTGCTTTGTTTCTAAAACCCCTTTTTAAGCTTTTGTTAAGTTTTAAGTGGAAGTATTCAGGTCCACTTTTGGTGACACCATCCCTCTTTCCCTCTCTCCCACCCTCACATGCACCTCGATCACCCTCTCTTCACATACCAACCACTCCACATGTAGGGTGACGGCCTCCAGGTGTGGTCATCTAAATCTGTCAAGTCAGTTGGAGTAGGGACTAGGACTTCTCTCCTGTATCTAACTTAAGGGAGTATCCCTCCATGGGGGATGTGCACCCAAAGTCCTTTTGTGCACCAGAAATACATCCTGGTTCCACTGTCTTAGGTCCCTTAGACTGCTCAGGCTTTCTAGCTATGATCCATGTTCAGGGGGTCTGAGTTAATCCCAGGCTGGATCCCCAGCTATCAGTCTGGGGGCCCATTAGCTCTTCATTGTTCAGGTCAGCTCTCTCTATGTGTTTCTGCAGCTTGGTCTTGTCCTCCCTCTCTGCATCTGGATTCCAGTTCAGCTCAGAGTTTAGTTGTAGGTGTTTGATTCTGTTTCCACCAGCTTCTAGATGAGGGCTCCATGATGGTGGATAAGTTAGACATTGATCTCATTATCAGGAAAGGACATTTATGGTAGCCTTTCTACTGTTGCTCAAATTGTTAGTTGGGGTCAGTGTTGTAGGTCTCTGAACATTTCTCTAGACTCAGTTATCTCATCAAACTTACAATGGCTCCCTCTTTTATGGTGTCTCTCTCTCTCTCTCTCTCTCTCTCTCTCTCTCTCTCTCTCTCTCTCTCTGTCTGTCTGTCTTTTCTCTCATCCATTCTTCCTGAGTCAATCTTCCTAGCCCCACATGCTTTTCTTTCCTCCCCTTCTCTTTCTCATAGCGTCCTCTCCACTCACTGCCCCCCCTCACCCCCAATATGCTCAGGAGAACATTTCACTTGCTCTTTCTGTGAAGGAGCTTATATGAATCACTTAGAATACACCATTTATCATAGTTTCCCTAGTGGTGTGAATTATAGGCTGGTGATCCTTTTCTCTATGTCTAAAATCCATACATGAGTGCGTACATACCATGTTCCTCTTTTTGTGACTGGGTTACCTCATTCAGGATGATTTCTTCAAGTTCCATCCACTTGCCTGTGAATTTCAAGATTCCATTGTTTTTTTTTTTTTCATTTTTGCTTTTTTTTTTCTGCAGAGTAGTATTCTATTGTGTAAATGAGCCACATCTTTTTTATCCATTCTTCGGTTGAAGGACATCTAGGTTGCTTCCATGTTCTTGCTATTATAAATAATGCTACTATGAACATAGTAGGGCCTATGTCTTTGTTGCATGGATGTGGATCATTTGGGTATAACCTAAGAGGGGGATTTCTGGGACCTATGGTAGACTGATTCCCATTTAATAAGGAACTGCCACACTGATCTCCAAAATGGCTGTACATGTTTGCACTCCCACCAGCAGTGGAGGAGTGTTCCCCTTCTTTCACATCCTCTCCAGCATAAGTTGTCACTGGTGGATTTCCCTGATAGTTAAGGATGTTGAACAGTTTCTTAAGTGTCTTTCAGCCTTTTTGATTTCCTCTATTGAGAGTTCTCTATTTAGTTCTGTAACCAATTTTTAATAGGGATATTTGGTATTTTGTGGACTAGTTTCTTGAGTTCTTTATACATTTTGAGATCAGCCCTCTGTCCGATGTAGGATTGGTGAAAGTTGATGGGAGATGTTATTCTGTATATATATGTTTCTCATACTTGTTAATTAATAAAGCACTGTTGGGCCAATGCGATAGCAAGATAGGCAGGGCTAGGAGACAAGGAGAAAAGAGGAAGTAGGAGAGAGGAGTCAAGATGGAGACCTGAAAGAAAGAAGATGCCGGCTGCGGCTCCCGGATAAGATAAACACGTGGAAATACTTAGATAAGTAGAAATGGGTTAATAGTTTAGACAGAGCTGGCCCATAAACAATAATGGTAACTGGCAAACAGGCTTGTATCAAATACAGAGTCTCTGAGTGTTATTTGGGGCTGGTGCGGCTGTGGGACCAGACTGGCAGCAGGCGGGATGGCTTGGGCAGATGGGAAAACGTGCCGTAACAGAAAGTTTTCTCCCAGTCTGTGGATTGTGGTTTGATCTAGTCGACTGTGTTCTTGCCTTACAAATGTTTTATGTTTGAGGTCTCATTTATTAATTGTTGATCTCAGTGTCTGTGCTACTGTAGTTATGTTCAGGAAGCAGTCTCCTGTATCAAGGGTACCTCTCACTTTCTCTTCTAAGTCGTTCAGTGTGGCTGGATTTATGTTGAGATCTTTGATCCACTTCGACTTGAGTTTTGTGCATGGCGATAGACAGGGATCTATCTGCAGTCTTGTACATACTGTCATCCAGTTGTGCCAGCACCATTTATTGAAGATACCTTCCTCCACCCATTGTATACTTTTAGCTGTTTTGTCAAAAATCAGGTGTTCATAGCTGTGTGGGTTAATATCAGAATTTTCGATCAATTCTATTAGTTTACCTGTCTGTTTTTGTGTCAATACCAGGCTATTTTCATAAGTATAGCTCAGTAGTAGAGCTTAAAGTTGGGGATGGTTGTGCCTCCTGAAGTTCCTTTTGTTGCATAGGGTTGTTTTGGCTATCCATGGTCTTTTGTTTTTCTATATAAAATTGATTATTATCTTTTCAAGGTCAGTGAAGAATCGTGCTTGGATTTTAATGGGGATTTCATTGAATCTGTAGATTGCTTTTGGCAAGGTTGCCATTTTTACTACGTTTATCCTACCTATCCAAGGGTATGTTTCTCTGATTTCTCTCTCAACCCCTTTCTTATTTGGAATAAAATAGGGCTACTGATTTTCTGAGCTCGTCTTGTATCCTGCTAGTTTGCTACCAGTTCCCTGGTAGAGTTTTTTGGGTCTCTTATGTAAAATATGATATTATTATCAAATAGAGACAGTTTGACTTCTACCTTTAGAATTTGTATCTCCTTGATCTCCTTTTGTTGTCTTATACCTTTAGCTAGAACTTCAAGTACAACATTAAAGGGTTATGGAGAGAGAGGGCAGCCTTGTCTTGTTCCTGATTTTAGAGGAATCACCTTGGTTGTTGGTTTATTGTATATTGCTTTTATTATGTTTAGGTATGTTCCTGTTATTCCTGATCTCTACAAGACCTTTATCATGAAAGGGTGTTGAATTTTGTCAAAGACTTTTTCACCATCTAGGGAGATGTTCATGTGGATTTTCTTTTTCAGTTTGTTTATATGGTGGATCACATTGATAGATTTTCATATATTAAACCATCCATGCAACCCAGGGATGATGCCTACTTGGTCATGGTGGATGATATCTCTGATGAATTCTCGGATTCAGTTTGCCAGTAGCTTATTGGGTATTTTTGTATCAATGTTCATCAGAGATATTGGTCTGTAGCTTTCTTTCTTAGTTGTGTTTTGTGTGTCTTGGGTACGGAGGTGATTGTGGCCTCATAAAAAGAGTTTAGTAATGAACCTTCTGATTCTATTGTGTGAAACGATTTTAGTAGTATTGGTATTAGCTCTTTCTTAAATATCTGGTAGCATTCTGAACTGAAGCCATCTCACTCAGGGCTTTTGTTTGTTTGTTTGAAGGCTTTTGATGACTGCTTCTATTTCATTAGTGGTTATAGGTTTATTTACTTTGTTTGTCTGTTCTTGGTTTAAATTTGTTAAGTGATAGTTATCCAGAAATTTTTTTCATTTCTTTTGAATGTTCAAACTTTGTGGAGTACAGGTGTTCAAAGTATGACCTGAAAATTGTCTGGATTTCCTCTGTGGCCATTGTTATGTCCCACTTTTTGTTTCTGATTTTGTTAATTTGCATGTTCCCTCTCTGTTTTTTTGTTAACTTTGATAAAAGTTTGTCTATCTTGCTGATTTTCCAAAAAAAAAAAAAAACAATTATTTGTTGCATTAATATTTTTTGTATTGTTTTCTTGGTTTCTACTATATTGATTTCAGCCCTCAAATTGATTATTTCCTGGCTCCTACTCTTCCTTGGTGAGTTTGCTTCTTTTTGTTCTAAGGCTTTCAGTTGTGTTGTTAATTATCTAATGTGACTGTCCTCAATTTTCTTCATATGGGCACTTAGTACAATGATCTTCCCACTTAGCACTGCTTTCAAGGTGTCACATAAGTTCGGGTATGTTGTGTCCTCATTCTCATTGAATTTTAGGATATCATTTTTTCTTTATTTCTTCCTTGACTCGGGTATGGTACCATTGTGCATTGTTCAGTTTCCATGAGTTTGTAGGCTTTCTGATTCGTATTGTTGCTGAATTCCAACTTTAAAGCATGGTGGTCCTATAAGACATGGAACTATTCCTTTTTTTTTTGTATTTGTTGAGGTTTGTTATGCTACTTACTATGTGGTCAATTTTAGAGAAGGTTCCATATGGAGCAGAGAAGAAGTTATATTCTTTTGTGTTTGGATGGAATGTTCTATAGATGACTGTTAAACTCAATTGATACATAACTTCTGTTACTTCTTTTGTTCTTCATTAAGTTTCTGAGTGGTGGTCCTGTCTATCTGTGAGAGTGGGGTGTTGAAGTCTATTAGTGTGTGAGGTTTATGTGAGCTTTGATTTAATAGTGTGGGGTATTTTTTTATATATACAATGTGGGTGCCTTTGTATTTGGGGCAAAGATGTTCAGAATTGAGACTTTGTGCTGATGAATTTCTCCTGTGATGAATACATAATGACCATCTTAATCTCTTTTGATTAATTTTTGTTTGAAGTCTCATTTGTTAGTTATTAGCATAGCCACATCTGCTTGCTTCTTGGGTCCATTTGATTGAAGGATCTTTTCCCAGCCCTTTCCCCTGAGGTAATGTCTATCTTTGAAGCTTATATGTGTTTATTGTACGCAGCAGAATGATGGATTCTGTCTTCCTATATATTCTGTTAGCATGAGTCATTTTAAAGGCAAGTTAAGACCATTAATGTTGAGGGCAAGTAAAGACCATAGATTGTTAATGCTTGTTTGTTTTAGATTTGTTGTTGGCAGTGGTATTGTGAATATATTTGCCCTGATTTAGCCTTGGGTTCTATGTCTTTGGGAGCATAGTTAACTCCCTTGGGTTGGAATTTTCCTTCCAGAACTTTCTGTATGTCTGGATCTGTAGATATGTATTATGAAAATCTGGCTTTGTCATTAAAAAGCCTGTTTTCTCCATCTATAGTAATTGAGAGAATTGCTGGATAAAGTAGCCTGTGCATCCATGGAGTTTTAGCACTTGTAGAACATCTACCCAGGACCTTCTGGCCTTGAGATTTTCCATGGAGAAATCAGGTGTAATTTATTAGATCTGCCTTTATATGTTATTTGACCTTTTTCCTTTGCTGCTCTTAATCTCCTTTCTTTATTCTATGTTAGGTGTTTTTATTATTATGTATTGAGGGGTCCTTTTGGGGGGGTCCTGTCTACTTGGTGTTTGTTATGCTTCTTGTACTTTCATGGGCATGTCCTTCTTCAGATTGGGAAAGTTTCCTCCAATGATTTTGTTGAATATGTTCTCTGCACCTTTCAGCTGGGTTTCTTAGCCTTCCTCTATGCCTATTATTCTTAGGTTTGGCCTCTTTATTGTGTCCCACATTTACTGGATGTTTTATGTTATGGATTTATTGGATTTTTTTCTTTGGTTGTTGTAACTATTTCCTCTAGTTTATATTCAGCACCTGAGATTCTCTCTTCTATCTCTTCTATTGTGTTGGTTATGCTTGTGTCTGTAGATTCTGATCCCTAATACTATTTAAAATCAAGTAAGTATTCATATAATCTTTGTAAATTTTTGCATACTCATTAAGAATCCAATCTTAATTATTTTTCTGATAGATTTGTTACTAAATGTTTTATAAACTGACATTACTTTGTAAAAAATACATAACATAGTGCTTATAGTAGAACATGTGCACAGACACTGTTAGTTTACCTCATGTATCCTTCTCAACTTACTCATACTCTTATTGCTATTGTGCCTTTATAAAACCATCCCTCATCCATCTGTTGCCTAATTGACTGAGCTTTAATAATGGAAGAGAAATATGGTAGATGGCAGAGTGGTAAACATGCATGAATTGTAGGTGAATAACCTTTTTTATTTTTTGTAAAGAAACTTCTCTTATGTCTGTAAATTATGTGGCCATGCAAGTGTGTAATTTTTTTGGATGGGGAGTTTTCAGCAATGTACTTATTGCTAATTTTTCAAAATATTCAATCCTCAACTGTAGAGCACTGGCTTTGCTCCATCAGGCTAGAGAAGTGTCCCAAGTCTCCTGACACTCTCTGTATAATCTGAGAAAGACTACATTTCCTTTGTGTTAGAAAGTGATAGAATAGGACTGATGTTTCTTCCTAGCTTCCAAATGCACAAATGAACACAGACAGGATAGACACATACACAAAGACAACACACTCTGCCTACAGTATATTACTGAAGGTTATGTGAGGTGTCAACTCTGACTGAGCCTAACACTGTTCCTGCAGTTTAGCTGGTAAGAATTGTGACACATTAATATCAGAGTCTCTGTATCTTGGAAACTCTCTATCATGCTTCATATTTTGATTTTCTCATATTGAAAATGATCTTGTTGGTAAAATTATTTTGGGGATCAATCACATCTCTCATATTTTATTCTTTATATCTTCCTATAAACTATCATAGTAGACTTTAAAAAGTGTTGACTTTAGACACTTCTACTACATTTGTAGTTGGTGAGAAGAGTTCTGAATGCCAGGAGAACAGTGGCTATTAGTTTCTAATGTTACCAAATGGGATACTTGAATGTTTCTTTCTGAGGATTTCCTAAACTACACCTGACTTCAGGAGACTTAGAAACTCCAAGTGATAGAATAGAAATTTACTCAGATCCTGTTCACAGTGTTAACAAGATGAAATCCTAGCTGGTGGAGAAAAGGACTCACAAATTCCTACCTCCAACTGAAAGCTATTGACAGATGATGACTTCTAGGATAGTAAAGGTCACCTTACAGGATATATCTGCTTTATTATTTCCTTCAACACCCATGCATATGTAACAGTCAGTATTTAATGAACTCTGTGAGATATAAAGAAAATGAACACAAGAAGTTAGAAAAATAATTGGTTGTGGTAAGATAGGAAAGAAACTGGGTGGGGAGGGAGGAAAGTGCAATAGGTTTGTTCAATACATAATATATGAATGTAAGAAAATTGAAACCCATGAAAGTGGGAAAAAGAACAAGAATTCTACCCATAGTTGCTTCATTCTACAACAAAGTGTTGCCCCCTTTTGCCTTTTGCATATTACATTAGTTCATTATCAGGACACTGGCACGAGGACATACACAGCTTCTGCAGTAGGACCTGTCTTTAATAGTCATGAGCTTCTCTGACTGTATCTGAATGGCTGAATAGACAGTCACCTGCCAGGTTGAATATTAGCCTTCTACAAGGAATTTTGTCATTTATCCAAAGTTATATGAATGGGTATGATAAGTAATCTACTTCTATATTAGTCCCTTTAAGATTTTCTTCAATTAGGATCTCTGGCTTAAGAAAAATAGGATCTCAGACGGAAGGCATCCTGCATGACAATTGGGATGGCCGTGTATATATTTATCATGAACTCTGACTTATGGAGCTCAATACTTGAAAACTTTTTGTATCTATATGAGTTGTTACTGAGCACTTTGGTTCCATGTGTTATGGTTCCAAGCACTTTTTGCCATTATTTTCACTATAGGTACTATTGAGAGTCTTGTTATTGGAAATAATGGTGTGTTTTTACAAAGAAATTGATAAACAAGTTGTAACATCTTTCTCTAAGGAATTCATGCTTTAGTGATGTAAACAGGCAGGTGAAAAACATAGCCATCTGAGAAGTACATTCTATAATATACATTTCACCAACTGTTGACAAGTATGGTCCACATCACACAGTTGCTGTGGCAAAGCACAAGGAGTTACACTGAAGTTCTCACCAAATAACCAGCCAGCCATGCTTCAATGTTCTAGTCAAGAGTTGTTTGAAGCACATGGGATTTCCTTCAGAAAGAGAGAAAAATGGAGGAAGGAGAGACAGAGAGCATGAGACAAAGAAAGACAGAGAGAAAAAGATTCTCAGAGTGCAGAGCAGTGAGAATTGCGATTCTTTTATTAAGAGATATCCATCCCTCTTTTATGGCATTCTCTCTCTCTCTCTCTCTCTCTCTCTCTCTCTCTCTCTCTCTCTCTCTCTGTCTCTCTGTCTCTCTGTGTGTGTGTGTGTGGGGGGTGTCTCTCTATCTCTGTCTGTCTCTGTCTCTGTTGCTCTGTCTCTGTCTTTGTCTCTCTCTCCTCTCATCTATTCCTCCTCTGCCTCAATCTTCTTAGTCACACATGCTTTCCTTTCCTCCCCTTCTCTTTCTCCTAGCTCCCTCTCCATATACTGCCTCCCTCCCTACATGCTCAGGAGATCTTGTTCCTTTCCCCATATGTGAGGGATCTTGTATAAATCTCTTAAGTTCCTTCTTGTATCTTATAGGGAGTCAATATAGATTTGAAGAGAAAACTGACTCTAGAGAAATGTACAAAGACCTAAAAGGATGACCCCAACTAACAAGCTGAGAAACAGTGGAAAGGCTACCTTAAATGCCCTTACCTGATAATGATATGGATGACTAACTTATAACAATCACAGACCCCTCATCTAGTAGCTGTTTTAAACAGAAGATGCAGAGATAGAGGAGTGATAAGAAAATGGGGACAAGACCAGGATACAGAAACCTACAGAGACAGCTGACCTGAACAAGGGGTAGCTAATGGACCCCCAGACTGATAGCTTGGAAACCAGTTTTGGAATGACTTAGACCCCCTGAATATGGGTCTCAGTTAAAAAGCCTAGGCAGTCTAAGGGACCTCTGACAGTGGAATCAGGATGTATCCCTGGGTTTTGAGAGCACATTCCCCATGGAGGAATACTCCCTTAACCTAGAGGCAGGAGGGAGGGCCTAGTCCCTATTCCAAATGACTTGACAGATTTTGTTGATCCCTCCTGGAATGCATTACCTTCCCTGTGGAGTAGGAGTGGGGGAATGGAATGGGAGGATGGTTGGGGTACATGGAAGGGATGGAGGGGAGAAGAAGAGAGGAAGGGAAGAAGGGAAAGTGAATTGGGATCAATATGTAAAATAATGAAAATTAATAATAATAATAATAATAATAATAATAATAATAATAATAATAGATACCTATCCCATGGAAGTTTGTAACAGCTACTAAGCAGATAACACAGCTATTTTTATATTTGCCCAAAGTATTGAAGGAGCTATTTTTATAAAATAAAAGTCCAAAGAATTAGGATTTTGCCAATCACTCATTTAAATCTTTATCAATTATTCACAATTATTCAAATTATTCAGCATTATTTCAAAGAAATACAGTGATGATAATCAAATATATAAAAATTATTACCCATACATCACATTACACTATGAAAAGATATAATTGTTTTAAAAACTTTATGCTTATAAAATACCTTTAATTTGATCTTGAAATTTATTATCTGACATTATATAAGTGAATATAACCAAATTTGTTAAGTAGACTGTCAATAAAATAGCATTTAAATTTCCCTCGTATCAAAAGTTCAAACATATGCACTGAAGCAAAATTGTCAACCCTTGCCCTTTTAGTAATGTATAATATGATCTGACACTGGGGATGTCCATGACTCTTATATTTCTGATTAAGCCTTCTTGCCAAATCAACTTACAAAAGAACAGAAACTTCCTTGCCAATTGCTATTTAAGCAAGGGGGAAAATGACCCATTTAGGACTGAATAAAACTATATTCCCCCAACTCATAGATGAATAGGCCTGTAATAAAGTGCAATTTTCCTCAGAAAATAAACTGCAACAAATGGAAAATTGGGGTTACAGTGCATGCGTTGCAAAGTAATAGTCACTTAAGCATTGAATCTACCAAAAGGACAATTGGAAAAGATGAAGGACATTCAAACAAGGAACTAGAATTCTGGAAAAGGTGAGCAGAAGGCTGCTGGCAGTTTCATTGAATGGTGATTTGAAGTGTAATGGCAAACCAATTTCAGTTCTACAAGATGAAAGAGATTTGGAGAGCAAGATGCATCCTGGTTCCCAGTCTAGACAGAAGCTGTACATCAGCCATGATTTAATGCATGACCTCCTGGGAGTAAGGCAGAAACAAAGCATAATAACACTCCCCACTCTGAGTGGACTGATCAAAATAGACACAGATGTATTAAAAAGTACTAACTTGGTACAGAACACAGAAAATCTAACCAAAGTTTTACCCAAACATATTAGGTATTAAAACTATAATGTTCTTAACACATCATATTGTTAAATATATCCTTTGTTTATGTAGCCAGAATTCATAATATAC
This sequence comes from Cricetiscus sungorus, assembly GCA_030556225.1. Lineage (NCBI taxonomy): Eukaryota > Metazoa > Chordata > Mammalia > Rodentia > Cricetidae > Cricetiscus > Cricetiscus sungorus. The sequence continues at coordinate 57,821,404 of JANBXA010000007.1, forward strand.
TTACAGCATTTCAGGCAAGGATTGACCAGGAGCCACATGAAGAAAATGAAGAAGATAATTTTCTTCAAATTTAATGAAATGGAACATATATCGTTACTAAGATTACTAATGGCAAACCATTGCAAATTAATTCTTTAAAAGTCAGAAATACGCAAGTGTTGACAATTTTAAAAGGTTCTACCTAATATTATCCCTGATCCTTTGTTTGAATTGTGGCAGGCTTTTAGAAAAATGACTTTTGCTCTACATAAGTTGTCTTTTCCCCTATCCAGCATCCCCTTTTTTCATTTAAAATGAATCTCTCCCTTTGTGATTCTGTTCAGATTTATTTTGTGCCTTCAAATTATCTATCATGCTAAAGTGTTTTGGGGTGTGAGGTGTGGCTGCAGCCACCCTAGTATGCCAAGGAATGAATAATTCTCCAATTTTTACTGTATTATTCTATATATTTACTGTTTTATTCTATATAATTACCTTATTATTCTATAAAGAAATGTTATACTGAGACTGTCATAGTCTGGGTTCATCTCACCCTTTCTTTTTTCAAGAATGGGACCCTAAACCTTTGTCTCTGGGGATGAAATTTCTTTATATTCTATCATGCTTTTACCTTCATCTGTATCTCCTATTTTACATATTCCCTGTGTTCCAAAACTTATAAACTTAAACATTAGACCCTCAAAAGCTGAAGTTACAAGTGGCCATGAATTGCTTGACATGGAAGCTAGGATTTGAAATGGGTCCTTTGCAGAGCATTGTGTACTCTTAACTGTAAGCCATTATCCATTAACTCTTTCAAATATTTACTAGATTTTTGTGTACATTTCAACAAGTCAACAAGTCAAAGGAAGGCAGTTATAAACTTTCCCAATAAAGAAATGAAAAAAGTGTTTGGGGTTTTAAAGATAAGTAACAATTAAGATACTATTTGCATGCATTAACTTACAATACAGTGCTCCATTAATAATAATTAATATATCCTTATTGATTATTTAATACATAAATTGAAGTTTTATTTGATTTCCTTGTGAATGAGTGGGTCTGCGGATAGCTCAGTCCAATGGAAAGCCTTCTGTGTTAGGAGAATTGAAATTCTGCTGGGTGCAATTGGGGAGTGTTTCTAGCTTATAGCTGGAAATTGGCAGACCATTAGCACCAGTACAGAATCACATGCATTAACTGTGTTTATTATTGAACTATCAGTCAGTTGGAAGCATGGATTCCCGAGGATTCTTCACCTGTCTTTGAATGAACTTAATAGTGTGAGCTAAGAGGTGAAGAGGAAGGAGTATACAAAAACGTGCACAGAATGTAATTTTGAGGTGATTTCTCTAGTACCTAGTAAATTGCCCCTTCCAAGAGACAGGGAGAATCCATGTCTCACCCAGTGGGAGTCATTTGCCTTCTCTCAAGGCTAACAATCTTAGTGTGAAGAAAATAACCTTTTCTCTTTGCTCTCTTAAGTTCTTTTTTAACCTCATGAAGAGCCTCTGTGCACAGAGTCAACTCTTTCCTTTCTGGAGTGGGTTGACAGAATAGATAGAGCAAAAGGGAAACTTTCTAACGTCCCCTTTTCCTTTTAACTTTCAAAAGCTCAAGAGTCCCAGCTTGCAAAATTAATCAGCAAGAATATTCGATACCTCATTTTGAAATGTCAGACCTTCTATAAACCTTTCCCAATGTAAGTCTAAGTCTTTGCCATAGACAAATTCATAGAATTTCTATGGCATTTCCCTATCAGTGATGTTCTGTTATCTAATAGCAATCTATTTCTACATAATTGTGATTTTTTTCCAAGTGTTCCTAAATGCTAAGACATGAGAAAGAATCAAAGGTTATAATAAATGTTTCTAAGAAGCTGCAAAATGGTCATTCTCAAATAGCTTCAGCCTTCATTAATGTCATTAGGAAAGTGTCTTACCCTTGGGTCTGTAATTGCTTAAACAAAACCAGTTACTACTGCATCAAAAAAGAAAGTATGTGTGTGTTTGCATGCTTCATGCACGTGTGTGTGTGTGTGTGTGTGTGTGTGTGTGTGTGTGTGTGTGTGTGTGTGTGTGTGTGCTCGCGCATGTGTGCATATGTGTTGTGCACACCCCAGCATATCTGGAGAAATCATGTGAGAGGACAAACTCAGGTATCAGCCCTTGCATTTCATCTTGTTTGAGTGTCATGTTTGTTTATCTGGCCTCTAAGCTCCCTTGAATTCTTTCTCCATGTCCCATTAGCTTTGAATGTTTTTTGAGTTATAGATGCCTGACTTACATGGGATTCAGGGATCTGAATTCAAGTCCTCACACTTGCATACCAAGTGCTTCATCCACCAAGGCATCTCCTAGCCCAAATAGGCTTGTCCTTTTTTGACTTACACATATGAACAAATGAAATGCTTCAGTAATGATGGAAATGTGGATTTCTTAAATATTTTTGGGCTATATTCTATTTGATTTTGTTGTTGTTCTTGTTTTACCTCATTAAATACATTACTAGTAGACAACTTAAATATTCACATTTTCCAAGGGCTACTGATTGTTAACTTCAGTCAATAGATTCTAAAGCCATTTATGAGAGAATATTCATAACTATCACTATGAAAAATTATATAGGTTTTTCCAGATTATTATGCTGTAAAAATTTTCTAGAACCTGTGGAGTTAGACTTATTGACAGTGATTATCTATGAGCAGGTATCAAATATATTTCTTCCAATAGCTCTAACATTGGGTTCTATAATTTCCATTTTAGGAAGAAGAACGTGAGGTTGAAAAATGACACAGTTAACTAGAGTAAGGAAGGCAGATTTAAACTTAAGTTGACAAAATAATATGTCTGGTCCAGTTCTTGTTTTCCATGTACCACATTCATTACAAGTCTATGCCAGTGTTTTTTATGGCTCCTGAGTGACAGTATGAGTTGTATTAGAACAGAGACAAAGTGTTTTTTACCTGTGTATGTTATCTCTCTCTCCAGCCCCGATCTGGTGTATTTGTATTCAACATTATTAATATTATTATTTTATATGAACAAGAAGTGCATGTTTTTTTCCATAAAAGAATGAATAACTAAATACCTATTGTAGAGAACAATATAGGTGTTAACTTGGGCAGCGTTCCCAAGTCAGCTGCTTAGATGAATATATTTGGAATAAACAGTGCACAATGCATAGATTAAAGGTGAAATACCCTTTATAGGCTCACGTCTGATCACTTGCTTGACACATGATAGTGTAGGTGGGGTATTACTGCAAGAACATTAAAGCCACTAAAATCAGCTTTGTAAATTATAGACTAGACCCTGTACTAGTCTGAGTTTTTTGTTTCCTGAGTGGCAGCTCATATAACCCGCATTCACTCCACCTTAACCTTAGCCTTAAGATGCTACCATGGTTTCTTCCCTACCATCCCTACCATGATAGATCATACCTCCTAATCATTAGCTAAAAATAACCTATCATCCATTAAGGTGTTTGTGTCTGGTATTCTATCACAAAAAAAATGAGAGAGTAATTGGTACAGATACAAAACTTGATTAAATCTAACTTATCTGAGCAAAGAGAATTGCTGTGCAGGTCAATTAACCTGAACATTAAAACATTAACTAGAGAAGATATAAATATTCTCTACAATAGCAGTGGTACTATTTGGAAATTCCTGGAAAATGATTTTATATTTTGATCTGTGAATGAATCTTCCTGGTTTCTTTTTTATTGTCATTTCTAAAATGCAGCAATGATTTTAAACATTTTTGGATAATTATCTTATCTTTAACAAATGAATTGCATGTTATAAACAGACAATACATAAATTAAATTATAATTAAAGCTAAAAGTAAAATAGTCATTTAAAAGCATTTAAACCCATTTAGTATGTCGGTTCATATTTTCTAATACATTCTATTTTCTCATATTCAAATAAAATGTTTATGACCATTAGGTTGCTTAGATTTAATTTTTGAGACTCAGTATTTGCAAATTACAACTTAAGAGGAAAGTATTGTGCTAATTTAAATTCCTTCATGCTGTAATATGTTAGACTGATAGTATGGTGCAAGAGTATGAAAGGGAGATAGAAGTATGACTGTGTGCATGTAGTCAGGTGGTGGCTGTGATGAAGAAGCAGACATCCGTCTATCAACCATTTATCATCCATGTATTATTTTCTGTGTACCATATACATATTGATCATCTTTCTATCATCTATCTACCTATCATCTGCTAACCTATTATCTATCTTCCACCTGTCTATCATATATTTATCCACATGTCATCATTTTTATAATTTGTCTATCATTTACTTGCCATTTATCTACCTATTCATCTAATCTGTTTTGCCCATCTCTTTATACATCACCCCAAGCTTCTAGTCTTCCATCTGACTATTTCCATTCATGAAATGTTATTTGTCTGCCCACCTGCCTGTGTACAGCTTATTTTACCTGTGTCAATAACTAAATTAATGAGTATAAAGATATGTGTTTAATGCTCACATGTATTTTCTTATGATTCATCTTGGAATGTTTCTTATAGGAACCTTAAACTCATTGCATATAATTTTTAAAGTAGGGGGATATTCACTTGATAATATATAAATCCCAACAGCGACAAATAACAAGTCAATTGTGGCAATTTATGTGATCTTCTATCATTGTTATATGAAATATAGAATACTTATTTTAAAGTTATAGAAATTAAAAGAATATTTAGGAGAGTTTTATGTGTTGCTGATAGTACAAGATCAAAAGTTTTACTTCTTATTAAAACAATTAAAGGCAAATAAATAGTTGAACTGGGCCAAAGGGCTACAAGCAATCACAAAGAAAGAACACTATGTGTTTTGTTTAGTTCAGTAGGTCTTCTTATATAACTTTTAGGTATTTAATCTATGTATAATAAATATGCTGTCAATGAAGAACTGTATAACATTTGACTAGTGTATTATGTGTGTGTATTTTGGTAAGGATTGTCAAATTATTTTCCACAATATACAAGTTACTTTCCACAACATACAAATTATCATTTCAATACTACTATGTGTGCCTTTTTCTTAGCATGTTACTTAGCTGTGTATTATCAAAATTGTTCCATCATTTTGGATTATGTAATTTACAAATTGATTGTCACAATGCATTAACTTAATATTTTATCTTTTTTGAATGAAACTAACATGACTCCATGTACTTAAGAGCTATTTACTTGTTCCTTCATGTAAACTGCATACCTGATTTCTTTTCACCATTTTTTTGTATTAGATTATCCTTATTGAAAATAGAATTTTTATACAATATATTCTGATAAAGGTTTCCTCCCCACAAGTTCTTCTACACCTCTCAGTCCATCTAACTCCAGGTCCTTTATTTTTCTCACTTCAGGAAACTAACAAACAAACAAATGATTAGAAAATAACTATAAAGAAAAAAGAAAAATACAAGAAGCATACAAAGTCCATAAAACATAATTATTTCTTTGTTCTTTTTATTTTTTGTTTGAAGGTATACTGAAGCCAATATTTTTCCAATGATCATTTAAAAATATGGCATTATACTTGTACTTGTTTTGTTTATTGTGACCTTTGTGATGCAATTATGTAATTGAACTGATCTCTGCTTTGTGGCTTTTTAATCTTGCTTTAGCTTTGTAAATGTCTTCTTTCACCTGGTATTATTTTACAAAATTCTGAAGTCTACTAGTAATTCTTTTGTAGTTTTATTTTTTAACATTTTAAATATTTGGCCTGCTGATATCATGATATACCGATCAGGATGATTACTTTTTAAGAGCCTATTGACCATTTTCACTAAGTAGTTCATCCTTTTATTATTCCTTTTTAATATTGTACTTGACTCCAATACATAATTAGTTTTAGAATTTACTATCTAACACATATCCTGTTTGAGACAATTTTGTTTTTTTTTTTTTTATTTGTCAAAGACATGAAGCCTGCTTCAATATCTGGAACCATTAGATATTTAAATACCAATTCCCTGTGGGGTTTTTTTTGTTATTTCAATTTTTAGTGGTTTTGTTTGTTTCTTTTTTACATAGAATATAGAATCATGCTGTTTGCTTCTAACCCATGAGCAACTCAGGATAATATATATGTGTCATGATACTTAGAGTAATATGGGTAACACTGTGTGGTCAAGTATTCCTGTTTACCTTCCTATTTATTTTAATAGTACACAGAAATTAGAAGCACTTATAATTTCCCTTTCTATATATCTTAGCTTTAATTGTTAGGTTACACCTGAGTACTGCATCCATTTTATTTCTCATAACAATGGATCTTTACTTAATGGAATTTTTTTGCATGTGTCAAATATTCAATTTGACATATACAGAATGACAACCCTGAAACCTTACAAATGTCTTCCATTATATGCAATCAATTTTCAGTTAACTTCTTTAAGCTTTCATGTGTAAATGAACTGTATGTTTGTTTGCATATGTATGTGTGTATGGCACTATAGAACCTGGAGCTTCATGCATGCTAGTTAAATACCCACACAGAGAGCTATAGTGTAGCACAAATAATAAAAGCCCAAAGACAGATATTGAGGTTCAAGCTGAAGATCAGATAAGCAAAACAGCCAAGCCACCAGAAAGCTCTTGCCTCTACAAGTGCAGGGGAGATTCTATCCTCATCATGGCTGGAGACTAATTGTCCAAGACTGAATGTCATGCTCCTATCTTTTATACCTCTCTAGTAATGAGATTAAAGGTGTGAGCTCTGTTTCTCTTTTAGACTCATTCATACTCTTGTAGCCCTGAATGGCCTTAAACCCAGAGAAACCCATTTGCCTCTGTCTCATGAGTGCTGGGTTAAAGGTGTGTGCCACCACTGCCTAGTTTTTAGGACCATGGCTACTTTTGCATCTGGTCTTCAGTGAATTTATTAGATCATAAGCTATATATCATCATACTATCGATTCACTCCATAATATACAATCACACTTATTATTAGTTTCATCAAAAGTTTTACATTGATGATAATTCGTTTAACGTTATTTCTCAATGTTGTCTATTAACTTGCTATATGAAATAAAAAAAAAAACTAATGTCACTGCAGTGTGCATTCTCATACCATTTAATTTATAATAAAATATTTTAGATACTTTCCATCTTTTAGAGATATGTTTACATTATTTCTTCCTTAAATTATGGGGATGATAATGTATGATGACACATATTTAATAATGATGCAGACCTATATTTCCTGTAATAAAATTCTCTTATTAGAGGAGGGCACTAATTTTTAGGACTTGTCACTGAAAGTAAATGTGGATAATTTTCTTCTGTCCTATAACCATCATTTTAATGCCCCTGCAATAACTTTGTAAAAGTAGAAGTTGTTGCTTTGCCTAAAATTCTTTCTGAATGGTCACATCCTCTCTGTCTAGCATATGCCTCTGTGGTTAGATATTTTGATGGCGTCTTTAACCACCACTATTCCAAAATAACAGGAAAAGGGGAACGTCAGGCAAGAAGAGTATTAGAAGCCAGAGTCTGAGAGTTTCAATTGAATGTGTTTCTAAGGAGCCCTCTTATCCCTCAGGGTGACTGCCAACAAAATGAAGATTGTAGACAATATCTCATACAGTTCCTTTCCCCTTCCAAAATAATTCCATCAACAGAGTTAGTATAACTCCATTTTGTGACTGAGAAGAACACCTGCAGGTTTTAAACTTCCCTTTGTAGACAGTAGTCTAAAATGGATTTTTGAAAGCCTTTTTTGAAAACCATATGTGTGTGTGTGAGTATGAGTATATAATATATATATATATGTATATATACAATATATATATATTATATTGATGGATTTTTTTTTATTATTTCAAGAAGACTCTCCTACACGTACTCAGCTAATACGTCAGGGCAATTGGTCAAATACTTGACATGGTGGGTGCTTAATAAATATTCTAATGGGTATTAATTGTTAGTCAGTTTCCACAAAACTCCCTGGAAATATAATTGAGGAAAGGATGACACAGAGTGTTAAAAATGACTTGCATGAATCATATACTTCAAATGTGTTAGCATAAGCCTGTCAATCCAAATCTTCTCATTTGAAATCCAAAGCATTCCATTCTACATGTGCTTAAATTGTGGGCCCTGCAAATGAATCAAATGAATGCATATATATATATATATATATATATATATATATATATATATATATAGTTTCAATGGAACTTCCCAGCCATGTTGTGCATTTATTTCAGTTTATCTCATGTGGTTAAAGAGTTTTGAAAACATGGTTTTGGTTTTCCTAAGAAAATTGAAGAGGTGAACAGCACTAATATGGTCAGAAAAGAAAACCACTCCATTATCATGTGACACTTTGCCTCATTTTCGTTTTTTGACTGTGTTTCACAGGGTGAATATTATTATGGGGGAATGGTCAGAATATCTCATTCAAAGGAATTTGAGATATCTACACAGGATGGGAACTGGTTCAGAACCCATTGAATCCTTCAGCTGGAACAACTACTAGATGGATTTTAATTGCTTGGTGGAAGAATAATTTTCCCCAAGAAACCCTATGCATGCCATTGCAGTACTGTGAGCTGATCACAGAGCACCCTCATTGCGCCAATCTTTCCAGCCTGGCTGCAAAACTAGGACTATCAAAGGAATCCTATGACAGCATCAAACAAAATTTAGTAAATACCTTTGGTTGCCTGGGGTAGAAGTGAAATAAATAGCCCACGCTCCAGGGACAAAATGCAGACATGGCTCTTCCTTCCCCTCACTGGCTTATCAGTCCCTGCACAGGCCTGCTGCAGAATGGATTGTGCTAAATCTATTCTGAAGTCTCTCCCTAGGGAACCTGGCAAGAATGTGGCTGATGAGCAGAGGGTGGGTGATTGGGATATAGTCCATCTTCCTTTAAAATGCCATCATTTCCCTTCAACACAGTCTGGGAATTCTTTATGTTCCATGTCTTTGGAGTGAGTTTTGATGTCCAGAGTATCAGAAGCAGCACTTTTTTTATTCTTTAAATCTTAGGCTATGAAAAGTTAAGAAAGCTGATACCTGAGAAGTTTATACAAAAAAGAGTAGCATATCATTATCACACAGGCCAAAAAAGAGTAAGGCTTAATTCAGTAGATTAGCACTGCTGATTGGGCTCTCAAAAACAAAAGAGCTAGTTGTCTTCTCATTCTGCCCTAAGTATTTTCATCCTTTATGTAATTAGGATGGCTACCAAAAACTTAATCTAAGAGGACTAAATAACTTTCCAAGATCAGACAGCTATGTTAAAACTAAGTTGTGCCTTGATTTTTCTCTCTATTTCTCCATTTTCATAATATAGGTTGAACTTGTACATTCTAAATATGTGCTATGTACTATAAAAAACATAGAGATTGTTTTGAGAAGATCTTTAAATCTTTGTATGTATCTTCTGCCAGATCTTCAAGAGATGAGGCATAGTTGCTTCATCAATGAGAATAGATTAAAATGGAGAAATTCATACTCATAATGAGTATGCCAACAATAACATCACAAAGCAGAGCTTCCCATTTAACCTTAAACCAACTCCTCTACTTTGCTTGTTGTCAGTTTCTGTTCATACCTCAATCAAATTAAATTGGTTTTCCCGCATAGCAAATTTTGAGAAATATCAGACCTATTGGGACTAGGCAAGAAACAGATGTGAAATAATAAGCATTTTCACGTGCCTCTAAGGGTTGTGACATTTCCAGTTCAGTGACACTCTAAGATAAGAGATGCAGCTTTCTGAGCATGATCATAAAGCTCTAAGTCCCATGGTTTGGTTTCTGGAATGAGCTGATTTAGGGAGGTGAGAGCTTCACTGAATATCTTATTTAGAAATTTGCAAAGCTTGGACCTTTTAGTACAATTGATCATTTATGACAGCCAGATATTTCCCTGCTTCAGGAACAGCTGGCTTTAAAATACTGCAACATTAACTCACTTACTTACCCATACCTACTCACATAAATAACGTTATGCCTACAAGGAATCTGGCGTAACAAATCTTGCTTCAGCTTTTACTCAAATGTGGGCATTAATAAAAGAGTGCTAAGGTATCCAGCTCATCTCTTCCACCTGCCTAGTAGCCATTCCTATAATCAGTTATTAAACAGAGGATTCCTTGATCAATGTGGGTCAGTGATCTGTGGTAATCTGGGAATTTTAAAGGGCAGAGGGAAGGTTTTATAAGACTCATTGCAAACTATCAATCTGTCAATGTTGTGTAATCTATTTTTATTTTAAATTTCTGATTCTTATACTGACTGCTTGAAACCATGTTTTTTTGGGAGATTCTCTGTAGTTGAAAGCTTTGCTAAATGTTGAGGATTCTGAGCAAGATTTTTAAACAAAAGTGTACATGTCCTTTCACTACCTGTAGTCTTAGTAATAAAAATAATATTCCCACCTCATCTAGCCATGTGAATACACCTGGGGAGCTGGTAAGCCTACTGTTCCTCCTACAGGAGAAAAACTCTGGTATTTACTTCCCACCTGTCTCACTAAGCCATCTGACATATTTCAGTTATTTATTAAACAACCCCATTGGAAGAACTAGAGTATTTTTTTTCTGAGTCGCAAAATCAAAACAACAAAATTTAATATAAACAACTTATTAATTTCTGCTCTTCAGTATGTATGCCAAGTAATATTATTTAAAAGAGCACAATCATATTTCCATTTTATAAATAAATAAACCAACCAAACAACATGATTTGTTCAAAGACGTTAAGTAAAATTTTAATGGCCCCTATAGTAATACTATACTTTAAAAACTCCCCAAAGAAAACTGACCCTTCCTCCCCCAGCAACCATTGATTGCCAATAGTTTTTCCCCTAGGGATGGGGCTTCATGAATCCCTCCTCTGTCCATGATGAGATTTCAGCTGGCTTGATATTCTGCATTTCTGTATATAATCACAGCCAAGGAGAGATGATGTGTGCATGTTGCAGTCATATCTAGTAAATACAGCTTTGCTGAAGACATATATTATCACTGACTTTTACAATCTTTCCCCCCTCTTACATAGTGATACATGAACCTTGGAGGAAGGAGGTATGATGTGGATGTTTCACTTTGAGCTGAGTGCCCAAAGTCTCCATTTTCTATACATGATACAATGAAATTTTATTCAAGTTTTTAAAAGTGCAGATTTCACAGGTAAATGGATAGAGCAGAAATTACTCAATCTGAATGAGGTAACCCAGAACAAGAAAGACAACTGTTGCACAATCTGGCTCAAATGAAGTTGCTAAATTTGAAATTCTGGTTATAAGTGTTTAAATTAGAATAGTTATAGAGGTTATCAAACCAGTAAAGGATCATGGTGAGAATTTCAAGGGAAAGGGTATAGAGCACAGGTGTTATGGCAGTGAAATGAAATAAGTAACAGAAAGTGTGAAATAAGGTAGGAATGGGAGGGAGGGGTAACAAAGAGAATATGGGGAGGAATAACACTATGAACCTTTTAAAAGACCATATGGAAGGTAATTGTTGTAGAAGCTTTATAAAATAAATAAATATATAAATGGAGTTATACTATGATTTGGAGGGGCAAAACTCATTCAGACACCATAGGTTATCAAAGAAAGAGTACTTTATCAGATATGTGTTGCCTCTTTTGGAGTTGTTAGCCATGAGGTCTCACAGAATTGTCACCAATGTTATAGGCTATTATCTATGTTCCTGCTCACACTCTAAGACATGGTGGTAAGATCCTATTTTTTTGAAGTAATCACATATTTGAATCATAAGGCATGGACAAATCAATTATTACGAACCCAGGTATTATCCATAAGGGTGAGCTTTTATAGTATCAAATTATTTATTCTATGTGCAAGAAAAGTATTCAAGAGTAATTAATAGCTGTACATCTTTCAAATTATAATAACAAATATGCTAGCATGATATGCCCACTAATGCAATGGTGGAATTGATATTATTATAGTAACCAACTGCTTTATTATTTGATTTCAACCATGCTCCAGAGAAGAGAATTCATGCACGGTATTGATACCTAGCCATAAAACTTGTGATTTGGTTGCTCTTTGGCCTGTAAGTAAACCTATTACTATGATTCTGCTAAATGGACAAATAATAAATTGCTTTTTAAGTTCTTATATATCCATAGATTAGGGCACCTTTTGTCCCTCAGCACTTGTTTTCTATAAACTGCTGTATAGCAAATACTTTTTTGACAGTGTATAAACTAACAAAAATCATGTAACAAAATCCCTAATGTAGGATAAACTACTCTTTAATGCATTTATCTAGGAACTTTTATTTCCATATATGATTCAACTCAAAAGAAGCTGACACTTTTATAGGAATATCCCACTTGCTGAAGTAGTTAAATTCTAAATAACAGGAATGAGGAATAAAAGGTCAGTCACTCTTATATTATAAAAGATGACAAATCATAGACTTCTATGTTTGGTTCCATTCAATCTTCTTCAGACATCAATTTATAGAGCAGTGGTTCTCAACCTTCCTGTTACTTCAGTTCTTTAATACAGTTCTTTATTTAGTGATTCTGATTCTGCAACCATAGAATTATTTCATTGATTCTTCATAACTGTAATTTTGCTAAGGTTATGATTCATCATGCAAGTAACTGATATGCAGGATATCTGATATGCAACCCCCATGAAATGGTCCTTTAACTCCCAAAGGAGACATGACTCACTGGTTGAGAACTATTACTACAGAATTTCACTTGTCGTCTCTGCAGTTCTTTCCTTCGGAACTGGGGAAGGGAAGGCATGACATTCTCTCCTTGCCATGGCTATATCTTATTTTTGGATTCTTGTAGATCCCTGAGATTGTACACTTTTGATGTGTCTTCCATTCTCCAATTTTTGAGACTTTCTCTAAACCCCCCAAGTCAGCCCATCACACGATCCTTATAAATCTGTCAGAAGGAGGACAGCTCCTCCTGTGGTGTTAAACAGATTTAACCTAGTGATCTGTGTGCCTTTGGTGCCAGGAAGACATAACATGGTTATAAGTGTGCTTGTGCTGGCCAGACTGAAAGAGAGTAAGCCAGAGGACAGTGGATGGATTGTAAATATAAACTGCATGTATTTATTCCATCATAAAACAAGAATAAAGTAAATTGTAAAAATAAATACACACATACACAGCCAAGGCAGTGATTTGGAGAAATTCAGTCTAAATAAACAACTAAATGAATAAATGCATGCATACTATACACACACTATATATATATGACACATACAAATTTAATTTTATTTAATATTTGTTTGAACTGTGGTAGTAGTCTTATTCTTGACTGGTAGGATTAATTAGATTCTAGGTTAACTATGGCCTTCTCTCAAAGATGCCATATTTACAGAAAGAGACACAGGGAGAAGGCTAGTTAATTGTAGATGCTGATTGCAATGGTGAATCTGCAAGATATGACCATGAAGGATAGCTGAGTACATCAGAAACTTGGAAGAAGTAAGAATAGCCTTACCCCAGAGTTTCAAAGGGAACAGACAAATATCTGTTGTTTGAAGCCACTTCTATTGATTAGGCAGCTCTTAGAAACTATGCCTCATACTGCCCTCATTATCATTCATTCAATAAACTTTATGAAATGCAGATGAGATGCCAGGCACTATTCTTATTTGTTCTCGTCTCTTTCTTCTCTGCTAATCAATACAGCCCTCCAGGAGAGGAACTTTATCACTACATTCTCTGTGGCCTCCACAATTATACATACAGAAGAACATGCTAATAAATAATGGTTGATTAAATGATTAAATGCCATTCTTGCTCTTTCCTAGTGAGGTTCTTTTAAAAGTCATTTGGATCTCTAGTGAAGAGTGATAGTTAAAGAAATGTTGAGGGTTGCAGGGGCAGGGGGTGGGAAAGCACTCTCTTTGAATGACAATCACAGGTCTATCTAAACAACAGAATATGTGCATTTTAAACAAACAGATCTTAGACATTTTCCCTCATTGTTCTCATCAACTATGCAAATAAAATGCTATTTTTCTTTGATTGTCTGAATGTGCTTCAGTTCATCAAGATAAAAACAGCCAAGTGGACTGTCAATGAACTTGAAGTATATGTTTGAAAAAGCTTATGAAACAGTTTAGCAGAGTGGGTAAAGTCAAGTCACTCTTTGGTTGCTTAGACTGGCACATCCAAGTCCATAGGAACTGCCTTGAGAAAGCACTCATCTCTCAAAACCTATAGTTCCTCTTTTAAAAATGTTAGTAGTAAATGTAAAGTATATATGAAGAATGTGTGAAATTGTGTTTCATGTTGAGTGTTATTTAAAGTTAAATGATAGGTAGGTTTTTGCTCTTTTAGCACTTTCATAATCATGAGAACAGGAAATATATATTACCTAGAATAGTACTTTTTAAATATTATATAGTTACATAGTGAGTTATATGGATGCAGATACAACATTCACTTAGTTTGAAAATAAATTACCTCTTTAGATGGGATAAGCACAGAGGTATTTATATTCTCTGCTGGTATATGAATTTACACCTGCTATGCTACATTTTTCTTTTATCTACTTCACATGCTGGGAATTGAACCCTAAGCTTTGTACATGCTAGGCAAATGTGCTATCACTGAGAAATCCCTCAGTGCACACTTCTTTTTGTATGGATTTTGCCTTTTCTTTGATTAACATTCCTATTTTAAGTATATCTTTTTAGAAAATTAATAGCTGTTATAAGCTCCTAGGAAAACATGGGGGTGATACTTTAGTCTTGTTATTACTACCCTAGTATTTTCCTAAGTCTTAATTTCCTGTATATTGGTTTAAATTCATTTCTTACCTGATTGTTATATTTTACACTAATCATAGCAAGCTAATTTGCTGTCTATCTGATTTTGTTTCTCAATAGTAATAGATTCATTAGACTTCATTCAATGTTGGCAACCTAGAACTAGGTGAGAAAAGATGGGGTAGAAGGGGTGGTTGTGTGAGAAGTTAGGCAAGGCAGGGTAATTATAGGCAAAATACATCTTATGGAATTCTCAAAGAAATCAATAAAATTGCTATTGAAACAATGTTAAGCAATTAAATTCTTTTGACATACATTTATTAAATTATTGTCCATAAAATGCCACTGTGATTTATTTTTTCTCATTCGTGAATAATAATTGAAGTGGAATTCATTCTTTTCTTGGAACACCTTGAAGATTATGTTTTATTTGAAATGGTTTTATATTATTTTTATTTATGTGTATTTGAGTGTATCTTTGTGTGAGTATATACATGTAACTGCAGATGCTTGCACAGACCAGAAGATTGCAAACTATCTTAAGCTGGAATTAAAAGAAATTCCTGAGCTGCCAAATATGAATGGATGATATGTGCTAAACACAAATCACAGGTCCTCTGGATGGTCAGCAATAATTCTATCTACTCAGCTAACTCTCCAGCCCCAGAAATACAACTTTGTTGTTTATTGTTAGTGAGAGTTCAAATTCAAATTTATTAATTTCTGCTAAGAAATCTGGTTATTCTTTTCATTGTTCTTATGGAATTTGATTTGTCTTTGGTATTTGACTATTACTCCATGATATAATCTGTTGTATATTTATTTCATTTTTTTTTTGAATTTATGGGAAGTATCTTACTTCAGAATACAGGCCTGTGATCACTTCAGATATCACAGACATTTCCTTCTTTCTATTCTCTACTTCTGAAGCTTCAAAAAACCCTGCCTTTTCCTGATGCTTCTGGCATTCTTCCTTAATTTCCATATATTAGTCTTCTATCTCTATTCAGTATAACACTCATCAATTTGTCTTATATATTTTTCAACTCTCCTGTTCAGCTTTTACAAGTTAGTTTTGTTAATGAATGTCTTTATCTTCTATTCACACTCACTTATTTATTCTTATGTATTCAGCAGTTTCTAATTTTAATTATAAAATTTTTGTTAATTCTTTGAGACAGAAGCATTATGGGCAGGACGTGCACAAGTCTATACCAGGTAATCTGCATATCTATTATGGCTTCTACTTTAGTGTTTTTATGGGACTACCAAGTGTGCCCATGGACAGGTGCATTTTGTGCCTCCTCTTGGTTGTCAAATCTGAGAATTTATTGTATTTTGATTTGCCTATCTAATAATTGAGGTTGTTGGAATATTTTATTTAATGACCTCCAGCTCCTTTCACTTTGCTGCAAATGTGCTAATATACACTTATATCAACAGTGTATAAGATTGACTTTCTTTCTCTACAACCTGGATAGCAACAATTATCATTCTTCTTGCATGCTAATAGCCACTTTGACTGGGATAAGATAGTATCTCAGTGTGTTTCATTTTTATTAACAAGAGGAGGAGGAAACGAGACAGTAATTATGCACTTGTTGGTCACTTCCTTGTTTTCTCTTTAAAAAATTGTCTATTGGGTTTAATGAATAATTTTTTTCAGTAAACAATTTTGATTGTTTGTTTTGATGTGTTTATTTGTCTGCCTTTATATGTTACCTGTCCATTTTCCTTCCCTGCTCTTAATATTCTTTCTTTATTCTGTATGTTAGGTGTTTAGATTATTATGTTGAGGGGTCTTTTTTCTTTGGTCCAGTCTATTTGGTGTTCGGTATGCTTCTTGTACTTTCATGGGCATGTCCTTATTCAGATTGGGAATGTTTTCTTCGATGATTTTGTTGAATATGTTTTCAGCCTTTTTGAGCTGGGCTTTTTTACCTTCCTCTATGCCTATTATTCTTAGGTTTGGCCTTTTCACAGTGTCCCACATTTCCTGGATGTTTTGTGTTAAGGGTGTGTTGGATTTATGATTTTCTTTGGTTGATGAATCGATTTCCTCTAGTATATCTTCTGCACCTAAGATTCTCTCTTCCATCTCTTGAATTCTGTTGGTTATGCTTGCGTCTGCAGTTCCTGATCATTTGCCCAGTTTTTCTATTTAAAACATTCCTTCGGTTTGTGTTTTCTTTATTGTCTCTATTTCCGTTTTCAAGTCTTGAACCTGTTTAATTGTTTTTTTCTTGGCTTTCTGTACTTTAAGAATTTTATTCAATTCTTCCAATATTTTGTTTGTTTTATCTTCCATTTCTTGTAGGGATTTTCTTAGATCTTCTTTCAGGGCCTCTATCATTTTTATGACGATAATTTTAGGTCATTCTCTTCTGATTCATTTGCTTTGTTGTATTCTGGTCTAGTTGGTGTAGCTTCCCTAGATTCTGGTGGTGTTATGCTTGTCTTTCTGATGGTAGGTGTTTTCTTGTATTGCCGTCTTCCCATAGCTTCTTCCAGTAGGTGTTGGTGGGGTTTCTCGCTCTCTATGGTTTAGGTGTTTTAAAGGTTGGATGTCTGTAGTTTTGGGTGGTTCAAACTCTCTAGGAGGTCTCGCAGTAGGCAGGGGCCTGACGATGGGGGTCAAAGTTCAGGCCCCTGCAGAGGCAAGATGAAGCCTCTTTGGCAGAGGCTAGCCTGCAGGATGTTTCCTCAGGGATAGTCGGGTCTAGCTCTAGCCAAGGCCTGGTGACAGGGACAAAGGCTGGGCTGATACTCAGGATGTTTCAGCACTGATAGGCGAGTCTAGCTGGCACTCTCCAGCTGAGTAGGGCCCCTTTAGGAGAGGTCCGGTTTGAAGGTCAATGATCCAGCCCCCTGCAGGAACTCTGGGAGGTGCCCAAAACTCTAGTAGAAGTCCGGTGGTGGGGGTCAGAGACCAGGCAGGTGGAAATTATGGGTAGTCCCACATGGGTAGGCTGGCCTATTGTGCTCAGATCGGCTCCAGGAAATTCCCTGAAGGTAGCTGGATTTTTAGCTCCACCCTCTGGCTCAGTGCTCAACCAGAGCAGTAGGACAGTGTGCAGGGTAGGGAAGAGCACAGGGGGAGGGCAGGCTCTCCATTGGGGGTGGGTGGGGGTATATGGGAGCTCCAAGAGCACTCTAGGTGGGGACAGGACACAGGGGCAGGGAGATCTAGGACCCACCCAGGGATTTCCTGGGGAGGGTGTAGGGGAGAATCTGCTGCCCCAGCAGTATTAGATTAAAACTCACCTGTATCCAAGGCCTGGTGACAGGCATAATGAAGGTTTCTAAGTCTAAACAATAAAGGTTCAGTAGCATCAATTCTTAGAGTCCCTTAATTCTACACTGAACTATCTTCACATTTGATGTCCAAATCTTTCTACTTTTAAAACAGATTCATTAAATTTCAATTTCTATGACTACCATATAGAAAACTATTAAGTTCTGACCTTAAAGAACCAAAACATTGGTATCAAGATGACATCATTTTCTATTATTAATACATTTCCTTGTGCTTAGCAGTATGAGTATGTAACTCGGACAAAGTGCAACACACCAAGATGACAGATGTTGAAAGTGTTGATAATGGGGTAAAAGCTCTAGTTTTCCCCTTCAGGCAAGAGCTTGGAGCTTTGTTTCATGCAAGATGCTGATATTTTACTGAAAGTGTGAGTATCAACCAGAGGGGTTTTATCTGTCATGAAGAATTTTAATGACATTACCTTCTGGGTATAATCTTTTGGTGATAATCTTGTCTGCTTTGTAGAAATGCATAACCATGAGCAGGATGAATATAGTCATAGTTGACATAATCAATTTGCTACATTTTGATTTTGCTTATTTGTAACTCAAAAATTAAAATAAAAATTAGCTGTTATAAACTCTATATGCAGCTTCATGTCCAGGTCTCTATTTTTAGTTCCTTTACTCAGTGTTCTTTGCTTCTTTCTTGTCATATACATTGTTATCTTGAGTAGAAAACAGCCTTGGTTTTTAGCTTTCTCCTCCTAGCTCTATACATTTCAGTAAGAGATATCTCTTGTGACATGAACATCTGGTACCATTGCAAGAACCTATAACATGTGTTTAATGGAAGGAAATAATCCTGATGTCATACCTGAGACTGTCTATGTTTAAGCTAGTGATTCTTCAAACCTGTCATTACTACATAAACAATTACTTGCACAGCATAAATGAGAATGTTATCTACTATCATTATTTTTTAAACTTTTATTAAACATTTGGTAAAATTTGAGGATGAGCACATGCATGTCACAAAACATGTATGGAGATTTGTAATGATTTGAATGAAAATGGCTTCTACAGGCTCATATCTTTGAATACATTATCTCTAGTTAATTGAACAGTTTGGGAAGGATTAGGAGGTGTGGGATTGTTAGAAGAGCTGTGTCATTCAACCTTGGCTTTGAGATTTCAAAAGGCTAGTGTCATATAAGTTGGCTTTGTCATGGTGTCTCATCACATCTATAGAAAAAAAAACTAAGAGAAGGTCAGTAGACAATTATCAGGGTTGGATCTGAGAGAACCAACTGAGAGCGCACTATGTGGGTTGAAAGCATACAATCAACTTTTGAAAGAAATCTTGTCTACTCCATGATCCTACATTCAATACTGATAGGTTTCCATTAACCTGCATTACTGAGAAGTTGTTCAGGCTACTTCCCTCATTCTATTCCTTGCCTATATTAACTGGTTTTAATTTGAAAATTGGTTCTGATCTAGAATCTATTTCCTCCCATATTTCCTATGGTGTTCCTGCCATTGAAACAATACCAAGCAACCCAGTCACAAAAAGACAATCATGGAATTTATTCACTCATATGTAGATATTAGAATAGAGCAAAAGATTACCAGCCTACATTCCACAACTGCAGAGAAGCTAGGAAACAAGAAGTACCCTAAGAGAGACATACATGGTACTCCAGAGAAGGCAAAAGGGAGAAGATACCCTGAGCAAATTAGGAGCTTAGTGTCTGGGAAAGAATTAGGAGAAAGAAAATCAGAGAACAGGAAGGGGTAGGCCATGAGGGAGGAGGAAGATTAAGTCAGGGGAAGAATAGAGGAAAGCAAGAAAAGAGAAATCTGGCACTAGGGAAATATCCAGAGATATACAAGGATAACCCCAACTAAGTATACAAGCAATAGCGGAGAAGCTACCTTAAGTGCCTTTCTCCTGTAATGAGATTGATGACAACCATATATGGCATCCTAGAGCCTTCATCCAGTAGCTGATGGAAGCAGAAGCAGAGACCCACAGCTAAGCACTGAGCTGAACTCCTGGAATTCAGTTGTAGAGAGAGAGGAGTGATGAACAAAGGAGTCAAGACCAGGCTAAAGAACCCCACAGAAAGAGCTGACCTGAATAAGTGAGAGCTCATGGACCCCAGATTGACAGCTGAGGAACCAGTATAGGACTGAACCAGGGCCCCTGAATGTGGGTGACAGTTAGAAGACCTGGGAAGTCAATAGGGCCTCTAGTAGTGGAACAGTATTTATTCTTAGTGTATGAATTAACTTTGGCAGCCAATTCCCAATGATGGGATACTGTCTCAGCATAGACACATAGAAAGGGGACCTAGGCCCTTCCCCAAATGAAGTGACAGACTATAATGATCCTCCATGGAAGGCCTCAACCTCCCTGGGGAGTAGAAATGGCATGGGATGGGGGGGATGTCTGCGAGGGGCGTGGGAGGATGGAAGGGAGAGGGAACTAGGATTGATAAGTAAAATAAGATTGTTTCTGAATTAAATAAACACACACACACACACACACACACACATAGAAAAGAAAAGGAAAGGAAAAAGAAAGTCAGAAAGAGAAAAAGAAAGAAAGAAAGAAAGAAAGAAAGAAAGAAAGAAAGAAAGCAAAGAAATTTCTTTTCCAGCAGATCCTGGAACCCTACAATGGAAAGGAGAGTCCTGGAAAATCTCAAATGAGCGTACAAACTTCTTAGTCTATCTTCTGTGTTCTCATATCTATATGTTAGCTATAGAATAATTTGTTAACTAAAAAATATCTTACACTTTTATATTATATAAAATGTGTAGTATATTTTATTTTTAATTACTACTTCGTATTCTCTCATTTATAACCTTATTTCTTCTTTGGGCTATATTAGGCTCCTCCTAATATATGTATCTGAATCTTAAACTCTATCACCAACCCTCCTCTTATGCTGTGTAACCTACAAGTCAGTGGGTTATTTTTATTAACACTTGATCATTAGCCCCTCTCTTGGGGGAAACTCTTTGAAGAAGCCCAGTAGGTACACAGACAATTGGGAGCTGAGGACATTTGTCATGCAATAGGTACATCAGTGGAAGCAGCATCTTCTGAGGACTGAATGAGTCTATAGCTTCTCTCTCTCTAAAGTGGCTCTGTTCCCAGCAGGGAGCCTATGGGTGGAACTACTATGGATCTGCTGAGTGTTGTTTCTGTTCTTTATTTCCTGGGGAAGATATTGAGACATTGTGGCCTCAACAGCATTATCACAAACAACCCAGCTCACATTTGCTCCCTTCACCCCTATTTTTATTTCCTACAGATGGCTGTTTGTTCTTCCTGTTAGTCTTTCTCCCCTCTCTGATATTAAAGACATAAGCCAGTACCTTCCCCTATGTAATAGCTCCTTCCATTTATTTTCATCAGGTCTGAACAAATCTCCTTCTTATTATAACTCTAACTTCCATGTCAGTTTACTGCAAAGACACCTAGATTATGGAAACAGAGGTCTGAACAAGTTTGGTTATCCCTAGCACTTCCTTACCCTTCCTTTTAACTACTGTCTGGACATAATCTGTCCTCAGCACTTGCTCCAATCCTCCTCAATCACTCTCAATGTCCCACCATTGTCACAACCATCATGTGACTTTGTGAAGGAGCCTCAGGGCTCCTGCATATGTGAAGAAAGATGTTCTCTGTTTATTAGTCAGAAAGTCACTTACTGTTCTGTGTCCTCCTCTGATCATTACCATAGCTTTGTGGTTTTCATAAGTGCCTTTCCTTAATATCCAGCTGCTCATCTCTTCTCCTGAAATATTAATACTATAAATGTAATTCCTCATTGCCTTGTTATTCTCTGTTTCTGGTGACATAAAGATTATTAGTCTAATCTTCATGTCTCATAACTCTTCAAGGTATGAAAAATGAAATATTTAAACATTCTGCTACATATCAGGAAGTATAATGAGATGATAGGATAATGAGATAGGGAAAATCTCTGCCTTTCATAAAATAAACACCCCAAAATTTATTCATCTTCAGTGTTCTCAATCAGAGAAGATGCCAAGATACATTTATTAAGCAAACTATATATTTTTGTAGATAAACAGATATGGCATAAGCTATGAAAATATTCAATCTCAGTGTAAAACATATAAAATTATTTTATTTGAAATGCTCAATATTTTTTCCAAGATGATTAAACATAGTACTGTCATGCCATTTCCAAGGTAGAGTATTGAAGGAGAGATAATCATTATCTGAAAAACTCTAATGTGCTTTTAGATGATTGAAATCAGAAAGGGAGATGGGCAGACAGACCTCAGGATGTCTTTCCCATCTTAGACAGAACTCTGTAGAGGTGTGTTCACATAATTCTACAGATTCTATTACAGCTTTGTCTAGACTTGCCCCTAACAGCTTCGATAATAGCAAAACCCTCACTTTCCATTACAACTTGTTCCATTAGCAACTTCCCTTATTTTTTTTTTTTGCCAACCAAATGAAAAAAGAACTTATGTGCATATAGACTTTCAGCAAGTTACTATTTCATTGTTATTGATAAAAAATAAGGCTAATCTTTAAAGAAAGAAAAAAGGTAATTTCAAGTATAATGAATGGCAAAAAGAAAGGTATTTCTATTTCTGATAGGAAATGAGACTGTGGAAGATTTTGAACTCTAGCTGTCCACACAATTTGCTTAGATAACACACAAGAAATATGAAAAGGTTGGTTTTTTGGTGAAAAAGGCACACATCCATTTTCTACAATGATATCCCCTTCAAGAGGTATGTTGTATTTCACTGGGATGTTTTTCATCTTAGTTTTTTAATCTTAGTTTTTAAAATTCATGTATATAAAGAGGCTAGAGAGAAGGTTCAGTGGTTAACAGAATTTGTTTCCTTTGCGAAGTACCTGGGTTCTGTTTGTAATACCAACATGGCAGCTTATAATGCTCTGTATTTACAGTTCCAGAGTAACCACAGCAGTTCTTATAAAGAACATGCTTAATTGATGAGGCTTGCTTACAATTTTAAAGGTTCCATTCATTATTATCATGCCAGGGACAAGGTACTGACTACATCTTGGCTTGCAGGCTACAGATAGTCTACTGGTCCTGGTTTGTATCCCGAGCATAGGAAACCTCCAAGCCTGTCCCCACAGTACCACATTTCATCCAGTAAGTCCATACCTATTTTAACTCCTTGGAGGAAAGATGGGGATTGGAATGGTGGTTTATTGGGAAAATGGGAGGACAGAAGATGGAATTGGAATTGATATTTAAAATAAGATTGTTTTTAATTTAAATAAAAAAAATTTAAAGAAAGCAGATATAGTAGGATCAGGGTTGAAATTGATACATGATTTGGGGCATGACCTAGGCCCTCCCCTATGTGTCTAGGTTGAGAAAGTATACTTCCATAGGGAATCAGCTCCCAAATCCCATTTATGCACTAGGGATAAATACCAGTTCCACTGCCGGAGACCACATAAACTGCCCAGGTCTCCTACCTGAGACTCACATTCAGGGTGTCTGGGTCTATCCTATTCTGGTTTCCCATCTATTTGTTTGGGGTCCAGGAGTTCCCCTTATTTAGGTTAGCTATTTCTGTGGGTTTCTCCACCCTGGTCTTTACCATTTTGTTCATTCCTCTTCCCACTTTGCAACTGGATTTCAGTAGGTCATCTCAGTGTTTAGTTGTGGGCGTCAACTTCTGTTTCCATCAGCTACTAGATGAAGGCTCTAGGATGGCATATAAGGTAGTCATCAATCTCATGATCAGGGAAGGGCATTTGAGGTAGCCTCCCACTATTGCTTGGATTGTTAGTTATATTCATCCTTGTAGGTCTCTGGACATTTCCTTAGTGAGAGATTTCTCTTTAAACTTATACTGGCTCTCTCAATTATAATATGTCCTTTCTTGGTTTTTTTTTTCTGTTCTTCCTCCAACTCAATTTTACTGCTCCCTCGTGTTCTACTCTCCCCATCTCTACTCCCCTTCTCTTTCTCTTAACTTATTCTCTCAGTCCCCACTGCGTGCACCCAATTTTCTCAGGACGCCTTGTCCCTTTCCTCTTCTGTAAGGGTCCTCTAGGACTCTCTACATGTCTCTCTAGGGTCCTCCTTGTTTTCTAGCTTCTCTGGCAGTTTGGATTATAGGCTGGTGTTCCTTTGCTTTATGTCTAAAATCCATATATGAGTGAGTAAATACTGTGTTTGTCTTTTTGTGACTGTGTTATCTCACTCAGGATAGTTGCTTCTAGTTCCTTCCATTTGTTATGAATTTCAAGTTTACATTGTTTTTTTTATTGTTTCTTGTGTGATCAAGCACATCTGGTGGAGATGGTTCAACCAAACTTATTTAGGCAGAGAAAACATGGCTAGTTATCTCCCATAAAAAATAGCCTCCAGCATTTCAGTAACTATCTGCCCCTGAACAAGGGGCTTGTAGATCAGAGGCAGTTTTCTGTCATGGATATCTTAGGTATTGTAATTAAAACATTAAAATGTAATTTTGGTTCTCATATGCTGTCCTATTCTCAGCCTTCATCTAAAGCCATTTTACACTAGGTAGCAATGAATGATGAAAACAAGTGACTATGAGTGCTCAGCCCTAAATAAGACACCTATATTATTCCCTCACCTCCATACAGTGGAAGGCAAAGGAAGTATGTAAAATCAGGAATAGGGGAAGAATGCCATGAAGTACTGTTTTGTGGTCATGACATGCCATTGCATTCATTAACATATAACAGCTCTGGTCAGCCTCACAAAAGCTGTGCAAGATCCAGCTGGTCAAAATTTTAAAATTTCCAAGGTCTACAAGGATGAACCCAACAATCTAAACAAGGAGAGGCTACCTTTAATACCCTTCCACGATAGTGAGATTTACAACAACCTTATATGCCATCCTAGAGGCTTTATCTAGAAGCAGATAGAAGCAGAAGCAGATACCCACAGCTAAATGCTAGGCAAACTTCTGGAATCCAATTACAAAGAGGGGGAATGATGAGCAAACGGGTCAAGACAAGGCTGGAGAAACCCACAGAATCAGCTAACATGAACAAGGGGGAACTCATGGACCCCAGTCTGATAGCTGGGAAGCCAGCATAACTGACCCAGATTACCTGAATTGTGGTCTTAGGTGGGAGGACTGGGCAGTCTATGGGGCCTAAAGTAATGGATCAGTATTTATCCCTACTATATGAATGGACTTTGGGAGCCCATCCCACATAGAGGGATGCTTTCTCAGCCTAATCTCATGGTGGAGGCCCTAGGCCCTGCCTCAAGTGATATGACAGACTTTGAAGACTCCCCATGGAAGACCCCATCCTTTCTGGGGAGCAGAAAGTAGATGGACTGGGGTTTGGGATTTATATGTAAAACATCTTATTTCAAATTTAAATAAAAAAAAGAAAAAATGGATGGTGGATTAACTCATGGGGTCCCACATAGCTAAGTTGCTATTGGGAATTGAGTGCTCTAGGATGGAGTTATTCTTCAGGATTCAACACCTGCTAGCTTTCCTGAACTCTGGTAAAAGGCACATACTTATCTACATATGAGCACAACTAAACTGTCTCCATGGGTTATTAAAATAAGTAAATATTTGCATGAACTTAGCAGGAAGGCATGCTTGAGAGTTATTTGGAGGGATATAAAGGGGAGTGGTAGGTAGATATGACCAAAATTTATTGTATGCATGTTAATTCTTCAAAGAGTAAATAAACATATGTTATACAGATAAATATTTTTTAAACTCAAACAAGACAGGCAGATTAGTAGAGGGTTAGAGGAAAGCAATCAAGCATGGTGCCTGCTAGAGCTATGCAGACGGCTTAGTAGTTAGGAGCATATGATGTTCTAGCAAGACCAGGGCTCAAATCCCAGCACCCACATGATAACACACAAACATCTCTAACTCTAGCTAAAATTGCCATCATTTTCTCTGGCCTCCTCAGGCACCAGGCATGCACATGGTGTGCATCCTAAACACTCATATACATAAAATACTACAATAGTATTCAAAACTACAAGATAAATTATGGATCATTTTAATCTTTAAGGCAAGTGGCAATTGTTGCTGTATTGAATTATAAATATTTTTCCCTAATGCCCCTAATTTATTTTACAAAACCTAAATTAAGAATGACTAAAATTAAAAACTAAAATAGGCAATCTGTTCAATAAGAGGAATTTGAAATCAGGAAAACTATGAATAAATAAGCACTTGTTAGAGTGTTGTTCTTTAAGTTATTTTAAAAGGATACTTTAATATATGGAGAATTGCCCCTGATAAAACCTGTGAAACATAAAACACTAAAAACTGTATAAAAATTTTGAAATACTGTTGATATGAAATGAAATAACGTCAAAAATACAGGTATTTTTATTTTACTTTTTTGTACATTATTTTAACTAAGTTCTTAGTTAAATGAGCTTAATTTCTTCCCATAACCTTTGAAAATGAATAAAATGAAAGTCTCAGTGATAATTTTCCAGATTATCTAGGCAAATAGGTTGGTGATCAAGGAAAATGCTATATGTTTGTACCATAAACTTCACAATTTTAAAGCATGCTTAACACAAATTTATAAATAATAGTTTAATAAATAATTCTTGTTTACAAATTCCACACAGCCATTGGTACTATGTATGACAAATTTTATTCTTTTGACATCACATATCTAGTATTTGCACATATTTGCAGTCAACTCATAGTACAAAATGACAAGAGATGGGAGCTTCAGTATCAATTTTATAGATTTCTTTGGCTATGTTAATAAATAACACAAGTGGGAAATAAGGAAGACTTATGTGGAGATTTCACTCATTTGTCAGTAAAAGCAGGTGACTTATTTGCTAATTTATTAATAAATTTCACATCCTAGCTGAATATTTCTTTCATTTATTTGTGTTATTCATGATGTAAAGGCTATGCTCTTGACAGGTTCAAATTTATTTTGCTTTATTAACATTTTCTTCCACACATTCTTAAATCTACAATCAGCAAAATCATAAATCACACTCTCACTGAGCGTTTGCTGATGTCTTTGATGAAATTACTACTACCATGCCAATTTCCAAATGATGAAGGCTACTACTGAATTCAATATTAGGAAGAGATGCAGCATGAGATGTCAATATATAATGTTTCTACTATATAGATTTAATAGATAAACATAATCACCAGCACATCACAGGATACTTATTGCAAGTGGTGAGTTCTGGGAAATTATAGGTGCCCTTAATTTCTAATTTATTTAATGAAGTTTAAAACTGTGTGAAATTATATTAAGAAAATTTAACAGTAGACTCTCAAAAATCTGTAATAGCATATCAGTAGTATAAGAGAAAGCAAAGAGTTTAAAAGTAAGAATGTGGGCAAAATTTACAAATCTGTTCTTATTGGTTTGAAGAATATATGAAAATAATATCCAAACAATTGTGTATATAGATAAGTCTGTGTCTATAATTATATCTATATGTGTATAAGTATAGGTGGTAGAAAATATCTTCAGTTTTATCCATCTGTAAACTTCCTTGTAAAATTCAGGTATGGAACATCATATATGAATGTCTGGGGCAGATATCTGTGCATTTCTTCAGACTACTCACATAAAAGCTAGGGAAATAACATATGGATTTATAAATTGTGATTTTTCTTTGTGATCTTGGAGACTCTAGATATTAAAACTCCAGTAATGCCCATGGATATGTATTCTATTAGGCAGTCCTGCAGGTGAAGTTACAAAGAGTAGGATACTGAATGATGTCAGAAACTATTTCCAAGAAGACTGTCCAGATATAATTGAACTACTTCAGCAAATCAAGGTTGATAATTGAGAGACTGCCAACTCACCTGTTTGAGCAAGCAGACACTCTGAGAAATGGAAAATTTCCTGGTCTGGAAATACTGTGGAAGTACACCAAGCAAAGTCACACTCCTTTTCTATTCAGTCATGGACACCTTTCCCTGTCTCTATCCAAAGAGAGACAAGGGCTGAAATTACTATTGTAACCTGGCAGGAAATGAACTCCAGGAAGTCCTCTATTTCCCATCTCATCTGAAACATGTTTACTATTTATTTGCCCTGTATACCCTGAGTAATTAAATTGGTCATCTTCATAACTGTTGGGAGTTGCTGGGAAACCTTGCAACCAAAACTTTTACAAGGTTGTCAGTTGGTCTCATTCCAGGTACTATAGCCACTTGTTATGCTACTGTGCTTCAAAAATTTCCTTTTGTTCATAGTGCTTGAGGGAAATCCTCTGATGATGTATTCTTGACATTCCTCAAGCTCAGTGACATAAGAACTGGGCCCTTTGGCAAGAACTGTAAAATTTGAATATTGTATGTGTGGTACATGATATCCCCCTTTATGAAATTGGAATTTGAAGATTTTTTTTTCTTTGTTGAGATTGGAAGATGTGCTTTGGGTGAAGTTAGTTCTCAGCTGTATCTGTTCTTTTTCTTTTGTTTTGAATTGTTTGTTTATTTTTACCTACTTTGTTGAAGGTATTGTCTCAGTTGTGTGATGTGTGGAAGTCTGTTGAATTTTTGCTTTACCTGGAAAGAGCTGATGCATAGATAGTTTTATTTCCTGTCTTTGTGAGAAGACAGATATTAAGAAGCTTCTTTGTTATTTCCCTGTGTTGCTAGCATCACTCTCGCTTTATTTGTTATCCTGAAAAAATTAAACTAAATAAGCAAATGCTTGAATTTTGGAAAACTATGATCTACCCAGAACATCTGTAATGTTGTAACTCTAACTCATATTATCCATACTTAATATTTAAATGCACATGAAAATGCTTTTCTTTGGTTTGTAGGCCATTTAGTATTTTTATTTTCCTGATAGATGTTTTAAGTTGAAGATAATTTTGTGTTTGACTGAAAGGAGTTATTTAAATATTCTATACAAAATATTGTGGTAATGATGTTTCTGTTTTGAAGACCACCCAAATATCATTTCTTATCTTAATGAATTAGTCTTAGAAGCTTTTAATTGAGCTATTCCATCACCACATGTAATACCATAGGATAGCATTTTGTGAACCTACTAGTAAGTGTGAATTTAAATATGGATTGTAAGTAGATTTAGGTAAGATCATCCATAACGGTCCCATGCCTGTTCTAGGATTAAGGTAGAAAAATTTTGGTTAATTTAAATGTCTAATATTAACCCATATTTATCTGGGTTTAGTTATGTGTTTATGCATATGCATTTATTTTGTCTTCTTAGTTGCCTAGGACTACTGTTACATTTTCAGGGTTGAAGGGAGATATTATTCTGTAAGTATGTTTCTCATACTGGTTAATGAATAAAGCACTGTTGGCCAATAGGAAAACAAGATAGGCAGGGCTAGGAGACTAAGAGGAAAGAGGAAGGAGTAAGGAGAAGTCAATATGGAGAGCCCAGAGAGGTAGAATGCCAGCCCTTCTGGCCAGTAAGATGAGCCATGTGGAAATACTTAGATTAATAAAAATGGGTTAATATTTAAGACAGAGCTAGCCAGTAAAAAATGATAGTAACTGGCCAACAGAATTATATCAAATACAGTGTCTCTCCGTGTTATTTGGGGCTGGTGTGGCGGCAGGACCAGGAGGGCTGGCGGAAAACAACTAGCTACATATGTATTGCTGTTTAATAAGGATCAGGATAAACAAATAGGCTGAATAGATGTCTATTCAGGGAGAAATAACTAACAACATAGACATATGAACACCAGCATGTTGAGCCATGCTCCTCTCCGCGTCCAGCCAGCAAGAGAGCATTCCCAGGCTCCTCCTCAGACCTAGTTCCTTGGGTCACTTACGCCCCTCGCTCCACCCCCCAATGGGTGTGGTCAGTGCCACAGAAGCAGACAAAGTGAAGATCCCACTACACAGGGTCATATAAATAAATTCTATATTTGACAATATGTAACTATTATACTTGGAAGAGAACTGCTAATCACTTTTATCTAGTCTATGTTTGGAATTCATTTATTTATGTTTTCCTCGGAACCAGAAAAATATAGATTTTCCTGGGCCCTTACAATTTAGAATAAAACATACTTCTAATTTAAATTATGACCTGACATATTTCAGAAATATTTGTATGTTTTGCATTCTTGAATGCTTACCTTCTTCATATCTAGATTTGAATTCTACACTTTTCAGCAAACTTATGCATGAATTTTTTTTCCTTCTGGGTATTATCTGTAGAAATGTGATTCGAACTGTGGGAACATTTGGTGAACAGACACAAATGACTACTGGAGAAGATTAATTAAGGTTCTTTAGAAAACAATCAAATCTAGTTCCTTGTCAGTCTTTCTATGTATTTATTTTTGTAAACTCATATTGATGTATGCACATATATTTAAGATGACTAATTATAAGAGTGGCTTATGTACTTATAAATCCAATATATCCTCAAAATTCTGTTTGCAAACTGAAAAATCATAAGAGCCAGTAGAAAGCTTCAGTTCAAAGGCAAACACCTAAGACAACAGGGAGACAATGAATCAATTCTAGCTGAGAGATAAAATATTGAAAATAAGAGATTTGCTGTTTTTAAAATCTGAGAGAGAGGAAGGAGAGAGAGAGAGAGAGAGAGAGAGAGAGAGAGAGAGAGAGAGAGAGAGAGAGAGGTCAGCTGTCTTAAAAAGACCTAGAACCATAAGGTCTGATGAGAGGATTGGATGAAAACAAATAGCCTTGGTCAAGAAAAGCAGGAGACCTTCCATCATTCTCACTTTTGTTTATTTAGACTCTTGGTGAGTTGCATGATGCAAATTTTGCTCATTGTTTTATGGAATGTCCCTATAGACATATGTAGAAGTAGTATTTTGCCAGCTATATGGGCATTCACTATCTCAGTTCTGTGAACTTGTAAAACAAATAATCATAGGATTCCTGAAAATATATATTAGAAGAATAAATAAAAATTCTTTTGACTTTCATTCAATGTGTCTTTCCTATATTATGTTGGTGCCACAACTCAAGTACTGATAACTTTCTTGTCATAAATAGGATTAGTGATGTTATGCAATAGAGTTATGTTCTATGAATTGCCCTGGGACAATGCATATTTAAGGTCAAATTCTATTGAAGGTTCTAATGCATTGTTTTCATAGATGTACCTGTTTGAGTGCATTCTTTACTAATGACATGCTTTTACTGCATTTGACTCATTAATGTTGATGATATGTATTCTGTATGTCTGAGCACAATTCATGTAACATATGTATTCTCCTCATTGCGTACAGCTCTCTTGCCCTCAGCAACACTAGACACAAGTTGTCTAATAAACACTGAAATTATCAACGTAAAGTAAAAAGTACCCAAAATATTGCATTTGTTATAATGTGCCAGGTACATTTGTTCACAGTGGAGAAGCTGATTCAGGAAGAGTGAAAATGACTATATTGCTTTGCTCATGCTCAGTGGGGCACTTGCATATCACAGAAACCAAATTCACACCAGTTGGTGTACAGAAATACTTTTTAATACAGGCAAACCTCTCCATTTACAGATTCAGATACATTTCATCAGGGAAGCAAAACTGCAAGTGCAGCTTGCTCTCCTTAGCTCTGATTTTTGTCTCCATAAATTAAATATATCTGAAAACAAATATACATCTGTGCTGAGTATTCATGACTTTTTTTTTTCTTGTAAAAATATATAGTAAAATATATATTTACATATTATTTATACTGAATTTGGTTCTATAAGTAACCTAGAGAGGATCTGTAGTACAGAGGAAGGTGCCTGGATTATATAGACATTATATGACATTTTGTAGGAAGAACTTGAATGTCCACAGACACTGCTACCCAGAAGTGACCCAGGAAGAAAAAAAACCCTCATAGATACTGTAGAATGGACATATATAATCTATGAATTTTATATATGTGTATATATGTGTATAATTGTACACACTTATATTTATACATCTTCTCACAAAAAGAAAAAAATGACTTGAAAATAAGCAGTGAATACTTGTAAATGGTGAGTTGGAGAATTTAGGAGACAAAGAAAGGAGAAAATTAAAACAATGGGAGGTAACGTTTCAATGCAACCAGGTGTAGAATAAAAGTGATCTGAGATAAACTTTATTGAGTTTTTATTTTGTTTGATAAAGAAAGAGCTGTGATGAAGACATAAGAGATCAGTAATATTCTGATGTGTAAGAGTTGATGCTGTGTAATCCTCCAGTTTTAACAATACAATCATACCCCATACATCTACCAAGTTGATGTTTCATGAAACTTCCTCCTCTACCTTCTCTATAAATTACTTTTCTCAATGCTGTGGAAAGGGAACTGATGAAGGTAAATCAGGAAGTAATGATCTATTGTAATTCCCAGATAGAAAGTTCATTCCACCCAGCAAACGAGGCATGGCAGCAGATGTGTGTTGCTGTTAGTCATATTACTTCTTTGGTCAAGAAGCACGGAGAGATACACAAGTATGCTCAGCTCACTTTCTCATATTTTTTAGATTAATTGATGTTACAATGTTCTGTCTGCATGTATCTCTGCAGGCCAGAAGAGGGCAACAGATCTTATTGCAGATTGTTGTGAGCCACCAGGTGTTTTCTGGGACTAGAATTCAGGACCTCTGGAAAATCAACTAGTGTTGTTAACTACAGGGCCATCTCTCTAGCCCCTCACTTTCTCATTCTCATAAATTCAAGGAGCACAGCTCATGCAATTATGCCACCAATATTTAGAGTAGTGGCACTCCTTCAGAGACATACAGAAGTTTGTCTATTAGATGTTGTATGCCTTGTTAGGTTGACAGTATTAGTCCCAAAACTTGTGTTTCAATATCAGTGTAAATAAGTAAACTTCAAAGGGTCAAAGGAATTTATGTGAATCTTCCAAACCATTTAGCCTACAGCAAACAGTATTGAATGAAATGTAACAATTAGTGTAAGGTTGTGAATTTTTTAAACATAAGATGAAATATCTTCATATAGACAACAAAACAGGAAAATTAAACAATCTTGAAGTAAAATAGATCTGCTAGATGCAAAGACTGGCTATAATTGACTTCCAGGTGAGCTTACAGAGGTGGTGCATCTCATGTGGATAGTCTAGGACAAGAAGAAACAGCTGAGCAAACCATTTAGGCCTTTAAGTAAAAGTTGTATTTTAAAAGATCAAAACATTCACTCTGAGAACAGGAAACAAATAGGAGGTAGTCATTCCATTGACTAATTCTAATAGGATTGCATGCTCAAGTATGTTTTGTAAAGTGGCAACTTGAAAATATGGATGAGATTTTATTTACTTTATTTTTATTTTTTCCCTCAAAATAATTAAAAGCCCTTTGCTTCATTAATTCAATTCTTTGACCAACTCACTAATTTTGTCTGGGGGAAGAAGGGGCTCTTTAGCATGTAAAGAACTATATAGTGATGATGCAGGAGCTTGGTATGCTTAAAGAAGTCCTTTCTGTGTGGGCTGAGCTGTGGCATTCGGGCAAATGCTAATTCTGTGATTTTCATATTCCAGTGATTTGGCTCTCTGATAAGTTCCTATTATGCTAAAATTTTTTCATGAAAATGAAAAGAAAATGATTAGAATCCATAATGCTTGGTGTTGCTGGGTCTCCTGCACTCATGTGGGTTTATGAATTCCCTTTAAGACTCTCTGTGCTTCATGCCTTTACTATCCAACACATTCAAGAGAGAAACCTTGTAAACTGTCAAAGTCATTTCTATTGGCAAGAAATATTTATTCCTAGAATGGCCTCAGCATTAAAGAAGACAAAAAGCACCCAAATGTTTTGGGGGGGGGGAGTGGGAGTGGGAGAGATAGGAGGAAGAACTGTGGTTGGTATGTAAAATAAACTTTAAAAGAATAAGTAAATTTTTTTGAAAAGTTATGGATCAAAAAAAAATCCTTCTTCAGAGTTAGTGATATGGCTTGTCAGATAAAGGTGCTTGCCACCAAGCCTGATGACCTGAATTCTGTTCCTATAATCCACATTGAAGGATAGCACTAAGTTCAAAAGTTGTTTTCTGCTTTTCAGCCATGTGCCATGACACAGGCGCGCACACACACACACACACACACACACACACACACACAGACACAGACACACACACACACACACACAGAGAGAGAGAGAGAGAGAGAGAGAGAGAGAGGCAGAGAGAGAGAGAGAGAGAGAGAGAGAGAGAGAGAGAGAGAGAGAGAGAGAGAGAGAGAGAGAGAAACACTACAATAAATAAATGAAAAACAAAAGAAACAACTATGTCCTCCTTCCAAAAAGAATAGGTATTAGCCTTCAGCCAAACTAAAGGAGTGTCATAGTTAATCGCTGGTACATGCTTTAGACATGAATGTGGTACAAACCTGCCACTGCAGCATTTTGTCACAACAGGTAGTGTGAGCTGACTAAGACAAGCAGCAAACTGAAAACAGAACAGTAAGGCCACAGTGGAGTGTTATAAAAGCTGTTTGGGGACCTTCTTTGTGTGTGACCTGATAATCCAGGGTTCTCATTTGCATTTCCTCTTGTGTCAGATGGGTAGAAATACAAACTCTTCCTCCTGTATTTCTTTAAAACTTATGTTCTCCAGTCTCTCTGCCCCTCCCCCCCCGACCTCCAGGAAATGTAACACTACCTCTTTCCTAGACATGAAATCTGGATTCCTTTGAGCTCAGAAAGAAACTAAAGTCCATTTGTCAGTAATATTCACAGTCAAAATATAATTTTCTGGTTTTCTTTATTTAGATTATTATTTAGGAACAACACTGAAATTAGATTAATGGTGAAGCAGTGAAGAGAATGTTAAAATTCTACACTAGAAATTATTTCTAAAGACTCTTTGGGAAACAGAAATTTCATAGGTTGTATTAGGTGCCTAAAACTTTTATAATGGAATGACAAAAATTTGTATCTTTTTAATTTCATTTTTCCCTTTTTTACTTAAATCTGAAACAAATTGTTTTGCATGTCAATACCCCCCTCCCTCACACTCCCACCCTCCTCTATCACCCCCACCAAACACTAGCCCATCCCCTTTCTGTTCCCCAGGGAAGGTGAGCTTTTCCATGGGGAGTCTTCAAAGTCTGTCATATAATTTGGGGCAGCGCTCAGAGAATATCCCTCTATGTGGAAGTGGCTCTCAAAGTTCATTCACATACTAGGGATAAGTTCCATCCATATCCTTGCAAATTTCAGAATTCCATTGTGTTTTTCCACTGAGTTGTAATCCATTGTGTAAATGTACCATATTTTTCTCCATCCATTCTTTAGTTGAGGGGCATCTAAGTAGCTTCCAAGTTCTGGCGACTACAAATAATGCTGCTATGAGCATAGTTGAACAGTGTCCTTATTGTATGAATGTGCATCTTTTGGGTATATGCCTTAGAGTGGAATTACTGGACTTTGAAGTAGACTAATTCTCCTTTTCCTGAGGAAGCACCATACTGAATATTTTATTTTGCTGTGGCTATTGTAAGGGGTGGTGTTTCTCTGCTTTGTTTCTCAGGCCCTTTATTGTCTGTATATTGTAAATCTACTGATGTTTTTTTTTGAGTTAATCTTATATCCTGCCACATTCCTGAAGGAGTTTATCAGCTGAGGAGTTCCTTGGTAGAGCTTTTCAGATCACTTATGTAAGCTATTATATCATCTGAAAATAATGAAAGTTTGACTTCTTCCTTTCCAATTTGTATCCCCTTGATCTCCTTTCATTGTCTTATTGCTCTAGCTAGCACTTCAAGTACAATATTGAAGAGATGTGGGGATATTGGGCAGCCCTGTCTTGTTTCTGATTTTTAGAGCAATCACATTGAATTTCTCTCTGTTTAGTTTGATGTTGGCTGCTGGTTGGCTGTATGTTGCTTTCATTTTGTTTAGGTATGTACCTGTTATCCCTGATCTCTCCCAGATCTTTATCATGAAGGATTTTGTCAAAGGCATTTTCATCATCTAGTGAAATGATCTTTTTCAGTTTGTTTATATGGTGTATTATATGGATGGATTTTGTAGGTTAAACCTTACATAAATCCTTGAGATGAAACCTACTTAGTCATGGTGGATGATTTCTCTGATATGTTCTTGGATTCGGTTTGCCAGTATTTTATTGAGTATTTTTGCATCATGTTCATGAGGGATATTGGTCTGTAGTTCTCTTTCTTAGTTGTGTCTTTGTGTGGCTTGGGAACCAAGGTAATTGTAGCCTCATAAAAAGAGTTTGGCAATGACCCTTCTGCTCCTAATGTATTTGTGGAGTATTAGTATTAGCTGATCTTTGAATGTCTGTTAGAATTCTGCATTGAAACCATCTGTCACTTGCCATTATTTGCTTGGGAGACTTTGGATGACTTTTCAATTTCATTAGGGGTTATAAGTCTATTTAAACTGCTTATTTGAAGAGATATAAGAGAATGGGCAGCCTTATCTTGCTCCTGATTTTAACGGAATCACCTTAAACTTCAGTCCTTCAATTTAATGTTTGCTGCTGGTTTATTGTTTATTTGTTTTATTAGGTTTAGATATGGCCCTGTTATCCCTGATCACTCCAAGTCCTTTATCATGAAGATATGTTAGATGTTGTCAAAAACTTTTTCAGCATCTTTGGGAAGATCATGTAGTTTTTCTTTTTCAGTTTGTTTATATGGTGGGTCACATTGATAGATTTTAGTATGTTGAATGATCCCTGCAACTCAGCGATAAAGCCTACTTGGTCATGTGGATGATGGATGATTTCTCTGACGTGTTCTTGTATTCAATTGGCCAGTATTTATATTTTTGCATCAATGTCAATGAGGGATATTGGTCTGTAGTTCTCTTTCTTAGTTGTGTCTTTGTGTTGCTTGGGTACCAAGGTAATTGTGGCCTCATAAAAAGATTTTGATAATGTGCCTTCTGTATCTATTGTGTGGAACAATTTGAGGAGTATTGGTATTAGCTCTTCTTTGAATTTCTGGTAGAGTTCTGCGCTGAAGTCATCTGGCCCTGGGCATTTTTTTTTTTCTGGTTGGGAGGCTTTTGATGCCTGTTTCTATTTCATTAGGGGTTATATGTCTATTTAAGTTGCTTATCTATTCTTGATATAATTTTGGTAAGTGATAGTTATTCATAAATTTGTCCATTTCCTTTTAATTTTCAAATTTTGTGGAGTAAAAGTTTACAAAGTATGAACTGAAAATTGTCCGGATTTCCTCAGTGTCCACTGTTATGACCCCCTTTTATTTCTAATTTTGTTAACTTTCAAGTTCTCTCTCTGCTTTTTGGTTAGTTTCAATAAAGGGTGTCCATCTTGTTGGTTTTCTTAAAAAACAAACTCTGTGTTGCATTGAATTTTTTGTATTGTTTTCCTGGTTTCTACTATATTGATTTCAATCCTCAAATTTATAATTTCCTGGTGTCTACTATGGAGAGAGTTTGCTTCTTTTTGTTCTAAAGCTTTCAGTTGTGCTATTAATTCTCTAATAATTTATAATTATTTCTCCATTTTTTTCTTTTTTTAATTTATTTATTTATATATTTTATTTTACATGTTGATCCCAGTTCTCTCTCTCTACCTCCCTACCTCCCTCCCTTTTACACTCTCTCCCCCCTCACATGAATCATGAACACCCTCCCCTCCCAAATCCCTCCCACTCCACATGTAGGGCTATGCCATCCAGGTGGGGTCATGTAAATCTGACAATGTGATCCACCATATAAACATACTGAAAAAGAAAAACCATATGATCATCCCCCTAGGTGTTGAAAAAGTGTTCCATAAGATTGGGTATGTTGTGTCCTCATTCTCATTGAATTTTAGGAAGTACTTAATTTCTTTATTTCATCTTTGGACCAGGTATGGTACAATTGTGCATTGTTCAGTTTCCATGAATTTGTAGGGTTTCTGCGATATGTGTTGTTGTTGAATTCCAACATTAAAGCATGGTGGTCTAAAAAGATTAAGATACAGGGAACTATTCCATTTTTTTTTTGTATCTGTTGAGGTTTGTTAAGTTGTCTAGTATGTGGTCGATTTTAGAGATGGTTCCATGTGGAGCTGAG
This sequence comes from Cricetiscus sungorus, assembly GCA_030556225.1. Lineage (NCBI taxonomy): Eukaryota > Metazoa > Chordata > Mammalia > Rodentia > Cricetidae > Cricetiscus > Cricetiscus sungorus. The sequence continues at coordinate 57,859,435 of JANBXA010000007.1, forward strand.
AAGAAGGTATATTCTTTGTGTTCAGATGGAATGTTTTATAGATGTCTGTTAATCCCAATTGGGACATAACATCTGTTAATTCTTTTGTTTTCTTATTAAGTTTCTGTCTGGTGGTCCTATCTAGTGGTGAGGGTGGGGTGTTGAAATCTCACACTATAACTGTGTGAGGTTTTATGTGAGCTTTGAGTTTTAGCAATGTTTCTTTTACAAATGTGGGTGCCTTTGTATTTGAAGCATAGATGTTCAGAATTGAGACTTTGTGCTGATGGATTTCTCCTATGATGAATATGAAATGACCATCTTCATCTCTGTTGATTAATTTTTGTTTGAAGTCTCACTTGTTAGATATTAGCATAGCCACACCTGCTTGCTTCTTGGGTCCATTTAATTGGAAGATCTTTTCCCAGCCCTTTACCCTGAGGTAATGTCTATCTTTGAAGCTTAGATGTGTTTCTTGTATGCAGCAGAAGGATGGATTCTGTCTTCCTATCCATTCTGATAGCATGTGTCTTTTTATAGGCAAGTTAAGACCATTAATGTTGAGGAAAAGTAAAGATCATAAATTGTTAATGCTTGTTTGTTTTAGATTTGTTGTTGGCAGTGGTATTGTGAATATATTTGCCCCGATTTAGCCTTGGGTTCTGGTGAAGTGGGATTATCTATTGCCTATGCCTTTGTGAGCATAACTTTCTTGGGTTGGAGTTTTCCTTCCAGAACTTTTTGTAGGGGTGGATTTATAGATATGTATTGTGAAAATCTGGCTTTGTCATTGAATATCTTTGTTTCTCCATCTATAATGATTGAGAGTTTTGTTGGGTATAGTAGCTGAGCTGGCATCCTTGGATTATTAGTACTTGTAGAACATCTATCCAGGACATTCTGGCATTGATAATTTCTATGGAGAAGTTAGGGTAATATTGATAGGTCTGCCTTTATATGTTACCTGGTCTTTTTTCTTCACTGCTCTTAATATTTTTTCTTTATTCTGCAAGGTGTTTTGATTATTATGTATCGAGGGGTCTTTTTTCTTTGATCCAGTCTATTTAGTTTTCAGAAGGCAGGAAGGAAACAGGCCCACACTTACCCTTGCCCATGTTTGAAGGTGGGATTAGGACTCTGACAGATTCCTGTTGGGCCACTCCTATATCCTTATGCAGTCCTCAGTCCTCAGTTCTCAGTGCTCAGGATGTTCTGAGCAGGGTACCAGAAGACCAAAAATTTGTATCTTAAAACAACAGGTTAATCTATGATTCTATTTTCCAAAATAAATTAGCATGACTATGATATCAATGCAATTTGTCTGCAGGACATTATTCTTTTCCATACAGGGCCCATGTTTGTTTCTTCAGTCTCTGTGAGCCCCTTTGAGCCCTGCTTAATTGATTCCATGGGCCATGTTCTCATGGAGTTCTCAGTACCTCTGTTTCCTGTAGTCCTTCCTCTTGTGTTCTTTTGCAGGGTTCTTCAAGCTGTTTGACTGTGGGTTTCTGCATCTGCTCCAATCAGTTACTTGATGAGGCCCCTCTTTATTTATCAGTTTACCCTTGAAGGACAGTGTTTTGTTCACTGTACTCAATTATAGTAACATTATCATGATATTTTTTCAAAGACCAATAAAACAATTTTTCCCAAAGCAACTTGTATATTTTAAAGCTTAGGGAAAAGGAGCAGCAATCATATCCATATCCAGCCCAAATGCTACTGTTTTATAATCATAAATACCAACATTGCCAATATTTTAATTTCCACATTTGTCACTGATTTCACTAGACCTATAGCTATTATCATGAATACTGTCATCTATTACTTCTATGCCTACCACTAACAGCATCACCTTCATCATGATCTACCATGGCGTCATGGCTGCCATTCCTATCACCACCATCCTGACCTCAGTTCTTGCTCCGACACTCTTTGTAGTGGGATACTTTATCATACTCACAGGTCATTAGATACAAATGTTATCATCTTTACTTATTCCACATCCTCTTCTGTACTTATATTTCAAAATTAGCAATGTTAAAGGACTTTATCCTTGGAAAACAAGTACATTCTACAGTGCTTTAGCTCAACCAGAATCTACCCATTCATTATTATGATCGCCAACCCAGTATTCTCAATTTCTACCATCACAACATATTTCATCTCATTTCATCTCATTTTAATCAGCACTATCTATCTGAAAGAATGCCTGAAACATTTTCATAAAGAACATTATTTAATGATGATTGTTTGATTGGTCATAAATAGGAAAATTATATATTTTTGTTTTGTTAAATGAACACTGTGGGGAATAGAATGGGAGAGGAAATACACAAATAAACAAGCTTTAAATTCAGCATTGTTCCCAGATGTAAAAACGTAAAAAAACAACTGTTAAGTTTTTGCTGGATTTATTGAACAGACAAATCCTATTTCAACCAAATTTATTAACACAATCCTGTAGGCACTCTATTATTCTCACTTGAGTTAAGCTGCAGATTGCTTGAAATGCATTCATCTCTGAGAATAGAGGGAGTGTGACAGATAATGTGAACATGACTGCATCCATAGAGGGTTGAGATAGAACAGCATTGAATAAGACTAAGTAGTGAGGTGAGTTGATTATGGTTTAGGAGACTACAAGTAAGTACTTAAGTATTCTTGGAAAGAGAAAATGAATAATGAAATAATGAATAATGAAAATGAAAAATGAACAGTAGATTGAGTGATAGATACTACTTTTTTATTCATAATTAACTCTGTTCCTATCCCTGTTTCATAGATTTTATTTACATTTTACTAGTAAATGGACTTAAGCTAAGAGAAAACATTGTATATGACAGGGTAGAACTTCTTTCATGTAGTGACTATGCTTTTCTCCTTTCAAGAAAAGAGAGTCAATGATATTTAAGACTCAGTAAGTGTTAAAATGAAGTAAAAATTTAGGCATGTTTCCATATCATTATAATAAATGTATAAAGCAGGCACAGTCATATCATTTTTACAGTTCAGAAAGTGGAGATTAAAAGAAATTAAGGTATTTATTCAAACAAAATTACCTGTAAAACAAACAAACAAACAAACAACACAAAACCTAGGACTTTACCTCATAGAAATATATATTGAATGTCACTGTTCACTCTATTCCCTATATTTTATATGCAATTAATAGCACAGAAATGGGGGCAAATCCATTACCATGATTTAAAATGCACTTTGCTCAGTAGCAACTTTAGTCTTTTATTTTCATATTAGAGAGTATTCTTTTACATTTTGTTTTCATTAGCTATTAGTGTCAATTTATGATGTGTGGGTGGCTTTCATGCTGTCTATTGAAAACATGTCTAATTCTTGTCCTTATCCAATGTATTTAATATTTGGAGCTTTATTCATTATTGTATACATTAAGATAAATTAATTGGTCAACCTACTGAGATTTGTTTTAGACAAAACAATTAATTGTCCTAATTAGGTGGGTACCCTGACACTCTTCATAAAACCTATATTGATTCTAATTACCATTCCTTATGCTACCATTATCAAATGTCTTGGAGAAGGCAATTGTGTGCTCATTTATCTGGAATTTTCTCTAGTTATTTATTCAACTAAAATATTTTAGTGTAGCTCATCTTTTCTTTAATTAGATATCAACTTTGTTATAATAGCAGTTGGAGAAATAAACTATCAGTAAAAAGATGTGGTAGACAGTACCAACAGGTTAACCACAGACTAAAGAATCCTCAACTGTTACTCATGTGCAAGAAAGATGTTTCAAGTCTTTTCTTTGACTCCTCAATAGTCTTCATTTCATTTCATCCTCTACCAGGTTTCCAGAGAACTTTGCTTTATTTCCTCCACATGGGGCTTATGTTATTATTTAAAAGTTTCATATAATATGATTGTACTTAGTAAGTGTTACAGTGATGCAACCCAGCTGGAATTTAAGTCTCAAACTTCTCTGCATAATAGAACAGGGATAACATGCCTGCTTTCCTTTTTCCTATACCAATTGTTGACACAGGCATTGGCTTTTCTACAAAGATTTTTTAAAAAACCTCAATGAAATGATTTCTAATGATATTATTCTATACTCATAGTTTGGTGCTTATCCCAATTGTCATCAAGGTGGATTCATCTAGCAACCAAAAGAAACAGATACAGAGATCTACAGGCAAACAGTAGTAGGATCTTGGAAAATCCTGTGGTAGAGCTAGGGAGAGGGAAGTAATCATAGAAGCCAAAGAATCAAAGACATCAAAGAAATCCCACAGAATCAGAGCTTATAGAGACCCATAATGACTAGGCAAACAATCAGGAAGCATGCATGGTACTGACATAGAGACTTTGCGTACATGTATATGTGTTACAGTCTGTAGCTTAGTCTTCTTTTGGGACTCCAAACATTGTGAGCCAGGGCTCTTTCTGACTCTTTTCTCTGTCTTTGGGACCCTTTCCTTTATACTGGGTTGCCTTGCCCATCTTTAATAAAAGGGGGGTGTAGTCTTACTGTAACTTGATATGACATGTTTGGTTAATATTCAAGGGAGGACTGTTCTTTGCTCTAGAAAAACAGTGGATAGCGGTTAAGGAGAGTGTAAAGGGGCAAGCCTTGGGGGATAGAAGGGAGGGAATGCAGTGGTCTGGATGAAAAAATTATAATAAAAAAGAAGTCAACATTATTTATTTTTAATTTTAGCAATTCTTACAGGTGCAAGATGGTATCTCACAGTTGTTTTTGATTTGCATTTCCCTGAGGGCTAAGGATGTTGAGCAATTTCTTAAATGTCTTTGGCAAATTGGGATTCTTCTATTGAGAATACTCTGTTTAGATTTGATCTTCTTTTTTTTAATTAGATTATTTGGTATTTTGATGTTTAGTTTCTTGGGTTCTTTATATGTTTTGGAGATCAGCCCTCTGTCAGATGTGGAATTGGTGAAAATCTTTTCTCATTCCTTTGTCTTAAGGAAGCTCCTCAGTTTCAAGAGGTCCCATTTATTAATTGTTGCTGTCAGTATCTATGCTACTGCTGTTATTTTTAGAATATTGTCTCTTCTGCCCATGCATTCAAGTGTACTTCCCATTTTCTGTTCTGTGTGGGTGGGTTTATTTTGAGGTGTTTGATCCATTTGAGAGCAAGGACTGAGATATCTTGATTGAGGTTGCCATTATGGGGCTAGTAAGAAACCTGACACTAGAGAAATTCCCAGGGAACCACAAAGATGACTTCAGCTAAGACCCTGAGCATTAATGGTTAGGGTGCCAGAACTGGCTTTCCCCTGTAATCAGATCGATGATTACCTTAGTTATCATCATAGAACCTTCATCCAGTAACTGATGGAAGCAGATGCAGAGATTCACAGCTAAGCTCTGGGCTGAGTTTCCATTTTTCAGTTGAAGAGAGAGAGAAGTGATAAGGTGAGCAAGGTGTGGGGGGCAAGATCATTTTGAGAATCCCACAGAAACAGCTGACCAGAACTAGTGGGAGCTCTGACTCTGGACTGACAGCAGGGGAACCTGATTAGGACCAGACTAGGTCCACTCAATTTGGGTGGCAGTAGTGTCTTTTGGGCAGTCTGTAGGGCCATTGGCAGTGGGATTAAGCTTTATCCCAAGTCCTTGAACTGGCTTTATGGAGCCCATTATCTTTGGAGGGCTACTTTGCTCAGCTTAGATATGGGGGCAGTGTCTTGGACCTGCCTCAAAGTGATGTCCCACATTTTGTTGACTCCCCCCGGGAAGACTTACCATTTATGAGGAGTGGATGACAGGTGGTGTGGATGGAAGATGGGAGAAGCAAGAGGGGGAAAGAGATTGACTGAGAACTGGGATTGGTATATAAAATGAAAATAAAAACACAAAAAATTGTTTTAAAATTTAAAAAAATGACAAAAAAGAAATCACTGATATAAAATTAGGAGAGCTCATATGGGCATTCGTAGATGACGTATAAGAGGAATAGTGATCCATAAGACTGTGATCAGTGCTAAAGCCATTATAATGAGTTATTCTCTAAGCACACACATCCAGTGAGTGCTGACTCACATTGTCCTTGTGGAAATGAGGCAACTGGAACATCTCTGAGGGCCTGAGAAAATATAAGGTCAAATTTTCTGATTGTCAAAGGATGAAGTAATTAAGAACACAGAAAAGTGTAAGACAGGAAGGAAAATTAATTTCAAATTATTTTATTCATGTGTTATTATTTACTTTTCACATTGACATTGCTAATTGAGCAATAACTGCTGAAAACCTAAACAAACTAAAACTAGATAAGTTTTGCAAATCCATCATTTAATAAGTGGCCAACCAATATCAGATTTTATATAGATTGGATTCTTGAGACCCCTTTTTTTCTTATAACAATGGTTCCTTGTTTTTTGGGATTCTTAGGACAGTAAGACAATAGAATCTTACTATGCAGTTTGCTATATTTTAGAAAGTAATATTGTTTTAAAATAACTCTTCCTAACTGCGTATACTGGTAGCTTTATGATTACAGTACTAAAAAAGCTGAAACAGAAAGATCATGAGTTCAATGGGCTACATTGCCAGTTGATTAGAACCTGAGTTGCCATCTTCAACTAAAGTCAAACACACAAACACACACACACACACACACACACACACACACACAAACACACACAATGTTCATTCATAAAAAGAATATGTATCATTCATAAAAGCCTATATGTTACTCTAAAGTTGGTATTCTTTCAGTGTGTGGAAACTGTGAATTGATATTGGTAACTATCACATTAAAGTAGCAATTGATGCTGAATTGGGAAAATCAGCCAGACATTGTGCTATTAGTAGAGAGCCACTTTTCAGAGGTTGTCTGGGTTCTGGCCCAAATGGATGTCTTATCAACAGTGCTGTGCTGTAATAACCTGTGGTTATTTATATCTAAGCCCACTGTGAACTACTGACAAGTGTTTGTAATACGTGTTCCACAAGGAAGATCATGGAGGAAGAAAGTGCATAGACCGCAGTTGATGGGAGATGTGATTCTGTATATATGTTTCTCATACTGTTAATAAAGCCCTGTGGCCAATAGAAAACTAGATAGGTGGGGCTAGGAGACTAGGAGGAGGAAGAGGAAGTAGTAGGTGGAGTCAAGATGAAGCCAGGGAAGGAGCAGGACGCCAGCAGCGGCTCCCCGATAAGACGACCACGTGGAAATACTTAGATAAGTAGAAATGGGTTAATAATTAAGACAGAGCTAGCCCATATACAATAATGGTAACTGGCCAACAGGATTGTATCAAATACAGAGTCTCTGAGTGTTATTTGGGGCACACGTGGTTGCAGGACAATGGAGGCAGAACCAGCTGCAGCCGGCGGGGAAACCTGCTGTAACACGCAGTCATTTCCACCTTCTTACAAAATAATGGTCAGAGTGAGAAAGGAGTAGAGTGCCTATGATTGAGATTTGAAATGCCAACTTTCCCCTTTGGTTTTGTGGAGGAGAAAATAAGGCTTGCCAAGTATTCCACTGAGCCTCTCCATATGAAATCCTAACTCAAATACTTGCTGCCTGCTGTTATCTGAATTTCCATTTAAAAATAATTACCCAAACCATATGGGTTGATGTGTTGGAAGATGTCTCAAAATGGAAATATGTAAATTACAATAACTTAGGCCTTTGTATTTGGCTGAGTCACCCCCAAGCACAGGATTTCAACCTGTGGCTTTTGCAGGATGATTTTTCATGCCACAGTCCCAACCAGAGCATTGTCCATCTCTCTGCTTGCAATACTATAGTAGAGTTGCTGAAGAGGAATTGAATGAATTCACTTTTGTTGGTACTTGTGGCAATTATCTTTTGGATGTAACTTTCAAAGAACGTTATTGCTATAACATCTCACAATCTATTAGGACAGATACCACATAGACTAATAAAATGAATGCAATGAGCTTTCAGACTGAAATTAGTACAAGACATAGAGTCACACAGACGCAAGTAATTTTACCTACTGGTGGGCAACAAAAAATGAGTTCTCCTGCAGAACAGTTAAAATGATGTAAAACCTACTGAAATTTACTTGTCATCTGAATGATATAAAAAGTTGAGATACTTAAATAGGCCCTCAAGAATGAATTAAAGGTATTTGTGGCAATTGGTTTTGATAAAACATTTACTTTTTCCTTAATTTTCTCTGTCACCATGGGCTCTCTTGCCTTTCCACAAATTTGGGACTCAACCTGAAGGCCTTGACTAATTTCAGTACAGTTTTCTTTAACTTCCCAATCCCAAGAATGGCAAGTCAAATACATTTAATCTTCTGATCTGTTGTAATCTGTTGGAGTAGCAGGAGGGACAAGGATAAGCAACTTGACGGTGTTCATACATCATGAACACCTGCTCCCTGACACAATCAACACATAGCTATTGAAAGACTAGAAACCAAAAGATATTTTTATTTAAGTCATGATAATAAATTATGCAACAATTAAATAAATATCCAAAATAAATGAAGACGTGTTCTGAATCTTGAAACACACTGATTGTAAATCATACGTAGAAAGATTTTTCACAGCCAATGTGAATTGGTGTAAAACAATTAAGACTATTCAAACTAGATTCATTATAACAAGAAATAGGTTTACATAATGAATATAAAAACTAAATTAAAAATCTCTAGTGGAATTACTATTGATTGCTGATTGGATATTTGTTCCAGCATAATCTTAACTTCTTTATGTGTTTTAGTATTGTGGAGTAATGGTCTTTATCATGATAAAGACTATATTGAGAGACAGAAAGTAGTATTTAAACTTTCATAGAAGTGATATGTATACACTGAAATTAAAATACAATGTTCTGAAAAACTTTCTTTCACTTGAAACAATCTTAATTTATTTCATGAAGAATATTTATAAGCTATTATAGACACATTGTTTAAATATTAGTGACCCATTATAGTTTTCACTAGCCATATATAACTACTATTTACCTAAAATGTAGCTACTAAAATTTAGTACTAATTATATAAAATTCTGGCTTGGGAGCAGCAAGTTCAAGATGTAGGAGTATTTACTGCTAAGTCTGACCACCCAATTTTGATTGTTTGAACCCACAAGGTAAAAGTAGAATACTCACTCCCACAAACTGTCATGTGATTTACTCATGTATGCCTTGGCAATGCTCACTTCCCTCTACTAAATAATTGCAATTATGTTTGATGTTATTTCTCCATATTTGTGTTTTTCAGAAGGACTGAAAGTTTAATTTTTGAAGATTTAGAATGAATATTTAAAAAACAAAAATGGAAAGGACGACATAGACTCCACCATGGCACGTTGATCTTAAACTTAGGATTCCAAAAATAAAGCAGTGCATGTGTAACTTTATTAATGTGTCTTTACTGAGACTCCTGTATAAATATCAGTGTGCAAAGCCCTGGAAAGATGTTGGAACTAGATAGGCACTATGCCTGATAGCACCATAGGTCTCTAATAAAAAGAATGGATATTGATAAATACTGATTTCATTCCTTCATATGATGATGCAACTCTTGACACAGTAAGGAATACTAAGGAGTACAGAAGTCAGAACATCTGTCTTCTATGAATTTTCAAAATAATTACCTAGTTTCCTTATAGAAATTAAAAATGTCAGCAATGGAATGATAGCTCAGAAGGTTTGAGCATATGCATACAGGTGCTTGCAGAGGTCAAAAGATTGTGTTGGATTTTCTGGAACTCAGGTTACAAGGGGTTTTAACTGCAAAAGAGACTCTTTACTCTTAAGAGTTGAGATATTTCTTCAACCCCTAAACATCTTAGGTTTTTATTCACTGTGTGGTATTGATAAATTAGCACGACTCACTGACAAGATATCTAGAAAGTGTTTGCATAATGTTTAACTCTAGACTTGGTTTTCCATGGGTGCCAACATGGAGAAGTACATTCTTTCCATTTCTACTGCTCATTTCTATCAGGGTGTCCATGCCTTCTTCCTTCAACAGCATAGACACAAGAATAACTATGGATGTTGCTATGATGGTTAATACTTCAATTTGACTATATCCATAACTTAGAGACATTCCTTTGGACAGGATATTGAAGACATTCCCAGTGGGTAGTACCTTTCTGTAGTGACCTAGATATGAAGAAAGCCAAAGGAAATTAATGTCGGTAGGCTTAATTTGATCATTGCTGATGAGTGTGTCTGTCCTGTTGTTATTGCCATGGCTGTCATCTTTCAATGCCAGAACCCAGTTTCTTCAGCTTTTCAACATTAAGTAAAGACCAGTATCTCTCTAGAAATCCCCAAAGCCTTCAATGCTGGATCGAGATCTCTGAGCCATCTAGCTTCAGATTAAATATTAAGAATTTCACTCTGTAATTTTTTCTTGAGTGGATGGTTCTTGAGTATGAACTTTGTAGATGATGGTATCTTAATACCACACAGTCTATAGATTGTTGCTTTGAGGTGAATCTATATGAGTTAGATTTTTTTTTGCAATTTATAGAGTCAAATTTGGTCACACTGTGACTCATATTTAGTTGCCAAAGACCTTATTTGGCAGCCTCAGCAAGACCTTATTTTCCTTATTATTTATGGGCAGGTGTTTCTGCCAAATTCCTATGATGTATCTAATAGGTAAGGGCAAAGCAGCTCTGACATACCTTCCTCAAGTTCTTAACTTGATTATGACTGAGAAAAATTTGAATAGCATCTTTATTCTTGAACAAAACTTTGTAGATAGCCCAGTACATAGCTAGTTTAGGGCCCCCTTTTCATTGATGAATTCAGGAAGGAGAAACTCAGTTTATCTGAAATGGCATTGATGATTTTGTAGGAGTTAAAGTTGTTATGGAAGGGTGAATATTACTTGATATAGGAGCCACCTGCAAATGATTATGACAAAAATGTTTAAATTCTATTATACTGCATAATCTCACTGGCAAGATGAGAGTTGATTCACAGAAATTTGTTGAGAAGTCAGAAAGGAAACATAAACCTACCAAGCACAGTATAGAGTTTGCAGAAAGAAGCTATGCAAATTTCAGGCCATGTTTCACCCTATTTGACTTTGAGTCTGTAAGTCCTCCATCTCCTTATTCCTTAATAATGTGTAAAAAATGCAAAAAGAGAAACTTCTTTTCTGGATCATTCCCAAAACTCTAATGGGAATTCATGGCAATAAACAGGAATTGTGTGAGACAGTTTTGTATTTCAACATAATTGCATTTATTTGTCTGAGAAGCTAAGCTGAATTGGCCTGGCTGTTTGCTTTAGCATGATTTAATGTGTAAAGACACACCAGTTTTCCTACATTGACTAATTGCCATTTTCAGCAACACATCCTGAGAAAAATGTTTTCACAGTATTCAGCAAACACTTGTTGATTTCTCCTTCTGAACTTCCTTGTAAACAACTTATCAAGCCTTCCAAATTCAGACTGTCATTAATAGAGTCGATGCAGGGTAGTAATTTTTTAAACTGCTGATGTAGGGTAAACACCAAACATAAACATGCATGCCTTTCTGTGGTTCTGCTAATGTGTAGGGGATACACAAACACATGATCCAAATTATACTGTTGCAGAATAACCAAAAAGTGTAAGTTATAATTCTATGAACTCTGTGAATGAGCTTCAATTATATATATTACTACCCAGGGTGATTTTATTGCTAAATGACACTGAATTCTCCATTGAGAGGAGCCAACCTCTCTTCAATTCAGTATGAATAAAAGTAAACTCACTATACTACCTCCCTTGCCTGGTTCTTTTCCATCAAGTGGACCACACTCTGAGGCTTGAGACCTCAAAATACCATTGATACTCTATGTCTTAAGTTGTTACCTTAACAGTTTTACATACAGCCAAATTGCCTCTGTCTCCAAATTGCAGCTGCTGCTTCCTTAAAGTTTCAGTGTTTTGGAATTCCCAGAAGATGCTGAGGTTATTTCTCTGAATAAAATGTTTAAAAGGCTACCTGACTGACCGTTTTGTCCCCAGCATCAAGCAAGTTTATAGTAAACAGTATGTGCTCATTAACCTTATTCAATTTAAAAGCAAACTGCATTTTGCTGTTAGATTAATTTGCTTAAAGTGCGATTCTATTCACTGTGTCCTTAAACACACACAAAAAAGTCTTCCATGTATTTAAATTATTTTGCATTCTTGTATTTTCTTCTTAAGAACCAATCATACAACAAACAATTATTTCCATTTTCACAGCGTAGGAAGCTGAAGTCGTCGTGTGATGGAAAAACACAGGTTGAAACCTAATTTTCACTTTACAGGTCTGTGTGTAGACTTGTACCTTTGTTCCCCAAGAGCTTGCAGCTTGCAGTATGTTACTTGTCTTTCTTTCAATGAGTGTCTTAAAAACAATATTCTACTGTAGAACAGAACTAATTATTTACAATTGACCTATGGTCATCCAAGGAAGACTTGCTTAACCTATTTTGTTTTTGGTATGTTTGGGTTTGAGCCTAGGAGTCATGGACAATGCGACATAATAACTTTACCACTGAGCTATTTATGCAGCCCACTGTGTGGACTCTGAATGAGGATAGAGGAGCAGGCACTGTCTCCATTCACAGCTGTAAGAGGTAAACTGAACCTCCAAGCCAGAGCTACTTACCCAGAATCCATAATGCGACAATGCAGCCAAGTCATTTATGAACACACTGAAGGTTCAGTTCAGGTGTCAAGGAAGAGCTGTACTCTGCCAGCACTGATTTACCAAGAACAAGGTAGTTCAATGAATCCTAATTTCAGTTACTTTCTTTTTCATAGACATACCAAAGACAATGTTCAAGGAGAAGGAGATTTTGGCAATAAATAACACAGATACTGAGTGACACTTAAACAGGTTGAATAATTTGTGTTTATAACAGCCCTTGCAGTTTTGGTCACATATCTGGAATATGAATGCTTGCTTTTTAGATTACCAGGCTGAAAGCTCATATTGTATACATGAGAGTAAAAAAACAATATGTGTGTGTCAAATAAATGGTTTATATGACTGCATTATATAGTACAAATAATAAAAACCCAGAGACAAATATTGTGATCTGATGGGAGATGTGATTCTGTATATATGTTTCTCATACTGTTAATAAAGCCCTGTGGCCAATAGAAAACTAGATAGGTGGGGCTAGGAGACTAGGAGGAGGAAGAGGAAGTAGTAGGTGGAGTCAAGATGTAGCCCGGGGAAGGAGCAGGACGCCTACCGTGCGGCTCCCCGATAAGATGACCACGTGGAAATACTTAGATAAGTAGAAATGGGTTAATAATTAAGACAGAGCTAGCCCATTAACAGTAATGGTAATTGGCCAACAGGATTGTATCAAATACAGAGTCTCTGAGTGTTGTTTGGGGCTGGCGCGGCTGTGGGCCCACGTGGCGGCAGAACCAGCGGCAGCCGGCAGGGAAACCTGCTGTAACAGGAGGCTGGCGGGAACAACATGCCGCAACAGTGATCCAAGTGGAAGATCAGAGAAGCAAAGTGGGCAAACCACCAGAGAGCTATTATCTCTACCAATGCTCAAACTAAAGGGGCAATCCACTCAAACATCAGATTGCATCTCAAAACTACATCCGCAGAATGCATCTCCAGACACTGCTCCTCAACAAATCTCAGACTGATACTGAGACTGTATTAGATAATAAACAATATATCACCAAAGTACTAATAGATAATAACCTTACAAAGAAATAGTAAAAACCTAGTAGTATTAATATGAATATTATCAAATGAGTATTTGAATTAGTAGAAAATACTTAATAATGTATTATATGACTGTATATCTACAATTATTTTAATTGTTTTCAAAGACATTTAAATTATAGCTCATAAACTTGTACATCATTGAAGAATGTGAACATGCTAAAGGAAAGAATACAAATAAAATAAGATATTTAAGTACTAGAAAAACTGTCTGAAGCTCTTCAAATGAAATTAATCGTGTTAATATGCATTTTGGTTCAAAAGATAAAAACTAAAAGAATTTTTGATTTAAAAAAATGTATGAAAGATAGCTATTTGGTGAATATCATTTAAGACAGAGTCATTGTAATCTATAGTGACCAAATAAGTTAAGTATAAACAAGTGTGGCTTCCACAAGTAAGGAAGATTACAATGCTCTTACTAAAAGTTCAGTAAATACTTCTAAGTAGCAGAGCAGGCTGGGTTTTCAGGTCTTATTGTCACAACTAAGCAGCTTCCATTGTAGTGGCAAACTAGCCACACGCACCACATATAATAATGGGGTTGACTCTGAACTAATAAATATTTGCATGCATAGTAAAGTTTTAATTTCATGTGATTTTCACATTTTACAGTAACATGCCTTTTCCTGATTTTCTTTTCAAACTTTTAAAGCTGTTAAATCCATTTTTAGCTCATGTGGAAACACAGGCTAGAACCATTATTAATAAGCCCTGATTGATTCTACTGTACTCTGATGCCACCTGGAATTTAGTGGGAATTTAGTGCTGGCATAGGCAATACAGGTAATGGTGGCTACATTGTTAGATCTTCATATAATATTGCATGCTCTGTGTTAGGCCAGGAAGCTTATATATGAGTGTGTGTGTGTGTGTGTGTGTGTGTGTGTGTGTGTGTGTGTGTGTGTTGTGTGTGTGTGGATTATATATATATTTAGAAAAAAATAGATATCTATAGTGCAAAATAAGGTACTTTGGTCAAATGTTTGATTGTTTTAAATGTTAAAAATAATTTACAAAATGTGAAACTAAATATTTCCTGCCTTATATATAAAATGTCAGAGTTACAAAACATATTTGAATTAGCTTTTGCTCTATGAACACTACCACAAAATATTATGACTTAACACAGTAATAATACACCATTTCTTCTTATTCTTCAGATCATATGACTAGTTGCCCCTAGGAGGGCACTTACACTTCTTGTAACAACTAGACAGTGAAGTCTAAAATAACCACACTCAACATTCTAATGATTACTGGCACCAGGAAGAGGGGAAGAAGTGTGTCAAATTATCTCCACACTATTATTGACTATTGGGGTCTTGCAGGCCCCCATAAGATCTAGTATTTTTTGTGACCTGGAGCAAAATATTAGACATCTATATGGGGATAGTAGTTGAGGCAGATTCTGTTTTTTAACAGAGTGATTGAAAACAATGAGTAGACCATAGATCAAAGAAGTTAGAAACACAGTGATGCTAAGGCTGGGCAGACTGGGACCTTGTTAGGGCAATTGGCATGGCAATCATTTTCCCATGCATGCTACCTGTATGTCAATCTTGGCATAGAGATATTTCTGCTATTCACTTTTGTTTCTGATATAACAGAGCTCGGAGACTTTAAGTAAGGCTTGACTAGTTTCCTCAATTTAGGATGCTTAAATTGCATCCCAAGGGAAGTTCATCAGATGCCTTAAGGTGAGAATATAGAACACTGATGGTATCACTTATATAGCATTCTGTCTCTCAAAGTAAAATCCACACTAGACTGATCTGAAAAAAATTAGGGGCATGTCTTTACTGTTGGATAGAAGAAATTCAAAGGCACGCTGTAAAATATGGTGGCCATAGCAATCAATCATTAAAGGTGTACATTTACCAATGTTCACCTCCTTTCTGAATGTTGTTAACAGTCAAGTAGGCAACACATTTTACCTTTGAGCAAGTGTGTAACCTAGAGATTGATGTATACGTTTGTCATTAATATAGTATCTTCTTTTATTACTTTCCACCCTGATTTTTAAGAAAGGGCCTCTCACTAAACTAGAGCTTAGTGACTGACTCAGCTCTGCACATCCTGCCATGCTGGAGTTTACAGCATGCTCAAGAACTCCTGATTTGAGATCATGAATGACATCTTATGCTCACACAGTAGGAACTGCACTAACTGAATCTTCTCCTCAGCCCCTTTACTCATCTAACTTGTAGTTGTAT
The DNA here is from genome assembly GCA_030556225.1 of Cricetiscus sungorus. NCBI lineage: Eukaryota > Metazoa > Chordata > Mammalia > Rodentia > Cricetidae > Cricetiscus > Cricetiscus sungorus. The sequence goes on from JANBXA010000007.1 coordinate 57,875,323, forward strand.
TATGTATCATAGACTGAAAACCATGAGAATCATTTCATAGATGGTGACTATATCATCTGCATTTGACACATATTTTTATGTGTCAAATCAGAGACTGGAAAATAGATTTAGATACATTCCTTATTGCGGTCTATTTACCATAATGCCAGGCATTGAAAAGAGAGAGACCAAAGACTTGGAACTTAGTTTGTTGCACATAGGGACCATACAAAATTCACATCATCATTGAAGTTATTCTTCAAAACACTTTTATTAGATAACAGCTCATTAAGCAGGTACATATTTGTAAGAATACAATGAAATGCCATCTTATACACACAATGTGAAATAATTGAATCAAGCTAGTAAGCTCAGTCATCACCTCAAGCAACTCTCAGCTGATCTTCCAGAGGAGTTGAAACATTCTAACCTTTATCTCTTTCTTCTCTTTCAACACAATGAGAAATACTGTAGAATGATAAAAGTTTGAGATTCTTCTTTTATTTTTTATTTAAATGAAAACAAACATTTATAAACAATATTTGAGAATGTGGGCATTGTTCTTTCCAAACTGCTTCCTGCTGGTAGGGGGCACTGTCATGGAAAATCCTAAGAAGATGCAGAAATCCTGGCTGTAGTGGTCTGCAAGGATGCATTGTCCCATTGATGTTGCTACAGGGAGTCTTGCTCAATCAAACCACATTAGTCTGGAAGGAATCCACAGCTTTTCATTTTCTGTGGAAACAAAATTTCCACAGTAATTTGTCCTTAGGCTTAAATTTTGAAGTCAAAGAATGTTAAATATATATAGTCAAAGAATTATATATATATATATATATATATATATATATATATATATATATATATTTAATCCAGCAGCATTTTTTTTCTTATTTTTTATTAATAATATCATTTAAAAATGTTACATATGGATCCCAGTTTCCTCTCCCTTCCTCCCTCCAACCCTTCCTCCCTCCCTCCTTCCCTCCCTCTTACCCTCTTTCCCTTGTGACTAGCACCCTAGCCTCTCTCCCCTCCCATCCCTCCACCCCCATTTCACTTGTAGGGCTATGCTAACCAGGTTGGGTCATATAAATCTGTCAAGTCATTTGAAGTAGGGACTAGTGTAGCATGTCTGTTTTCTGCCAGCCTGCCTACTGCCAGTCTGGTCCCACAGCCGCACCAGCCCCCAATAACACTCAGAGACTCCGTATTTGATACAAGCTGTTGGCCACTTAATATCATTGTTTATCAGCTAGCTTTTTCTTAATGATTAACCCATTTCTACTTATCTAAGTATTTCCTTGTGGTCTTTTATCGGAGCACAGTGGCTGGAATCTTGCTTCCTCTAGGCTTTACATCTTGACTCCTCCTTACTACTTCCTCTTTCCTCCTCCTGGTCTCCTAGCACTGCTTATCTTGTTTCCTATTGGTCACAGTGCTTTATTAATTAACCAGTATGTGAAACAAATTTACAGAATAACATCTCTCATCAACCTAGGACTTCTCTCCTATCTCTAGGTTAAGGGCATATCCCTCCATGGGGGATATGTCCACAACTACTTTTGTGCACCAGGAATAAATCCTGATTCTACTGTCTGAGGTCCCCCAGACTGCTCAGTCCTTATAGCTGAGACCCATATTCAGGGGGTCTGAGACAGTCCCATGATGGGTTCCTAGCTATCAGTCTGGGAGGTCCAAGCTCCTCCTTGTTGTCATCAGTTGTCTTTGTTAGTTTCTGCAACCTTGTCTTATCTCCTCTCTCTGTTTCTGGATTCTAGTTTGACTCAGTGTTTGGTTATGGGTGTTTGTTTCTGTTTCCAACAGGTACAAGATGAGGACTCCATGATGGTGGATAATTTAGTTGATGATCTCACTATCAGGAAAGGGCATTTATGGTTGCCTTTCCACGGTTGCTCGAATTATTAGTTGGAGTCGCTCTTGTAGTTCTCTAGACCTTTCTTTAGGTTCAGTTTTCTCTTCAAACCAATAATGGCTCCCTCTTTTATGCCCTCCACCCTGACTCAATCTATCTAGTCACATGTGTTTTCTACTTCTCCCCTTCTCTTTCTCCTAGTTCTCTCTCCATTCACTGTCCCATTTCCCATGTGCTCTGGGGAACTTGTCCCTTCCCCCTTTTGTGAGGGACCATATATGAGTCTCTTAGAATACACCTTGTATCCCAGTTCGTCTGGTGGTGTGTATTATAGGCTAGTGATCCTTTGCTCTAAGTCCAAAATCCATATATGAGTGAGTACATACCCTGTTCCTCTTTTTGTGACTGGGTTACTTCATTCAGGATGGTTTCTTCCAGTTCCATCCACTTGCCTGCGAATTTAGATTTTGTTATTTTTTTTCTGCAGAGTAGTATTCCATTGTGCAGATGTGCTACATCATTTTTATCTTTTAAAAGTTTGAGATTCTTGAAGGAGTGATGTCATACAGTATTTGTCTTACTGGCTTTGCTTTCTTTTATGGGAATGTGGGAGCTGCCAGTTTCAGCCATGTTGTCACAAATGACATACTTTATTCTTTATTAAAAGTTAGATAGTATTTAATGGTGCTTATTTGTCATACATCTGTTTTTCACTCCTGTATTCACAGTGCTGATACTGATCCAGAGCTAGGGTATTTCCAATTGTGCAATACCCATCATGCAGTTATGGATGTTACTGATACACACTGATTTAAGTCTTTTGGGTATACACCAAATAATAGGATTCTCACATGAGAATTTTAATTTCAAGCTATGAGGAATGTTCATGCCACCACTTCCCATTATAGCTACATCAACACCAATAGAAGACAGGAATTCCTTTTTTTTTTTTTTTAGATACAAAGCTATTGGCATTTCTTGTTGGCTAGCTCTGTCTTAAATATTAACCCATTTCTATTAACTATGTATTACCACGTGGTCTTATCTTAATGGAGAGAGGGCCGAAGACAGGAATTCTTCTTCAAACCTTCTCAACAGCTGTTTACCTATATTTTTGTTTGTTTGTTTTGTTTTTCTTAATCACCTGGTAACAGATATACCTCAGTATTGTTTTAATTTGCATTTCTCTGTTGGTCATTAATAGTAAACGTATTTATACAGGAAACTATTACTTAGAATGGAGGAAGGAGAAACAGTTCTTCATTGATGAAATAAGTAAAAGATAATGAATACATACAGAAATGAGTGCACAGGTGTATTGAACTATGTTTCATTGCTGAAAAATTGTGTTATTAAGGTCCATTTCCTCATTTCTCTCTGTTCAGGAAAGCTATTTTCTTTCTTTCTTTTTCTCAAGCTGTTAATATAGGGTACCCATAAAACAGAGAGTGGACAAAAGGTTCCATTTCCTCTTGTGTTGTTGCATTGGTATATATCTCTATCACACCTCTATGTAAACTTTTCTTAATATCCACTCAATTTTAGTTTTCATGTCTTCTATACAGAGTTGTGCAGAGACTCTAAAATATCTTCTGGGTCACTCAAACCATACTAACATGTGACCCCAGACAGGAACAATAAGGGAACAAAGTTCTGTAACTAATGTTGACCCCATCAAAAATTTTGATCAGATATGCTCATATTTTATTAGTTTTCGTATGTATTATCTTTTTAAAGGGCTGAGCTAAAATAAGTTCTATGTCACCCATAATCATCCTAGATGTTCAACTAGTCTCTGGCTCATAACAAAAATTAGGACAAAATCTAAACTGTAGTAAATACCACAGGTAAAACTATTGGAATGTGTGTGTGGGGGGGTTGCTCTCAGTACAGTAGGGAAGAAGATATTCAGCTTACAGTTATTGCATTTATTCGAATATGAACTGTTATAGATGTGAACTAAAGATTGTGGGAAAGTTGTAGGGGAAAGAACCAGAAGTCTTTTGATGATGGTGAACAAATTGAAGCTTGGGAATTACAGAAGTCTTGTACAGTCCAAAGTGGAGTAAAGACCAAACCCTGAAGCAATTAAGTAATCATATTGAAAATTTTGGTTTATGCCTTAGGGTTTATGCTGTTGTGATAAAACATCATGGCCACAAGAGACTTGGGCAGTAAAGGGGTTATTTCACTTATTCTTCCAAGACACTATTCAATCATTGAAATTAGTTAGGGCAGGAACTTGAGGAAGGGACTTAAATGTAGGAACTAATAAAGACAGTATTAATGGATGATACTTACTGCCTTAACAAGTGTGTAGTCTTACAACATCTATGACCACCAGTCCAGGGATGACACTGTCAAAAGTCAACTGGGAATTCCCACATAAACCATCAATCAACGAAAATGTACACAGGTGTACCCAAAAGTCAATCTGGGGGCATTTTCGCACTTGATGTTATCTCTTCCAAAATGATTCTAGTTTGTGTCAAGTAGAGAAAAACCTAAGTGACAAAGTTTGTATCTAAAGAAGAGAGTTTTATTATAGTAAAAAAAATGGATGACTTGGATCTTGAATGTTCCCCCAGATGAAAATCCAGGAAATGCTGGAAGACAAAAACAAGATAGCATCTTGTTGGGACTCGTGATTAAGAGTCCAACTAAGAAATGAAAGCAAGCTAATGGAAAAAAGTAAAATGTTTGTGGGGAATTTTTGATCAAGTTGTTTGATACTGGCTTTTGTGTTAGTCTTATCAGGCTGCTTTTGTTGAATGACTCAAGTAGCTAGAATGTGTTCCCACATAGTGACAGAACCTGGAAATACAAAGTCAAGTAGATAACAATTGGTGTCTGTGAGCACCTGTTTCCTCATTTACCGAGAGCCTCAAGCTGTGACTTCACATGGTAAACCAGTTCTTTGAAACCTTATTTATAAGGGCAATCAAAATCTTCACCAAAATATCTACCTGATAAGACAATCAATGGAGGGGATAAGATTTAACTTACATATTTAGGATGTTGTAATTATTCAAACAAATTAGTGTTGCCTTAGATTTGAGGCATAAGAAAATGGATGTTGTCAGTAAACAACTTCATATATCCAGATGTGTGACATCATTATGACATGGGAATTCAGTAAGTCTAGAGCTTGTAAGAGAAGGCCTTGCTGGCTAGAAAATCTCATAATTCATCACTTACTCAGGAATTTATCAAAATTAGATACATCATTTAGATCCTGTAGGTAAAATAGAGAGTGAGATGAAAACAAAATCCAGAGTAGCCCCAGTATATTCTTCTGAGAAACTGAGCCTAAGCTTGCACATAAGATGGTAAAGGAGACTCCTACAAGGCAAAGAAGAAGACCATGCCAATAAAATGGAAGCTAAACACCGTCACCAGTTATCAGTGTTCACAGAGTGCAAACAAGATGAGAACAAAAGATTAATTCTACTTATCAATATGAGGACATTGATACTGGGGTAACAGGAATAAAAGAATTTCAAAGTAGGAAAATTGATTTTCAATATAGATTTATTCACTGGCATGGTACACCAAAAGCAAAGATGAGAATTTGAGGACAAATGTGTGATGTGGTACTGAGAAATATGCACAGAAGATGAAGTTATTTTCCCAGTAACCCCACATCAATGCATGGAACAAAAACAGAGGCAAAATGGAAAGTATGGTCCTAAAGTTGTCCTCATATGCATGTTTTGGCATCAGAATGTGCCCCAACACACACACACACACAGACACACACTAATTTTTTTTAAATGTAAAATGAAACAGAAGTATGTGATTCAAGATGGAAAACAGAACAATTTTAAAGGTTAAGTTAAAAGCCAAGAGAAAATCCTGGTTTACAAAGAAAATACATAAAATAAAACTTTTAGGAGTCAACTCTGACAGGTAAAATATGAGTGAAAGCAAAAATATGTTTATCATCACATACACAGAGAATAAGTGACTTGTATCCTTATTACCAGAATAATTAGAACACAGTGAAAAGTGTGCATCTGTAGATGATATACAGAGATACAAGAAATAAAAGAATGACAGATAAAGCTGACAGGTGACTGAAGCATGAACTTGTTTTAGAGAAAAAAAAATTGAAGGTCTCAAAGAATAAGCTAAGTATATCTCCAGTAGCAGTAGAAAGAAGAAAATGAAGAGAATGTAAGCCCTGAGGACAGATGCAGAATTTTCACACCTACATAATTCTCAGTTCAATAAAGAAGATAAAGCAGAAAAAAATGGAAAATCATTATTTACTTAAGCAAAGAGAAGCTTTAACTTTTTCAGTACTTATATAATAATTGACAAACTTTATGTTTCCAGAACTTTTAGTGATATTCATTAGTTATATGTATGCACAGATATATGAAAGTATGTATCACTGCAAGTTCAAGAGAGGATATCAGAAAACTTTACCAATGCATAAAAATGCAATAAATTCAACGACATATCACCAATAAAGGGGACTTGGAATATAAGCACTTAGCACTGAGCAGAGTTTTCAAGAAGCATAACAAAATGGGCTTTTGTTTGTTTTTGCCCTTACCAAATATCAGGAGTTTCACATTGATTAAACAGAGTTCATTCATATTGGGTAAATGGTAAAGATGAAAAGCAGAGGTATGTAAATAAAACATATCCAATGTTCTCAGTTTCAGAAATTATATTAAGTTTATTTTTACATTTGAACATAGACAATAAGAACAACTGATTGTCACCCACTGTTGCCATTTAGGGTAAATTATAAGAAGGACTCATGTTATTTGCTGTCTGTATGGAACTCTCATCCTACATACTATCATTTCACAGTACCTGTTGTACTGTGAGACTACACAAAAATACTTCTGTCTGCTGAACATAATGGACCATTTAACAGAAGAGGCAGAGAGAGAGAGAGAGAGAGAGAGAGAGAGAGAGAGAGAGAGAGAGAGAGAGAGAATGTGTCAATGCATCCTCCCTGCTGTCACACATGTATAAACTATATAGATCACTGTTTTCTGAAATTGCTGAATTCATTTTGCTAAAGAACCATTTGAAATACAGACTGATAAGTATACTGTGTCTTTCTTATTAATTGAATCAATGGTGTTCATTGTCTACACAGATCTAGCCCCAAACACTCCATCAAAGTTATCTAGAAAATATTTTTAACTCCAAGTGAATGCTTGAATAGTTTTCCTTATTAGGTATCACAGACTCTAAAATTGAAATGTGTTCTCAATGATAACCATAAATAAATAAATTAAATACACTGATGGGAGAAGCCATTCTATAAATATGAATAAAGCACTATTGGTCAATAGGAAAGCAAAATAGGTGAGACTATGGGACAAGGAGGAGAGAGGAAATAGTAGGGAAGAGATCCAAGATGGAGGATAGAGAGAATAATGATATCCCCTCTCTCTGGTAAGATAAATACATGTGGAAATACTTAGATTAATAGAAATGGGTTAATATTTAAAACAGAGCTAACCGATAATAAATAAGTAACAGGCCAACAGAATTATAACTAATATAGCATCTCTGTGTGTTATTTGGGGCTGGCGTAGCAGTGGGCCTAGGCTACCAGAAAAACCTACTCAATAACAATACACAAATTTTAAATTCTAAATATTACTGTTACAGGTGTTTGTTTTTGTAAATTTATGTACTATTATCTATTTATCCATCTATGATTTACTACCTAGGTGTTACATATTATCTCTACAATATAAATCTATAAAGTATACATGTATAAAACTCTGTGAGAAAGAAATTCTGAGCCAAGTTCTTTCTCACTAGAATTGGCAAAGAGAAATAAATAACCAGAAAGGATTAAATAAGTAGTTGAAAGCCCTTGCTATGCCTCACATTATGCTTCCTTCAGTGTATGCTTCCTTCTGTTATCCTGCAGCACCAATGAATTCCACCTTGTCTCTTAACCTATTCTCCTTCATAGGTGGGTCCTTTGACATGGCCTGGAGATGACAGCAGGTAATAGGATGTAGAGTTAAGTTGACTCCACATTTAAGCCACTGTCTCTGTGGACTGGAACTATATCTTTGCTTTTCTCTCCAGAAGGCCTCCTTCCTCTATCCTCTGACAGTGATTGACAGCTACAAGTTGTTGTGTCAAAGATCCTGCAAGTCAATTATGAAAATGATGCATACTTGCTTAAATATGATTGTAAATTGCTTCTGGCTGATCAGAATAATGAGTTGCAGTGATGCTAATCAACACTGGGCATATATAGTACCTGCTCCTGCTGGTGGTGGGTTTGCAGCTGCAACTAGTTCACCCAAATGAGTGTTTTGAAATTTTTGTGGATGAGCAGGATGCTTACAATGAAGACATTATGAACAGAGGTGAGATTTAGTTCAAAGAAAACAAGGAGACAAAATACAGTCATTTCATGTTATTCATGTAGCTGTTTTCTTTAACAGTCTCCTATGAATTTAATGTATGGAGCAGGGATAGAGGCAGAATTAGCTTCATCAAGCTATGTTACATACTATGTTTTATCATTGTACCATTATGTACAATATCTACTTCCATGTGAAGTAGGTATTTTCTGCCCCATAAGGTAGCTGAAGAAACTGACACTAGGAAATTGCCCAGCAACATCCAGGCAGTTGAGCTACCATTTTCTGCAACTTCAAACCACAGTCTACTAGTGATAACTGCATACCATGTAAACTTGTCCCACATAAAACAAGGAAGTAGAGCTTAGTGGTTACACCACAATTCTGTGCAATAGTAATCAATGGGACATGGTACAAGTCCCTCAGACACTAAAGCTTTATATGATCTGTATCACACCTTCACTATCCTTAGTGCAGGGGAGGTTATGGAGTTACTGTCAATGAGGATTTTTTCTGAGGTAATAAAAGTATCCTAAGAGTGATGGTAGAAATGACACACTAATCTGGGACTAGAGAAAAACTAACTGAATTGTGTTTTAGTTATTTTTTTCTTAGACAATTTTGTGCATTTGTATATAATGTATATTGATCACATTTACCTCCCATGCTCCTCTTTTTTATTCCTTTACCCACTCTGGAAACTCTTCCCAACACATTCCTTAATTGAATTCTTTAAAGCAAGAAATAGTTTTTAGAAACAAGGGAACAGAGACTTCTTGGTAGCAGCATTTTCTTGATTGGATTTGTTTTGCTGTAGACAGAGATTTGCGCGGCTCCTTTAAGGGAAGTTTCCAAAATTAGCATAAGCGGCAAAAAAGCCGCCTGGCTTTTAAAGAGCTCTGCTAACAATTCATTGGTGTGTAGGAGAGCTGCAATAAAGGTTTACACTGTGTTTTAAAAAATACGCTGGCTTGGGAGAGAAAAAGAAACAGGATACAATGGTTTAAAAAAGAAAAAAGGAAGTAGAATTAATCCTAGTACTAGGCAGACAGAGGCAAGCAGATCTCTGTGATTTCAAAGTAAACCTGGTATGCAATGAATTCCAGCACAGATAAAAGTTACACAGAGAAACCCTGTCTCAAAATATGTAAAAATAGAAGTAGAAAAAATAGAATAATAAAAAATCCACGTAAAGATGGAAAACACAGAGAAATTTTGGATAATATACGTGCTTCTGTTGTCTTTAAATTGTTTGATTGCTGAGAAAATAACTACTGATAAAAGAAATGCTGCTGGATTAATTCAATTTATATATTTTAAAAATGCTTTGACTCAAAAATTCAAGCCTAAGGACAAGTTACTGGGGAAAAGGATTTCTATTTTTATTTCCACAGAAAATGAAAAGCTATGGATTCTTTCCAGACTTATGTGGTTTGATCAAGCCAGACCCCCTGAAACAACTCCCCAGGTGATCCAACATTCAAAGCAGTTGAGACAAAGCCTTGCAGACTACTGCCAAGATTTCTGCGTCTTCTTTGGACCCCCATGACAGCGCCCTCTACCAGCAGGAAGTAGTTTGGAAAGAACGACGCCCAAATTCCCAAATATTGTTTATAAATGTTTGTTTTCATTTATATGGGCTTGGTTATAAATGGTTAATGACACAAGCAATCCTTGTAAAGGTAAAAAAGGGAATTAAGGTATAGATATGAATACTTTGCTTTGGAATGGATTTTCTTTTATTGATACAATTTAAGGTCAATTTTGTGATATGTATATTTCTCCTCTTGTTTAGGTATTGTGTTTATATAGCTCATTAGAAAATGTAATGTAATAAGTTAGTACAGATTATAGAGAGTTACCTATGGGAGTTAAGTTAGTTTGGATTTCTAGATATATAGAGATGTATTTGAGATGGATAGGCATTCTTCAAACCTTTCAAAGACCTACAGAATATGGCATTTAAAATGGTTTAGGGTTTTTCTTGACAGTGAGGCACAACTGCTCCTGGTAACACCACCTACAGAAGAAAGGAAGATGGACATCGAAGAAACACATTATGGAGTTTGCTTCTAATATGGCAAGACTAGCCATCTGGGCAAGGTACTGCTCTTCTGAACTGTTTGACTTTATGTTGTAGAAACTGGACATGCAGGACCCACAAAAAGGTAACTGCTGATGCAAGATGGACATTGCTACAGGATTCCTGTTTCATGGAAGAGGCTGCCAGACAGCCAGATAGTCTACAGGACACAGAGAAAAGTTTCCTGCCTTATTGAGGAGTCTGGACACACATTATGGCCTATGGGCTGAAGATGGAACATTACAGAAGAACTTCGGGTGACTGACCAGGCAATGCATTGTCTCTGTCATTTCTAGAGTTTATATATTATCCTTCTGTGGTCTTTGAAGGAGTTGAAGACAGATAGTTATGCTTATAGTTTTCCTTAGTTAGGATTAAAGATAAGTTACATATAGAACTTTAGACTCACAAAAATAGGATAGATGATATTTTCTTTAAGTCTTACAAAATGTTAATGGACTAAATATTGTTAACTGTGATTCTTATTTGATAACTGTTGTATGGTATATTTTGCTATGTTAAGGTTAAACCCCTTCTTTTACTTTAGACAGAAAAGAGGAGATGATGGGAGATGTGATTCTGTATATATGTTTCTCATACTGTTAATAAAGCCCTGTGGCCAATAGAAAACTAGATAGGTGGGGGCTAGGAGACTAGGAGGAGGAAGAGGAAGTAGTAGGCGGAGTCGAGATGTAGCCGAAGGACGGGGAAGAAGCGCTCCGGATAGAAAAAGAAGAAATATAAAATGAAAAAAGTTCCTAATAAAATGCTCATTATTAGGCATGATAAACAGACCTTAATAATGCTAATAAAAAGGGAGGTGTGGAAATAAAGCTTACAGGCAGTATGACTTTACTGACTTACTCATAGCAGTTGTTTAAAGAAGCTGAGTAAACATTTGTATTTACTTATTCATTATTGATTATTTTCTGCAATAATGGAATCAAGAGCCTTTTGTATGCAAAGAAATTCTCTGCTACTGACTTATTACATGCCCTTTTACTATTTTTCTAAACAGTAACTCTTTAGAAGTGAAGCAACTATTAGTCTCTTTGAATATTAATATATATGGGGAAGTTTGGAAATTACGAAATGTGCTAGTAGAAAAATTGTGGACATTATCAAAGATTATATAATCTAGCACATCAATATAGATGTGATTTAATTGAATATCATAACAAAGAAAACCGAGGGAAATCAATGTGAAATGCTACACAGTAGATAGATCGAGGGAAAGAGGGTTTAGCAGAAATGTGAAAAGAATACTCCATCCCTATAATAGGAAGTTTCTGCCATGTCTCTATTCACAGGAAAGAAGTCTGGGATTAGTCACAAAAATCACATCACAAAATTACATAGCATAGTTCAAGGGGGAAGAGTGACAAGCTACCCTTGATTTGATTACAAGATTTAGACTGTAATTATATGCCTTGGCTAACTAATATTGTCTTTGTTCTTCTGACTAGTTCAGTAGGAGTGAACAGTGTGGCTACTGGACTTTTAATTTGGTAACTGGGCATTAACCCAGGAAGCTTGACATATATCATCTGCTTATGTTTGTAGGGTTGCAGTCATTCTTCAATCTGGCACTACATATGCCCACAGGGCAGAGTTAACTCAATGCTGGGAAATCTTGTTAGCTTCTAGGACAACCCTGCAGAGTTGTTTCATATTAATATTTACCAGTAATTATAAACTATTTTTCCTTATCTATTAACTACACTTGTCACATGCTGATGCTGTTGTTGAATTGTTCAATCATCATTGGTATTAGAATTCATACAACACTAGGTAGTTCTTCATGGTTTTAGTCAATATGTGAAATGGTTTTACATGGTAAGGTGCTGTACTCTGTACACTTAAAAGTTAGGGAACTGAACTTTGAGATGTTCAATAACTCAGCTACAGTTTCTTAGCTAAAGAATCAACCAAAGCCAGAGTTCAAGTCCATGTTTGATGGTAGATCCTATGCTTCACTCTTTCTACTGTTCTCATTGGTCAGACTGACTGGCAAGTTTATTGACATGATCAAAACAATTTACATTTCTACAAGAGGCCTTAGCAAATGATAGAACTTGAGCTTTAATGGTGTTTCAATGGGAGGAGACAGTGGTTGGCAAGCCTTACAACCTGAGTTAGATCTCCAGTACACATAGAGCAAAGCAAATAATCATGTCCTGTAAGTTTCCTGTCTTCTACATATGATATGGCACATATACAACCCCCTACATAAATAAATAATAAATTTAAAATGTGGTTCTTATTGAAACACTGTCATCAGTAATTTTTTTTATTTTCAGAAAGAAGCTAGCTTTGATAAAAACACCTATGAATAAGGTGATAAGTTTGAACATATCGTCTTGTTGGCATAAGAAAGAAACAAGGGACAGAAAAACAATTGGTAACATTCAACTCTCTGCATTTATTTTTCTAACATTTTTAAGTTAATTTAGAAGACAAATGGAACAATCTTTTAGGTGGAGTGGTTTATTGACAGTAGAAGTAAAGTGAAAACAGTTGCTAGCATTGTACATTGTCAAATCTCACAAAGGCCAATAGCAAGTGTTTCAAATTCGTAATTCAATATCTTTTCAAGAAATAAATGAACTTATCTTTCCAAGTAGTAAATATTTTTGGAATGGTAGATTGATTTGGGCTCTGCATTTGAGAGGCAAGAATCTATATGTCTTGCTCATATTCTAAATTTCTTTGTAGCAGACGATGGAGTGGTTCGGAGCTGAACATAACATTCACAGTGAGAAACCACAGTACCATGAGCCTAAGATATTATCCCAAGTTAGTATCAAAAGGACGAGTCTGGGGGGTGGGACTTGAGGTGTAGACTATGCCTAAGCAACACCTTCATGTTCTCACACATAAGCGAGGTCCAGGATATGGAACAGAAGAGTGATCAAAGAATGGCTGGAGCAAAGGAAGTTATAGTAATTTTTTTCTTCTTATAAAAATAGGCTTTCTGGTAAGAACTTATTAATAATGCTCTCAGAAAGATGAAGGAGTAGTGACAAAGGGAGATACCAATACAGGTGTAAAAGTAGAAGACAAGAGCATAAAGATGTTCATTATTGTGGATACAAGAAAGAAAAATGCGTGTAATTATCAAAATGTGTAATTTATGAGATATTTTACAGACAATAAAAGTCTCCTTGCTCAATTGCATTAGAGAAGCTTACACAAAATGAAAATTAAACTGGTATCTTGATTGCATTATGTTTTTTATAATTTTTAATATCCTAATATGCATTCTGAATGTCCATGTTCAAGTATCATATGCAGGTTTCCTAAAGTTTGTTTAGCCTCAGTTCACTCGTTACTTTGAGAAGTCACATAAATGGTTCAATATTCTATGGGACAGAAATTTGGTAACAATTTTTTAAAAGGAGGGCCTTTAAGATTTAAGTAGTGTGACTTAGTTGCAACCTGTTAGGAATATCAAGGGAGCCATGAAACAGTTTCTCATAACTTTATAGCTCAATGACCATAGCACCACTGAGAATCTTTGCAAGGAATAATGGATGTAGAAAGGCTCTTACAACAGTGTCTGACATAAAGAAAACAAAATACATGGATGTTATTTTTGTTGTCAACATAAAAGCAGAAAGTGACAGAATCCTGGTGGCACGACAAGAGGGCTAAGAATCTTATGCATTCATTTTAATTTTTTTTCACAAACAACATGCTCTGGCAGTTACATTTGGACAGTATTCCTGGCAAAGGCAAATTAAGAAAGAAGACAGTGATCTTCACTCACAGATTCAGAGGAACATCATGGTAGGCAAGGCAGTGGGGAGAAGCTTCATAGCAGTGGATATGAAATTTAAGCTGTTCTACTCTTGAGATTACAGAGGTTACTAAGAGGTAAACGTGTATGCTGCTCTTGAGAGAAACTCAGTTTGTTTCCCATCAAACACTGAATCACTTTACAACTACTTTTGACTTGAGCTCCAGACATTCCATTTAGTTATTTTTTCCCTTTTCCCAAATTTTTCAAGTAAAGTCAACTTGATTAGCAGTTGACCTCTTAGGATATGATAGATAGGTATGATTTTATTATTAATAAAAGGCACAAATTTGTAGCAATACCAGAGCTTTAGAAAGAACTCTTATCCAGAAATCACACTATATATATTTTGCCTTAGATTGTATTCCAGGAGCTCCTAAAAATAGCAGCATCTCTATACAACCATTATAATTAAGTCCTAGTTTACTGTTTACATAATTTAATTTTGTCATATTAGTGTCATAGTTGCCTCTTTAATAAATTGCCTCACCTAACTTTTCTAAGATGACATTGGAGCCTCAGGTGGCTTCCTTCTGTGAAAACATAGAAAAAGATCAATTTATTTTTCATAATTTGAACAATGCAGTAGCATCATGTTCATTGGGGTAGTGTAGAAACTGCTGTAGTTTAAATGAAGTTGTGAGATTATTAAAATTAATTATTCCATAGCCAGTATGATCAGAAGCTATAAATGCCACCTTCTTTCTTCACCCTAATCATTTAAAAGACAGGGATATTTTCACTGATGCATTTTGTGTGTGATGGGTTTACTCCTCCATGTGTCAGTCTTGGAAACCAAAAACTGAAAATCAGTTGATTCTGTTTTCTGTGTGACTGTCAATTTTTACACTGTGCTTCCTTTTTATAGTCCCAAAGCCTGCAAATAAGAGGACCCATCTGCTCCAACCACTTTGTTTACTCTTGTTTTTCACCAAAGTAAAATGCAAAGATTTCAATCTGACATTTCAGGTTACTCCCAGTGGAGACCTCTGCCTAGCATGTTGCCTTTCTGTAGATATGATAGAACTCTCACCTGTAGTCTCTCCATGTACTCTTTTATTGACAGCATGCTTTGATATCTCTGTTCAATTTATCTTAAATGCCTCCTACCCTTCTACCTCCCCTCCCTTTGTTTTGTTTTTTTTTGTTTTTTTGTTTTTGTTTATCCTCTGACAAAATCCTAATGAGTCTTTTAAATTAGACTCATGTGACAGTTTTATAGAAAGTGTCCCCTAATTCTACTGTAAGTGAGCCTAATTTTTCTTTGCTTCTTTGTTAGTTCCTGGTAATATAAAAATAAGTTCAGATTTAATTTTTTTTAATTATCTAGGTCTACACAAACAGGCAAATATATCTGCGTTTAAATATTGATTTTACAACATGGAGCCTGTCACCTCCTAGATTTCCTCCTTGATATAATTGAGATAATCATTTGTCTAGGTGTTAAAAAAAGTATTCATGTCATGAGAACCTCAGTGGTCTAAATAAATAATAATAATAATAATAATAATAATAAAATAATAATAATAATAATTTCTGTATCATAGTAAGCTATGTCAATTATTTAACTAAAAATATAAAGTATAGACTAGTATGAAAAGTCCCTCCATGGAATTAGATTTTTTTGTCATTATTGCTGACATTATTTGCCCTGAATTGAAAGTTTTCATTTGATAACTCTACCTTTATTTTTGTTTATTTTTAAATTAAAATTAAGTCAGTGTTTATTCTTTCAAAATTATAGGCACAAATGCAACATATCTTGATTATGTCTGCCTTTCCAACTCTTGGCAGCTCCTCTCATTGTATCTTTTTGGAAAGTACATTGTATTTATTTATTTATTTATTTATTTATTTATTTACTCTTAACCCAATGAATTCAATTAATATTGCCTATATGCTCCATTGCATGATGTCATCCACTTGGATCCAGAAAAACCTACCAGTGACCACACTACTAAAATAAAGTGATTTTCTTTTTCATTTTTTTTTCCATCGTGCATCAGTTGTCAATTGCACCTCAAATAAGTCTGGAGAATCAGGAGTCTCTGCCCTCTCCATGTTGAAATTTTTGAGTGGTTTGATTTTATGAAGGTCTTGTGTAGGTAACCACAACAGTTATAATGTTATATTGCAATAGCCATGTCATGGTCAGGGACTAATACTTTACAGCTCACCTTCCTATCTTTTGGCTCTTATATCTTTCCACCACCTCTTCCAGAGCACTACCTGACCCTGGGATGGTAGTGTTAATAGGAATATCCCATTTATAACTGAGCACTCACAGTTACATAGTCTTAGTATTTTGAACAGAAATGTGTTTCTGTGTGAGACACTGCACCCTGCAGTAAGAAGTTTCTCTGGCCAAGGTAGGTGACAGCATTAATCTGTAGCTATAAACATAAATATTTAGAAGAAAGCTAGCTGGCAGGAAAACTTAGAAAAACAATATAAATAGATTCATCCCTTGGGATCATGACTTTACTGGCCATGGGATTAACTATATTTATACTACCAGATATAAATCTCCCTCCTGTGAACCAGGCTCTAGTCTAAACAAAAAATCAGTTAGTTATTCCCATAAACATCCTTGCCTACGGCACCAATGGGCATATCTTGCGTATTGTATTATATAAACTCAGTACTGGAAAAGACAACTGTTATTTCCCCCAAAAAGCACCTTTTATCATTATAAATTCTAGTAGCAACCTGGAAGGAAGCTTTCTAGTTAGTACCAACTTGTGTAGTAGTATAACAAAATTATGTGATATCTCCAGTGATAGCTACCATCTTGTTATGGTAGCAAACCAAGGGCAATAGTAATAGTAATAGTAATAGTAATAGTAATAGTAATAGTAATAGTTTAGATTCATAGGGCCTCACTAAGCAATCATTTGTAGGAAGGTAATTCATGCCTACCAAATGTTCTTGTAGCATCATTTTTCATCAATGTGAGTTACTTCTGTTCAAATTAATACATACATTGTACATATAATGTATAGTACCATAATATAAATAATGGGGTTTTATAAGGCTACTTCTGATATCCTTAGCTTTGCTTATCCAACTCCATTTTTTCCATCACCTCACATTCATGTTCCTATCATCTCTTAAACCTTTACATCCCGATATTCCCCCTTGTTCTATTATGTCACATGTAATATACTATACTCTCTCTATATTATTTAAATCATAACTTCGTAGGTTCTAAATTAATTCCTTCAACATGCACAATTTATTTTTGTTTAGCCTTCTCTGATTCCTCATTTCACCTTTCCCATCACTCCAATGCCTGCCTACAGTGCTCTCCAAATGTACTTTCATCTGTAATCTAGTAACCTACATCCCTACATTACCACATTTCTTCCTATGGCCTATTTCTAGTTTCTAAATAAAATGTATGTATTCCATATGTATTCATGTTCAAAACAAAACAGTGTATTTAGAACCAGGACACTCAGGAGAGGGAGCATGTCATGTGTGTGATATGGAACTTGGATTACCTTGCTCAGTATTTTTTTTTCTCTTTCAGCTACATTATAAATATGAAAATTTAACTACCTAATTTTTTTTTACAGCTGAGTAATACCCCATGTGTAATATTATGACATTTTCATTATCCATTTGTTATCTGTAAGAAATCTAGATAGATTATAGTTCCTAGATGCTATAAGTAAAATTGCAATTATCTCTGTTATTTAGAGAAAAAAATCAGGGAGCATTCTTCAAATTATAGGCATTGGTAAGACTTCAGAAAATATATTCCAGAAATTCAGGAAATAATACAAGTGAAAAAAGAAACACAGATTGAAGCTCTAAAGTTTTGTAACAGAAACAGCTGACCTGAATAAGTAAGAGCATATGGAACCCAGTCTGGCAGCATAGGGCCAAACTAGGATCCCTAAACACCAGTGTCCACTGGGAGGCCAGGGCAGTATATGGGGCCTATGGTAGTAGAACCAGTATTTATCCCCAGTGCACATTCTTTGGGAGCCCCTTCCCTGTGAAGGAATATTCTCTCAGCCTAGACACATGGCAGATGGCCTAGGGCATGCCCTAAAAGATGTGACAGACTTTGATGATCCCCAAGGGAGGCCTCATCCTACATGTACAGTGAATGGGGAATAGGATGGGGAGGTATAAGAAAGGCTATCATTGCTATTTATTACACAGAGGATGAAAATAGAAGACTGTGTTTCAGTCATCACTTTCCAAACCATAACTCAGTAATTTCTAGAACTTGACATACCATCATGACCGGCTTCCCTCTAGCAAAGACCTCCTGGAATCTGCTGGACTCAGCATGCTACCAGGCCACCTAGGCATTTTTCACTCAGATTATTCCTTCACAGTAAACACAATATTTTTTGCTCTTGTCCCTCCTTTCAATTCAGTCCACATTCAGTTACAATATATTTTACAAACATATTTCTTCCATCATTTTATGCTTTTGTATATTAGCTCATTTTGTTACTGGAGCCAAATGCTTATTTCCCATATTCATGCATTTGTCAATAACAAATTAATCAATTAATTTAAAAACTTGTCTTAAATTTGAAACTTTATGGACTATTTACTTTGCTCTTCAAAGAGTGCCTGGAAAAAATGCTATGTACTACAACTATTCCTCACTGTCACACAAAACTCACATTAGGTTAAGTGTTAGTATCTCTATGATCAACCTGCAGGAGCTTCATCTCTTCTTGATAGCCATAAAGATAGCCTACTATTTTTGTAACTTAAATACAGGTCTATATTTCAAAAGTTGATGTCTCAAATTTCATAAAAATGCCATATTTGTTAAGATTCTTCAGAGAAACAGAGCAGAATGGGGTGGGGATAAAGAAAGGAAAAATAAATTTGTTTATCTGAATACAGAAGCTAATAACTTGAGAAGGAGAAAAGGCTGTGATCTGATTTAACTGTAACAAAAAAAAAAAAATAAAAGACCCAGAGACTAATATTGAGGTTCAAGCTTCAAGCTGAAGATCAGAAAAGCAAAGCAGCTGGCCACTAGCTCTCACCTCTACCTCAGGCTAAATGTGCTGATCCTGTTTCCATGATCTTTTACCAAGTCTCAGACTGTAACCTTTTATCAAGATGATTGGAGAAGGAATGCCCTCTGAAACTTTGCTTCTGTCTTAAATACTTCCCTAATGTTTGGATTAAAGGTGTGAGTTATAATTCTATTTTAGACTGATTTACTCTTGTGTAGATACAAGTGACCTTGGACTCACAGAGATCCATCTATCTATTAATCCTAAGTCCTACTACTAAAGATGTGTACCACCACCTCCTAGCTTCTGTCTGCTGGAATTAAAGGTGTGGGCCTAGTTTCTAAGACTTGTGGCTAACTTTACTTTCCTGAATCATCAGTCAATCTTTAATAAATAATAATGATATATCACTACATACATGGTAGAGATAATGTAACAGCATGAATTACTTCATTTATGATAATAATTTTTATAAAAAATATATTCTTATGCCAAGAAATTCATTGCATCTAAGAAAGGCAGAAGAACACATTCTATTGAGTGCTCTATAGTAAATGAGACAATATATTCAAAGCCTAGCACTAGTATTTGGCATCCAACAAGTTTTCAGCAAAATGTAATATTAGAAGTGTTAGAGTAATTATGTTGGTGTTGGATATTAATATTTTATTGATGTTGCCACTTATGTAGTTACTAAAAATTATAAAGTGCTAAAATTTAATTCCTACAATGAAATCCTGAAATAGCTACAATAGAGATAATGTAGAAAATCTTCATGATGTAACCTTTGTTAAGGGAAAGCTGTCCATGATTTTGATCCAAGCCATCACAGACTCACTAAGATTGCCCAACTACACAACATCTTTTATTAAACACATGCCAACATGATTATTAAATTTATATGTCAACTTGACTCATTTACCAGTATCCCAGAACTTGGATCTGGGTTACTAATAAATTTGTCTCCAAGAGTCTTATGGAAGAATTCTATTTTTTGCAACTAGTAGATGTTATGCCAAGCTCAAGAGACTCCCCCAACAAAGACCACCAAGGCGCTGCCTCACTGATGCAAATGCACAAGTTTTAATGTTAAGTTATAAGCCTCGGCAGGGACTCTGTCGAGCAAACTGGCACAGCAGCTGCAGGAAAAGGGTGCCTGGCCTCAATTACAAGGGGTTTATAAAGTAAAAACTGCAAGTCAGGTGATACATGCTTTGGCTGTTCAGGATTTGGTGGGAGCCATTGACCTTTGGATTCATTGTTGTGGGGGCTAGGAGAATTTCAAATGTGTTACTAATGGTTGCCCACAAGGACATTTATGGCCAGATGATAACTCTTTCGATAAGAATGATAACTATTTTAATGTGTTCAATATACCTAAACACCATCTAAAAATGGAAAATAAAACTATATTGATATGACTACTATCAATAAACCAGAAAATAAATGTTGTGGGCATGAGGAAAGAAAGGAAACCATATTAACTTGTTAGTTACAGTGCAAATTAATACAGACATTATAGAAATCAGTTCAGAGTTTTCTCAAAATACTGTGACTTGGCTATTTTATTCTGGGGCACATACTCAGAGAACTCCTTGTCATTCCATAGAGATTTTCATCCCCATATTTATAGTTGTTTTATTCAGTTTAGCAAATGAATTGGAATTAACCTACTTGCCCATCAACAGATTAATATATACTTATTATTCAGACCTAAAATTGCAATCACAAACTTTACAGAAAAATGAGTAGGTTCATCATGTATGTTATTGGATCACACAATCTTGGAAAGCTCTCTAAGTGCAGAATCCAGCCAATACACACACACTCTCTCTCTCTCTCTCTCTCTCTCTCTCTTTACATATATATATATATATATATATATATATATATATATATATGTGTGTGTGTGTGTGTGTGTGTGTGTGTGTGTGTGTTTAAAAACTGTTCATATGGCACAGTATATCAATGAAGAAAAGTAAACTGACAGCTGTAGAAATGGTTCAGTGACTATGAGCACATGCTGTTTCCAGAAGGCCTTTGTTTGATAGCCAACCCTCACATGGTGGCTTGTTACGGCAGGTGTAGCATGTATGTTTCCTCCAGCCCGCCAGCCTGCCAGTCTGGGCCCACAGCCGCGCCAGCCCCATATAACACTCAGAGACTCTGTATTTGATACAATCCTGTTGGCCAATTACCATTATTGTTTATGGGCTAGCTCTGCCTTAATTATTAACCCATTTCTACTTATCTAAGTATTTCCATGTGGTCGTCTTATCCAGGAGCCACGGCAGGCATCTTCCTTCCTCCATGGTCTCCATCTTGACTCCTCCTTCCCACTTTCTCTTTCCTTCTCCTAGTCTCTTAGCCCAGCCTATCCTGTTTCCTATTGGCCACAGGGCTTTATTAACCAGTATGAGAAACATATATACAGAATAACATCTCCCATCAGTGGCTCACAACCATTTTACTCAGTTCCATGAAATATGATGTGCATTTCTAGTCTCTGAGGGTACCAGGCAAGAACCTAGTAGACATACATACTGTTAAGAGCAATTGTCTTGAGATATTTGGGCCATGATGCAATTAAAGCTAATAGCAATTGATACCTCAGATGACAATCCACCAGAGGAAGTATTTCCTGATGGGGTACCCCATCAGAAATGTTTGAGGACCACTGACTCTGAAACTGTTGCTTTTTTCTTTAATTTCATTTTCTCAATAACAGGTATGATATCTCTCCATGACCATTCATGTCATATAATGAATATTAATATTTTGATTCCATCCCATTATTATGGGCACATATAACTGAGTGGACAGGAAGATGACTTTTCATTTTGGTGTTTAGAATATGTGGTGGGACATGCTTCATAAATAGATCTATATGATCCATGAGGACTGTGGACACTTAAAAACTTGCTTTGTTCTTCTTCTCAGACTAACTGCACAAAATATGCTCACTTTCACCTCAGAGCAAGTTAAAACTAATGTTTTTTTTACCTAAATCATAAAATTAGGGCTTCTTAAATACTCACAAGATCAGTGTTGCAGATGTCCTCCTTTCGTTGCTACACAAAGCATCCTAAGAAAGCATGCCAATTCTTTGCCTGCCTATTCTAGTTGATGAAAGCACTATGCCTCAAAGCTTATCTCATTGGGATGTGTACCCTTTCTGTTTCGTCACAGTCTTATTTCTAAAACTTTGAAACTCTGTGTAGCCATGGAGAAAGGCTCTGTCTTTATTGCTCACACAAAGAAATGTGTAACTCTTGTAATTTCTTTATTATAATTCTAACCTCCTTTAAGAAAGTTTGTGTGTGTGTTTGTTTTTGTTTTGTTTTTTGTTTGTTTGTTTTTGCTAGAGTAGAAGAAGAAGATAGGAGGATTTAGAAGTGGGACAGGAGAATCAGAATAGAAAAAAATAATAAAGAGACTTACTCAGGAAAGCACATTTGAGATAGTTCATTCAGAAAATAAATCCTTTTCATTTATTGTATCTTCCATTCCAAACTCTAAAGAGAATCATGAGGCTGAACTTCAAAGGTTCTTGTTAACGTACATGCATGAAAACACACACATAATATAAAATTTGCAAAAAAAACCAGAAAAAATGTAACTATAAAGAAAAGACTGAATGCACATGACTTATGAAAAAGATTATACAGCTAATTGCTTTAGTAATTTGAATTCTATAATAGAGCATTTTGTTGTTTTGGTGATAGAACAGCCCATAAATTCATATTCCACAGTGAGAGTATTTGATCCAATGTGATACTCTTAAGATTCTAATTTTAATGGCTACTCTGTTACAGTAATATAAAAGTTCATTGAGTTGTACACTTTTTGCATATGGTTAATTTTTGTCTGTGATATTTTATTTGCCACTTTTCATAATAAATTTCTTCAAATTTAAATGTTTAATATAAAAACAAATGAAAAATAAGACATAAACCCAACTACTGAAACAATTCTGCCAATATTTTGTTAAAATTCAAACTTACTTTGCTCATTAAAGTAATTTACTTTTGGGTATCTTTCTGTTATGAACAGTTGATTAGAAAGGAGATTACCACATTGAATAAAATAACTAAAAATATCACAGTTTTCCACATTTTTATCTTATGAACATATTCAACTTCTGTGTGTATGTGTGCCAATGAGAGAAAGAGAGGGAGAGAGGGAGAGGTGGGAGAGAGAGAGAATGAAAGAGTCTAGGATACTAAGTGGGAGCAGTGTGACAAGAAAAGGAGGGTTCCTGGGCTCTCTGAGGCCATAATGGATGGTTGTAATGGTACAAATAAATCCAAAAAGGCAGAAACCTAGAGGTGTTGAGCTTGATAAAGCCTCAGGAGACACTGTAGCTATGTTACTTACACCATTCTCTGTTTACCATATAATCATAGAGCCCAGACAAAACAGCTACTTTTGCAGTATAGTGTTCTTTTGTAATGTTCTGAATATTTTTCTTGCTCATTTTAATGTTTCCTTGTGGATCTCTGGTTCTATAGATTTGAGCCTACCCTTTCATTTTACAATGTGTTCATTTTTTTCATAATTTTATATGTTATGTTTTGACCATATGTCCCCCTCTACCAACTCTTCCAAGACCCTCCTCACTCCCTACATACCCAACCTCATGTTTCTTCTCTTTCTTAAAACAAAAGAACAACAAAGTATAATACAATTTGTATTAGGTGAAGAATGCTGATAATGGGATTCTACCATTCCTGGAGTTTGGTTATATACCAGAGATAAGTCATTTAAGAAAGGTGATTTTCCCTAATCTATTCAGGTATCTATTTAAAGAGCTTCGTGGCTAGGGATGGAAAGTTTTGCCCACTCTATCATGGGTGCCAGTGGAGTGTAGGAAGGATAAGGGTCTGGGAAACTCACTCAACTCGCCTGGACTCATACATGACTCATGATAGGGTTGACCATGTGGGGTAAGTGTTGGTGGCTGTCTGTGTCTGTGTCTCTTATAATTACATTTTTATGTAGAATTGTAGACTTATCAAAGTGGACAGATTTCATGAGCTAAAGAGAAACCTTGCAGGGTTAATAAAATAATAATAACTACAAAATAGAAATGACCTCATGATATCCTCATGAAGTCATCTCAAAACCATATGAGTTGTACAAACACCTGCTTTATGTATGTCCTTACTGTTCAGATTTAATCTACTGTCCATCAGTACTGCTTCCGTGGTGACTGCGTGCTATTTCTAGTCATAATTTGGGCTTATCAGTGTTATATTTCACATATATGTGAAAAGTAATAACTGGCTATCAATGGCAGGCCCTTTAAAATTACTAAAGTAAAGGGTTGTAGAGATGGCTCAGTGGTTAATGACACAGTCTTTTCTTCTAGAGAACCTGGGTTCTAATCCATCACTTATGTAGCATGTAATTGATTGTAACTCCATTTCTAGGAGATGTAATGCTGTTTTATGGCCTCTAGAAGCACCATGAATACATTGTTGCATAGACGTACATTCATGTAAAATATTCATACATCTAACATAAAAATGAAATTTTTAAATTCTCTAGAAACAGATGAATGTGGAAGGTACTTAATGATATATCAATTGCCAATAAGATTTCTAAACCTAGAAAAGAAAGGGGCGTAGAAAGCTGTATTTATTCCTTGTTCAGAGATACAAGAGAATTCAACTTTAAAGATTTGACTCATCCTCACAACAACCCTCCAGGCAAGAAACAATGATTATATCCATATCACAGAAGAAAGAAACTTAGGCTAATTGTGGCTAATTAACTTGGCCAAGGTCCCATGGATGGCTTTTAAAACAGTCTTGCATGAATGAAACAAAGACATAACAAGGTATAACTATGGATGGAAACTATGTCTTATGAGTTTATGTACAATGCTTTTCCTTATATACTCCTATGTTGCTCATAGACAGTTCAGTTAAATGAATACCTTAGAAGAATCCTATTTCTTAGAATGACTTGAAATGTTGAAACTCTGTCATTTTGAAATAAGTGAGAGAAAGAATGATAAATGTTTTAGTTCACAAGAAATGTACATGTCTACCTGCACATATGTGCCAGAATATGATTAGAATCTATGAAAGAG
Source organism: Cricetiscus sungorus (assembly GCA_030556225.1). Lineage (NCBI taxonomy): Eukaryota > Metazoa > Chordata > Mammalia > Rodentia > Cricetidae > Cricetiscus > Cricetiscus sungorus. Next base: position 57,900,510 of record JANBXA010000007.1, read on the forward strand.
ATGGTGATATTGCATTGTTGCAGTTCATTCCATCTTATTAGGACATCTTCTCAAGTTTCTGTGCTTCATCCCTAGTAATTGCACTGAAAAACACAGGGAGAGAAGTGCAGCTAAACCCTCTCTGCTCTTCCTCCTGAACTCAGTTCTATGAATAGAATTGTCTTTTCCCTAAGCTTTAATCAGTGTCTCACTGGTAAGTACTGATAATCAGATTTTTAATACTTTAACCCATTATATTTAATTGAGCTCTTTAAGTTACAGGAATAAATAGAAACAGATGAACCTTTAAAGCCTCCAGCACTAAATGTTATTTACCTGACTCACTTCAATGAATCAATATAGTAACTCTTCCCTTCCACCCCTTCCCCTTAAAAAAAGCGGACTGCAATTAAATGTATGGTGGTGGATCATTTCTCGCTGGCAATAATTATATGGGAGCATTTGAATCTCATCAGAAGGTCTAATTTGAAGTAATAAACCTTTTCACTAATCTTCTACCTAAAGTCAACGGCCCTGCTCTAATGTTGATGATAATGCAGAGCCTAAAATAACAGAGTGAATTAAACCATCACTCTAAATTACTTCTGTGCATGAGTATAACCCAGACATATGAGGGAAACTCTCTTTTCAGAGTTATGAAAAATAAGTTTGTTTTCATGCTCAAATATTAGAAACTATCATTCAAGGCATGAGACCAACTTTGACCCATGAGGTAGAATTAGCTCTTTGGTAAATGACAGAACATTAACAGGCCAACAATTTTGGAATTAGAGGAGAGAGCAGGAGGCAAGGCAATGGTATGGAGATCATATGACAATGGGAATGAGTTCTACCTTATTGGAACATGTGAAGGGGAAATATTTGAAGAAAAGCAAGCTAATATTGTCCAACTCTTCAGGTACTAGCATGAGATATTTCAAAGATTAACTTGCAGGCCTGAAATGCCCTAGATATTTTTTAATCTTAGTAATAGAGAATTAAAAGTATGCCAACCAGATAATTCCATGAATATATCTGTGATTTAGAAAAGTAAGTGCTACAATATGCTGTACTATGAGTTAGAAAAGACATGTGAAGGCCATTCTGGTGGAAAATGAAATTATTGCAATTTTCTAAGAGAAAGGTGATGGGGCTAGATGTAGACTTTGGTAGTTTTGTTTGTTTGTTTTTGCTCTTTGCCTTAACTCTTTTTTAAAATCATTTATTCTGTGGACTAAGCTAGCCTGGGACACTGTAAGTAACCAATGCAATCCTTGAACTAATGGTGAACCTCCCAGTTAAGCATCTTGTGATAGTATTACATACCTGGACCACTAAACAGTGATGATAATGGTTTGTTCATTGAGCATGCAATAGTCCTTATATACTGTGATATTCCAGTTCTGGCAATTACTGAATAATGATACATGAAAAGTTAAGAACTTTAGAACCAAAAAATATAATGAATATTAGAAATGAAAGTAGTATTTTTTATGGACATAAACAAAGGTCCGGTGTAGAAAATGGGAATCATAAGGGTATCTGCCTCAGTCATAGTAGTTGAGAAACATGTTAGAATGTAGTGATATCCAGGTGGAAACCTGCATTGGTGGTATTTCTCAGCAAAAGATCAGGAATATTTGTCAATGCCTAATTAGGGGCTAGAACAAAGTACTAACATATTCTTGTAGGATTACAAAGGGAAGAAAAAAGGAAAACTGTTATTACCTTGATAAATAACAGGCCATAGAGACATGGAGAAAAATATCTACTAAGTTGTTCAAAATTAGGGAGTAGACTATGAAGGTAAGTCACCAAATCCAGAAGTAAAAGAAAGGAATTTTTACTGGGAGATTTATATGACAAACTTTTTCTTAGAGAGAAGCAACACACATGTCTGCTATCCCCAGATAAGAAGCCCACAACAGGTCAATGTACAAATACCACAAAAGTCCAACATGATGAGCCCATATGTTTCATTGATGTTATTTACAGGATATGGGTGAGGGGGTTATTTACAGAGGCAGAAATGACTCTATTTCTAGGAAGATGATATTCCTTTGAGAATGGCCTTCTGCTTGCTTTACTGTGTATGTATTCTTGGGAGAGGGGTATTAGGGGCCTAGAGAATCTGGTGAGTCAGGAACTTTCTGAAGCTATTTGAGTTTCTTACAATCATGTTTAACGACTTTCCTTGCTGGGTGGACTGCTTCAACCTGGGAGGAAATTGTTGCACAACAGAGCTCTGATAAGTGAAGATATGAATTAGAAAATAATCAGTATTGGCACCCCAACAGCTCAGATCTGTGTTTTGTCTTCCCCCAGTTTTGTTGTTTTTATTTTATCTTGGTTTTTTTCTTGTTTTTTTTGTGCTTGTAAGAGATAAAATGTAAGGATGTACATTTGGATGAGTGAGGAGGTGGGGAGAATCTGGAAGGCAATGAGAGGTGGAACCCTAATCAGGTATTTGGTAAAGTGTCTATTTTAAATTTAAAAGAAGACTATAAAAAGAATTTAAAAGAAGTCTTCACAGTTGTTGACAGTGAATTTAGATATTTGTAGGTTGAATAACAATGACACACTGATAGTGCTAAAGCTAGTGTCTGTAAAGCATGACAAAGGTACAGAATTATAGAATAGACCTGGTTTCAGTTTGATTACTTCTTTATGCCTCATGTTTGAGGCTATTGAGATGTGTGCATGAGGTAAAAAGAAAAAATAGTGATCTAGCATATCTAGCATGTTTATTAAGCATGTTTTATAGATAAAGCATTTGTCCTGATACATTTATATCAACTATCCTATTTAATCTTGACAATATCCATTGAAGTTCAGCAGTTTTATACTTAAAATGATGACCATGAGATGTTGTCATTCACCCAGTATAATACAACCAAGATTCATTAGAGCCACCATTGGTATTAGATCAGTAATCAATTTTCCTTTTTGTTCAACTCACCAATATTCTATGTGCATTGATGCTCTGTGGGGGTTATTGAGATAAAAAGCCATCTATTCTCAAAAAATACAATGCTTAGGAACAGAAAACATTAGCTGGAAAAGGCTATGTTTTCAATGTAGCAAGATAAATGACTGACAAGACAAATTCAGACTGATGATGTGATCAAAATATGACTATGGAAGATGGTGTTTTCAAAGAAGCATCTTTCTGAATACATCACTTCCAGCTCTGTCTTCCCTGAGTCAGAATTTGAAGGCATCTCCCATCTTCCTTCACTTTAAATGTTCTGAATAAGTTCTCTGAGAATTCCTTCACTTAATGTCCCTTGGCTCTTGCTAGCCTCGGTATTTGTGTTCCTCTGTTAGAGTTCATCCTGTTGCCTAAAATTCTGCCACACTACACATGAGTCTGACAAACTCCACCCATCCCATCAGCCTTGGGTTTTCATATCCTCTGAGATCTTTCCTGACTCCATTAGGCAAATGCAAACCAATACCATGAAGAATTCAAGTTAACAATTCTCCCATGATAGAGGGCTTATGCTTTTATCTCACACAGAGAATCTGTAAGGCAGGAAGCAGGCATTTCAATCTTCGTATTATAGTGCAGTATGAGGCACATGCGAAGCACTCTGTGAAGTAATGACTGGGCATACTGATAAAGGAGCATATCTTTTTAATATCTGTGAAAGTGCAAATCTTTGCTGGGTAGTATTGTGGGAATGTTCTCCATGTGTCAGGACCACATTTGTTTTGCATTTAGTCCATTACCATAATAATAGCTCGCCATTTGCAGCTTATGCATTTGAAAATAAATTGCCTTGCCTAGAAAATAGCAGAAAAAATACTATTAAGTGACCATAATTGTTACTGCTTTAATATTCACCTGTATATTATGAAATCTAAACAGAAAAATACTCTCTTAAAGAATCAAAATGCTTAGTCTATTATTTAGCATGCTTTCTGGTGGAATTATATTTTTATAGAAAATATTTTTCCTATTCTACTAAACTATTTTTTATTTAACAGGAGTATGAATATATTCTAAGGTGGTGGGCTTTAAAATGTAACAAGACAAACCAAATGCCAAAAATTTATCTCAGCTGTGGAGCTAACCCTCTACAAAATAGAGAATTATGGCCTGGATGTGGCTGTTTCTTTCTTGTTCAAATCAGTTCATAAAAATTATCCTAAATACCAAGAATTACTCCTTTTCTAAAAAACAATGAATAATCTATATTCTACCTATTCCTTAATTCATACATATGTTGTACACATTCTCCCATCTCTGTTCTACAAATCTTCTTATATTTTTGTGTCTTCTTCCTTTTTACTGCAGTGATGTGGGTCTGTAGTTTATACTGACTGATCAGACTCTCAAAGTCAGGGACAGAGTCTAATCCATTCTGCATCCTTCAATGCTTGGTACATTGCCCACTCTATGAAAGTTCTACATGTGTTTGAAAATGATAAATCCCAGTCACAATTCTAATGACTACAATTTACTCAACAGTCAGAAAGATTCTGACCTTAAAGTTGATTATAGTTTTAAAAATATGAAAACAAAAATTTACTTTGTAGGGAATGAAGACCATATAATATTCAGGACTATGTTGATATTACAAATTTTTGTAAGACAAGAAAAGAGGTACTCTTTTAATAAATTCAACTATAAACAAAATACTAGCACCACTACAAAAGAATTTGTCTTCCTTCCATTTACCAAAAATATTACTTCAGTGTTTCAATGGGTATGTGGATTCCCTCATCTAATACAAACCTGCAGAGATAGGAATCTTAACTTTTGTACTTTATGTTTAGTATTTAATAACTTACTTTCCCATTTAAAACTTTGATAATTATATAATATTTAAAAATAAATTTTAGTTGTTTTCACTTACCAGTTATCTGTCTTTCTCTTACTCTTCCCACTCTGTCATGGACATCCTTCTTCTCAACAAGTACCCCTTAATTTTATGTGTTTGGTGTGTGTGTGTGTGTGTGTGTGTGTGTGTGTGTGTGTGTGTGTGTGTGTGTGTGTGTGTGTGTGTGTGTGTGTACATGGGCATTCACTGTGTGTTGCAGAGTTCAATTCAAGAGCTACCAGAACATTGTTAAGTTATTCAAGGGAGAAAGGGGAAAGGGTAACTTCTCTGTGGCTATGCCACTGAAGAAAATGTCCAACATTCTAGTTTCTTTTCTTTTGTTGTGGTGACATTCTTTGACCAAAAAGAACTTAGTGTATGAAAGGGTTGGTTTAGTTTAAAAGTCCAAATCACATTGACCCTTGAAGGGAGTAAGGCAGAAGCTAGCGTGAAACCCTGGAGACAAAGCTATTTGCTGATCAGAATCAGGCTATAGTTTTTCACAGTTCAGGAATACCTGCCCAGGAAATGCTGCTTCCCACAAAGAGGTGATCTACCTACTTCAGTTTACAATCAAGATTGTTTCATGAAAAAATGCTACAATCTCAGTTTTATCAATGCTCTTTTCAGATTTCTCAGCATTATGTTTAACTATCAGGATACCCAAGATAACTTAACTGCTGAGAACTCTGTGAAGGCTAGGGGTGGGGGTTCATGTATTCATCTCATATATTGAATTTAAGATTGATAGGCTAAATCTTATGTATTTATTATGAGATAACCATGGCCATAGGAAGTCCATGAGTACAATAACTATGTTAAGTCCAGAAGATACATTTATTCTTAGAGTACTTGGCTCTTCTAATAATACATTCTGTGTTCTTTGAACCATGAAGAATATAAGGTAGCTATGTGAATGATTTCCTATATGATGGGAACTATTTGCCTATAGAAGAATGAAACTTTGAGTTGTTGTAGCTATGACTGGCAAAAGAATATGACAAAAAGTAACGGATTATGTTATGGCAGGTTTCTCCCCACCGGCCTCCTGGTCCTGCCTCCATTGTCCCGCAACTACGTGTGCCCCAAATAATACTCAGAGACTCTGTATTTGATACAATCCTGTTAGCCAGTTACCATTATTGTTTATGGGCTAGCTCTGCCTTAATTATTAACCCATTTCTACTTATCTAAGTATTTCCACGTGGTCGTCTTATTGGGGTGCCTCAGCAGGCGTCCTGCTTCTTCCCCCGGGCTACATCTCGACTCCTGCTCCCTACTTCCTCTTTCCTCCTCCTGGTCTCCTAGCCCCGCCTATCTTGTTTTCTATTGGCCACAGGGCTTTATTAACCAGTATGAGAAACATATATACAGACTAACATCTCCCATCAGGATTACATAGAGATGTTAAAGCCTTGAATATAAGTCACTGTATAATGCTTCAGGAGATTAATAGTGTGACAGCAAAAAACTCACTACATATGGTGCCCAATGTGGGTTCAAATATCCACATAGGACCTGAGGAGGTGGTTGCTTAGGTAGGCTCAAAGTACAGGGTGAGGTTCTCTGAAGATGCCCTTCTGTATAATTGAGCAGTTCAGCAGACTGCACGGGGTACATATTCCTGTTGTAGGCAGACACAAAAAAATCCCCAGAGCTGAGGCAGGTAAACATGGTTCCAGGCCAGTACCTGCAGGCATGAGGTTAGATTGTCATGGAATGGAGGCTGGAAGAGCTAGCCTTCAGAGATGCTGAGAAGTCGCCTAGCCATTTAAGACTTATTCATGTGGTCAGAGAAGGCTGCAGATGGGCAGATGCCATGCCTAGGATGAGGAAACCTCTGAACTGATGTAATATGTCTTAAAAATGTGCTGAGATGCTAAAGAAAGAAAATAAAATGAGTTTTAAGTATCAGAGAAACATAGCTAAAATAACAAGAAAATAGAGTAAAAATAAAAGAAAAAGTAAAATAATATTTAAAAAAATAAATTTGAAAATACACAGGGCGCCTGGATCCTGTATTTTACTTTGTTGACTTGGTATTTTTTGAATGCTGATGAGTGAATGATAGCTTCTGAGAGACATTGGATTGTGGAAGGGACTGCTGAATTAAACCTTTATACCTACGGGATATCTTGGCTTCAGAATGGAAATAAAAAATGTGTTGTTTGGGGGACAAGTTATGCATTTGTTTCCACAGGAAAGTTAATGCTCTGCATTCCTTCAACTTTAACTGAGATTAGATTTGACTGAGGGAGATCTCTTGAAATCTTGGCTACAAACATAAAAAAAGGAACAAAAGAAAAATTACAAGACAAGTGATGCAAGTGCTCGTCCCTTTACATGGGAACAGCTCTGAGACTGGATGACACATGATAAATCTTATTCCAGCAGGGTTCTTATGACTTATTATTACATGCCATCCTTTCCAATGGTCTGGATAGAAATTTATTTTACCATTTCTTTATATAGTCTAAACAAACATAAAATTAACAAATGCCTTTTACTGTTTCAAACATAAAATAAAAAAAATCATCTTTAACTGACTTGTGCATACTGCATGTTCTATACCTGTGTTAATGCAGATATATATGTTATATATAAAAGTTTGTGTCTTTTCAAAAATATTAGGACCAGATATCAATTAAGAAAAATAACCCAGGTATTCCAGATTCTCAGAGTGCCTCTGATACAGTTTCCTCAAAATTCTGTATCTAGGGCAACTTCAAAGCTTGTAGATGAGATGATCTAGCCTCATACACCATTCTAGCTAGGACTACAGTTAAGCCTTACATGTTCCCAACACACAGAGACTGAACAGCAAATTTTATGGCTACCTCTCCCAGGACTTGACTATTGTTATAATTTTCTCAAATTTCCCAGAAGATTCCATAACTTCCAGCCAAGAGGAACCAGTCTAGAGAACATGACACCAGTATTTCCAAAATGTGTGGCAGATGGTTTTTGATCATCTGGGGGATTATGGGTATCTATCATAGTTTAGGGAGATTGGTAGCAAGTTATTTGTAATTGTTAGAAAAAAAGTTAAGCCAAGTAGATTGAATTCAGGAATGTCTTTCAGAAAAGAGAGAAAAGGGGATATAAAAATGATAGAATAAGAGGGCAGAGTATTGAATCTACATTAAAATGAAAAGCAAATATTAATCTCAAGTATTTTACATTGGTATAATTTTTCATACATTTATTCAAATTTGTTAATTGTTAATTTAATTGTGCCTATGCAGCTCATTTAAAAATGTAATGTATAATTAAGAAATACAGGTAATCATGGACCCAAGACTAATGTCCTAAACCAGCATAGGACTGACCCAGAACCGCTGAATGTGAGTCTCAGTTAGAAGGCCTGGGCAGTCTATGGGACTCCCCAGACTATGGGCAGTAGAACCAGGATATAGCCCTGAGGCACGGAAGGACTTTAGGAGCACATTCGCCATGGAGGGATACTCCTTTAGCTTAGAGACACAAGGGAGGGCCTAGGCCCTACCCCAAATGAGTTGGCAGATTTTGATGATCCCTCATGGAAGGCCTCACCCTCCCTGGGGAATAGATAGAGAATAGGACTGGAGGGGGTGGTGATCAGGGAGGTATGGGAGGATAGAAGGGAGAGGGAATTGGGATGGATATGTAAAATAAAAAAAAATAAAAAAGAAAAGAAATACTAGCTTAATAGTTATTTATAATTAAACTAGTAGTTCTGTTAGGTATGTTTTTAAGGCTAAACAGATATATTTTAGATAAATATGTGATCTTCAAATACTTCAGAGATCTACAGAATATGGTATATAAGATGTTATACTAACCTGAATTTTCATAATAGTGAGATACATCTGTTCCTGGCAACATCAATTTACATATATATATATATATATATATATATATATGTACAATATATATATATATATATATATATATATATATATGATTGACATCAAAGAACCTTCATATGGAGTTTGCTTTCAATGTGTCAAAGTGAGCCACCTGGAAAGAAACTGCCCTTGCTTTGACTGTTGATGGTATGTGGTCCAAATTGGACAAGCAGAACAGAAAAGAAGGTGACTGCAAAACTTGCCCAAGACAAGACATGACAGTCATTCTTAATTCCTACTTCACAGAAAAGTCTGTCAGTTATTTCAATTCTATAGGCCAAAGATGGATGGTGTAAGATTCTGGTGGTAGGAACCTTGGATGACTGTCCAGGCAACCAGATGTTTCTATAATTTTTATAGTTTTGAAGGTTGTTTTTTCTCCACTTCCTGTTTACTCAAGTAATAATACATCCAACTTGGGTCTCTGATGAAGTTGAAGACAAGATACAGCTAGAGTTTTCCTTATTTCCAAATTCAGAAAAGAAACTTACATAAAAGATGTAAAGTTTACAAGATTAAGAAACACAAAAGTTTAGTTATTTATCTAAAAAGATGTTTTCAGGATGGTAATACAAGTTATGATAGAAAATGGTTTAGGTATAAAAGTTTAGACTCATCAAACTAGATAGATAATAACATAATTTCTTGAATTTGCCAAATATAAATAGACTGTGCATTGTGAATATAATTCTTACTTGGTAATTGTTCTTATTGCATATAATTTACTGCATTAGAGCATAAACTTTCCTCTTTTATTAAGACAAAGGGGTGAAATGTAGGATATTTGTATACTGTGTGAAGATGCATTGCTGTGATTCGTATAACAAAAAAAGTGAATGGCCAATAGGTAGGAGTAAGGTATACGTTCCTACCAGACTTCTGGGAACAGAAAGACCTCCTGGAAGAAGAAAGGCAGAGTCACCTGCCAGACACAAAAGAGTAAACAGGAGGTGCAATATAGAAGAGAGATAAGGCCACATAGCAAAATGTAGATTCATATAAATGTGTAGAGAGCTGTGAAGTGCTGTGCCCTAAATATGGCGCTGGCTTCTGCCTTCCACCTTCCCGATGGTGAGGCTCTCTGTGATAAACAAGTCCTTATTTGGCTAAGGCTGAGATTTAGGCTTGCTTCCTCATATGTGGACCTATTGGCATTCACCAAATGGCATGCGGGATTGGCTACCCCAAGGCCTTATAAACTGTGAGCTGGCTTCCCCGGGGTAAGAAGATTGTTCAAGGTTCCTGAATAAAGCTGCTTAAAGAAGAGTCCGAGTGTTGCGTCTTCCTTGCTGGTCAAGGCAGTCGTGAAGTAAATGGGTTAATTTAAGTTATAAAAACTAGTTGAGACAAGCCTAATCTAAATGTCAAACTTTCATAACTAAAAAAGAAGTAATTTCTGTGTCATAATGTGTGACCGTGCTGGTTACACAAGGAAAAGTACTGCTACAAGAGTGCTTGCCAACTCAGCATTTATAGATAAGCAGCACATAGTCATATATTCCCAAAAGTTACACTAAGGCTATTTAGAAAGCTGAGCACCATTTTATAGTAAGGCCACCTGTACACATACACAAAATATGGTTCTGTCATGCTAATAAGTACATTATCTTTTATATGATAAATGAAAGTGTTACTGTACCTCTATGTGTTTCTTCTACCAAATACATACCTAATTTCTAACTATGAAAAAAAAGCAGAACATACAAATCAAAAACTATTTGTAAAATAATATTACTTTGAACTATGGAAATCATCAAAATAAACGAAAAATTTAAAATATTGCTATTGTTAGAATATAAGAAATTATGAAAATTACATATCATTTGGTATTCTAGTCACATTTTTGTCAAAGAAATGATTATTAGACAGAAACTAAAAATTATGATCAATAAAATATAGAGCATCATTAATGCAGCAATCTTGGTTCATTCATTAAACTAAATGTACCATGCTAACATTAAAGTTTTGATAGTGGAACCTGAGTATGGGGTTTATGTGATTCCATTTTCTTTTGAAGATTTTTTTAAATTTGAAACTATTTTAAAATGAATGGTAGCTTTCACAAAAGTATACAGTCTCAGTTCTTGAGTAATAATTTCTTATTAACGTGACAATAGCTATGCTAAATTCAGATTCATCTCAATGACTCAATTACATTTTTTAGTAACCCTGTGTTTGAATATCTATATGTTCTCATATACTGGTTGTTGGAAGGTAAACCGTGAATTTGGGAGAGTAGATTTTTATCCTTAAATGTTTTTCTGTTCCTACTTATTTTCTGATGTGAGACTGAGGTTCTCCTAGGATGTCCTATGATGGAAATATCCACACCCCAAATTTATTACTCTATCCCTATTCTCAAGATTGTACATGGCCTAGGTTATAGTATTTTCAAATAGCCTCTTGACAGATGGAAATTATTGTGTCAGCCAAAGCCCTGGTTGTCTAGTCCTAAGTGACAGTCCATTTTGCTATGAATCATCCTCTGCAGTGTGCTGCAGTACATTTAGCATTCTCAGTCTTGCCATTTATAAAGGTTTTACACTATTTCCAAGTGTTCTTTTCATAGGTATGCCTATCAAGTAATATTTCAATGACAAATGTATATGCTTGCTGCATTTTTAATAGAATGGTGCTGAATTAACTATGGGATTCTAGGTGCAGAGAAAAACAGAGTGGGTACAGTATCAAACAGGAAATAGGTGCTTGGTGTTTTGTGAATAAAAACATTGCATTATCAGAAAATAAAATTCTCTCCAACAAGCTCTCATTGATCACTGACCCACTCATAGGCAAAATGTTAGGGAAGAAGCAAAGAACTTCTGGTCCCTTGCTTATTAAACTTAGCTCAAAACACCCAACATTATTGAGTAGGAGTTTTTGTTGTTTTTTAATACTGTCAATCTAACCCCTGGCTTTATACATGTCAGGCAAGCCATCCCCTGCTGAGCTAAATTTTCACCTCTTTTTTCCCTTCCTAACATTTCTATTTTTTTATAGAGCTGTAGTATCAGTATTATCATACAGCTGAGTGGTAAAACACACAGTTTTAGGAAATTAGGAGCTGAATATAGACTGACTAGTCAAATTCAAAAGCTAATGTTTTAAAATTCTAATCTCTCCCTCTATTTAGTGAAGTTGGCTCCTAGCTCTGATGTTTTGTATCACACAACAAAGTTAGATAGTATTGTGAGATAAGTTCATGAGCAATTTCATCTGTATCTCCTTGCCAAGGGCCTGAATGCTAAACACTAAACTGCATAGCATTTCTTATAATAGACTATTGCCTCTGCAGGAGCACACAGGCTTTGTAGTTTTTAAATTGAAATCATTTCAAGAGTTTAGTTCAGTCATTTGTTTCATGCCTGGGTGATTTATAATAACTCTTTTTGATATTCCCAAAATAGGAGCAATAAAAAAAATAAAGAATCCTTCTGTGCCTATCTTACAAAACAATCTAGTTTAAAAATGTACTAAAAACAATCAGGTGACAATCATACATTTCATTATACATTGTTAATAACATACTTACAATTTTTAGATTCTTAAATGTAGAAGAGTCAGAACCAAGTTCATCAGATCCCATGAATCTCATTCTTGTTTCCTCAGATACCAGACCTCTGGTTGGTGGATCCTAGATTACTATTGTGACTCATAAAGATACATGTTTTGCATCTTTCAGGTTTTTTAATGGGCAAAGCAACTCAAAGACAGAAGAAGAGTATAAAATAGGATGGGAGGGCAAGAGTTCAACTCTCAAAACAGGGAGAGGTGTTCTATGAATTGTTTCAGTTCTGAGTGAACTAAGGTGGATTCTAGCTTTGTTATACTGTAATGCACAGCAAAATTAGATAAAATTGTAAGACGAAGTTCATGACCTGGGGAGATGGTCTAGTGGTTAAGACTCCTTGTGGTCACTGTCTCCATGTAATGCAGTTAATATATGCATAGATCCAACAGGAAGCTCATACACATAAAATAAGAAGAAAATAATCAAAATCTTTAAAGAATTGGGGTGCTAATTTATTAGCTCAGTCTGTAAAATGTTTGACTTATAAACTTGAAAACTGTTTTCAAATATTTAAAACCCATATTCATAAAAAAACAGCTATGATGTCATGTACTTTAATCAAAGCACTGAGGAGACACTGTCAGGAAAATACATGGGGCTATGTGACATGATCATCGTTCATCCTTCCCCTACGTTATTGTTCTCTAAGCAGTTCTATCCAAATAGTTCACATTTTGAATTACATCATATTATGCTGCAAAAAAAGATTTTGAAAATTGTTATTTTATTTATTTTAAGTATAGAAAATGTATATGAGGAAAAAAGTAAAAAAAAAAAAAAAACACTTACTACCCTTTACCCAAGTTTATCTATTGTTATCATTTCATAATATTTACAGATTTTCTATGTTTTTTCTAGACATGTAAGGATAATCACTAACAAATAATGGTGCTTCAAATGTAATAACTTCAAATCATAATTCCTAAGAGCAGGAAAATTGCTGTAACATAATGATGAGACAACTAGAATCTTTAGTAAATTTAATGTCCAGATAATATTGTAAATTTTTTGTTCTACAGTATTTTTTCTCTGATATTTTCAAATGACACAAATGTGGCATTTATTTCATATATAACTTTCACTGTTCATTTAATTTTGTTTAGGTTATAATGTAATATCAATGTTTCTCCTATCATTTTTCTTCCTCCAAACCCTCCCCTATACTCCTCTCTCCTCTTTCAAATTCGTGGCCTCCTTTTTCACTAATTGTTCTTGCAGGATCACATACATGTATGTCTCTAAACATAACCTGTTGAGTCCATTGCTTTTATAACAACTATTTTATTATTGTTTTGTAATTCCAGTTCTCTCTGTTTTACACTAGAACATACAGACTATTTACAGTTTGTTCAATGCTCCCTCTTGATCAGATGTAGCTTCTGAGCAATAATTAGTTCCCTTGCAAAGGAACAAAAGACCAATGTTATTATCCACTGTAGTTTTTATGTTGTAGTCAAGGTCAGTAGCATATTTGTCACTTTCTTCTTTTGTAGAAAAAAAAACTTATGGTGGAATCTCTAAAGATATTATCAATATTCTACTAATCACCAGAATGGTCTGATAAATTTGACATTCTTGGAAATTCTAATCTAATTCTGACAGGCCCCCATTTTAGTGCAGAATGATGGTTTTGAAACACCATTCAATATGTGGGGTTCAGTCTTGTACAGTAAGCCACAGCCTTCCCTTTTTCCCTAAAAATAGATATGTATGTATCTTGCTATCTCTAGCTCTGCATATATGATTTTATCATCTGAAAATTCCATTTGTTCCTTCCAGACTTCACTCTGTTTGTTATCAGTGGGTGATTACTTTGTGCAGACTCGAGAGGACCTTGTCCCATAAAAACACTATTCATGTGAATCATTGACTTGCTCTAGAACTTAATGAAAAACTTTCAATTTCCTCCCATCATTATTAGCTGTGGTTTTCTTTTTTGTGGTCTTTATTGCATTGTGAGTTTCCCCTCTAAATAATTTGCCATTTTTTTTATCATGAAAGAATGTTGAACTCTGTCAACTAATTTTTCTTGTTCTCAGTCTTCAAATAAAGGCTATGTCCCTTTAAATGTCATGTGACAGTCCCTTTGGGTCATGACACTGACTTATTTTTGCAAAGAAAAAAGAGCTTACTTCTTTTCAAAGGAAGAGAGCTAGTCCACGCACTAATTCACTTGATAATTACCACATTATGTGGTAGCTAATGTATCCTGTGTGTCATAAGGAGCTGCCTGGGAGTGAGATCTCAAGAATCTCATATTGCAAGTAAGATGTAAGTAGCCTATTTAAGAAAAGAACTTGCTATTATCCTGTGATTTTACTGAAGATCAATTAAATATATGACCTTTAGACTGTGATGGCTGACTTAATATGAAAATATTGATATTTCAATATGCATTGAAGATCTTATCCATAATCTCAGTAGATAAATAGTGAAATTGCAATCAAACCCATCCTTCTCTCAGATGACTTATGCTTAACATTAAAAGGTTAAGAATAAAATCACAGCTTAAATATAAAGAGCAGGATTCCATATTTCTAAGTGCCATATTTCCTATTTGAATACTTCTTTCAAAAGCCTAATGTGTGCAGGATTAAAAGTAAATCAAGTTCATTGATGAAATCCTTAACTCATTTAAAATATATCCAGACTTATGGGTGTCTCATATGTATGGTTTGTAAAATTGTGGTGCCTTAGTAGGCCTTACCTGAATATACCAATTTATCTAGACAGTTTGTGTAATTGTGTTATCAGTTAGATTCTTCCCAAATGGTTACCTTCATGAAATCAGATAGACCTACTTTTTAAGGTCTATGAAAATGGAGTTTCTGGCATTCCCTCCTAGAAGAAGCAGGGAGGTAAGGTCACTGGATTCTCACCTGATTATCTGGCCACTTCTCTAAACATTCTTTAAAAAAAAAAACATTTATTTATTTTATGCTGGACATAATTATACATGCCTTTTATAAATGAAAACAAACATTTATAAATAATATTTGGGAATTTGGGCATCATTCTTTCCAAGCTGCTTCCTGCTGGTAGGGGGCGCTGTCATGGGGGAATCCTAAGAAGTCACAGAAATCCTGGCTGTAGTGGTCTTCAAGGCTGCATTGTCCCATTGGCGTTGCTCCAGCGGGTCTTGCTCAATCAAACCACATTATTCTGGAAGGGATCCAGAGCTTTTCATTTTCTGTGGAAACAAAATTAGAAATCCTTTTCCCCAGAAACTTGTCCTTAGGCTTAAAATTTGAAGTCAAAGCATTTTAAATATATATATATATATATATATATATATATATATATAATTAATCCAGCAGCATTTTTCCTTCTTTTAATAATAATATAATTTAAAAATTTTACATGTGGATCCCAGTTTCCTCTCCCTTCCTCCCCTGTGACATGTACCCTGGCCACCCTCCCCTCCCATCCCCCTGCCCCCATTCCACTTGTAGGGCTATGCTATCCAGGTTGGGTCATGTAAGTCTGTCAAGTCATTTGAAGTAGGGACTAGGACTTCTCTCCTGTCTCTAGGTTATTGGGGTCTCACCAGACGAACTGGGATACAAGGTGTAATCTAAGAGATTCATATATGGTCCCTCACAAAAGGGAGAAGGGCCAAGTGCCCCAGAGCACATGGGAAATGGGAGGGGGGCAGTGAATGGAGAGAGAACTAGGAGAAAGAGAAGGGGAGGAGAGGAAAACATGTGTGACTAGATAGGTTGAGTCAGGGTGGGGGGGCATAAAAGAGGGAGCCATTACTGGTTTGAAGAGAAAACTGAACCTAAAGAAAGGTTTAGAGAACTATAAGACTGACTCCAACTAATAATTCAAGCAACAATGGAAAGGCAACCATAAATTCCCTTCCTTGATCGTGAAATCATCAACTAAACTATCCACCATCATTGAGTCCTCATTTAGTACCTGTTGGAAACAGAAGCAAACACCCATAACCAAACACTGAGTCGAACTAGAATCCAGATGCAGAGAGAGGGGACAAGACCAGGTTGCAGAAACTCACAAAGAAAGCTGACCTAAACAAGGAGGAGCTTGGGCCTCCCAGACTGATGGCTAGGAACACAGCAAGGGACTGACTCTAAACATTCTTATTCAATTCAGCCTAATTGCACATGCTCTTTAGGTCTTGGGGAAAAGCTAGAGTACATAGTCTGAGAGAAACTAAGGGAAGTGGTTTCAATCTTTACTACTTTGTGGGAGCTATAATCCATAGTCAATGAATACATTCCAAAGTATTTGCTTTAAAGGTTCTCATGTATGTTCCCATTACCAACTCCTCACCCTTGCTCTGTTATCACAATAAGATCATTTGCTTCTCTTAAGATTAACTTTGGGGAAATAGTACCTTGGCTTATCACTGCAAGCAAATGAGAAGGGGAACACATTGTTTATATTCTCCCTGTGGAGAATTCTTATGACAGATATGAACTTTCTTTGTGCAAGGAGTTTATGAGCTGAAAATTGGGAACCTGCATTATGAGCACTATTTCTGGATGGTTAGAACTTGAAATGCCTAATCCTTTGCAACTGTGACCTACACTGCTCTCTCCACCTGTCAGAAGTTCTATAAAATTAGAGCCTGGGTACAATAGATTAGTTAGTGTTCAGGGAAGAGGGGCTGAAATTAGCATGCTGTGATGACTAGTCTTTTGTGTCAACTTGACACACCTTAAAATAGAGAAACTCAACTGAAGAGTTTCCCCTTCATCTTAGCCACTGAGATATATATCAGGTGTCTTCTTTGTTACCAACTGATGTAGGGAGAGAAGTCCACTGTCAGATGTGTTATTTATAAGAATGTAGGTCCTAGGTTATATAAGAATGTCAACATAGGAGAAAACCAGTAAGCAATCTTTCACCAAGGTTTCTGCTTCAGTCCCTGCTTGATTTCCTGCTTGGGTTTCACTCAATGATGATTTGATGCCTGAAAAATATAAGTCAAATAAGCCCTTTTTTCTTCTAAACTGCTTTGGCTATAATGTCCATCATAACATATACTAAATATTTCTTATATAAAAGGCTTCATTGAATTTTCTTGTAAAAATGTGTGTGATCATTTTCATATAACCACATGGATGAGGGATCTGAGATCAAGGGAAACAAATGACTTCGCCAAGATCACAGGCCTACTAACTTACTTAGCTTTGCCAGGCACTATGCTTCTGTTATTTTCACTACAGAGGAATTTAGTATCAGCTGTATAATTCCAAGTTAACCAGCACTTCACTCTTACACACACAAGTACCTTGCTCAAACTATAAGGTTATCAACAGAGAACAGCGTGTATGCTGATGGACACTGTCAAGGAAGCATTTGTCCAATCTCAGAGCAAAGCTCAATCTAATGCTTAAAAATAGTAAGAGAGTGGGCTTTGCATTATGCT
This sequence comes from Cricetiscus sungorus, assembly GCA_030556225.1. Classification (NCBI taxonomy): domain Eukaryota; kingdom Metazoa; phylum Chordata; class Mammalia; order Rodentia; family Cricetidae; genus Cricetiscus; species Cricetiscus sungorus. The sequence goes on from JANBXA010000007.1 coordinate 57,918,171, forward strand.
GTTCAAACTGTTCATGCATCCATTATCTAATTTGATCAGCAATGGATTTCATTAAAAAGAAAATCTTTTTTATTAAATAATTAATTTGATTTGCTTTCATTACACTAATGGACAGGAGCTGGGCACAGAGGATAACATCAAACTCTGGCAGACTAAAGCAGCCTTGGCTGGATAATTCATTCTGTTGCTTTTGAACTCCTTTTCAAGCTCTCTCAAAGCAATAATATTAAGTTGTAGCATGTGTGATAGCTTAAATCCCTCCTCCCTGTAGCCATGCAGGGAATGCCTGCCACTTGATAATTGGGCCAGGGTTTGCATATGGGTCCTTACAGCTCCATCCTCATAGTACGATGGCACTTAATTTCAAAAGAAAAAGAAAAGCAGGCTAGCAACCAGTTTAAGCATATGAGAGCTAGGGTCCATTGGTGGCAGCTGTTTAGTGCAGCTTGTCAGATAGGAGATGGTAGTGGCAATTTTTAGGACAGTAACCTTCTAGAGAAAGAGTTATATCTTCTCCAAGTGTGTCCATAATGTCTATGCAGGAAGACAGAAAAAGGCAGCAAGTAGAAAACTAAGAAATAAAATGGAATGTGAATGCCTTTTGTGATATAGAGTTATTTTGTATGAATTACACACTTACCATATGTCTTAAAATTTTTTTGAGCATGCCTATTTGTCATCTATTTGATTTAAATGTAGCATACAAAATAAAGGACCCAGAGACAGACATTGGGGTTAAAGCTTTAAGCTGAAGATAGAGAAGCAAAGCAGCCAACCACTAGCTCTTACCTCTACCTCAGCTCAGACGACAGGGACAGTTTCTGACTTCACTGCTCCTCAGATTCACTCAGACTGCTATGCTCTCCTCAATGTGACAAGAGACTAACTCTTAGACTAAATGCCTCTATCTTTCATCCTACTCAAATCCTGGGATTAAAGGCAGGAGCTCTGATTTACTCTCTGGTAGCTCATGGTGGCCTTGGACTCAGAGATCCATCTTCCTCTTAATCCTAAGCCTTAATCCTGGGATTAAAGTTGTGTATCACCACTGCTGAGCTTCCATAGGTAACTAGTGTGGCTGCTTGGCTATTTTGATTTCCAGTTGCTTTAATAAATGTTAAACAATATGTCACCATTAATACAAGGCTGTCCAAGGTTTTTTTGTTTACTGAAAATAGATTTTTTTACCATTAAATATATGTTAATTACACTTTTCCCTCTTTCTATTCATCCCACTCCTTCACCACCCACCTTCCCTTCAATCCACTTCCTTTCTGTCTCTCGGTAGAAATTAACAATCTTCTAAGAGAAAACAACCAAACATGACAAAATAAGATTTAAGATAAAGTAAACACCATCACATTGATATTGGACAAGGCAACCCAAAAGAAAGGAAACTCAATAGCAGGTAAAAGAATCAAAGACCCACTTATTCACACATTCAGGAATCCCAAGGAAATACTAAGCTGAAAGCTATAACATATGCAGATATACATGGAGGACATGGAGAAGACCCATGTAGGCCTTGTTCTTGTGGCTTTAATATTTTTAAGTTCATATGAGATTTGCTCAGTTGATTCAGAAGTCTGTGTTCAACTAGCATTCTACATTCCCTCTGGCTCTTAATATTCTTTTTTCCTCCTTTTTTATATGGTTCCCTGAGCTCTAAGTAAAGAGGTTTGGTAAAGACAACCCATTTAGAGTTTTTGTATAAGAACTGGATGACTGATGGGTCCAATGGAGGACAGAATTAGATGGGTGTAATACAGCAACTAATTAACAAGTTCAATCAAGGTTCCAGAAACTTGGTAGTATTTCCAATCTTGATTAAGTAAGGATGAGAAAATTTAAATCAAAGCAACAAAGACTTTTTGTGTTCATCTGAATGTTTGTGTCAATCTATTTACTCGTGGCCTCCTGTGTAGAGTTCCCAGAGTATTTATGCCAGCTCTTCAGGTCAAGGAGTTGCTTTCTGAATAGCATTGGAAATGCAGAAACGTAATTATGATGGTTCATTGTTGTCTGTTCATCACTACACTTCCTTTCAGTAGTTTCTTAGAATATTTTTATTAACTTCTGATGCCATATAGTACAAGCCTGTTATATCTGATGCCTGTGGAATCAGATATCATTCTAGCATCTTCTCTCCTGGTGAAGGATAATTTTTCTGTAAGCAAATTCTGTAAACTACCTGAACAGGAGTTGTTATAGTGAGGAAAGGTTACTGGCATCTCATTTATTGTTCTTTACATGCTTTGGAGACAATGTGTACCCAGTAGGTACTACAGGACACAACACATTGGAGTTCACAGCAAATTATGTTTATGCTGTCTCCCTCATGGTCACCATCACCTTGAAAATCTTACTCTAATTTTATATGTGCCTTTATTCAAGTTTCAGGCTCTTCTTTCCTATTTGAGCACTCACAGCATTCCTCTAGGTAAACATCACTAATCTAAAACATCATGCAGAGGACTGGAAAGCTTAATGCTTAGAGGGCTATGTCCTTAAGCCTTAAAGTAATTACAAACACATAATACATGCATGGTGTCATGGCAGATGGGATAGTTCACACACACACACACACACACACACACACACACACACACACACACACACACCACCTCTTTGATGTGCACCTCATTTTAATCTTTAAAAGAGCTCTGAAGTTTAAGTAACTTCAGTATTATAAGTTAAAGTAAGAAATTAAATGAAGTTAATTAAATTTTCTAACTTAAGGTAGTTAGAGTGTATTTGATCTAGGACTTCAAACATAGGGTAGTAGAATGATAATGCCCTTCTGTTTATAATACACTCCTACTCAAGAAACTTAAATCATTAAGCATTGATGGGCAGTTAATGGATCACTCTGTATTTTTTAATCCTGAAGTATAAAGATGTTTTCATTCTCATTAATGCCAAGCCATGCTTGAGTACTGTCCATATTATTTATTAATACTCTGGGAAAAGGCTCTTACTTGGGTAGTATCCAGGAGGGACAGATGAGCCTAGAAAGATTTTAAACTGTAGTTTTATTGAGAAACTAATCAAACTCATATCCTAATTTTTCCTAAAGGGGATAAATACAATCACTATCAACAAGAATTTAACTTACTTAATAATTTAATTTGTCATAAAAGATTTCTATTTAATAGCTTCTCTTTTGTTTCATTGTAAGATTTCTCCTTGCCCAAGACCCATAATCATGGAGGATCTTTTGACTTATTTGTTGCTTCTAATCAGTAACATTCCACAATATTCCTCCCCAGTTCCTTAAATAAAAGAGAATCTTATGCCATTTTAATAATAAATGAAAACTTTGGATGCATGGCCTGTTCCTCACAGAGAAAGTTTGTGAAGTTACTGATTGTAATATCTAAAATAAGTTTGACATTTCCCCCTGGAGCAATTAATTCACAACATCGCTTTGATTGGAACAAGGGATGAGCTGAGAAAATCATGTCTAGACCAATAGTACATAAAATCTTTTGCTCTTTTGATATGCAAGTGAGACAAGGCATTCATCATCATAATAAAATACAATTCCTTATATTAGACAAATTCTAATACTGAGGTAATAGGCATTGTTTATGCACCTTTTAATAATTGATTTAAATAAATCAACAATAGAGGGCAAATTTGGAATTTGGAATTAGACATGTTTGTCTTGATTTTCTTTTGAAATTTTCAGGTGTAGTAAATAATGGGTTTTCACTAGAAAAAAAAGAGGATGGGTTTAGAAACTGGGCTTTAGAAGATATCTGCAGGATTCCCTTAGACACCGGCTTTGCAAAAACTGTGGGTAAAACACGAGTCACTATATGTACCTTAGTCCTTGTGCACAGTGGGTGATTTATAAATGTTTCTTTGCTTTTAGATGAAATTTTATTTTCAAAAGATAATCTAGAAATTTGGAGCCTGTAGGCTTCTTTTGTGAATGTGAAAAGGGTTTGAGCTTCTAAGATTCAGCTGGAATTGCAATCACTTGGCTTGGGGTTTTTAAGTGTAGATTCTGACTGAGCATCTCAGGAGGTGGTGGCAGGGCTGAGATTTTGCTATGCTAACAAGATCCCAGGAGAGGTATACTATTGTTATACATCTATATTTTCATCAACAAGATTTGTATTCTTTGAAATTTTGTTCTTTTATGTTGTAGTAAGTAGTCCATCTCCAAGTAAGTTTCTTCCTGTTTTGCTTCTATACTAAAGAACAGGGGGTCCCATTCTCATAGGTAGGGGCCATGATGGACAGTTTCCATATTGAACACTACCACAGTATTCTCAGTGTGTGTTATTCAAAATAATAATTGAACAGGATGTAAATCTTTATATACAAATGAAATAAAACTAGTGTGTATTCCTGCACTGCTAGACAATTTACGACATTATTTAAATTATGACAAAAATAGATACAGCTGTCCAATACTTATTGTTGAATACTCTACTGTGTCTTAAGCAATAAGAGAATAGAAATAAATGAAGGTATATCCTCAAAACACATATAGATTGTTAGGTAGGAAAACCAGAAAGGAATACTACATGTTGATAGTGTGTAAAAGTCGATCATTTTATGTTGTATTTGAGGAGTTTGAAGCTCATACAGATTACTATGTTTTCCCAGATAATTTGATGAAAAATAAAAAATGTACTCAACTAAAGATATCTAAGTCTACATTCTAAATTTACATAGAACATTTTTGCAGTCCTTATCATTTCCCACAAAACACTGTGATCTCTGGTGGGAAAACACCTAAATTCCAAGCATCAACCATCACATAAAAAGATTACATTCTCCAAACTGAAATCCTTAGGAAAAATATTATATGGGAAGGATGGACTCCTGAATCATGATCATGGTTTAGTCACATGATACGGAAACTCTAAAAAGTTCAGTCAGCTTTGACAGAGGAATGAGAAAATTCGGTAGGCAACAGTCATTTCAGGGAAGAACCACAAAAGAAAAAAACACCACATAGTAAATGAATGTGCATATATTTAAAACTATGGCCTGAGAGAACAGGAGCCAGCTATTTCATTGGTGACTCAAAATTTTAAACATATCAAAAAACATATTATTTTTTTAAGGAGTAAAATATTAAGAGTATTGATGAGGCTTTCTTCTTTTCTACTATGTGTTAGTAAGATACTGTTTTGCCCAGTGAAGTTGGTAAATGTCCCTGTTGTGCAATATTGTTACCATCATCCTATTAAAAAATATATTTAGAGGAATCAGATATAAATATGTTTTATAAGTTCAAATTAATTTTCAAAAATGCATGAATTAATGTTGGGCAACATTGTGATATATGTATGCCATAGGTAAAATGTTGCCTTAAGAGACTAAGAACCATGAAGAATTAAAGATTCTTTCTAAGGACCAAAGAACAAATGGGTCTCCAGGACCAGGATGTTTTATGAAGCTTTAATGCTCAAAACACAGATCAGTGGAAAGTGAAAGCAATTGCAAGCCAGGTAGATTTGAGTTTGTCTTCTAGTCTATCCACTTTTTTTAAACTGTGGCTGCAGAGAGATACAATCATCTCTACATCTCATTTTCTATATAAATAAAACATCCTAGACTTCTAGTAATGATAGATACCTGAGGCTTAAATACTTATTCTTGCTGCTAGACACTCTTCTCTCTGTAAAACATAGAGGTGTAGAAGAAACTCAGCTAGACCCATCTAATGCATTTCATTTTGTCAAATTTCCATAAGCTACAGAAGATTAATGCACATAGATATTAAGTATTAAGATATCAAACAAGGTTTATCCTTTTTTTTTCTTTAATCAAAATGTCTTATTTTCATTTTATTTAAAATACTTTTAACCATATTCCCCCTGTATATAGTGTTACAATATATGCCTAGTTTGCAGATATATGAGTCATTATACATAAAAACAACATACTAGGTACTGATATGCAACTCCTAGGTGCTTTAATAATTAGAGACTAAAACATACATACACACACAGACACACACACACACACACACACACACACACACACACACACACAGAGGCTATTAATAAATGTGCTCATACTGGTCCATATCATAAATAGTACCACACTCCACCAACTGATGAATAGAATTAATTGATAATATGAATATATTTGTATAATAAGATACTATCTGGCAAAGAAAAAGTAAACTACATATAATATACAAAGGATAGGCCAATATAAAAAGCAAGATGCTGTAATAGAAGGCATAAAGTCAAATGTTTAAATTGTATTTATATGACATTTTAGAAAGGGAAAGCTATATTTAAAGAAATAATATTAATGGTTGTCACAAATCAAAGAGGAAGTATGCATAAGGCATGCATAGAGGAACAAGAGGATGTGTTACGATGTTGGGAAAGATGTAAATGTGGTATTACATTGCTTTCACACTGCTAGTATTCTTTGTGGGACATTAATCCTGTCCAGATGAGAACAAAGGGCTATTCACTCCAGATAAAGGTCCAACAACAAACAAAATTATAGATACCACTAAAGTCCAACTTGGTGAATAAGTGAGTTACTTACAGGAAAATCGGTTGGTGTGAATTACAAGACAAAGACTGAAATAAAGTTGCATGACCAAACCTCTCCCTAGCATGAATAGCATCTCACAAAAGGTGTAAATGTGAAGGGTATGGCCCAACCAACAGACAGTTTAACTGGGAGGAGAATATCGATTCTTTTGATTTCAACATTTTCATGGAGCTTTGCTAATCTGCTTCTGACAGGCAGTTTAGCTGATCTCTGCTTCGCTCAGGTTAACTAATTATTTAAAAATGATTAAACACACATTTTTCTCTTTGTTTTCCCTTTTTTGTTTTAAAGAACAAATACAGTATTAGGATTAATTATGATTTTTTAAAAAATTGTTTATTCTCCTTCCTCCTTTCTCCTAATTCCTCTGTTACCTTCTTACCCACCCCTTAGCTTCCTATCTCCTTTAGTGTCACACATGTTCTATACACATTCCCCTTTCTCAGCAACACTTTTCTACTCTCAGTGTCTCCTTAAGTTATTCCCATCCCTACACCTATTGACATATAAATGTGTGTCTGTGTCTCTGTCTCTGTCTCTGTCTCTCTCTCTCTGTGTGTCTGTGTGTGTGTGTGTGTGTGTGTGTGTGTGTGTGTGTGTGTGTGTGTGTGTGTGTGTATTAGTCAGGATCCATGTGAGATCTTATATAATGTTCTCAAGTGAAAGGATTCATTATGATCACTTGCAAACTGAAAATCCTCACTAGATTTTGACAAATCCTTGCAAATAAGTTATACAGGAGAGAACATATCATTGAGAATTTGTCAGAATATTAAGTTGTGAATTATATTGTTATAAAATATCTACATTGAAGAGCATATGGATAAAGAACACAATGTATTTTCCTGTAGTTCATGTTCAGCAATAATAATAAAAATAATTACTTCATTCTTTGTGATAATTTATATTAGAGTGTTTCAACTCTTGTTGTAGATTTAAAGGCTGTCTATAGATAGAAAGGAGTCTTTGACACAAATATTGGAATATTATAAGTAGCTGACCATTTGAATAATAATTGATAAATGAAGGACTGGCAAGGTAGACAGGGGAAGGGTGTAGTTGAAGAACAATGAAAGAAGTATCTTATTAGAGAGAACCACTATGCGGTTAGGGAGAAGCCTGGTGCTAGGGTAATTCCCAAGAATCCACATGGATGATCCCAGCTAAAGACTACTAGCAATAGTGGAAAGGATACCAGAACTGGCCTACCCCTGGATTCAAATCAGTGACTACCTCAACTATCATCATGGAGCCTTCAAACAGTAATCGAAGGTACCAGATGTAGAAATCCACAACCAAGCTGCAGGCCAAGCTCCGGGAATTCAGTCGAAGAGAGGGAGGAGGGAATATATGAGCAAAGTTGTTCAAGATCATGATGGAAAAATCTACAGAGACAACTGAACCAAATTCATGGAGACTCTTGACCTCTAAATAAGCATCTGGGGAAACTCCAGGTGACTGATCGAGACGTGCAGTAGTATGTGGTAGAAAGCTATGAAGCATAGACTACCTGAGGGACCACTGGCAGTAGGACCACAGTACACACCTGGTACATGAGCTAGCTTGTTGGAGCCCATTTCCTATGGTGGGCAGCCACACTTAGTCTTAATGTATGAGAGAAGGGCTTGACCCTGCACCAATCTATTGTGCAAAGTGTGTTGCTTCTTCATGGGAGTTCTTACTGGTTGTGGGCTACAGGGAGAAGAGGGAGTGGAGGGAAGAGTGGGAGGGAGATTGTGGTTAGAAAGTAAAATGAAATTAAAAAGAAATAAAATGTGTATGTTAAACAAAAAAGAATGAAAGATGAAAAAAATAAAGATAATTATCAAAATAGGAACCATAGGGAGAGGTGTCTAAGAGGGAAGAGGTGTTAAAGCGTAGACCAGAGAAAGAGATGGGAGAGGGAAAACTAATATTAGGATTATGAAAAACTATTTTTTATGATGTTATATGCATATAAACACATGTGATTGGAGTTATTCTACATGGAAATTTATGTTTCTCTCAGAAGCTGTGGGTTGCCAAATAAAAAGACCAGAACTGTGTATGAAATATATCATTTGAGTTGTTTAACAGGGGTTTCCTGGAGGCCACCCAAACAATATAGACACTATTAGAGTTCTCTAGAGAAATAGAATTTATAGAATGGATACATACCTGTATTATACACACACACACACACACACACACACACATATATATATATACATATATACATATATTGAATGGCTTAAGGTCTGTGTTCCAGCTAGGCCAAAAATGAGTACTTACTAATAGAAGAACAAAGAACCCCATGCCCTATACCTTTTCAATCAAAAAGACTGGATATATCAGCATCTTCAGTATATTCTAGAATCACTAAGAACTAGGCTGTAATGGCAGAAAAGGATTGGACTTGGTAGTGAGAGTGAGAGCAAGCAGGTAAAGCTTATATGTCCTTCATATAAGCTGCCAGGAAAAGGTGTGGTACAGGTTAAAGATGCGTATTTCTACTTCAAAAGATCTAGAGTAAAGTTTTATCATCACAACATAAAGATCTGGATTAATAATTAGTCTTCCTACTTCAAATATCCAGTGCCATAGTATGTGGCAAATATGTGTTATGTTTTTGATTTTGAATTAATAGGGCATTTCAGTTAAGAGGCTGTCATGAGTCTCAGTAAGGATTTTTAACTTCAGACTCTTTTTTTTTAAATCTCAAATTTATTGAAATGTATATAATAGCCTAATATACTGAGTTCCTTTTTTGCTAATTTTTCTAATTTAAATTTGAAACAAGCTTGTTTTACATGTCAATCCAAGTTTCCTCACCCTCCTATCCTCCCCTGTCTCCCTCACTAGTCACCATACCATCCCTTTTTGCTCCCCAGGGAGGGTGAGGCCTTCTATGAGGAGTCCTCAAAGTCTGTCATATCTTTTAGAGCAGGGCCTAGGCCCTCCTCCATGTGACTAGGCTGAGAAAGTATACATCTATGTGGAATGGGCTCCCAAAGTCTATTGGTATCCTAGGGATAAATACTGATCCACTACTGGAGGCCCCATAGACTTGCCAGTCCTCCTAACTAACACCCATATTCAGGGGGTCTTGGTCAGTCTTATGCTAGTTTCCAAGCTATCAGACTGGAGTCCTTAAATTCCCCCTTGTTCAGGTCAGCTATTATTGTGGTTTTCTCCTGCCTGGTCTTGACCTCTTTCTTTGCTTATCACTCCTTCTCTGCAACTGGACTCCAGGACTTTGGCTCACTGTTTAGCTGTAGGTGTCTGCTTCTGCTTCCATCAGCTACTAGATGGAGGCTCTAGGATGGAATTAAGAACATAGTCCCGAGACTACGATAGTCTATGGGGTCCTTATAAGTTGGACTCAGTACATTTTATGTATCATGATATGGCTATAAAAATATGGGGGCCAAGGACAAGGAAGCTCATAAGAAGAGGCACTATTAGGAGGTGGAGCCTTGTTGGAGTAGGTATGGCTTTGTCACTGATGGTGGGCTTTGATATTTTGCATGCTCAAGCCAGGTCCAGTCTTTCTCTCTTCCTGCTGCCTATGGATAGTGATATAGAATTCTCAGCTACTATCTGGTACCACAACTGCCTGCATGCAGCCATGCATTCTAAAATGATGGCAATGGACTAAATCTTTGAATTGCAAGCAAACTCTAATTAAATATTTTCATTTAAAAGATTCGCCATGGTCATGGTATCTTTTCACAGATATAAAACTCTAAGGCACCAGTCATTAGGTTTCAGTTAGTTCCAGAAGTAGTCAAGTAGTCAAACAAGAATAAACACCAAACAACTTATTGCTATTTTTCTTTGTTGTCCACCAAAAATTGATAATAAACACCTGTTGCTGAAGATAACACACATGAGAAAGCAAGTTTGTACTTTCCAAGAAAGTTTCTAATAGCATACTGGCCTTTGTAGTAGCAGAAGATATGGTGTCAACTTCTGCAGGAAAGAGTCAGTACAGCTTAACCAAGTTGTGATCCTTGTGAACTGCAGTAATGACTAGCATGAATGGCAAGATGTGCCTATGGGTCTAAGAGTGGCAAAAATGTTATAGGAATAGCCAACTGCTTTCTGATTACATGTAAGTTTTTTTTTTCCACAGAGAAAATGCATGCCTACTACTACAGTTCTAGTTAAGAACTCATAGTTAGTGAGCTAATATGTCCTGGGGGTAAATTACTCCTATTATCTTAATTGATGGATATAGTATCAAACTGTCCTCTAAATTTGTATTTCTAGACCTATAAGAAAAAATTTGCACACTATAAGAAAAAATTTTTGTACAGTACACAAACTCATAATAAAATACAGAGAGTGAATGTCAATATAAATAGATATAAATAGGACATCTATATCACACTTCGTCCAAAGATTTTGGGACTGTGGGAAAAGAGGTGTGCAGGAAGTACAAGATATTTGAGAAGATGGAAAATAATCAGCGTCTTCTAGGCAAGATAGTACCTCTGCATTCTGTGGTTATCTGCACAAGAACAAGACAATCAACATCTTAGCATGGAGGGAAGAGGGGCTGAAGGCTTACCACAAGCAGATGAGGAACTCTTACCAGTTGATGACATCATGGATTGGGAGAGTCAGTATGCATTAAGGATGATGCCTCTGGCTGGTGTATCATTAGTGACCTCACATTCATGAGTGTATGGTCAACAAAAATTGGAAGAGCTAGGTTATAAAAAGAATGAAGAGGACATGAAGTTAGGAAGAGGTAAGAGGGTGAAGTTATATCTGAATGAAGTTATGGGAAATGAGTGGGGGTGAGCATGACCAAAATACGTTGTATGCATGTATAAATTTCTCAACATATTAATGAAATACACACACACACACGCACACACACATTCATATATATACACTCAAACACACAGACACACATACACACACACACACAAACACACCTATGATAGCTTGCCAGTATGTTGGATTATTGATGTATATAAGCAGAAGATTGATGATGTGGATTCAAATGGATACATAGTAGTGAAATGATAACTTATCACCTTGAGATGATTTTGTACTAGAACTAACTAGTTATAAAATCCTGTAAAAATCACAATCATGTAATTACCTTGACTTTTTGTTTTATTTGTATGTCAGACATAGACTGTTATAAAGGAGATATTTATAAGCTTCCTATGCAATGAGTTACTCATATAAGGCAACAAATATGGAGATAGTATTATTATCTATTCATTATATATTCACATAAATATTCTGCCCACAAATATTTTCTCCATTTTAAGTCCCTGTATTGCTTTCATCTCTTTCAAATCTCATTCAAAACTCCATGAAAGAGTCATTCAGTCATTCTAGAAAAGAACCAACCACTCAGTTACAGACGGGAAATTCATGTGTTCCTCAAAATTAGTCTTTTGTTATTGACAAATATATTGGGCCAAATATGAGTTGACTTCAACAAAGTACACACACACACACACACACACACACACACACACACACACACACACACTGAAAACAATTCTTAAGAACTAATTTATCTTCCAATCATCAGGAGGAGCATATAAGGTCATTATCAATTACTTTTTGTAAAGTCTTTTAATGGTGTCATATCCTTTATGGCAGCTGCTAGATCTTACCCCTCCCCTTAAGCATCAGCATGTGTCATAGTCAACTCAGGCAATATCCAACTGTGATACTGTGCTGTTTTAATCTTTGAAGTTCATATGTTTTTAATGGTAATATTTTTGTAAGTGTTTGAGTCTATTATGATTTCTTATTTTCCAGGTGTCATGTCCTTTATTTCCTTATCTGTAGTTGATATTCAGTATTATCTGTGGAGCTTTATTGAAGCCTTAGGGGATGTTCTCATGAACATACTAGAGGGAAACAGTTTCATTTTCAAAAACACTTAATGTTTGTAAGGTGACTTATTTAAGTGAGACTATTTAAATCCTGACCTTTAATACATTAACTAAAAAAAATTAAAACATATTGCAGTTTAATAAGGATCAGGATAAACAAATAGGTCAAACAGATGTTTATTCAGGGAGAAATAACTCACAACATAGACAGATGAACACCAGCAGTTGGAACCGGGTGTTCTTCTCTCTGCATACCACCAACAAGAGAGAGTTCCCCCTGGCTCCTCCTCAGACCTAGTTCCATGGGTCACTTTCGCCCCTGGCTCCACCCCCTAATGGGTGTGGTCAGTGCCATAGAAGCAGACAAAGTGAATATCCCACTACAAAGACAGCTACTTTATCAATGGGCAATTTACAGAAATAAATCAAATACATCTACCCAAGGTATAAAGGTGAAATTCATTTAAGTACTTTATTACAGATGTCCATTACTCAGCAGTTATTTTATAATTTTCTCCTCACAAGTGATAAGCAAAGTGTAAAGACCAAAATTAAATAAATACCCAATAAAATTAAAAGAAAATATTCTCAGTCAGTGGCTAAATAATTACATAATGTATTTTAAACATGACATCTTCCCCACGGAGGATTATATCCCTCTAAATTAAAGAAATTAACTAGAGAATGGGGAAGGGAGAAACAATCTTAGGAGAGAAATGTCATGGTGCTTACCAATGATGTGTTTGTATATCTGGTTTATAAGGGTTCAATTGTGCTGGCTAGTTTTATAACAACTGCCACAAGCTATCGTCTTCAGAGAGGAAGGAGCCTCAAATAAGAAAATGTCTATATAAGATTGAGCATTAGAAAAGCCTGTAGGGTAGTTTCTTTTTTATTATTATTATTATTATTTTCTTATTTTACATATTGATTCCAGTTCCCTTTCCTTGCCTCCCTCCCTGCCTCCTTCCCTCCCATGCCCCCCGACCACCCTACCATCCCACCCCCCCCCCACACACACACACCATTTTCTTAATTTATGATTGATGCTGTGGGGAAGGAATGAGGTTAGCCCATTGCGAGTGGTACCTCACCTGGGATTAAGAAAGCTGACTGAGCAAGCCATGATGTGCAAGCCAGTACAAACCATTCCTTGGTGACCTCAGCTCCAGTCTCTAGGTCCCTACACTGTTTGAGTTTTTGCCCTGAATTCCTTCAATATTGTGCAGTGATGAGGAAGTATAAGCTAAATACACCCTTTCCTCCCCAACTTGCTCTGTTCATAGTATTTCATTGCAGCAATAGTAACTCTAGTTAAGACAGTCGATAACATCAAAACAGTTTCTACTGCCTCATTTTCTCAAGAAAGAGGATCCCATATATGACCATCTATTGGCTTTCAGCTCCCTTGCTTGGAACTTCAAGCATAAAACGTCTATAGCCCCTCTAGCAAGGAATGAAGACCGAGCTTAAAGTCATATGGCACTCATCCTTACCTTTCTAGATGGCCTCATGTTAATACTAAACAAATATCATTTGTTTGGGGGGAGGGCTTCTGCCTTATTGTCTTGAGTATTGCAGGATAGCTGTCTGTGCACTTATCTGTTTACTGCTCTCCATCCATCCTTTATTGATCCATGACTGTCTATCCTCTCAGCAAGTATTTACTGAAGTTCTATTGTATGTTAAGCATTGTAGGCAATGAGAACACAGGAGTAAAGACAATACAGAACCTATATCAAGGACAATGTATTTTCAGTATTTTAAATCAGATTTTTCTACTTATTTCTCAAACCAAAACACCACAGAACTAGTTGAAAGAGCCACTCAAACACTTTCCCAGTCAGTGGTCCTGTTGTGTACATTTCAGTGAGTTCTATACATTTATAGTGGGCAGTTTGAAGTTAGGGGGTTTACATGTTGCTTTCTCTTTCACTCTCAAGTAAGTTTTTATTCGCTTATCAAACACACTGATACACACACTCACACACACACACACACACACACACATGCATGCATTCATTCAAAGTGAGAGAGAGAAGAGAGAGAGAGAGAGAGAGAGAGAGAGAGAGAGAGAGAGAGAGAGAGAAGAAGGAGAAACTTAAAACTTACCGAGGTAGAACTAGGAAAAACAGCTTTATATTCTGTTTTATGGCATGTCATTTTGCCTTATCACCTAATATTCTTCCTGGGTCACCCTTCTAAATGTTATAAACACACACACACACACACACACACACACACACACACACACACACACACACACACACACGTATATTTTCCTCATAATTGAACCTTAACCAATAATGTATACATATGTAAATACGTGTTTGTATGAGTTATTTTGGCTTTTACAGACCAAATAAGCAATAGGTCAAGAGACATAATTAATTGTCAAATGCACATAAAGTCCCAACTGTAGAAAAAAGAGGCCATGCAGATATAATCACTGCCATAAGGAACTTGTGACCAACAGAGTCAGGATGATTTTTATACAGCTCAGCTTTCTAAGTCTTTGCAACTATTTTAAACCAGAGAGATATATAATATTTTCAAATGTACTGGAAGCTACTACATGACTTTTTTCAAAGTATCTCTGTGGTTATCTCAGGGCAAGGGGTAGTAATTCTACAGTAAAGATCAGGAGCTAATGTGGAAGTTTGCAGAGAGCAAATTTTGATTAAGGAATGGGTCAGGTACTGTTGGGACATTCCTGGCATTGTGGTCTCAACCTCCAGTGTGCTAGACTCCTTACTGTTCTCCATGTCTAAACAGAGGGGAAAAGGTTAATGTAGCCCTTTTGAAAAGTTCTTCTTTTAGGTTGAAAACATTCTACTTTTAGGACTTTCTTTTCTACTAAAATTTTTCTTATGAGCCTATCTCAGGAATAATTTATGCATACCATAAACTTTAGGGAAGAATCAAAAGTAATAAAAAATATATCTATTTCAAAAGACTCCTTAGAGGGTTGTTTATTCAGTGACAAGTAAAACCTATTTTAAAACATCATATTTTGTCATGAACTCAGATTTCAAACTCAGTGCTTTATGTTAACTATAAAGACAAAAATTTCCTCTTTCATTTCATCTGGGAATGTGGTAACTGGGCCTCAGAATACACCATGAATATTCGTTTTTTAAAGTTAGCATTTCTCACTTTTATTTTCCAGTGGCTGCATATATCTGGGCTTTTTTGAGGTGAGAGAGAAAAGAGGGGTGGGTGGCACAAAGACAGATGCAGACTGCAGGTCTGGGAGCAGGGACATTTAAGCTGTCAGTATCTTCTCTAGCAATGCAATCAGGCCCCTTTCTCCTGGTTTTATTAACTGTGTAATCTCAGGGAAGTTAGTTCCTTTCTCTAGGTTTCACTCCCTTTATTTACAAATAATGTATTACATGGAAGTGTCTCTAGCTTTGCATACACATGATTTTGCTTTTTTCTTTTTTCCCCAATGTTTCCTGTAATAATTCTAAATGATTGGTTGAGAAGTAGTGTGCTAAATCTTAAAAGAGGGATTTCTAATTCCTACCATTTCTAAATTCAGTGCACAAGGCCTTCCTCTAAAAGAAGTTGAGAATTGCCGCTTCCTCCATGACAGTAATTTCCATTTAGTCACTTTGAAAACAACCATTTCATCTCTCTCTGTCTCTGTCTCTCTGTCTCTGTCTCTGTCTGTCTCTGTCTCTGTCTCTGTCTCTGTCTCTGTCTCTCTCTCTCTCTCTCTCTCTCTCTTTCTCTCTCTCTCTCTCTCTCTCTCTCTCTCTTTTCCTTATTGTTGGGAATGGAACTCAGGTCCTAATACATGCCAGCACATCTCTACACCTGAGCTATATCCTCAGCCTTCATGCTTTTATTGACTATCCTAATTCTAAGGACTGCAACTGTTGGAAGGTGCCTTTCTAAAGACAGAATATTACTCATCTCCTACTTACTCTTTTGTCAAAGCAATCTCTTATTCTCATCACATTAAAGCAAGCCATCTGGCTGTCTTCTAATCTTAACATATTCTTTCTCTTTTGAGCATGTCACAAAACAATACTGTGGACTTGGGCATTGATGCTACATCTATCCAGGTGCTTATTCTTTCTCCACTATCTATTCTATTGACCGCATGCGGTCCTGGCAAAGCTGAGGATTTCTGGTGAAATTCTTAACTGTATGAAAGAATAAGAAAAGTCATTTGAAAAATCTGAATTCCTATAAATCTTTAGTAATAACAACTTTCACATCAAAGGAACTATGCTTGAGAAGAATTTCCAGTCATTAACAATAAGCACCAACATTTGGTATCTGCCAGACTTGACTTTAAATCATTCAAGCAAAATTTTGCTCATCATAATGTCAGAACAATAACTACTGAGTGAGGATAGAGGGTGCAGCAGAAGGACACTCAAGATGAGGCTAGGCATAAAGAAACTCTCATCTAAATTGTGGTTGGTATTTAACTAGAAAATGAAAATTACCAGCCTTAGGATCACTGGAGTGAAAGGAAGTAACTGATCTTACCCCAAGAACTCTAGCCATCTTAGTAATAGATGAATCAGCTACTAGCATCTTTTCCATTTGTATTTTACATTTTTGTATCATGACTGATAAAAACCTAGAGACAGATTTTGTGGTTTAAGCTGAGGATCAGAAAAAAAAAAAAAAAAAAAAAGCAGCCTAGCCACGGGAGAGTTGTACCTCTAACAAAGCTCAGGCCAAAGGGGTGACCTTGTCCTCTGATTGCATTTCCAAACTGTACTGCTCCTCAGACTGCCTAGAACACATGCTCTCCAACAAAACTCAACTGTTTTCTAAAACTGCACTGAGCCCCTGCCTTATATTCTCTCTAGTGCTGAGATTAAAGGTGTGAATTCTGTTTCTCTTTTAGACTGATTCAGTCTCATGTAACCCAGGGTGGTCTAAAACTCAGAAATCCATCTGCCTCTGTCTCTCAAGTGCTGAGTTTAAGGTGTGGCCACTTTTTCCTGTCCTCTAAGGCTAATTAGTGACTTAGGTGTGTGGTTAACTGGTGGCTGAGTGTGTGTGCATGGCTAACTAGTATATTAACTCTTAACTAGGTATGTGGTTATCTAATGGCTTAGCTCTGCATTCTGATTTTCAATCAAGGTGTATTTGTTAGATCATAACAAATTATCACCACATTTTTTCTTGGCTTGCCCATAACATAGGTATTTTTGTGGTATGGGTGACACAAATATGTCAACTATTAACATACACGCCCCCCAAAAATTAAATACTTAAAAGTGAACAACAACCACGTTATAATAGTCTATAATTTACCATATGAATGGTATTTTATAGAATGGCAAGTACATCTTCAAATGCCTGAAGTCCTAGAAAATCTATAATGTTCTATGATACAGTAATAATATAGTAAGAATGTACTTTCCCCAAGGATGTATATCTATCTGTGGAGGGTTTATATCCTAAACTTCTAGCATACATGGTTTCTAAGACAAGATACATATCATATGGTTTTATTTAGGATGTGATTAGAATTAGAACCCCACATGTATATTGTCTTATATTGAAACAAGGGCTTATAGGCATTCACCTTGCTGTACACCACAGGCTTTGATGCAAGACATCGATTTCAGTTTCATGATGCTGGTTCCATAATCACTTATGATCTTAAATATTTAGGGGATGTTTAAACAAATAATAACAACAGAAAATCAACATCAAAGGCTTCTTGTTCTCCAGATTTTATTGTAAGGAGGTCACCATAGTTTTGACATGTATAAGGAACAGTTAATGCCAGATAATGTCACTCTTCTCATTGCACCTGGCTACTTATTAGAAGAATATGTTCTCTTGTCTTCAATCTTTCCAGAGAGAAGGTTGCCTTTCGTTCTGTCTCACAGAGCAGGCAATGAGTCTGAGGTAACATTATTCACAGAAAGTCACTGAGAGTTTCAAGAACAAGGCTGGGTCTGCAATGCACCCTTTAATGATCTTAGTAAGGTCACAATCCATTCTTCTACTAAGTATGTGATATTGCTTTTCACATAGTAGCATAATTATGGCCATAAGACTTTGAGATGTGTCTAATTTTTCTATGTAAAAATAATTTCTTGTAAAACATCCACTTTTACTTTCTTTGATGGAAGAGGGCTCTGCTGATTAAGGTTGCAGTTCACCATGTCTGGATAGCTCTCTGAACCTGGCATAAGATGGAGGACTCCTTTTGCAATAGGACTCCCTCCCTACCCTATTTGTATATTATCTTTAGGCCCAGGTGCCTGATACCTTAAAGTAAATCTCCTATTTACTTTAAGTATGACCTTTGACATGGTTCCCTGAAAATGCTTCCCACATCCTGCTGTCCATAGGATAATTGGTTACTGTGCTCCAGCTATATGATAGGACCCTGCTGCCAAAGCAAATTAGGTGACACCACAGCCGCTGTTCTCATCCTATATATTCCTCTTACTCTGAAATAAAGTAGATCTGTAACACTGAAACAGGCTCCCTGAAAGATTTTTTCATCCTACTCACAGGCATACAAGGCCCTGCATGCCTCTGCATTTGCTACTTTATCCTCTCTAACTGCTGGCTAACTGCCCACAAGAAAAAGGGAGGCCCTGCATTTTGACTCTTCTCTGAGAGAAACATTCATAAATTGTCATTTATGAATGATTATATTGTTATTTAATCATTCCTTCATGCTATTATTTTGAAATAGCAGAATACTGAACAATACTTCAAAACAAAATTAACCTAAAATTAACATGTATACATGGAACATTTTGTTCAAACTCAAAAGGTACTGCAGATACGAATATTAAAGTTGTTTACATATCTTCAGGAGTTAAAATAACCACCTGCCATCAGTGAGTGATGGCTCCTTTAGTATTCTGTGGCAAAGGATTCTAAGACAGACAATTACTTGTAACAAAATGTCATGATTAACTAATAATGCCTGCAATAAAAAAGGGGAAAAATAAATGAGCGTGTGAGTGTATGTGTGTTGGGTTTGGGTCTATATAATCATGACATGTAGGGGATAATAAGTCATTTGTTTCAGGATTTCATTGCTTGTCAATGAACAGTGAAAATATACGAATGCTTTAGTATTTAAGATACATTCACCCACTGAACAAAAATAAAACATTAAGCACTTTTAGTGGTAAAGTGAAAACATCTTTTTCACACTTGATTCTGAGAGTCTAACATTCATCTTCTGGTTCTTACTTTTTTATACATGCATATATATGAAGCATCCACGAATGGAATGTGTGTGTGTGTGTGTGTGTCTGTTGTGCAAAGCATATATAATACACAATGCTATGTGTAGATAGCTTATGCCACCTACTCAAACCTCTAGTGCTAAGAATTGGTTATATATTGTTGACTGGTAAGCTAACCATAGATCGACTCAAATATCACAGGCTATTGTCAAAGTTATTGGTTGTCTTACCATCCATAACATGGTGCTAAGTATAGCTGAACTTCAAAGTGTAACAGTGACCTGCCTTCAAAATACACTGACAGACATAGAGCAAATGATCACCAGGCTATAATTCACATGGGCAGAGAAATTAGGATACAAGAAGGATTCTAAGATATTCATTCATACAAGATCCCTCACAGAAAGGGAAAAGTACAAGATCTCCTAAGCATATTGGGAGAGGGCAGTGAGTGGAGAGGGAGCTAGGAGAAAGAGAATAGATGAGAGATGTATGTGTGTGTGTGTGTGTGTGTGTGAGAGAGAGAGAGAGAGAGAGAGAGAGAGAGAGAGAGAGAGAGAGAGAGAGACCATACAAGAAGGAGCCATTATAGGTTTCAAGACAAAACTGACTCTAGAGAATTGTTCAGAGGCCTACAAGACTGACCCCGACTAACAATTTGAGCAACAGTGGAAAGGCTGACATAAATGCCCTTCCCTGATAATCAGATTGTTGGCTATCTACCATCATAGAGCCCTCATCTTGTAACGGATGGAAACTGAACCAGACACCCACAACTAAACACTGAGTCAAATTGGAATCCAAATGCAGAGAGGAAGGACAAGACCAGGCTACAGAAACCCACAGAGACAGCTGACCTGAAAAGGAGGAATTAATAACCCCCCCCCAGACTGATAGCTGGGAATCCAGCATTGGACCGACCAACTCAGTCTCCCTGAGCATGGGTCTCAGTTAGAAGGCCTGGGAAGTCTAAGGGATCTCTGATAGTGGAACCAAGATTTATCCCTGGTGCCCACAAGGTCTTTGGAGGGATACTCCCTTAACCTAGAGGCAGGATGGAGGGCTTAGTCCCTACTTCAAATGACTTGACAGATTTAGATGATCTCTCCAGGAAGGCATCACCCTGCACATGGAGTGGAGGGGGGTGGGATGGGTGTGTGGTCAGGGGGAATGGGAGTGTGGATGAGAGGGACAGAAGGAGGGATGGAGGGGGGGAACTGGGATCGATATGTAAAATAAGAAAAATAAATTAAAAAAAACATCCACACAATTAGAACTACAACTAACAAGAACACCATCAAGAAAAAAAATAACATACACTAAATGTCCAGGCTATAGGTAATTGGAAAATAACAGAGATTATTCCAATAGCTGTCCTATTCTGAACATTCTAAATCTTGTACCTAAAACATCTTAGCTAAGATCTAAGGGAATAGTATCTGTGACTCTCTAGTCTTCAACCTCATCAAAGACCTGAGAAGAAAAACAATATTACCTTAGTTAGTAGGAAGTGCAATTGGGTGAATTAGGTGCAAGAAATGACAAAAACAGCTGCCTACCTGGACAGTCACCCAAGGTCTCATGGTAACATTGAGGCAACCAGCTTTGTCTAGGGACTAGTATATCTGACAGACCATTATCAGAAGCAGGGGAAATTGAAAGACTGTCCTATTCTATCTTGGCAAATTTCAGAAGTTCCTTTTTCGTGTATCCTGCTTTTCCAGTTTGGATAGGGTGCCTACTGTCAGTGGAGGCAGGAGGAGTTCTTTGCACAATAGCCTGCTTTTGCCAAGAAGAAAACAAGCTCCAAATGGAGTGTCTCCATTGCCCATAAATCTCTTGGGAGTAGATTTATGGCAGTGCTGCCAGGAGGAGTCATGTCTCATGTCAATAAAGTTCTAAATTATTAAAACATTTAAATGACTCTTAATAATATGTTGTTAAACAAATATATCAGTTCCTCACTAAACCCTCATCAGAGAAGTTTCTTCTTGCAGGAGGTAGAAATTGACACAGAGAACAGCAACTGAAGAATGTGAAGAAGGGGAAGCAGAAAAACTATAAGAGACAGCAGTGATGAATGATTTTAAGGAATCAGGGTCTTCTAGACACAACAGGACTGATATACATACCAAATAACAGAAAAGTTGACAATACACACTAGACCTGCACAGGTTTAATTCAAATAAGGTATCAGCACTGACAGGGGATAGGGGATGCAAATTGCACCCCTAAATATGAATCACTTTGTAGTTGGCATAGGCTGTCAAAAGATATATCATTTTTTTTTCTAATGGAGCACCACTGGGTATATCAATCATACTATAGAACAGACTCATGCCAAAGAGTAATTTAAAAGAAACAAATTTCATATTTTATTTTTTCCTTATGTTTTGCTTTGTTTATGACTTTGTTTTTGTTTCAATTTTGTCCCTTGGGGTTTTATTTGTTTATTTGATTGAGTATCTTTGTTTTTATTTTTGTTTTTTCAAGAGAGCTAGAACAAGATTTTGGATGGGTACAAAGAGTTGCGGAGGGTTGCAAGAAAAGAAAAAAGTGATCAAAATACACAGTATTATTTTAGTAAGTGTAGAAAATATACTTTTAAGTTTAACTTTAACAAACCAACTTAGTAAATAAATCAGGGACTTAATATTCAGATTTGTATTTTCTTATAGCTAGTAACCCTGTACTTGGGAAACATAACTTTCTTGAAACATCATTGTATACAGTTCATCCCTTTCTAGACCCCTGTCCCTTGCATTTCTCTAGTAACTACCACACTTAGCTACAGAGTGCATCTGAGGATACTCCAAGAAAATAAGAGATGATTCTACAAAAAAAGTTTTATATTATACTCATTCAAAATCACTCTCATGATAGTACACTTTGTTTGGTAATACTTTTTATTTAAATTTGACACAAGCTTGTTTTGCATGTCAATACCTGTTCCCTCAGCCGCCCCTCCTCCCCTGTCTCCCTTCCAATCCCCATCCCATCCCTTGGACCCCAGTCTAATAGCTGGAAAACCAACATAGGATTGACCCAGACCCTCTGAACTTGGGAGATAGTTAGGAGGACTGGATAGTCTATGGAGCCTCTCTGATAGTGGATCAGTATTTATCCCCATTGTATGAACAGACTTTGGGAGCCCATTCCACACAGAGTGATACTCTCTCATCCCAGATACATGAAGGAGGGCCTAGTTCCTGCTCCAAATGATATGGCAGACTTTAAAGATCACTGATATAATATACTTATAATGGCAACTCATGACCATGAACTGGAAGAATAATCTAAGGCAATGGATCTCAATTTGTTGTTTGTGTCCCCTTTGCAAGTTTAGTAATCTTTTCCCAGAGATCCCATATTAAATATCATGCAAGTCAAATTACATTATAATTTATGATAGTAGCAAAATTACTGTTATGAAGTAGCAATAAAATAATTTTATTGTTAGAGATCATCACAATGTGAAGAACTGTATTAAAAGCTCTCAGCATCAGGAAGGTTGAGAACCATTGCTCTTAGTTCAAGGTTATAGAAATGGTACAACATTTTTCAGTAGAGGCAAGAGCCAAGCCTCTTATGTGCAATTGCCAAACCCTAAATTATTTCTATTAGGATAGATTAATTTGTTTGTAAACATTATACATCCTTTTAAAAGTTTCTTAAAATTATCTTCTCAGGCCAGAATTTTGATGACTCACTGTTTCCCTCTTACTTGGTACCAGGGGACCAAGTAAGGAGGGAGATGCAGACTCTAGTTTATTCTTGATCTTTTCTGAATGACAAAGCAAGTAGTCTGGGTCTAAAGTTAGCCTCCCTTCTTCTGAAGAGACTGTTTTTAAGAACATGGCTGAATAAGACTGAGGCAAAAATCCTTGGGAAGCTGCTATAATGTCATTTCTTTGTATTGTATGAATAATGGAAAAAGTGAAACAACAACTTATAAGTTATACAGAATACTATAAATTCTTCCTAGATTTGCACAGCTCTTCTGTCATTTTTTCAAGGGCATGTTAATGGTGTATGCATTTGATGCTGACAGATATTCTTGCTCTACATTAGACATGAAGTGTTAAATATTGTATGGGTGTTACGGCAGGTTTCCCCCGCCGGCTGCCACTGGTTCTGCCACCATTGTCCTGCAACCACGTGTGCCCCAAATAACACTCAGAGACTCTGTATTTGATACAATCCTGTTGGCCAATTACCATTATTGTTAATGGGCTAGCTCTGCCTTAATCATTAACCCATTTCTACTTATCTAAGTATTTCCACGTGGTCGTCTTATGGGGAGCCGCGCGGCAGGCTTCCTGCTCCTTCCCCGGGCTACATCTTGACTCCACCTACTACTTCCTCTTCCTCCTCCTAGTCTCCTAGCCCCACCTATCTAGTTTTCTATTGGCCACAGGGCTTTATTAACAGTATGAGAAACATATATACAGAATCACATCTCCCATCATCTCCTCTTTTCTGTCTAAAAAGAAGGGGTTTAACCTTAACATAGCAAAATATACCATACAACAGTTATCAAATAAGAATCACAGTTAACAATATTTAGTCCATTAACATTTTGTAAGACTTAAAGAAAATATCATCTATCCTATCTTTGTCAGTCTAAAGACCTATATGTAACTTATTTTTAATCCTAACTAAGAAAAACTATAATCATAACTATCTGTCTTCAACTCCTTCAAAGACCATAGAAGGATAATATATAAACTCTAGAAATGACAGAGACAATGCATTGCCTGGTCAGTCACCCGAAGTTCTTCTGTAATGTTCCATCTTCAGCCCATAGGCCATAATGTGTGTCCAGACTCCTCAATAAGGCAGGAAACTTTTCTCTGTGTCCTGTAGACTATCTGGCTGTCTGGCAGCCTCTTCCATGAAACAGGAATCCTGTAGCAATGTCCATCTTGCATCAGCAGTTACCTTTTTGTGGGTCCTGCATGTCCAGTTTCTACAACATAAAGTCAAACAGTTCAGAAGAGCAGTACCTTGCCCAAATGGCTAGTCTTGTCATATTAGAAGCAAACTCCATAATGTGTTTCTTCGATGTCCATCTTCCTTTCTTCTGTAGGTGGTGTTACCAGGAGCAGTTGTGCCTCATTGTCAAGAAAAACCCTAAACCATTTTAAATGCCATATTCTGTAGGTCTTTGAAAGGTTTGAAGAATGCCTATCCATCTCAAATACATCTCTGTATATCTAGAAATCCTAACTAACTTAACTCTAAGTTTTGACTATCATAGGTAATTCTCTAATCTGTACTAAATTATACATTACATTTTCCAATGAGCTAAATAAACACAATACCTAAACAAGAGGAGAAATATACATATCATAAAATTGACCTTAAATTGTATCAATAAAAGAAAATTCATTCCAAAGCAAAATATTCATCTCTATACCATAATTCCCTTTTTAACTTTAAAAGATTGCTTGTGGTTATAGCCATTTATAACCAAGCCCATTTAAATGAAAACAAACATTCATAAATAATATTTGGGAATTTGGGTGTCGTTCTTTCCAAACTATTTCCTGCTGGTAGAGGGCGCTGTCATGGGGGTCCAAAGAAGATGCAGAAATCTTGGCAGTAGTCTGCAAGGCTTTGTCTCAATTGCTTTGAATGTTGGATCACCTGGGGAGTTGTTTCAGGGGGTCTGGCTTGATCAACCCATATAAGTCTGTAAAGAATCTGTAGCTTTTCATTTTCTGTGGAAACAAAAATAGAAATCCTTTTCCCCAGTAACTTGTCCTTAGGCTTGAATTTTTGAGTCAAAGCATTTTTAAAATATATAAATTGAATTAATCTAGCAGCATTTCTTTTATTAGTAGTTGTTTTCTCAGCAATCAAATAATTTAAAGACAACAGAAGTGCGTATAGTATCCAAAATTTCTCTGTGTTTTCCATCTTTACGTGGCTTTTTTATTATTCTATTTATTCTACTTCTATTTTTATATATTTTGAGACAGGGTTTCTCTGTGTAACTTTTATCTGTCCTGGAATTCACTGCATACCAGGTTTACTTTGAAATCACAGAGATCTGCTTGCCTCTGTCTGCCGAGTGTTGGATTAATGTTGTGTGCCATTACATCCATCCATTTAATTCCTTTTTTCTTTTTAAACCATTGTATCCTGTTTCTTTTTCTCTCCCAAGCCAGCGTATTTTTAAAAACACAGTGTAAACCTTTATTGCAGCTCTCCTACACACCAATGAATTGTTAGCAGAGCTCTTTAAAAGCCAGGAGGCTTTTTGCTGCTTATGCTAATTTTGGAAACTTCCCTTAAAGGAGCCGCGCAAATCTGTCTACAGCAAAACAAATCCAATCAAGAAAATGCTGCTACCAAGAAGTCTCTGTTCCCTTGTTTCTAAAAACTATTTTTTAAGCTTTTGTTAAGTTTTAAGTGAAAGTTCTCAATCCCGCTTCTGACATCATTATGTTACAGCAGGTTTCCCCGCCGGCTGCCACTGGTTCTGCCGCCATTGTCCTGCAACCACGTGTGCCCCAAATAACACTCAGGAGACTCTATATTTGATATAATCCTGTCGGCCAGTTACCATTGTTGTTAATGGGCTAGCTCTGCCTTAATTATTAACCCATTTCTATTTATCTAAGTATTTCCACGTGGTCGTCTTATGGGGAGCCGCTCGGCAGGCGTCCTGCTCCTTCCCGGGCTACATCTTGACTCCACCCTACTCACTTCCTCTTCCTCCTCCTAGTCTCCTAGCCCCACCTATCTAGTTTTCTATTGGCCACAGGGCTTTATTAACAGTATGAGAAACATATATACAGAATCACATCTCCCATCATATGGGGTTTAAAACCCCAATGTGTAGCAGGTGAGTGATTTAACGACAATGTACCACCATGCTAAGAGAAATAAAATGGGGTTCTGAACATTAATACAGCAGTAACTTAATGCATGTCCCTATAAATTGAAAATTCAAACAAGTTGATTGGATAATATTTAAGGTGACCTCAATCCTATAAGTAACATATACATGTTCTATTGTATTTGTAATATAACAAAAGAAAGTAATATTGGAACAAGAATCTGCATCTATAAAATACATTGTGAAATATAGAATAAGCAAATATGCTACATATATTTATTATACACACAGATCAATAATAGTGCATTCACAATTTTTCTTTCTTCTTTATTTAGTTATTTACATTTCCAAGATTATGTCCACAAGAAAAACAAATGTTGCATGTATGTTTGCATGTTTGTGCAAGTTAAATAACTTTCACTGTCACTTATATTTCTAAAGAGTAATTACATATAAGTGCATATATTATCCTGCCTGATGGTCAGATGGAATGGTTTCCATTCACATCATGCCAATGAGATTAGCTTATTCATCCATCCTCAATCTTGATGAGGTTGGAATGGGAAGCCAGGCTTATCTGACTCAGATCTTAATCCTGCATCACACAGTCCTCATTGCTATGGCAGTGACTGCTAATGTAGAAGTCTCCCTCCCCTCCAAAGGATCAATCCTTCTGAAACCAAATATGAATCCTAACTGCTTTATTTTTTTGCTACAAAAGTGTGGTGTTACATGACCATTATATGACTAGAATTGTTCAAGGTATATTGGGCTTTCTTATTGCATAAAATCAGAAAATTTGGCAGCAATTCCACCATAATTGTTCCATGTAACCTTTGTAGAAATTAATTTAAATATATACTTTTATAAGTATCTTTACATGCTCCATTAAATGAATCATTTGAATATGTAGAATGGTTGAATAGTATACTCAGGACTTTAGAATATTTTCTTTAAAACATTTTATGAATGATATCCAAAATTCAGATTTTTAAAAGAAATACAGTATATTCACTTTCATTATTAAAACACTTTCATTGTTAAAATTAAGTAATACCATTTATTGAACAATATAGATACTACCTTACTCTACTAGATAGGTGGGATTTTAAGTTTAGTAAATGTTGATAATTAGTGTACTGGGCATTAGTAATGGGAATTATCTCAAATCTCTATATAGTGAGAATAATAAAAGCTAGAGACAGACATTGGAGTTCACACTGAAGATCAGAAAAGCAAAGCAGAAAATCACTAGAGAGATCTTACCTCTACCAGTGCTCAAAACAAAGGGGTAATCCACTGAGCCTCAGATTGCATCTCCAGACTGCACTGCTCTCTACCATGCCTCAGAGATCATAGATATCTGCTCTCAGACTGCATTGAACTCATTATATGCTCTCTAGTTCTAGGATTAAAGGTGTAAGCTCTATTATTATTTTAGATTTATTCACTCTCATGTAGTATAGGGTCCCTGAACTCAGAGAGATCCACCTGCCTCTGTCTTGAGTAATGAGATTGAAGTTGTGTACCACTACTGCCAAGCTTCTATGGCTGTGACTAGCTTTGGATTTTGATGCTTCAGACAAGCTTTATTAAATAATAAATAATATAACACCAGATCTTTAACCAAGAAACTGGTGCTAAGAATATATAAGATCTTATTCCAAGTAATCATATAATCATATAGTACATGACAAAGCCTGGATCATAATCCATGGTTTTCAATTTGAAAGATATTTTTACACCGAAACAGACTTGCAGTATTTTATTTTCTTCATCTCTAAATTTTAACTTAAAAAAATAGTAAAAAAATGTCTAGCTGAAGAGAGTAGATTTCACTGCAGTTGACTTAATGATCTCATAAATCTATCTCTTTAAATTGATTACATATTCAGTATTTCAGTCCATCCTATTGGAATATTGTTAAACCTTGATATATGACCATAGATAGAAATTTTACAAAATGTAATTTTAGTTGAAAGAGACATTGCTAGGACTCTGATTAGGTTTTACTGTGATAGAAACTCAGGGACTCAAGGGGAACAGAGGCAACTTTTTCATTATATTAACATTTTCTTTCAAAATTCAACAGGAATGTATTTTTAATTTAATTAATCTACCATGTAACTTCATGTATATAGTTATTCTATACCTCTCATGTAATATGATAATTGACTGAAAAAATCATAGTTATTATGATAATGGAGAGAAAATTATTAACACTTTATAAACTTTTGCTAGCCCTGGAAACTCAATGTTGGAGACACTATTAAGAATATCGTCCATTTCATACACTTGGCAAGTGAAGGAACTGCAGCAGAATCCCATCTGCTCATGTTGTGTTCCTCTAAAAAACATTCTGAGGCTGTGAATCTCCAACTATAGACATTCATCTCAAAATTTGGAGGTTGAGCAATAGGATTCTCTCATAAGCTTGTAGTTACCTACTGTGTTGGATAGTATTATGTCAACTTGATACAAGCTATTTGACAGAAGGGAACCACACTTAAGTAAATTACCTACACAAGAACCATAAGATGAGCAGTGTGAGCAGGCATGTAAAATATTTTATTAATTAGCAATTCATGAAAGAAGCTCAGACTTGTGGGTGGCACAATCCATGTGCTGGGGGCGTGGGTTCTATTAAAAAAAGAACAACAACAACAAACTGAGCAAGCCAAGAAATTAAGCCAGCAAGCATCACCACCCCTCTGTGGCCTCTGTGTTAGGTGCATGATGACTTACTTTGATGATAAACAGTGATGTGGAAATGTAAACAAAATAAACCTTTTCCTACCTAGTTGCTTACAATCATGGTTCTTCATAACAGCAATAGTAAACCAAACTAAGAGACCCACCTTCATATTTTGTCCTCAGGTAAAACACACACACACACACACACACACACATGCACATGCGCACGTACACACGCACACACACACAAAGGAAGGTCAGCCTCTTGTCATTAGGGAAAACATCCTCTCCATGAGGTCACAATACTCATGACCTAATTATCTTCCATGGGTGTTAATATTCTTTCATTAGTCTATTAGGATTTTGACATGAATTTGGAGGATTTTCAAACATTCATACTATGGAAATTTTCTTTCAGAAGCATATTCTCTTATCTGTCCTATGCACCACTCATTCTATAACTCTTCTATATAGCACTCGTGATCTGACCTTGCCTACTTTCCTTGTCATGTTCCTACCTATGAAGCATTGTAAAATATGCAAACATATCTTTATTTTTTTGTTATAAATCTGTTGGCCAATGACTAGAGCTTCTTATTGGCTAGCTCTGTCTTAGCTACTAACTCATTTCTATCAATCTAAGTATTTTTATGTGGTCTTGCCAGGGAGAGAGAGAGAGAGAGAGAGAGAGAGAGAGAGAGAGAGAGAGAGAGAGAGAGAGAGAGAGAGAGAGAGAGGAGGGAGGGAGGGAATGAGGGAGAGAGGGAAGGAGGGAGAGTTAGAACCACTTATTCCTTTCATGGCCTACATTTTGACTCCTTCTTACTACCTCTCCCAGAATCCTGCTTGTCACCCAGTCCTGCCTAACTTGCCTTCCTATTTGCCAGAAATGATTTATTCATCAATCAATAAGAAAATATATTTACTGAATGACATCTCCCATTATCTCCTCTTTTCTGTCTAAAAAAAAAAAGAAAAGCTTTAACACAGTAAAAATATAACAAAACAGTTAACAAATAAGAACTATGGTTAACAATATTTAGTCCATTAACATTTAGCAAGATTTAAATAAAATATTCAATCATCTATCCTATCTTTGTAGGTCTAATATCTTATATGTAACTTGTCTTTAATCCTAACTAAGAAAAACTATAACCATAACTACCTGTCTTCAATGCTATCAAAGACCACAGAAGTAAAATATATAAACTCTAGAAATGACAGAGACATCTTGCTACCTGGACTCTCATCCAAAGTTCTATAAATTGCTGCATCCATCTTCAAGCCATAGGCCATAATGTGTCTGGCAGACATCTCAGCAAAGCAGATACTTTAAATTGTCCACCTGTATTGGACATTTGTCAGTCACTTATCTCTGTGTCTTGTAGAATATCTGGCAGACACATGAAGCAGAAACCCTGTAGCACTATCCATCTTGTCTCAGCAGTCACATTGCTGTGGGGCCTGCATGTGTAATTTATAAAGCATAAAGTCAAACAGCCCATACAAGGGCAGTATCTTGCCCAAATGTCAAGTCTTGCCATATTGGAAGCAAACTCCATAATGAGTTTCTTTGATATCCATCTTCCTTTCTGACACAGTTGGTGTTGTTAGGAGAAGGTGTGGCTCATTGTTAAGAAAAACACTAAACCATTTTAAATGCCATATTCTGTAGATCATTGAAAGGTTTCAAGAATATTCATCCAATTGAAGTGTATCTCCAATTATCAACCTAACCAAACTAAATATAAGTTTTGACTATAAGTAGGGGACTATCTACAATCTGTATCTAATTATACATTACATTTTTAAATGAGCTATATAAATAAGATAAGATATATATATATATTCATATATATATATATATATATATATATCACAAAATTCATCTTAAATTTGTATCCTTAAAGGAAATCTATTCCAGAACATTTCCAGTATTCATTTCTATGCCATCATCACATTTTTACCTTTATAAGAGATTAGTTGTTGTCATTATTCATTTATAACCAACCCCATTTAAATGAGCACAAACATTTATACACAATATTTGGGAATTTGGGTGTGTCTCTTTCCAAACTGCTTCCTGCTGGTTGGGGACTCTAAATACAATGGGAATCTTAAGAAGATGCAGAAATCTTGGTTGTAGTCTATAAGGCAGCCTTGTTCTAGCGATTTTGAGTGTTGAATCACCTGGGACACCATTTCAGGGGTTTTGCTTGATCAAACCATGTTAGTCTGGAAGAAATGCAGAGTTTTTTATTTTTTGTGGAAACAAAAACAGAAATTCTTTTCCCCAGTAATCTGTCTTTAGACTTAAATTTTAAAGTCAAAGCATTTTTGAAATATATAAATTAAATTAATTTAGCAGCATTGATAATCAAGTGTATTTTAGCAGTTGTTGTTCCTTCATTAGCAATTAAGCAATTCAAAGACAACACAATAGCAGACTGTCTGTGTATTTCTAATCTTTAGGTGACTTTTTTATTACACTATTTATTTTATTTCTATTTTTTTTTCACTTTTTGAGGCAGGGTTTCTCTGTGCAACTTTGACTGTCCTGGAATTCACTCTGTATACCAGGTTTGCTTTGAAATCACAGAGATTTGCTTGCCTCTGCTTCCTGAGTGCTAGAAATAAAGATGTGTGCACCACAACCAGCTACTCTATTTTTTAAAAAACCAAATATCATTTTTGTTTTATCTCTCAAGCCTACATACATTTTTAAACACACTGTAACCTTTAGAGCTTTTTCTTTATCTTAATCTGTCAATATTGTAAATCTTAATCTTTTTCTGGCCATGAGTCTTTTATTTGTTAAACAACAGCATTGTTAAAATTAATGGGGTGACTGTTTTAGCCATCTGTTCATGTATACCATTCAATTGTTAGCAGGGAAAAGTGCCCTGTGAGGTTTTTTTTTTTAGATTATGCCAAATTAGAAAACAGCCCTAAAAGGAACCCTTCTCCATAGGGAAACAGAGCCCACCCAAAGAAAATTCTGCTACCACGAAGCCTTGCTCATTTGTGTTCTTTGTTTCTGTAACCCATTTTAAAGCTTTTGTTAAGTCTTAAGTGTAAATTCTTAGTGCCTTCAATGTAGGTTCCATTTTCTTACAAGCACTTTCCAGCCAGCCTGGTCCCAGGGCCATGTCAGCCACAAAATAACACACAGAGACTATTAATTACAAAGCTGTTGGTCAATGGCTAGTGCTTATTATTGACTACCTCTGTATTATCTATTAACTCATTTCTAACAAAATATTTTTATGTGGTCTTACTGGAGAAAGAGAGAGTCGGGACCACTTACTCCTTTTATGGACTACATCATGACTCCTCCTTACTACCTCACAAGTATACCTTTAAACTGACCAAAAATAAACTCTTACATAAGTTGTGTTTATTATAGATTTTGTCACCATAACTAGACAAGTAGCTAAGACAATAACATCTCAAAGTTCAAGGTGGCATTGATTTTAAGTGACACCCAATACTTAGAAAGTTCTAAATCATTTTTATTACCACTTATTGTTTTCCCACAGAATGCAATGTCCTTTTTTTCATTTTAAGGAGGGAATTCGTAACTAAACTGCACCAAACTCTTTGTTTGCTTTAGTGGTTTAAATGACAGAGATCTTCATTCACACGTATTCTGCTCCCTTAAATGAAATACTAGAATCAGTTTCTCATGACTTCATCCTGTATTCAAATTTCTCTTATTTTCCAAAAATTTTATAAATAGCAAGAAAAAGAAGAGTGAACTCAAGCTACTGCTGACTCATACTATAGAGGTTGCAAATGACTGTATGAACTTCATATTGCTTCTATTATTTATTTTGCTTCTGTTGTTTAAGTATCATAATTATTCAAGATGGGTAAAACTATTTTAGGATAACTTATTTTTTCTTATGAAACAGATTTCATATCTATGCAGACTGTTTCCAATGTTATGAGACTTCAGCTTGCAGCCTTGCTTCTTCTACCATTTTCCACTTTACTCCTTTTATTTATCTCCTGCCTCCTCTTTTTCTCCCCTAATTCTATTATCATTTTTTCGAGTGCACTATTTACTACCATATTTCTTTCCTTCATTTCTCTCTCAGACAGAGGAAGAAGAATGGAGTTAGACTTCCAGATACTCTCATAATCAGAAGAAATCTTTCTCAAAACAGTAAAAGGAACAAGAGATCAAGTAATATCTCCCAAGAAACACAAAAATCTGTACAGTTTTCTATAGTTTTAAGGAAACTGTGATGGGAGATGTCATTCTATAAATATGTTTCTCTGATTGGTTAATGAATAATGCACTGTTGGCCAATAGGAAAGAAGACAGGTGGGACTAGGCAACTAGGAGGAGAGAGGAAGTATTAGGGAGGAGAGTCAACATGGAGAGACTGGAGAGAGCAGAACGCAGGCTCTCTCTCTCTCTGTTAAGATAAGACTATGTGGAAGTACTTAGATTAATAGAAATGGGTTAATATTTAAGACAGAGCTCGCCAATAAAAGACTAGTAACTGGCCAACAAAACTATATCTAATACAGAGTCTGTATGTGTTAATTGGCGCTGGCGTAGCTGTGGGACCAGACCGACAGGGAAAACCCTACTTCTAACAAAACTTTGTTACTCTTCACTGCCTACCTAATTCATGTAAGGAAATGGTAACTCTAGGGTAGAATCTGTATGGAATTGATTGAGTCATGAAGGTATGGTTCTTCTGCAAAACAATGATGCCCTTGTAAAAGCAGCACAAGAAAATTACTTAGTTATTTTAAGCAAATGAGATTTTGCTGATAATTGACAGTCTAAAACACGAAAGAGTATCCTCAACAGAACCTAGACAAATTTGCCAGTTAATCTTAAACTTACTATCTCCTAAAATGTGAAAAATAAATTTCAGTTTTATAGAAAGATGTGCCTTTCCCCAATGATTTTCTTTTTATTGTTCTACTCCATTTCCATTTTGAATGATACTAAATTACATAAAAGCGTATGCACCAGTAGCCTACCATTTCTGCTCTACTCCCTCTTTTATTGGTTTCATGTGGTCTACTATATGTTAGGTTATTTTTTTAATCTTTCTGAATAGCTGAAAGTACCCATGCTCTACTTGTTTGCTCTGATATGATTTTTTATCCTTCTTGCTAATCATTGTGAATTTTGTCTTACATTAGATTCATTCATGTCATGAATGTGTGTTTGTCATATTACCTTTCCATTGAGGAAACTGGACTTCTGAGGGTCACTTTCTTCAGAATTGAATAGTTAGTAAGTGGCAGGGATAAGTTTCGCCAACTCCCTCAAACTCTACCACTTTGGTCTTTTCTAGCCTCAGTCTTACATTGAGTTATCTCCCCAAGAAACTTCATCAAACAGATTTTAGTGGCATTAGTTTTGGTCCTTCAGGATTACTTATTACTATGAAGTTAAGAGCAGCAGTTGTAGGCCATAGTGGTTCTTATATTATCTATTTGTTCTCTCTGTTGTCTTCTACTTTGTACATCCTTCAACCCAACATGATAATTAACAATAATAGTAATTGACCGATCAAATAGCAGTCTGCCAAGAGTACTCTGATGGTAGTTTTCTTTTTGATGAGAGGCTGCAGGAAGAGTCCATTACTTCTTGGTTATTGAGAATAAATTTGACATCATTCAATTTTGCCAAATTATACATTTAAGCAAAATAAATGCTTGCATTTTCATGAAGATAATAGTTTGAAAAGTATCCCAGTAGTTGATTTCAGAGATCTTCTGAATTCCACATAATAGGGTCTAAATTTCAAATGAGCCAACAGTGCTTCCTAGAGATATTTGCATCCAAATATTCCTTCCTAATATTCTTATGGGAATTTACCCTGTTTTAGGAATCCCAAAGTTTATAGTGAAAGTCACCTCTCCAATTCACATGATCTGAACTTACTTAGGGACTGGCCTCTAGGCATTCCTGTAAGAGACCATCTTAATTAGGTTAACTGAAATGTTAAGATCTGCCCACAGTGTGTAGTTTCATCCCTGGGTTGAAACACTAAACTGTATGGAAAGGAGAAAGCAAGTTGAGAATAGAATTCATTTTCTTTTTAACTTCTTGATGTCTATCTTTGCTCATCATGATAGACTATACCTTGAATCTTGAGCAAAATAAACCATTCCTTCCTAATGTTTTTGCCAGGGTATTATATCACAACAATGGAAAAATAAAGTAAAGTATTCATTTATAATTCACCACGTATGGGGAGGACTAAATTAAGTAGCCATGAAATCATGAGAATTTGGCCTAATAGTCCTCGAGGCTTCTGATTATATTGGCAATAGATGAGCAAGGTCAATAGCGATGGAGATAGGCATAAGTGAATACAGAGAAGATTCCATAAGCTTGTAAACCTAAACTTTCAAAATAATTAATTTACTTGATTAATAACTAATTGCTAGAGGTAAAATACAAAATTCATAACTTAGGAAACAGTGGCTAATCCAACATCATTTCTTCTTCAAAAATAGAGGGAAACAATTTTAACATTGATGCTATAGCACAAGAAATCTGTAAATGTATGGGCTTAACTATTCAATCATCTTTTTTAACACATGAAGAAACCGAGTTTTAGATAAAGTTTCAAGGACTGTTCTACCACAGCCAAAGATGCCCAACTTTTATGATACTGAGCCCTGAATTGCACAGAAGTGAAATCTTTACATGAGGCATTTTACTGTATCAAAGTTACACTCACTTTACAATTGATAATCTACATGTCAAACCATGGGGGTATTATAATATCTATTAAGGAAATTAAAATTTTATTATAGTGGTTCTATTTATTTTACATTCTCTAGTTGAATAAATGCGGAAATAATTGGTGAACAAAACATGATGTCACTTCTAAATGTTTTTCATTTTACAAATGATTAAGCACTGCTATTTCATTGAACTTCCTGTTTCTCAACTGAGCACACCTCAGTTTGACAGTGGCTGGTGATATTCTGATGGAGAGAGGGTATCATATTGTTTTGTACACAAAAAACAGAGGCCATTGCTATTAAAGTCCCTGATCCAGAGGACAACTCCACAGCAAGGAATTACAATGACTCATATGAGGATATTTTAAACATTTAAAAGATAGACTTTATCAATGCATTTTAATCTTAAAACTGAGTATGATTTAGTGCTTAGAATATGACATACCTGCCTATCCATCTTTTAATAAGTATTTAACGAAAAACTAAAATGATATGTCATTCTTTATAATTATTATCCAGTATTCTTGAGACACTAAATAATATATGAATATCTAAAACATACATTTTATCTTAAAAATGATTCCTCATAGTAGAGATAATCACTGCCATGTTTTAGATTTTGCTTCATATTCTAAAAACTAACTAACTCATACTTGGAATCCCTCCAAAATCATCTAGAACTAATAAAAGAAGCTCTACTCACTTCCTGGAAGCTGATTTTTCTATTTATTAGCTGTTATAAAAAGTACTTGCTATACTTACACAATATAATTTTATAGCACTGGTAACATTTTTAGTAAATCATAAACTTACTAGCTTTAAATTTTTACATAAAGTTGAATTTTCATTATTCTCTCAGGTTTAAAGGATACTGTTGTGCTAAGGTAAGAACTTTACAATAAAGAGTCCTACTACAAAACATTCTCACATTTCTGTTTGAATGCATTTTTCATTTCCAAAGTTCTTGATTGTTAAATGTTAAGCTCCTTCTTCTTGCAAAACTCTAATAAAAAATATAAATGTTACAGGACAATTTAATCTTAGCTTACTCCAAAGATTCCTTCAGTAATTTGCATACATACTTTCTCTGTTTGTATGTGTCTTCACATGATATCAATGATGATTTATTTCTGTTAAAATTGATGTTTTGTTTTAAATAAGAATATATTATCATTTCTTATTCTATCACTTAGTGATTAAGAGGATGTTGGAATTAATGGTAGTTTTGAATGACTCAAAACATGTACCAAGATTTCAGCTGTGCAGTTCATGTGCATGCATAACTATTAGCATTGCTTTAATAGGGTATGTGAAATGTTTTGCTAAGCATTAAAGATGAAGCAATCTGAGTAGACAACAAGCACACAAAGTATATTCAACTTAATTATAAATAAGGCAAATTCTTCTTAGTGTGACCATGAAATTATATGGTATCTTATCAACCTGATTTGAAGAAATTAAAATACGCTACTCTTCACTAGGCTGTAGAGCAACAAAATCTGGCAGTAATAGTCACAAATAAGCTGATATTATGATTGTGGAAAGCAATGCTGTATCATCAAGTCAAAAGAAAACTCATGGGTGTTTACAGAATGATTTTTGTTGAATATTTTATCAATCAAAGATTGTGAGGAACTCTATATGAGTACCTGATGTTCAAATGACCAAACTAGGCAAAGGAAGGTATGTTATTCTTTACACTCAGAAATATCTGTAAGAATTTACACTGTAGGTGGACCCTAATCTATTGCCATGCACAAAACTGAATTCCAAATGGATCAAAACTTCAATATAAATCCAGCCACACTGAACCTCTTAGAAGAGAAAGTGGGAGGTACCTTTGAATGAATAGACCCCTTCCTGAGCATAATACCAGTAGCACAGACATTGAGACCAACAATTAATAAAAAGAACCTCCTCAAACTTAGACGCTTCTATAAGGCAAAGACATAGTCAACAAGACCAAATGGCAGTCCACAAACTGGGAAAAGTTCTTCATCAATTCCACATCTGACAGAGGGCCAATCTCCACAATATACAAAGAACTCAAGATCATAGTCACCAAAACACCAAATAACCCCATTAAAATGTGGGGTAAAGAAATAAATACAGAATTCTCAATAGAGGAATCCAATTGACTGAAATAAACTTAATAAAGTGTTCAACATGCCTAGCCATCAAAAAAATGCATATCAAAACAACTCTGAGATACCATCTTACTCCTGTCTTAATGGCTAAAAATGAAAACGCCAAAGACATCTTAGGCTGGAGAGAATGCAGAGAAAGGGAAATACACCTCCACTGCTGGTGGGAGTGCAAACTTGTACAGCTGTTTTGGAGATCAGTAGAGCAGTTTGTCAGGAGAATGGGAATCAGTCTACCACAGCACCCAGCAATTCCACTCTTGGGCATATACACAAATCCACATCCATGCAACAAAGATATTTGTGCAACTATGTTCATAGCAGAATTATTTGTATTTTTTGTTGTGAGACTAGCCTTTAAAGCCTGAGCCATCTCTCCAGCCCACATAGCAAAATTATTTGTAAAAGCAAAAACCTGGAAGTGTTGCTTGTATGTTTTTCTCCAGCCTGCCCACTCCTAGTCTGGCGTGCCAGCCCCAAGTATCACTCAGAGATTCTGTATATGATACAATCCTGATGGCCAGTTACCATTATTGTTTATAGGCTAGTTCTGTCTTAATTATTAACCCATTTCTACTTATCTAAGTATTTCCACGTGGTCATCTTATGGGGAGCCGCCACTGGCATCTTCTTTCTCCCAGATCTCCAAGCTGACTCCACCCAACTACTTCCTCTTTCCTCCTTCTAGTCCCCTAGCCCTGCCTATCTAGTTTCCTCTTGGCCAACAGTGCTTTATTAATTAACCAGCATGAGAAACATATTTACAGAATAGCATCTCTCATCATCTCCTCTTTTCTGGCTAAAATAAAAAGAAGGGTTTAACCGTAACATAGCAAAATACACCATACAACAGTTATCACATATGAATCACAGTTAACAATATTTAGTCCATTAACAATTTGTAAGACTTAAAGAAAATATCATCTATCCTATCTTTGTGAGTCTAATGTCCTATATGTAACTTATCTTTAATCTTAACTGAGGAAATCTATAACCAAAACTATCTGTCTTCAACTCCTTCAAAGACCACAGAAGGATAATAAATAAACTCTAGAAATGATAGAGACAATTTACTGCCTGGTCAGTTACCCAAAATTCTTCTGTAATGTTCCATCTCTAGCCCATAGGCCATAGTGTGTCTGGAAGACTCCTCAGCAAAGCAGGAAACTTTAAACTGTCCATCTGTATTGGCAGTTTGTCAGTCACTTTTCTCTGTGACTTGTATACTGTCTGGCAGACTCTTCCATGAAGCAGGAATCCTGTAGCACTGTTCATCTTGTATGAGCAGTCACTTTTCTGTGGGTCCTGCATGTCCAGTTTATATAGCATAAAGTCAAAGAGTCCAGACAGGAACAGTATCTTGTCCAAATGGCTAGTCTTGCCATATTAGAAGCAAACTTTTTAATGTGTTTCTTCGATGTCCATCTTCCTTTCTGATGTAGGTGGTGTTACCAGGAGCAGTTGTGACTCACTGTCAAGAAAACCCTAAACAATTTTAAATGCCATATTCTGTAAGTATTTGAAAGGTTGAAGAATGCCTATCCATCTCAAATACATCTTTGAATATCTAGAAATCCTAACTAACTTAACTCTAAGTTTTGACTATCATAGGTAATTCTCTAATCTGTACTAAATTATACATTACATTTTCCAATGAGCTATATAAATGCAATACCTAAACAAGAGGAGAAAAATACATATCATAAAATTGACCTTAAATTTGTATCAATAAATAAAAAACCATCCCAAAACAAAGCATTCATATCTATACCATAATTCCCCTTTTACCTTTAAAAGATTGCTTGTGGTTATAGCCATTTATAACCAAGCCCATTTAAATGAAAACAAATATTTATAAACAATATTTGGGAATTTGGGCATCATTCTTTCCAAACTACTTCCTGCTGGTAGGGGGCGCTGTCATGGGGGATCTTAAGAAGATGCACAAACCTTGGCTGTAGACATTGCTTCAGGGGATCTTGCTTGATCAAACCACATTAGTCTGCTAAGAATCCACAGCTTTTCCTTTTCTGTGGAAACAAAAATAGAAATCCTTTTCCCCAGTAACTTGTCCTTAGGCTTAAATTTTGGAGTCAACGAATTTTTAAAATATATAAATTGAATTAATCCAGCAGCATTTCTTTTATCAGTAGTTGTTATTTTCTCAGCAATCAAACAGTTTAAAGACAACAAAATCGCTTATAGTATACAAAATTTCTCTGTGCTTTCCATCTTTACGTCACTTTTTTATTACTCTTATTTCTTCTACTTCTATTTTTACATATTATGAGACAGGGTTTCTTTGTGTATCTTTCATCTGTCCTAGAATTTCCTCTGTATACCAGGTTTACTTTGAAATCACAGAGATATGTTTGCCTCTGCCTCTGGAGTGCTGGGATTCATGGCGTGTGCCACCATACCCATCCATTTTACTTCCTTTTTTCTTTTTTAAACCATTGTATCCTGTTTCTTTTTCTCTCCCAAGCCAGCATATTTTTTAAAACAAAGTGTAAACCTTCATTACAGCTCTCGTACACACCAATGAATTGTTAGCAGAGCTCTTTAAAAGCAAGGTGGTTTTTTGCCCTTTATGCTAATTTTGAAAACCTCCCTTAAAGGAGCTATGCAAATCTCTGTTTCTAGCAAAACAAATCCAACGGAGAAAATGCTGCTACCAAGAAGTCTTGCTAGTCTCTCTTTTTTTTTTTTTGTTTCTAAACTCAATTTAGGCTTTTATCAAGTTTTAAGTGAAAGTTCTTATAGCCATGTTGTGTACCATCTGTTGCTTGTATGATTTCCACCAGCCCCAAATAACACTCAGAGACGCTGTATATGATACAATCCTGTTGGCCAGTTACCATTATTGTTTATAGGCTAGATCTGTCTTAATTATTAACCCATTTCTACTTATCTAAGTATTTCCACATGGTCATCTTATGGGAAGCCACTGCCGACATCTTTCTCCAAGATCTCCAAGCTGACTCCACCCAACTACTTCCTCTTTCCTCCTTCTAGTCTCCTAGCCCCATCTATCTAGTTTCCTATTGGCCAACAGGGCTTTATTAATTAACCAGTATGAGAAACATATTTACAGAATAATATCTGCCATCATGGAAGCAATCTAGATGTCCCTCAATTGAAGAATGGATAAAGATGTGGCACATTTACACAATGGAATACTAATCAACGGGACAAAACAAAACAAACAAACAAATGGAATCTTCAAATGCACTGTCAAATAGATGGAACTTGAAAAAACCATCCTGAATGAGGTTACCCAGTCAGAAAAGGAGGAACATGGTATGTACTTACTCATATATGGATTTTAGACATAGAGCAAAGGATCACAAATCTGTAATCACACCACCAGAGAAACTAGGATTCAAGGAGGAATCTAAGAGATTACAAGGTCCCTCAAGAAAGGGAAGGGAACAAGATCTCCTGAGCATATTGGTAGTGGAAGGGGCAATGGATGGAGAGGAAGTTAGGAGAAAGAGAATGGTAGTTGGGGAAACATGTGGGACCAAGAAGATTGAGTCGGGGGACAAATAGACAAGAGCAAAAAAAGAGATACCATAAGAGAGGGAGCCATTATAGGCTTGAAGAGATAACTGACTCTAGAGAAATGTCCAGGGACCTACAAGGATTACCACAACTAACAATCTCAGCAACAGTGGAAAGCCTACCTACCTTATATGCCCTTCCCTGATAATAAGATCGATAACTAATATATGTGCCATCAAAGAATGCTCATCTAATAGCTGATGGAAACAGAAGCAGACACCCATAGCTAAACACTGAGTAGAATTCCTGGAATCCAGTTTCAGAGAGGGAGGAGTGACAAGAACAGGGGTCAAGACCAGGCTACAAAAACCCACAAAGACAGCTGACCTGAACAGGGGGAAGCTCATGGATCTCCAGTCTGATATCTTGGTAACCAGCATTGGACCAACTCAGACCCCCTGAACATGGGTCTCAGAAGGCCTGGGCTCTAAGGGAGTTCTTACAGTGAAACCAGGATGTATCTCTGGTGCATGAAAGGACTTTGGGAACACATTCCCTATGGAGAGATTCTCCCTTAGCTTAGAGGCAGAGGGGAGGGCCTAGACCCTACTGCAAATGACTCTACAGCTTTTTGATGATTCTTCCTTGAAGTTGTCACCTTCCCTGTGGAGTGCGGAGGGTGGGATGGGGTGTCAGGGGCATGCGATGGAGGGAGGGAGGGAAAGGGAACTGGATTGATATGTAAAATAAGAAAAAGAAATGATAAATATAAAAAAAGAACAAATGAAATTTTTATTTAAAAGAAAAAGAATTTACCCTGTAATAACTTTTACAGTATGGTGGAGAAAAAACTCCATTAGTAAAATCTTACTAAGCAAACATGAAGACTTGAGTTGAGTTCTCAGAACCTATGTAATGATCAGCAAAGTATCATAAAGTATGCTATAGTCCCAGTACTGGGAAGGCAGATCCAGGCAAATGCCTGGAACTCATTTGCTAGTCAGCCCAGGCTATTCAGCAATGTACAAGGCACAGAGAGACTCCATCTCACCATTAAGTTAGCAGATCTGAGAAATGACACTGGAATTTGTCTTCTGATCTCACACACACACACACACACACACACACACACACACATGAAAAAATACATTAAGACACATATATACCTACACAAATGTATGAATATACACATATGCATGAGTATACATACATATGTATATACAAAAGAAACCTTACACATATATCATGTACATCAGGAGATTTAGATAAGAATATTAATAGAAGCATTGCTCGTTATAGTGAAACAGCATATTGAGGAAAGATCTCTAAAAATTAGAGTAATGATAGGTCAAATTGATTCATTATAGCATAACAGAATGTTATACAATGGGAAATGTTCCCAGCTGTTATGACACATGCTTGCAGGCTTTGCTGAAGGAGGCATAGACAAATGAATCATGAGGTTGAGGCCAGCCTGGAATACACATTTGAAAGAAAAGCTGGCAGTGGTAGCCCACACATTTAGTCCCATCTCTCAGGAGGCAGAGGCAGGTATCTTTTAATTCAAGGATAGCCAAGTTATCAATGCAAGTTCCAGGACAGCCAGAACTGTTGCACAAAGAAACCCTGTTTGAACAAACCAAAAAGAAAACAAGATTAAAAAAAAGAAATAAAGAAAGAAAAATAAATGTCACTGAAATTCAGGGCATCTATGGTAATAAATGCGATGCATAAAATTGGTTATAAACTTGATTTCAAGAAATCTTCTTCCATATGATTACATGTATATAAACTTAAAATATGATTCAATAAAGAAGACATTGTTTAAGGGTACATAGATATAGTGGAAAGCACATTAGGACAGTAAAAAAAGAAAATGAGCTACTGCAGGAATTC
This sequence comes from Cricetiscus sungorus, assembly GCA_030556225.1. Taxonomy (NCBI): domain Eukaryota; kingdom Metazoa; phylum Chordata; class Mammalia; order Rodentia; family Cricetidae; genus Cricetiscus; species Cricetiscus sungorus. The sequence goes on from JANBXA010000007.1 coordinate 57,961,570, forward strand.
AGAAGCTTTCTGGGCATGGTGGTACAGATCTTTAATCTTAGTTATGGGGAAGCTGAGTCAAGCAGATCTCTGAGTTCCAGGCTGGTCTGGTCTACAGAGTGAGTTCCCAGATATCCAGGGTTGTTACACAGAGAAACTCCCTTATCAAAAAGAAAGAGCTGGGGGAAGGAAGGAAGGGAGAGAAGGAGGGAGTAACTGATGGAGGGAGGGAGGGAGGGAGGGAGGGAGGGAGGGAGGGGGAGGGAAGAAGGGAGGGGAATTTGAGGATTTTGATAGAGAAGGGAAGAAAGAGACTAGACCTGAAAAATGTCCAGAGTCTCTGACCATCCTAGCCACCATATGTTCTTATCTGTGTATATACAAAAGTATTTCCTCTTTAAAATCTATTATGTTCTTTTGTTTTGCTCATAACTCTTAAATAGAAGCTACCTTAGAAAGTTTAAGAAGACTATGTCAGAAGTTTAAATAATTTATCACAGTTTATTCAGGAAGTATCCTATCCAGGACTTGGGATTCCAGGGTGAGAACTCTCCATTTATTTGTTCTGCTCAAGGAAAAATCCTCCTCAGACAGTGTTAAAGAAGAAATGATCATTTCTCACAACCACTAGAAGTAAACACACTGAGTGTTTTCCTACTTTACCTTATCTTCTGGAAACTGTTTAAATATAAAATTTTAACTACCAAAATTGACTTTTCACAAATGTTAGTGTTCCATTTTCCTTCTCATAATGACTTGTGATTCATACAGATGATCTATTGTCACAGATCCCATTCCATATATTCTTATATTGTAAATGATATAAATAATTCTTTCTGGGTAGTAAGTTAGGCATGTGTCTAAGGAAGAGACTACTTTAAAATTATGATACCACATTTTCTGTGAAGACATAAATTATTTTATGGAAGGAAGAATCCTTTAGGTTTCTTTTCTCTCTCAACTGCTATTCCTTCAAATTTAGCATGGTACTAAAATCAGTGAGTTTTTACTTTGGAACAAAGCAGGAGTACAATTTATCCTGGGAAGGCTCACATATGCTAGCTTCTGTTTTACCTTTGGAGATAATGCCAAGTTGGTAATCACAAGAAAGTATATCCAGAGTGAATCACCCTTTGAAAAATATGTTGAGCTATAAAAGGCACTACATAAATACATGATTATCTTTCTATGTATGGAGAGGGAGGTAGGAGGCAAGAAGCAGATGACAGATTACACAGAGTTATTTAGGGGAAGCATTTGGCTCTATTTTACTACTGCTCCTTATAAAGCAACTGATGCCAATTTAATGAAGAGAATTATATGAAATTAAGTATTTTGATTTTTTTTCATAGTTTTAAATATTCTCTTTTCTCAAGATGAAGGCTGGGAAACACTGGTGTCATTAGAAAAATTGATATTACTGTTTAAGCAGGATAAAGCAAAGGTATATCTTTCAAATATGTTATAGAATTCACATCACAAAACAAACTTTGAATAGTTGAAATGTACTTATTCTTACTCCATCTATCTCTTAATTTTTCAAGCCACCAGTCCTACTCCATACAAGCCCCACTAAGTTTTCAGAACTTAGAACACAATGGCATGCTATTATCATAAGGATCTCAATACATACATGTAGAATGAATATGGGTTAGTTCCTTCTACAATAATAGCTTAGTTTCCTTTAATAATGTTATATGTAGGTTAGCATAATCCTGGGTTTAGAGTCTGACAGTCCAGGATTTGGATCATAGCTCCTCCACATAGTAAATTCAAAAGAATTACCTAACCTTTCCATGATGCTATTCATTCACCCATATTCATAGGATCATAATAGAATCACACTTCCCAGAATGTTTGTGGCAGATTAAATGAGATAAAATAAAAGATATATGAGGCAATACATGATATGTCATCAACATGTTGAGTGGTAATGAGCATAAAATAACAAATTTGACTTTGTTACAAATGTTAGACATCATTTTCAAGGGGGACTTTAATGTTTTGGTCTTAGAAGTAAGCAAATTTCTGTAGGAAAGTAAACCAACATATATGAGGATAAGGTCAATGGAAGATTAAAAAGTAGTTTCAAAGGGATTGAGATGTCTAAACTCTTATGTGTCAGATTTTACTATCATTTTGACCCTTTATCTTTGAATGCCATGTATAGGATAGGAGAGTAAATAAGGGAAGAGAAAGTATGAAGTAAAGAAAATAGACAGGAACATGGAGGTGGGGAAAAGAGAAAGAGTGTGAGGTTGACAAAAGAATTATCTGTCTAATTCAGGTGTCCCTTACTAGTGTCCCATAAAAGAGATAGTGTTGAATTTGAACTTACACAAATCAATTGTCATTATCATTTAAAGGTAAATAAAATTTTATTTCAAGCAATAAATGCTCTGATTTGCTAAATGGAGTAAGACATATTAGTTCTAATTAGAAGTTTTATTAGGTTTATATAATTTTTAATGTTTTTATGAGTAAGCTCTCTATTACATGTTTTTTAAATGTATACTTAAATGTATGGGGTATGTTATTTAGTGAACTGTTCAAGGAAGGGGGGAAAGGGGGAGAATGAGCTTTAAATAGCTATTATCTGGGAGATATTGGGCCAAATATATTGTATTTGGACACACAGAATACATCATTTGATATTAGAACAGTGCTCCTTTGATGGATCATAAAAATATATTTAAAGTAGATAAGGAAGAAGAATGACATTAAACACTAGTAAGTTCCTTGAGACCTTGTAATCCTGAATGTTTACCACAAAATCTCTACCATAAGGCAATGAAGTCTATAAATACTCACTGAGGGCTATAACTGTTCCCTTAAGTTAAGATTTTAGAAGATGAGAATATATTTTGATTTTTATGGGAGCTGGAATTGTAGTAGAAGTTTATGAAGTTGTATTTTAGCAATTTTAAGGTTTCTTACTTCTGAAATTTTTAAAAGTAGTTCATGTTCACAGCCTCTAATATGAATTGTAACTTGAGTTATCCTTTACATAGTATCATGTTTAATACATCTTTTGATTTCTTGAAGATATTTTTATATATAACAAACAAATTTTACAAATACTTTAAGTTATTCTGAGCTCCAGAAATCATGTCTGATACCCAGAGTAAAAGGGTACAATTGAGTGGTCAGACCAATTCTACTCTGGGATGACAACGCTAGAGTGTGAGGAAATAATATCTCTGGGTGTTTCTGGGAAGTGCTTTTGGAGGCCAGGGTAAAGTATAGATAGATCTATACTTTAGATATCTGCAGCCAGATAGATCTCAGATTGTGGTAAATGAAAAGAATAAACTAAAGAATTAAAGAACTGCTGTGCAGTCAGGGTCAGGAGGGAGTTGCAAACAGTCCAATGAGAGTAATTAGTGATTGTCAGAGTAAATACCTGCATTCTATAGACACAGAAGTTGAATGACTGTTCATTACACCATGTTATGGTGGTTTAACTGCACCAGTTGTACCATTTGTTGTGTGATGAAATGCCTCCACAAGAACAGCTGAAGGAATAAAGGGTATATTTTGACTCACAGTTCCAGGATACAGTGCATCATGGTAGGGAACAGATGGCCATTTGAGCTTTGAGTTTCAGGTAAAAAATAAAATTACTCACACAGTCAGAAGAGTAAAAAAGGTGACACTGGTGTTAGCTAGAATTTTTTTTTTCAAGTAATACAAGATGAAGCCCATGGGATGATGCTCTCCAGTTTTAGATTAGGCCTTCTGCCTTGGTTTACCTAATCTGAACAGTCCCTTGCAAGCATGTGTAGAAACTAACCTAACGTAGATAGTTTCTCAAGGGTATAGTGGAATTTTGTCTTCTATGTGATTATGGCTATGCCAAGTTGATAATCATAACTATTACAACAACTTTGATAAATCTATGTTTTGTAAAAACTCAGCTTTTTCATCTGTAGACTATGTAAAAATGTTTCTTTGTAGAAGGAGGGAAGGTCAGGTTTTAGTATATTTTTGGTAAATTGTAAAATTTTGAAATTCTTATTTAGATTTTTTTATTTATTCATTCTTCTTATTTTACATAGTGATCCCAGTTCCCTCTCCCTCCCTCTCTCCCTTTTTTTCACACACCCATGCCCCCTGACCACCCTCACATACCATTCTGCCCACCCCCACTCCACATGTAGGGAAAGGTCTTCCTCGAGGGGTCATCTATATCGGTCAAGTCATTTGGAGTAGGGACTAAGCCCCCACCCCCACCTCTGGGTTGTGGGAGTACCCCTCCATGGGAAGCATGCTCCCAAAGTCCTTTTGTGCACCAGGGATACATCCTGGTTCTACTGTCGGAGGTCCCTTAGATGGCCCAGGCCTTCTGAGAGCCATGTTAAGGGAGAATGATTCGGTCCAATGCTGGATTCCCAGCTATCAGTCTGGGGGCCCATTAGCTCCCCCTGGTTCAGGTCAGCTGTCTCTGTGAGTTTCTGTAGCCTGGTCTTGTCCTCTCTCTTTGCATTTGGACTCCAGTTTGGCTCAGTGTTCAGCTGTCGATGTCTGCTTCTGTTCACATCACCTACTAGATGAAGGCTCTATGATGGTGGAAAAGTTACTCATCAATCTGATTATCAGGGAAGGGCATTTATGGTAGCCTTTCCACTGTTGCTTAAATTGTTAGTTGTGGTCAGTCTTGCAGGTCTCTGGGCATTTCTCTAGAATCAGTTTTTTTTGAAACATATAATGTTTTCCTTTTTATGCTCTCTCTCTCTCTCTCTCTCTCTCTCTCTCTCTCTCTCTCACTCTCTTGCTCTCTCTTCTCTCAACTATTCCTCCCCTGACTCAATCTTCCTAGTCCCAGTGCTTTCCTCTCCTCCCCTTCTCTTTCTCCTAGGCCCCTCTCCCCTCTCTGCCCACCCCCAATACCAACATGCTCAGGAGATTTTGTAGATTTCTCCTTCTATGAAGGACCATGCATGAATCTTTTAGAATCCTCCTTTTATCCTAGTTTCCCTGGCCATGTGAATTATAGGCTGCTGATTCTTTGCTCTATATGTAAAATCCATATATGAATGAGTACATACCATGTTCTTCTTTTTGTGACTGGGTTACCTCACTTAGGATGGTTTCTTCAAGTTCCATCCATTTGCCTGTGAATTTCAAGATTCCATTGTTTCCCTTCCCCACAGAGTGGTATTCCATTGTGCAAATATGCCATATCTTCTTTATCCTTTCTTCAGTTGAGGAACATTTTGGCTTCTTTCAGGTCCTTGATATTACAAATAATGATGTTAGGAACATAGTTGAACAGATGTCCTTGTTGCATAGATGTGGATCATTTGGGTTTATGCCTAAGAGTGTGATTGCTGGGCCCTGTGGTAGACTCCCATTTTCCTGAGAATCTGCCATACTGATCTACAAAATGGATGTACAAGTTTGCATTCCCACCAGCAGTGGAAGAGTGTTCCTCTTTTTCACATCTTCTCCAGCATAAGTTATCATTGGTGTTCCTAATTTTAGCCATTCTTGCATGAGTAAGATGGTATCTCAAAGTTGTTTTGATTTTAATTTCCCTGATAGCTAAGCCACTTTCTTAAATGTCTTTCTGCATTTTTGATTTCCTCTATTGAGAATTCTGTCTTGAGTTCTGCACCACATTTTTTTACTAGGGCTATTTGGTGTTTTGAAGACTACTTTCTTGAGTTATTTGTATATTTTGAAGGTCAACCCTCTGTCAGGTGTAAGATTAGTGAAGATCTTTTCACAGTCTGTGGGCTGCTGTTTGGTCTTTTCTACTCTGTCCTTTGCCTTACAGAAACTTCTCACTTTGAGGATGTCCTATTTATTAATTGTAATTCCCCATGTCTGTGTTATGATGATCCTTGATGAAAGACTGGTATCTTAGATAAACAAGGCCAGATGTTTAAGTACACTCTGACAATGAAGTTCAAATAATGGAAGTATATAAGCTGAGATCAGAATGGAAAATGTAAATTTTTCAATATAGTTAATATTCTTTCTTAATACACATGCTCACAGACTTGCTATTGATGGAGTTCCTGGTTAGAATGGAGACAGTATTAGAGATGCAAATGTACCAGACACATAGTTTGACTAACATTTCTTTCAGTGGTTACCTTAATTTTTTAAAACTCAGTAATCCATTGGTTCATTAGGACAATTAGTGTGATGAAGTCTTTTACCTAATAAGTACAAGTGGTCATTTTTAACTGAAATAAATATAAAACTGTGCATTTCATTGGAGATCAAGCTGCTGTTCTCTAAAGTCACATGTATATTCTGCTGGGATTTGATCTTCTTTTTCTATTCAAGTCTTTTATGCGGGGGTCATACCTCCTATATTTTCAGGTTGGGCTATCAATTATGTGTTATATACTGATATGATTTTTCTACCCACTAACCAACACACTCAGGGTAAAGCTTTCATATCAAGTTTCCTTGGAACCATTTCAATAAAATACATTTATCCTCTGCTTTTCAGAGGACCCTCTATATCTGTGATGCAACAGTACATTATATTTTCCCTTTTTCTTTTTTTTTCTTTTTATTTAAATTTGAAACAAGGTTGTTGTACTTGTCAATACCAGTTTCCTCATTCTTCCAGCATCCTATCACCCCCACAAAACCCTAGACCATCCCCTTTCTGCTTCCCTGGGAGGGTGAGGCCTTCCATGGGGAACCTTTCAAGTCTGAATGAACAACTTGATCATGTTACTATTTTCCATTTTGAAATAATTGACTTAATAATCAGGATATTATTTTAAAAGCTGTGATTAAACTTTATAATAATTATCAGATGGACAACAACCACTCATTTCCTATGGATAAATGTTTACCATTAAAGTTAGAAAATGTAATGATATATAATACTATTACACTTTTGAATAAATATTTAATCTCATACCCAATTTCTAAGCAGGTTATTAGGAGAATATGTTATTTCTAAAGTCCTAGTGATAAGAATAAGATATGACAAAAGACAGCTTACATAGGTAATCCTTTAAAACATTTTAAAGGTTTATTTTTTAATGGGAAATTTGTGTGTGTGTGCTTGTGCCCATCCATGTGTGCTTATTTGAATAATTTCATGCTACACTTAGTCATTCTACTGCTCAGAGCCATTTTAAATCTATTAACACTTTTTCTTTTTGATATTAATTCTACATACCTAAACAAGTTATGTTCATTGATTTTTGGCCTATCTTTAGTATGCTTTATTAATGTGTAGTAGATAAGATGTGAATCTTTTATACTTACATTTTCTCCATTTCTTGAGATGAGGGAAGTGCCTTTCAGAAAAAAAGTTCACAGCCCTCTGGGATGACTTTCTTATCCCTCTCCATATTGTTACCCTGTTGTTTGAATTCCCATTTAAGTTATTAAATTCTATGGTTTTCAGTTCTCTTCTCAAAATACAAGGTCAAAAGCTTATGAAGTTTTATTTCCCAATACTTCAATGTTCTGATCATTCTAGATACAGTGGAGGTCATACATATTCTTCTCAATCCCAAATCCTCCAGTTTTCATACTGGCCCATAAACAACTAGCCATTGACTGGGACCCATAATTCCTTCACTTTTACTTTATACAGTTTACTTTTGCAACATTCAGCTCTTCTAATTATTCAGGAACACACCAAGGAAACACACTCAACATATTGCTGTTTCTTTATCATTGAGTCTCTATTTCCTTGTTACTGCTATTTGCATGATATTGAGTCTATGGAATTCTCATCTCAAAGTAATCAGCAGCATTTCCTTTATGGAACTAACTAACTTAAATAATGAACACAACCGGTTTTGACAATCACCATAGTTACCAGCAAAGGCAAATGATGAGGTGGTTATTAGTTACCATTTTATAGTTAGTGGTTAAGCTATGGTTTCTCTAAATCTGTCTTAAAACTAAAGACGTATGTTCCATGACATGAGGCAATACACATAATTCAATGAGGACATGGACACAGACTGTGACATTAAATTGAAGCCAACTCCAGGTCAGTTCCAAAATTTTACTTTCAGGTCAAAGTACATAATCTATTTTCTCTTTTGAGAACTCTGCTGTAGAATGTGTCTTCATTTTCACATATTATTATGAGGCATGACAGAGAATTTGATAACATCTTCAGACAGTCAACATTGGCTGTTGGATATCATCTCATCTTCCCCTTAGAACTGAGGTGATTTTCTGAAGGAAACTACATGAGCATTTTCCAGGTTTACTTTTAAATGATTCAAAGGTTTGTTGTGAATAAATCTCTCTGGAAAAAAAATTCTAGCTTCATATCTCACCACCAAAGGCAATATTTGCTGTTACTTTTCTGTAAAATATCCATTTACAAATAATAAACATAATACCACAGGATTTTGAAAGGTGGCTAGAGAATTCCTATTGATATTGCTGAGAACATATGGTATTTGAGTTTCTGACTGGATGTTTGTCAATGTCTCAGTAGTTGGGTCAGTCTCTGCTGCTTGCAAGTGCTCTGTTTTCTTGGAAAAGCCCTTGAGTATAAGGAATGCTTTTCAGTCACTACCAGCTTGCTTCTATTAATGCATCTGTTGCCCAAGTCTTCTACAGCAGTAGATAATGAAAGCACTTTGGAGATGGCTCCACACCCCTATAATGCAACAAATTTAATCAGTAATGCCTTCTCAAGTATCTACCAAACTAGGCTGATCTAATTGCCCCCATATTATATAGACGTATATAGTTTGCCCCTGTAGTTGTGAAAAAAATAGATACTGATACTATGTTGGTGAATTGCATATTTACTAAGCACCATTGCATAATTTATTGGGATTATCTCTTATCATCATAGCTATCATTATTCTTATATACAAAGAAATTAAGACTAATTTTATATCTACCCTTTCACATATGCTATACAAATCTCCATTGTTGATTAAAGAAATAAATAAAGCTAGGGAACTTTAGTACCCACTAAGATTAAATGATAATGTAGAATATGGGAAAGAATCTAATTGCAGTTACTAATTCTGAGACACTATGTGTATCAGTGATCATACTTGGGGCTATGAAGGCAAAAAAATGAACTCCCTTTACCTTAAGAACTCGTATTGTGGAGACAGGGAAGGAGAGTGACATATCCACTAAAATGTCTTTAATAGGCTAGGCTAACTACTATGAAATAACTCTTCAACATCTATCATTTAATGAAATAAAAGTACATCATGAAAAACACAGTTCAAGTTAAATGCTAGATGAACATGGAAGTTTTCATCTGTCACTTGGGGATTCAAACATCTATCTTGTAAAGCTGTTATTTCATTCACCAAGGAGTAAAAAAAAAAGAACAACTAATAAAAGTACAGAAATATTATGTGTGCCAGAACAGTTCTAAAAGAGAGAGCATCAATTCTTTTCATGTTACATTGTCATAAATAGAACATTGTTATACGACCATGACATGGAACTGCAACAGAGGTAGGAAAATGTAGTATGCTCATCTGGAAAAAGATGTCATGGATGTTGGTTGACATGTTACTTCCATCATGTCCACTCTATAGTGTTATACTGAATGTTACCAGACAGATAATAGTTGGTCAATAAGAGGAAGTAAATTTAATGATTTGGATTTATTTGTTACTCACAGATTTTGAAATAATTATTTCTAGGTGATTGTATAAGTATCATATCTGAAAATAAGAAGCTTATTTTTATCTTGCCAAAGAAATTTTCCAGCATATTCTAAATGTGTGTCATATAATTCAATTCAACCAACACTATCTACCTTAAGATGACAATATAACGTCCTGCAGTTTGAGGAGTGAATCTCCAATGATGGTCCTACATTCCATATGACAAGTGAAGTACTATTGTATCACATTTGAACATGGTATTCCTCTTCTAGCTTTGATTAATTTTCTAGATAGGCTCAAAAAATGTAACATAACAACTGATGTATATTTATGCATGTGTTAAAAAGAATGCCACAAAGTTAATAAAGTAAGACCCAATTGGAAGAAATCAAGAGAGAAAGAAAGGGTATTGGGAGGGTTATGAAGTTTCAGTGTTTAATCTGGGCATGTTACTCTCAGGAAACTCACTATGATTCATGAACACAATTCTTCAGTATTCCATGAAGGCATTAGTAACAAGCAAGATGAAGAAAACCACTGTGAGCTACTTAAGCTTCATCTCCACTGTATTCCTTTGAGGTCTTATTGACAAGCTATCATGCTGAAGCTACCTAGTTAATGCCAGCCAACACCCAACTCCTAATTATATACAAGACACTTACATCTCCAAATATTTCTAGGGTTAAAGTGTGTGCCAGAAAGGCAGATGAAAATCAAATATACATTTGTCAGTTTCACATCAGAATTCAATGACAGAATGAGAGAATATCACTCTACAAGGTAATTTGCCTTTTTAGTATATGAAACAATATAGAAACAAATAAAAGCAAGGATGTTGGAAGTAGTAACTGTGGCGATAATAGGATGGATAGAGTGTTCCCTCAACTAACTGGTAGTGTATACAAAGACAGAGGTTCAAGGACTGTGAAGATCTCTGATGGCTGCTGTGAAGTCAGTTGTAATGAGTATGTTTTCCCGCCAGCCACCTGGTCCTGCCACCACACCAGCCCCCAATAACATGCTGAGACTCTGTATTTGATACAATGTTGTTGGCCAGTTACTTGTTTGTTATCAGATAGTTCTTTCTTAATGATTAACCGGTTCCTACAATTCTAAGTATTTCCACATGGCTCATCTTACAGGAGATTGGGCCCAGCATGCTGCTCTCTCCAGGCTCTCCATGATGACTCCTCATTACTACTTCCTCTTTCCTCCTAGTCTCCTAGTCCCTAATGATTTCCTATTGGCCAACAGTTCTTTATTCATTAACCAGTATGAGAAACATATTTACAAAAAACATCTCCCATCTGTTATGAGTAGGTTTTTACCTGCTGGTCCCACCTCCCCACGATCACGCCAGCCCCCAATAATACTCAGATACTCTGTATTTGATACAATCCTATTGGCCATAAACAATAATAAACTATTATTGTTTATTGGCTAGCTCTGTCTTAATTATTAACCCATTTCTACTTATCTAAGTATTTCCATGTGGTCATCTTATCCGAGCAGCGGGCCAGCACCTTCTTTCTCCATGCTCTACATGCTGACTCCTCCTAACTACTTCCTCTTTCTTCCTTATCTCCTAGCCCTGCCTATCTTGCTTTATCATTGGCCACAGTGCTTTATTCATTAACCAATATGAGAAACATATTTACAGAATAGCATCTCCCATCATATCCTCTTTTTTTGTCTAAAATAAAAAGAAGGGTTTTAACCTTAACATAGCAAAATATACCATACAACAGTTATCAAATAAGAATCATAGTTAACAATATTTTAGTCCATTAACATTTTGTAAAACTTAAAGAAAATATCATCTATCCTATCTTTGTGAGTCTAATGTCCTATATGTAACTTATCTTTAATCCTAACTAAGAAAAACTATAACCATACCTATCTGTCTTCAACTCCTTCAAAGACCAAAGGATAATATATAAACTCTAGGAATGACAAAGACAACTCATTGACTGGTCAGTCACCCGAAGTTCTTCTGTAATGTTCCATCTTCAGCTCATAGGCCATAGTGTGTCTGGCAGACTCCTCATCAAAGCAGGAAAATTTAAACTGTCCATCTGTATTGGCAGTTTGTCAGTCACTTTTCTGTGTGTTGTAGAATGTCTGCTTTTTCCATGAAGCAGAAATCCTGTAGCAATGTTCATCTTGTATCAGCAATCACTTTTTTGTGGGTCCTGCATGTCCAGTTTCTACAGCATAAAGTCAAACAGTTCAGAAGAGCAGTACCTTGACCAAATGGCTAGTCTTGCCATATTAGAAGCAAACTCCATAATGCATTTCTTCAAGGCCCATCTTCCTTTCTGATGAAGGTGGTGTTGCCAGTAGCAGTTATGTCTCACTGTCAAAAAAATTCCTAAACCATTTTAAGTGCCATAATCTGTAGGTCTTTGAAAGTTTTTAAAAATGCCTATTCATCTCAAATACATCTCTGTATATCTAGAAATCCTAACTAACTTAATTCTAAGTTTCACTATCATAGGTTTCACTATCTATATATAACCTGTGCTAAATTATACATTACATTTCTAAATCAGCTATATAAGCACATTACATAAACAAGAGGAGAAAATATATACATCACAAAATTGACCTTAAATTTGTATCAATAAATGAAAATCCATTCCAAAACAAAGTATATATTTCTATACCATAATCCCCTTTTTACCTTTAAAAAGATTGGTTGTGGTCATTAACCATTTATAACCAACAAACCCTATTTAAATTAAAACAAACATTTGTAAACAATATTTGGGAAATTGGGCTTCATTCTTTCCAAACTGCTTCCTGCTGGTAGGGGGTTCTGTCATGGGGATCCTAAGAAGACATAGAAATCCTGGCTGTAGTCTGCAAAGCTGCTTTGTCCAAGCTGTTTTGAATGTTGGTTCACCTGGGACCTTGTTTCAGTGGGTCTGGCTTGATCAAACCACATTAGTCTGTAAGGAATCCACAGTTTTTCATTTTCTGTGAAACAAAAATAGAAATCCTTTTCCCCAGTAACTTGTTCTTAGACTTAAATTTTGGAGTCAAAGCATTTTTAAAATGTATAAGTCGGATCAATCCAGCAGCATGTCTTTTAACGGTTGTTGTTATTTTCTCAGCAGTCAAACGATACAAAGACAGTATAATACTGTACAGTATTCAGATTATCTCCATCTTTACATGTTTTTTTTTTAATTACTCTATTTCTTCTACTTCTATCTTTTTCATATTTTGAGACAGGGTTCCTCTGTGTAACTTTAAGCTGTCCTGGAATTCACTCTGCATACTAGGCTTTCTTTGAAATCACAGAGATCTGCTTGCCTCTGTCTCCCTGGGATTCAAGGCGTGTGCCACCACACCCAGTTACCATACTTCCTTTTTTCTTTTTTAAGCCATTGTATCGTGTTTCCTTTTCTCTCCCAAGCCAAGTGTATTTTAAAACACACTGTAAACCTTCATTGCCAGCTCCTGTACACACCAATGAATTGTTAGCAGAGCTTTTTAAATAACTGCGTTTTTTTTGCCGCTTATGCTAATTTTGGAAACCTCTGTTAAAGGAGCTCCACAAATCTTGTCTCTCACAAAACAGAGTCCAACCCAGAAAAATGTTGTTACAAAGAAGTCTTGCGTGTCTTTGTTCCTTTGTTTGTAAAACATTTCTTAAGCTTTTCTTAGTTTTAAGTGGAAGTGGTATTAGACACATTGGGCACCAATAACATGCTGAGACTCTCTATTTGATATAATGTTATTGGCCAGTTACTTGTTTGTTATCGGCTAGCTCTTTCTTAATGATTAACCCATTTCTACTATTCTAAGTATTTCCACATGGCTCATTTTACCGGAGATTTGGCCCAGCATGCTGCTCTCTGCAGGCTTTCCATGCTGACTCCTCCTTACTACTTCCTCTTTCCTCCTAGGCTCCTAGTCCCTTGTATCTTGCTTTCCTATTGACCAAGAGTTCTTTCTTCATTAACCAGTATGAGAAACATATTTACAGAATAATATCTCCCATCAGTCAGTAGCTGGAAAACAGGATGTGGAACTGATAAGACATGCTGGGAATTGGGGTTGTTATGCCCAGACCATAAAAGAGCATAGGTAATAAGGCTTTCCTTTTAAGTATATTTTCCAGTAAATAGGAATCTATTGCAGTGAAAAAAGCAACAATTATTTTTGAAAAGTGTAGTGGGATATTCACTGTGTCTGCTTCTGTGGCACTGAACACACCCATTGAGGGGTGGAGCCAGGGGCGGAAGTGACCTTAAATTGTAGCAATAAAAGAAAATCCATTCCAAAGCAAAGTATTCCTATCTATACCATAATTCCCTTTGAATGTATTAGGCCATTTGAAATCATGAATATATTTCAATGGAATTGGGACTGAGATAGAACCATATTCTAAGTACTACAGTTAGGAATGTGATGGGGAACAGAATGTGGCCTTGGTATTAGGGAAAAGAAATTTGACAGCAACATCTAAGACCTCAGATGGTGTGCTAAAATGTCAGTACAAGAATCTGGAACTGGTTCTGGCTTCAGTGTGATGTATTTCCTGTCTTTTATGACATCTAAAATTCTTACTGGGAACAAGCTGATGTGGCAGTGGAATTAGAGCTCAGTGATTAATTTTCATTTCTTTTTCAACTATGAAATCCAAATGCTTTGGAGATTATTTCTGTTGTTTATTTGTAAACCATTAAAATAATTATTTATCTTTTAATATTTTGCATGCTACTTTTGCTATTTTCTAACTTCCTTTTCATTTAGTCTTTGTATTTTTCACATCATTCATCTCGGCCTTATTCATTTCCCATCCATGTGTACATAGCCTCTGCCCTTGTAGCCACCCTCACTTGCCACCATTAAAATTTAAAAGACAAAAGAAAAGGGAAAAAGGTGGGGCATCTTGTCATAGAGGCTGTAGTGTGACATAGTGAGTCACACAGTAAACCCCTTTGTCCATACCTCTTTACTTGCAAGTGTTCAGTGCAAAGAGACAATGGTCTGGTTTGAGGACTCTGGTTTCTGCTACACTATTGATGCTGGTCCCTCACTGGGACTTCTCTGGGTTATGCTGTTTTGCCCTATGCTGTGGATTATTTACTATTGCTATTTTTAAACAACATTGAAAAGATTTTAGCCTATATGAAAGGATTCTGATAGCCTTAAAGGAAAGCAAAGTTAGATCAAGCTTTTATTTTCAGTAGTAAATTATTTTTTTCAACTCAGTTTTGAGCCAGACTGAAGAGTTACTGATGTTGAGTGGAAGTAATTCAATCAGTTAGGGGAAGGACTTAGTGCTATATCAGTAAAAACAATGAAAAGAAAATCTGTAATATCAGACTCTAGAATAAATAATTTAGAGTGGCTCTCTACTATTTTCTCACTTATATATTTATTCACTATTTCACATCTTCAGTACATATTCATGCACTGGGCACTGAGATATTGTGCAGGGAAATAAAGTTCAAAATATAGATAATATTTAATAATGTTAGCTTCACTGCCATCGATAAATAACACAATCTTTTTATCTATTCATTTCTTTGTATGATTGAGCAAATATTTCACAATAACCAATGGTGGCCCAGAAACAAGTCTAGGCACTGGGAGTATAGTGGTCTCCAAATGGACTTGTTTCTCTTTGCATCATACATCACATTTGCAATAGAGTGATGGATAGACATTGATCAAATGTTATAAGTAAGTACAATGGGCTGCTATTTTGGCTAACAAACTTAGAGAAGAAATCTCAATGACATACAGAAATGAGCCCAAGGATAATGAGGAGGAAAGTGTGCCTAGATGGCAAATAGTAAGTACAAAGATACAGCATACTGTCAGAGTGCCAGGAGCAGATGTAGTGAAATCCAACTCTGATTGGAGCAGAGCACAGCCAATCCCTTTAAAATCTTCTATTAGTAATAAAGTACTTAGATCTTGTTTTAAATTGAATGATCAGACATGAGAAAGTTTTAAATAACTGTTTCCAAAGCTTCAGAAAAAGATGAATGAATGTGTATATGCTTATGTCTAAAACAAGAGAAGACTAAAGAAAGAATGGACAGACAGAACAGAAAGGGAAACCTCAGAGAATATGCAATGGAATGAGAAATTTCTTAGGAACTGAGGTGAGTTTAGCATCACAGGAGGACTCTGGACTACATTTACAACTTGTATATACAATTCAACACTTCAAAACAAAGAATTAAAACCATTTCACAGTGTTCTTTATGAAAATAGTCATATCTTTGGACTCTGCAGGATTTAGGTAAGTTGCCTCATGAAAACAGATGACTTGAAGCCAGACAGTTCACTTTCCATCATCTCCATTTCTTGTTCTGCTGCTAATGAATTACTGCATAGAGTGTTTTAGTAAAAATACAATGATAAATCTCTCTGTGCTCCTGTGTGTGTGTGTGTGTGTGTGTGAGTGTGTGTGTGTGTGTTTACAAATAATTTGCTAAATGTCTTTTTTATGTCAGTATATATATATATATATATACATACATATATATATATATGAGAAAATAATAATCTAATATGTAAAATTTACAGAAAAACTTAAGAAGTATTTATAGATTTTTTACCATGTTAAAGTAGCAAACAAAAATGTTCAGTTTTAGAATATTATTTCAGGCATCTCAGCAGTGACAAAAATTCAAAACAACAATCACTTCTTAAATACTGTCTGTTTCATTTACTCTTTGATTGGTAAAGAGAGTCAAAAACAAAATACAGTATTAATCCACAAAGATATTTTTCCAAGCTAGTGGATAAAAGAAGACATCAGTTAATCATTTCTGCAGAGTTAAATAAGGTCTGACAGAGATAAACACTTGATACCATCATGGCAAATCTGAATGTCTGCAAGTCAATTGATAATGTTGACAACATAAAGGCATAATGTTCATATAATTGGAAATATTCATGGCATTTTATAAAGGATATTTACATATATTTGTGAATAATTTTAGATATAGTAGTATGTTTTTCTTTTTTCATTAAATGCTAGTTATTTTCTTTCTTTTTGTCTTTTATAAAATCCTTTGACAAGAAGAAAGAGGTAGAGCCAGGGTATTGTGGTGTATGCCTTTAGTTCCAGCACTCAGGAGGCAGAACAGGCAAAACTCTTTGAGTTCTAGGACAGGCCAGGTCTACAGAGTGAGTTCCAGGACAACAGGGGCTATAGAGTGTAACTGTGTCTTGAAATAACAAAACACACAAACAGAAAGGATGTGATAAATGTGGTAAATAAAGGCAGCTCTATGTCCTGTCCCTTGTTAGCGTTTTGAGGTTACAGTTATAGCTTGAATGTTTTACATATATGTTTGCCAACTTTAACTCCTGGTGTGTTCTCCCTACCCTGCAGTTATTTAAGAACATTATTTAAAATGCCAACTTCTCAGCTTGGAAATTCTACCTGTGCTGATTGTGTTGTTCACAAATCAAGCTATCCAACAATTACTCACTTGCCAGCCTGTGACCTCTCTTGTCTCAGGAAGGCTTGTAAAGCTCACATTATGTTAAATTCTTGCCAGTCAGAATCTTACAAGAGGATTAGCAAGTGAAGCTGATTAAAAAAAGAAATGTGTCCTGCTCATATATCCTCCATAAGAGTCAGCTGGGGAGGCATTAAGACTAACAAGGCTCCAGGTTTGGGGGACGTTTTTGGACTCTGTATTAGATCTTGTCTCTTATATTCCCTTAGCTTCTACCCATAACAAGGAGCAGTAACTAAATTTGCTCACTTTCAAGCCACAGCCTGGCACTGTTTTTTTTTTTTTTCTGATTGACAAATAGGACTATTAAAAAGGAATTAAACAGTCATGGTCTTAACTTTCTCCTCTGCTTCCTCACAATGTTGCTGTAGTTTACATATAAAATGGCCATTTTTTTTTTCAGTATAAGGCATCACACAGATACCCCTTCACACTGTGTTGATCCCTAGAGTTTGCACAATTTGTATATATGTTGACCAATAAATGTGTCATGTAACTTCTGCTTTGTCTTAATCTTTCCACAACCAATGTAAATAATTCCTCTCACAAGAAAAACATTTGGGTGCTGTTAGCTTCTAAGAAGGCAAGCAACAAATTCACAAAATCAGAAATGAAAAGGGGGGCATAACAAGGGACAATGAAAAAATCCAGAGAATCTTCATGTCACATGTTAAAAACTTATGACTCCACAAAATTCAAAATTTAATGGAAATGGACAATTTTCTGAATAGGTATCACAATTTAAATCAAGAATAAATAAGCAATATAAATAGACCTATAATCCCTAATGAAATAGAAGCAGTGATCAAAAGTCTCTTAACCAAAGAAAAGTCCAGGGCCAGATAGTTTCAGTGCAGAATTTTACCAGAAATTCAAAGAACAGCTAGTACAAATACTCCTCAAATTGTTCCACACAATAGTTGCCAAACTCTTTTAAGGAGGATAAAATTACCTTGGTATCCAAGCCACACAAAGACACAACTCAGAAAGAGGACTACAGACCAATATCCCTCATGAATATTGATGCAAAAATACTCAATAAAAAACTGGCAAATTGAATCCAAGAACACATTAGAAAAATCATCCCTCATCACCAAGTATACTTCATCCCAGGGATTCAATGATGGTTCAACATATGAAAATGCATCAATCCAATCCACCATATCAACAGACTGAAAAAGAAAAACCACATGATCATTTCACTAGATGCTGAAAAAGCCTTTGACAAAATCCAGCACCCCTTCATAATAAAGGTCTTGTAGAGCTCAGGGATAACAGAAAAATACCCAAGCATTATAAAAAGCAATATACAGCAAACCAATAGCCAATATCAAACTAAATGAATAGTGATTCCTTCACTCTTCCTCAATGTGATTCCTCCAAAATCAGCAACAAGACAAGGATACAGACTCTATCCATATCTTTTAAGTATTGTACTTTAAGTTCTAGCTAGAGCTGTAAGACAACAAAAGGAGATCAAGAAGATGCAAATTGGAAAGGAAGAAGTCAAACTGTCACTTTTTGTAGATGATAGGCTAGTTCACATAACTGACCCAAAAAATCTACCAGGGAACTCCTACAGCAGATAAACACCTTCAGAAAGTGGCAGGGTATATACAAGAGTAACTCAAAAAACATCAGTAGTCCTACTATATATAGACAAT
This sequence comes from Cricetiscus sungorus, assembly GCA_030556225.1. NCBI lineage: Eukaryota > Metazoa > Chordata > Mammalia > Rodentia > Cricetidae > Cricetiscus > Cricetiscus sungorus. The sequence continues at coordinate 57,980,299 of JANBXA010000007.1, forward strand.
AAAGGGTCTGAGAAAGAAGTCAGAGAAATATCACCCTTTCCAATAGCCACGAACTACAAAAAGAATCTTGGGGTAACACCAAACAACTGAAAGACATATATAACAAGAACTTTGTGTCTTTAAAGAAAGAAATTAAGGAAAATTCCAGAAAATGGAAAGATCTCCCATGCTCTTGGATAGGTAGGCTAAACATAGTAAAAATGGCAATATTGCCAAAAACAATCTACAAATTCAATGCAATCCGCCTCAAAATCCTAATACCTTTCTTCACAGACCTTGAAAGAACACTACTCAACTTTATATGAAAAAACAAAAGACCCAGGGTAGCCAAAACAATCCTGTACAATAAAAGAAATTCTGGAAGCACCACCATGCCTGACTTCATGCTCTATTATAGAGCTATAGTTCTGAAAACAATTTTGTATTAGTGCAAAATTAGACAGGTAGACCAATGCAATCTAATTAAAAACCCGAATGGTAACCCAGACTGTTATAAACACCTGATTTTTGACAAAGAAGATGAAATTATACATTGGAAAAGGGAAAGCATCTTCAACAAATTCTGCTGCCGTAACTGGATGCTGGTGTGTAAAAGGCTGCAGATAGATCCATATCTATTGCCATGAATGAAGCAAAGACCTCAATATAAATCCAGCCACACTGAACCTCTTAGAAGCAATATATATGTGTATGTATATATATGCATATATACATATATTGTATATATATATGTATGCATATATATATAGTACCCTTGAATGAATTGGTACATGAAACCACTTCCTGAACAAAACACCAGTAGCATAGACATTGAGATCAACAATAAATGGCACCTCCTGAAATTGAAAAGCTTCTGTAAGGCAAAAAGACACAATCAACAAGACAAAACAGTAGCCCAGTGAATGGAAAAAGATCTTCACCAAACCCACATCTGACAGAGGGCTCATTTTCAAAATATACAAAGAACTCTAGAAGCTAGTTACTAAAAATACTCAATAATTCAATTAAAATTGAGGTATAGAAATATATAGAGAATTCCCAAAAGAGGAATCAAAAATGGCTGACAGACTCTTAAGAGTCTGCTCAAATTCTTCAGCCATCAGGGAAATACAAATAAAAAAAAAACTCTGAGAAACCACCTGCCCCTTGTCAGCATGGCTAAAACCAAAAACACCAAAGACAGTTCATGCTAGAGAGGATGTGGAGAAAGGGGTACACTTCTCCACTGCTGGTGGGAGTTCAAACTTTTACAGATATGTTGTAAATCAGTAGGGTGCATGTCACAGGGGAAAGAAGGTAAGAGGGAGGGAGGGAGGGAGGGAGGGAGGGAGGGAGGGAGGGAGGGAGGGAGGGTTGGAGAGAGAAAGGGAGAAGAAACTGGGACCCACATGTAAAAATTTTAAATTATATTATTAATAAAAAAGGAAAAAATGAAAAACAATTAGTATTGTGTTTTTTTCAGAAAATGGGAATCATTCTACCACAAGATCCAATAATTCCACTCTTAAGCATATACAAAAGGTGCATCATATTCATGCAACAAGGAGATCTTTTAACTATGTTCATAGCAGCATTATTTGTAATAGTCAGAACATGGAAGCAACCTAAATGTCCCTCAACTGAAGAATTGATGGAGAAAATGTGGTACATTTACACAATGGAGTACTACCCAAAAGGAAAAAAAAATGGAATCTTGAAATTTGCAGGCAAATGGATGGAACTAGAAGAAATCATCCTGAGTGAGGTACCCAGTCACAAAAAGACATCTATGGTATATAATCTCTCATAATATGTATTTTAGACATAAAGGATCACCAGCCTACAATCCGCACTGCCAGATAAGCTATGAAACAAGGAGGACATGGTGCCCCACACAAGGGGAAAGGGAGCATATTGTGAGCATGGGGGCAGGAAAAAGGTGTTAGGAGAAAGAGAAGGGGATAGGAGGAAGGGAACAGAGGACTTGAGGGAGCAGGAAGATTTTGTTGGGAGCAGAACAGAGGAGAGAAGAAAAGAGATAGCACAATAGATGGAGCCATTATAGCTTTAGAGAGATATCTGGCACTAGAAAAATGTCCAGAGATCTGCAAGGATGACCCCAACAACAATCTAAGCAATAGTGGAGATGCTCCCTTAAATGTCCTTTCCAAAAATGAGATTGATGACTAACTTCCATGCCATTCTAGAACCTTCATCTAGTAGCTGATTGAAGCAGAAGCAGGCATCCATAGCTAAACACTGAGATGAACTCCTGGAATCCTGCTGGAGAGAGGGAAAAGTGATTAGCCAAGTGGTCCAGACCAGACTAGAGAAACCTACAGGAACTGCTGATCTGAACAAGAGGGAGCTCATGTACCACAGACTGATACCTGGGAAGCCATTATAGGACTGATACACATCCCCTGAATGTCGGTGTTAGTTAGGAGGACTGGACAGGCTATGGGGTCTCTGGTAGTGGATCAGTAATTATCCTTAGTATATTAATTGACTTTGGAAGCTTCTTCCACATTGAGGGATATACTCAGCTTACACACATTGGGGAGAGCCTAGGCCCTACTCCAAATGATATGACAGATTTTGAAGAATCCACATGGAAGGCCTCGCCCTCCCACATGAGTAGAAAGGGGTTGGGATGGGGGGTTGGTGGCAGGAAAGGGAAGGAACAGAGGGTGATTAACATGTAAACTGAGATTAACATGTAAAGCAAGTTTGTTTCAAATCTAAATTAAAACATGAAACTAAAATGAACACAAGCAACCACATAATTACTTCCCCATCCTGTCCTAATAAGCTCCCCCTACAACAAAAAAATCCAAGTTTCTTATAAACCCTTATAAATAAATACAACTAAATTGGCTTTTAACCAGTATCAATTAATGAGAACATCTCAATTTATTCAACTCTGTTCTAGAATCAAATTCTAAATAAAGTGAGGGAAAGTGGTTATTTGTAAAGACACTAGGTTATTTGTAAGCCCAAAAATATGACTTAAAAACAAAACACATACAAAGCAAAAGAGTTTATTAGTTCGCAAAAGATCAAGAAGGGTATAAAAAAGGGGGTTGGAGGGAAGAAAAAGAAAAAGGATAGGGTATAATTATACTGTAATCTCAAAAAATATAAAAGACAAGGAAACTGAAAAATAAAAATAATGTAAATTTGCTTCTAGAGGGATAATTTTAGCCAATAATTCCAGCTGCTTAAGAGGCTGAATTATAAGAATCATAATTCAAGAACACCCTCAGAGACTACCTTGTACAACTCTACCTCACAATAAAGAGATTAAAAAAAAAAGAAAAGAAAAAGAACTGTCTGTGGATATTACTCAATTGTAGAGTACATTCCTTGCTCATAGAAGGTTCTAGGTTCAGCCTGGATTACTATAAAATTAATGAATTAACTAATTTGATAAATTAGTGTTTTTCACATGGTATTTTTTTATGTTTTTTATTTCTTCTTTTTTTTTAACATTATGGTTTGATCATATTCAGCCCCTCCCATAACTCCCAGATCTACCCCCAATTTCTTACCTATCTATTTGTCCTCTACTGTTTTCACACTTTTTAAGTACTTGGTCAGTCAACATGCTCAATTGTAACACACATCCAAAACTATAGACAGCACTAAAATCGAAAAGTCAGCCTGATAATTTTTATATTTTTGTTATTATTTAATAAATTTATTTGTGAGTAGTTAGGTTAAGTTATTCCTACCCATATATATACTCCTCATTTTGACCATTCCCATTCTCCTCCAATTCTCCTTCATCTTCATGACTTAATTATTTATTATATATGTACATTTATCTATATGTTTACTTAACATACTGACTCAATTTATTATTGCACATGTGTTATGACAATTTCATATAATCATCCTTGCCTCTATTTTGAAGAGTGTTTTTTCTGTACCTTACTGTCCTTTTAGAGAAATTTATTTTCTAAATCTAATTAAGGAACAGAATCAAGAAAATAATATTTTAGTGTATGTTCTCTCTTCACATCAGAAATGTTTATAATGTTGGAGAAGACAGTTAGTTATATAATAGAAGTAAATTCTTAGTATCACTTGAGCCTTATTAATTATATGCTTGTGGTATAAGTGTTGTTATTTTCTATTTAAATTTCTTCTGTTTTTTGACATATAGAATTATTTTTTGATATCTTAAAAACATGTCTTCATTGAAATATACATAGGACTGATGTGAATATCCCAAGTGGCTAACTTGATGCATTTTTACTGCCTATAACATTATAGTACTACACAGAGGATGAACAGGTACTAACAAACAACCAGAATGATGCTTTATTCTTTGCCAGTCCTGTTGCCTGAGTTTAATTTATGAAGTTGTTAGTCTCTTCCTACTCGTACAGAACCATAAAAAAAAGAAATTTTAATTATATGGATTTGTTTTCAATATTGTTTTCATGGGATTCCTATGTATATCCATAATTTAATTTTCAGTGCATTTCATCATGAAGAATTTGGAGATACTAGATCCTTATGCATGGCTTTGGAACTTTATGTGGTAAAACACAATATTATTATTATTATTTCCTTGAAAATTCATACATTTATAACATATATTTTGAACACATTTAGCCCTTTCTTCTAGATCCATGCCATTCCTTTCCACATACTCTCATCTTCATGGTCCTTCACTTCATTGTTTATAAACTACTTCATCCAGTCTGTGCTTCATACATATTTAAGTGTGTGGGACCACCCCTTTGAAAATACTTAATCTACCAGGCATCACGTCCTTGAAGAAAGCTAGCTCTCTTCAAGAACCCATAAAATCTCTATTGGTCCTCAGTGAAGAGTGGGAGCTTTTGAACTTCAATCCATGATGGAATGTTTCCTGGCTAGGTCTTGTGGAGGCATTCACAACTGCTGTAAATTCATGAGTTCAGTGATCCTGTCATGTACAGAAGACACTGTTTCAGTTCAGTCCCTTCTAACCTCTGACTCACACATTCTCTCTGACAACTTTTCAATAATGATTCCTGATCAATGGATGGAGGGGCAGTTGTGATAATAATGTCTCATTTATATCTGAGCCCTCCACAGATACTTGATCTCTGGACTCTGCCCAGTTATGAGTTTCTACATTAATGTCTGTACACTACACAAAAATTAACCTGCTAAGTTCTGAAGTTCCACTAATGTGTGAGGATAGATCTACAAACATAGAGGACAGAATGAGGTGATGTCCACTTAGGCAAAGTAATATTAGTGGGTTAACTCCTGAGGCTCATAAACTTGTAACCTCCCTGATCATAATTTCTTGATTAGAATTACAGACAATGCATGTTTTTTTTTCCCTTCAGGGGGAACAGACTTTGAACACAATCATAAAGCAATAGGCTATACCGATAACATTTGTGCCATTTTTTTAAAAATCCATCTGCAGCCCATCATCACTAAAGTACACAGTTTACAGCTGATTAAGACTGTTGTTGACTCGCCTCGCCCCCCCCCCGCCACCATTCCCCAGATGACTATATTGCATCTATAGCCATCAGGGTGGATGCTTCATGTTCAGTATTGTATCAGCTTGATTTCCCCATGTCCTATAAACAAAATGTGTTATCTTCAGGAATAGGGCTTTAACATCAAGTTCTAGTGGGCAGCCAAGAAAAATGCTAATAGCCTATATTGTGTTGGCTTCTCATGGGCACTTGCTATGAACAAGTCTAGGGAAAATATCCCATACCTTGCTTTTCATTTGGCAACCTGTGACTTCTTGAAAAAGCATTACCTGCTATATAGTGTAAGTCTGATTAAACTTCTGTGTGTGTGTGTTAAATGTATTTTATAATATAATAAGCTTCAGTAATACTTGTTCAAATATTCTCCCTTTCTCCCATCCTTCCTCTGCCTTGCTTTTCCACTTAAAATCTCTCTCCTGATTTTCCCCCTTCATATTATTTGTGTTTTACCATCACCCTTCTTTAAGATCTTTATGTTTATCTTAGCTAGGACGTCTTTTGCTCTGATAGAATACAATGATAAAAAACAACTTCCAATGAAAAGGGGTTTATTTTACCTTACATTCCCTTTGCTGGGAAATTGGGGCAGGAACACAAACAGGGCAGGGATTTGGAAGTAAAACTAAAACAGTAACAATGACCATTGAGGAACAATGTTTACTGACTTGCTCAGTCTTTTCAGTCTACCCAGTATCTCCTGTCCCAGGGCTCACACCACTCAAAATGTTCTGTGTCTTCCCAAATCAATCACACACAAGAAGACAGCCTGTGTAAAGTATCCCAGACCCTAAAAGAAAAGCATGGTAAGTTCTCACTTCATTCAGCAACTGAAGGAAACATATGCAGAGACCCACAGCCAAACATTAGGCAGAACTCAAAGAATCCTGCTGAAGATCAGGAGGAAGGAATGATAGGGTTCAAGAACACCACAGGAAGACCAAGACAATCTGCCAACCTGGCTTTTAGAGATTCACAGAGACATAACCAACAATCACAGAGCCTTCATGAGTCTGATCTAGGTCTTCTAATATATATATTCCAATTAGGTAGCTTGGTGTTCTCCTGGGATATCTAATAGTGGGATTTGTGGCTGGTCCTGACTCTCTTACATGCTTTTAGGGCACTTTTCCTCCTACTGTGTTGCCTTGTCTATATATTTTTCAATCTTCACCAGATCCATCAAGGGGGATATAAGAACTTTCATTTTGTATATTGAAAAAGTCAGAGTCAAAGATATTAAATATCTTCTGACATCAGCCAGTGGAATTAAAGTGTAGGCTATATTTAAGCCTGCAATATGCCATTGTGCTGTATCATATTCGAGAGCTTTCACAATATGTTCAATAAGCTCACTGTGGGTATATACAATATTTTAGGTACCAGTTTAGGAGATAATTAACAAGGTAATGATCCACATATTTAAATAGCTTCAACTATAGCAAAGCTTAGGATTGAGATGATGCAAAATGTCAAATGAATAAATAGACAAAGTGATTTCTAATATCAACTAATTCCAGGTTGAAAATTAAAACGGGGTAATACACTTTGGGCTGAGTGATATGAATGCTTCCTTGGATGCTGTAATTACATAATATTATTCTAATAACCTACTACCTGACAAAGAAATAGACATGCTATGTCTATTTCAGACTGCATGTTATAGACAAGAGGGATATAAAGTAGAAGCTTTAAAGGTAAAGGGGTTTGAGGATGTTCAAAAAAGAGCAAAAGCCAGTATGTGAGAAGAGGAAAGAGGAAGGGGCATGCATGTTTGTGGAAGTGATGGTATGACTGGAAAGATTGAAATAAAGCTGTAACAGTAAAGATGGAGACTTTACTAGAAATTTCTCTGGGGGATTCTCCCCTTAATGGAAAATTTGTTCTCCTATTTCTGTTATTTACCTTTCATTCAGTATTATCTCGATTAATGCCATTCTACTTATGAATTTCTACAATACCCTTGTCTTTTAAACAGCTCATTTGTGTCTACAGTTTGTCATACTCTGCCTCCATAATTTCTCTGCAAACACCTGTTACTTAGTTAAATCCAAAAGTATGAGCATTGTTCTCATCTCAGTTTCCTATAGCCACAAAATAATCACCATCCCTCTTTTGTGATTTTTCTTTAATAATAAGCTGAATATCTACACTACATTTTAATCTTCTTTTCATTGAAGAACTTTGTAAGAGGAAGATTCTCTAATCATTTTTGTAATGTAGTGATAGGCTTCTAGAATAGAATATGAATTGCACTATAAATAAACTGAACACTAGGGAAAAGAAACAGTCTACAAATGTCTACTCAGTTCCATTCCTTATATTCAACTTTGTTCTGAGACATACATTTCTTCACTTTTCTGTCGTAACCTCAGTTTGTGGCATCAGTCTGTATTAACCTGTGTTCATGGAGCTTCAGTCAAATCCAGCTGACTTCCTCAGCTGGAAGAGGGTGTAAAATAAGAAACTGCAGGTAAAGAAACTAAGAAGGAGAAACACAGAACAAAGTCAGGAAGACAATTCAGTGAATAGTGAACAACCCAAGTCTATTCTAAAGCATTCTTAAATACTCCAACCCAAAGGGGGAACATGACCTAAGACTTCTTTGTTAAGATACAAGGAAGAAACACACTTTCCTTAATTCTCCAAATAATTGGTAACTACACCTTCGACTAAACTTCTCATTATCTGGCCTTAAGTGTTAAGAGTAACCACACCGCAGAGCAAGTCTCTTGTTATTTAGATAAAATATCCTCTACCAAGAGCAAAAAATCCTAAAGTAGCCATACCTTAGACCATTAGGTCTTCTGACTTTAACATTAGAAGAATAAGAATAGGTTTGAACTCTGTGACCATAAGCCAAGAAGAAATAGAGACAACTCTGCTTGGAGATACATACTTTGGATTGTTCCCAGCTAGTTTTCAGTCTTATTTTGGTCTAGTATGCTTCCTGTCCCATGTTCTTTGGACAGCAATGCATATCCTGTGCCATACTTATTGGGAGCATATCTGCTTTTTGATATTGATTTTATGGGGGATTGCATTTACAAGATTTATGAATCTCAGAAGCAAATATGAACTTTAGACTTTTAAGTAAGTTTGAGACTTTTATAGATTATGGGAACTTTGGAAATTAGACTGAATGCAGTTTTGCATTGTGATATGGCTACACATTGTGATTTGGAAGGTGTGGCAGGAAATGGTCCAGGGAAAATTTTCCACCTGTCCTGGAGCCAGAGCCCACCAGCCCCAAAATAATACACAGAGATATTATATTTGATATAATTTTGTTGGCCAGTTACTATTTTCTTATCGTCTAGTTCTGTCTTAGATATTAACCCATTTCTATTAATCTAAGTATTTCCACGTGGTCCATCTTACCAGAGAGAGAGGGCCCAAACCTCTGTTCTCTCCAGTCTTTACATGTTGACTCCTCCTTACTACTTCCTCTTTCCTCCTTTTCTCCTAGTCCCTCCTATCTTCCTTTCCTAATGGCCAACAGTTCTTTATTCATTACCCAATGCAAGAAGACTTAAGTTTTCCAGCTTTGGACAACTCTATTGTAAACTGTGTTATGCCTTCACCCTAGGACTAGGCATATAGGTAGTTTTGTTCTCAATTTTCCTTTTCTTAGAGCACACTTGTGATTCACTGTTTTGTATATTGTTTTGTATCAAGCCTAAATATTTTATTAAGACTAAAAGGGGAATTTTAGTAGGATATTCACTTTGTCTGCTTCTGTGGCACTGACCATGCCCATTGGGGGGGGGGTGGAGCCAGGGGCAGAAGTGACCTGTGGAACTAGGTCTGGTGTTCATCTGTCTAGGTTGTAAGTTATTTCTCCCTTGATGAACATATATTTGGCCCATTTCTTTATCCTGATCCTTATTAAACCACAATAGTAAGGAATGTAGTAGTTTGAAAGGAAATGTCCCCTAAATGGAGTGGCATTATTAGGAAATATGGCATTGTTGGAGTAGGTGTGGTATTGTTGGAGGAAGTGTGTCACTGTGGAGGCAGGCTTTGAGGATTCATATATGTTCATGTCATACCATTTGAGATAGACTACTTCCTATTCCCTAGCTCTCAGCTACTTCTGAAGTACCATCTCCCACCATAGTTCATCCTTATTCTGCATTTAATGCGGTCACCATTCTAAATGTCCTATATGAATAAGTACATATAATCTATGCAGTAATCTTAGGAATTAAGGTCTGTTAAATTTATCTAATGAATAACAGAAGAGAGATGTTGTGTAATTTGCCCAAAGTTAGAGCTAATAAGTGATAATGGTGATTTTTTTTCAGGAGTCTGAATCAAGACCCAGAGATAAATTTGATATGCCATACTGTTTCTTTGAGAATGGACCAAAGCCCATCTTCTACAGTGACATTATGTTCATGACTGAGGGGTCACAAATCTAACTCCAACCCATTTTAGCACTGTCTATGTTCAGCATTTGTCATCAGTTACCATTTAAATAAAATCATACAACAATAATTAATAATTATATACAAAATATTAAGTGTTTACCTTTACTATGATCTGTGCATGTACTGTGGTAGGAGCTATACTATATTATAACTTTATGCAGTTTCCACAATTATCTGACAAGATCTCTGATACTACCTGACATCAAAGGATTGGGGTTTTTTTGGATTATATTTTTTATATTTATTCTTATTTTTAATATTGATCCCAGTTTCCTCTCTCTCCCCATCCTTCCTTGCCCTCCACACACCACCCATCCCTGGATGAGGCCTTCAATGAAGGATCATCAAAGTCGCCAATCATTTGGGGTAGGGTCTAGGCCTTACCCTGTGTCTCTAGGCAAAGGGAGTATCTGTTCTTGGCAAATGGGCACTTGGAGCCTGTCCCTGTACTTCAGATACATACTGGTTCCACTGTCAGAGGCACCATATACATCCCAGGACACCTAACTGAATCCCATGTTCAGGGGGTTCTGGGTGGGTCTCAGCTGGTTTTCCAGCTATAAGTCTGGGCTCCATGATCTCCCCCTTATGCAGGTCAGCTGTTTCTGTGGGTTTCAACAGCCAGGTCAGGTCTTTACCCATTTGTTCATAACTTCTCTCTCTCTCTGAAACTGGATTCCAGGAGTTTGGCTCAGTATTTAGCTGCAGGTATCTGCTTCTGTTTCCATCAGCTACTAGATGAGTGCTCTAGGATAGCATATGCTATAGACATCAATCTTATTATCAGGGAAAGGCATTTAAGGTAGCCCCTTCACTATTGCTTATATTGGGAATTGGGGTCATCTTTGTAGATCTCTGGACATTTCCCTAGTATGAGATTCCTCTTTAAACCTATAATGGCTCCAACTATCAGGGTGTCTCTTTTCTTGTTCTTTTCTATTCTTTTCCCGACACAATTTTCCTGCCCTATTATATTCTCCTCTCCCTGCCTCTTCTCCCCTTCTCTTTCTTCTAACTTCTTCTCCTCCACCCACCATGCCTGCTCCCTGTTTTCTCAGGAGATCTTGTTGCTTTCCCCTTTTGTGTGGGTCTTCCTTGAATCCTAACTTCTCTGGCACTGTGGATTGTAGACTGAGGATCTTTTGCTTAATCTCTTAGAAGAGAAAGTGGGAGGTACCGTTGAACGAATTAGTACAGGAGAAGGTTTCCTGAACAAAACACCAGTATCACAGACACTGAGAGGAACAATTAATAAATGGGACCTCCTGAAACTCAATAGCATCTATAAGGCAAAGGGCATAGTCAACAAGACAAAACAGCAGCACACAGAATGGGAAAAGATCTTTACCAACCCCACATCTGACAGACGGTTGATCTTCAAAATATACAAAGAAGTCAAGATGCTAATCACCAAAACACCAAATAATCCAATTAAAATTGGGGTACAGAAATCAATAGAGAATTCTTATAGGGGGAATCTAACACAGCTGAAAGACACTTTAACAAGTGTTCAACATCCTTAGCCATCAGGGAAATGCAAATCAAAAAAACTCTAAGATACCATCTTATTCCTTCTGTCAGAATGTCTAAAATCAAAAACACCAATGACAGTTTATGCTGGAGAGGATGTGGAGAAAGGAGTATACTCCTCAACTGCTGGTGGCAGTGTATTCTTGTACAGCTACTTTGCAAATCAGTATGGGAGTTCCTCGGGATACTGGGTATCAGCTACCACAAGACCAGCAATTCTACTCTTATGCATAGGCCCAAAAGATGCGCATTCATGCAACAAAGACATCTGTGCAACTATATTCATAGCAGCATTATTTGTATTAGCCAGGCCCTGGAAGTAACCTAGGTGTCCCTTGACTAAATAATAGGTGAAGAAAAAGTTGTGTATTTTACACAATGGAGTACTATTCAGCTAAAAAAAAATTGAATCTTGAAATTCACAGGAAATTGATGTAACTAAAAGAAATCATCCTGAATGAGGTAACCCATTCAGAAAAAGACAAGCATGGTATGTACTTCAAAGGATTGTAAATGTAAGAGATTAGAAATGACTTGTTATTCTATGAACAATTTCTAAAACCGCATTTCTTCACTTATACCTAAAACCTTCCCTGCCATCTACACATGCAAAAGAATTCCTTAGTTTAACTCTTGCTTCTAATTTTTCTTAACCTTGTCTTAAGCATTCATTCTTATGTTGGCATTCTGTTTCTGTCTAACTCTAACTTCCATCCTTCAGATCAGTCATTCTTCTCAAGCAATAGTGCTCCCATGAAAACATAGTGTCGTGTTTTCAGACCTATTGCAATCCATCTAATTAAGGCTCTAGTTGTGTCTTGTATGCCTTCTCTAATAATTTGCAACTATTGTCTTACAAGCTGATAATTTGTTTTCCCTCAAAATGCCATCCTTTTATTTATTCATGTTTATTTTACTCAAGTGTAAGTCCCATTGTTTCTATACTTAAAAAAGATTTATTTTATATATTATCCTTCAAGTTGAACTTCTTATATCAGATCATCAGTTACCTATCGTTCATGTTGCACCTTGACAAATTTCTCATTTTATTCTATGCTGCTCAATTACTGAATTCCTGTGCTTGCTATTGTCCTCTTGGTCTAGAGTCCTTTGAACTCAGGTTATGTCATCTGTTAATGTCTAGATCAGGTGTTGCAACAAAATGGGGGTGTCAGCAGTATTGATGCTGGCAATAATGATACATAATTTACTTGGAGCACAGTACTACAAAAAACACTGCAAATTATCCAACTCTTCTTGGTCATAACTACTCTATTAGGCTTAAACCTGAAGTTAAATTAATTGCCTGAGGTTTAAAACGTACATAGCTATTTTGCAGAGTGGTACTTATTTGTAATTCTACAGTTCTTTTAGTTAACAATTATATGAAGCCTCTATCTATAGTTTGTTAGTTAGGTGTTATTTGAGAGGTTATCTATTCAGTATCCCAGAGGCAGTTCAATTAATGGCAGAAATTCTCAGTGACAAAGAATGAAGTAAAATTTATTACCAGGCAAACAGCAGTAGACATTAGGTCTGAGGATCAATAAGAAGAAGAATGGCTTAGCATTTCTACAGTTTTTATTTTGCACCAGTAATCATCGTGAAACTTAATAAAACAATGCATTATGATGTTTTTATTCATAAGAAATATGTGGAAGATAATTATTATATTTTTATCTTATAGATATGGAACCACGGAATGACCAGGTAGACAAATTTCCCAGGATATAATTGCAAGCCACCAGTTCCAGATTTTTTAGTAGTAATCTCAATGCTGTGTTGTCTAAGGCAAGCTCCTGTTTCATCATGATCACATTAGCACAAAAGACAGCTCAAATCAAATGCTAGGATCAGGGATTCCAAAACATAAATGGAATTACAGGGAGTGGCTTTTTGAGCTGTGAAAGAGGTGGGGAAAGTGGTAGTTTGTCTTTGGGTGATATTCTTTTATTTTTTGAGATATGTAGAAAACTCTGTATAATTTAGAGGTACTTTAAAATATGGAAGAGATAGTAAAGGGTTTTTTTTTTGTCCAGCTTCACTAAATACATAAAACTGTTGATTTTCTATCATAGAGTATATTTCTTCTTCCTTTAATCTTCATAACATCTTTTATCTTGGGAACCAGATGTGACTTCCCTTGTTGGGGAAGAAACAAGGCAAGTTGCATACTTTCTTCATCACAGTGGTAAAAAGAGGACAGATCAAGAGGAGTGCAATCTGGGTTTGGTAATCCTAAAGGTTCTACTCTAAATGATAAATTGCCTCACCAGTGTAAAGTGAATGACATTACTTAGTCATGGTATTCCATTCTGTATCACTAATCATCTTGTCAAAAGAACATCTTGAGACATATCACTGAAAGACTATAAAACTTTTTAAATTCCAATTTAATAACCCTAAATAATTATCAAATGACATCAGAAGGACAGGGAGTTTAGGCTCTAGGAAACCAAAAAGCCAGAAAATATGGAATAAAAAAAGAAAAATCTTGATTTCATGAGAGATCAGGAATCTGAGGTCTTTTAACCATATGATTGTTATTATTATTATTATTAACCACATATTTGAGGTAAATAATATAATGCATCCTTTACTGGAATGAGGATACAATTTATAGATCAAAAATTCAAAAGACATGTTACCCAGGAAGACATGTAAATGATTCTTTAACACATAAAATTTTTTACCAAATAAAAACAATAAATCATTCATATGTAGTTCATCCAGAAAAAATGAAGTAGGTACTTAAGCTAAAGCATGAATAAACATAAAAATGTTCCCTGAGGAAACTTGGTATATGGAACCATACACTACATAAATATATGTTTTATTGTGTATATTGTATGTGAGTTTGTGTGTGTTTGGTGTGGCAATATGTGCATGGGAGTGCAGGAACAATAAGCGGTCATAAAAGAGCATCAGGTCCCCTGGAGCTGGAGTTACAGGTAGTTGTAAACCACCAGGAATGAATTCTGTGAACCAAACTCTGGTTCTGTGGAAGAATAGCAAGTGTTCTTTATCACTTAACCAACCATCTCTCCAGCTTTTGCATTTAAAGAAACACAGCCAACACTAATTAATTATTTAATTAGATTACCCAAATGGTTACAAAACTGTCAAACTAGTCTTTTTAAGTCATTGGAAGTACATTTAAAATAGATAAATTTTATGTTATATAAATTATACCTCATTCCACCCCTCTATTTCAATGTTCTTTTGTCTCCAGATATAAGAATTGTATTGTAGATAGATCAATTGATATTGCGAATTCTGTGGTCAATTATTGTCTACATTCTTGTCAATTGGGGATTTCTGAGATGCTCTAAATTTATGTTGAAAAGAAGCTATGTTGAGGATGTATGAGACTAATACTTTACTGTAGGTATAATTATACATATTTAGACTACAGTTATAAATCATACTGGTTTTGAGAAATGGCAATAGTAATTCTCTGCAGTCCATGGCCCCTGCAGCCATGGGTATTTTATAATGTTTATAGTATTAGAGAATAATAGACCCCTATTTAATGGACCTTTTATATAATTAGACAGTGTTGTTTATCCCCAAGATATTGGTGTACATTTTTACCCTTGGAATATATTATTACGTTAGTCATTATTGTAATTCATAGGCTATGCAGTTGGATAGGACAATTCATTGTTTTTCTCCTTTGGAAGCTTGCATAGCAATTTTAGATACTATGATAACCAGTCCTCAGGAAGTAGACCTTCATGTCAGTTCCAGGTCAATTTATCCAAGTCCTATGTCTGAAGTATGTGTTGCCTTCAACAGTAGGGTTTGATTTCAAGGTCTGTGGTACCAAAGACAATGGCAATAGTCTATGTTGGTTTTGGAAGCTCTTGGACATTCCTGACTCAAAAGGACTAGGATTTTTGTTAACTTGGCTAGTCTCTGGCCCTTAGTGGGTAGTATTACCTCTCTAAATAGCATAAATTCATTGAAACTAACATATATATATACATATATATACATATATATACATATATGTATATATATGTATGTGTGTGTGTGTATGTGTGTGTGTGTGTCTGTGTGGGTGTCTGTGTGTGAGTCTATGTGTTGTCTTTGTATACATATATACATATCTATATCTATATATATATACATATATGTATATATATGTATGTGTGTGTATGTATGTGTGTGTGTCTGTGTGTGTGTCTGTGTGTGTGTCTATGTGTTGTCTTTGTATACATATATACATATCTATATTTATATATACAAAGTAAAAATGATATGTTTATCTATAGTTTTATTTTTAATAGATTTTAAGCAATTATGTCTACAAAGAACTGAATTTATAGAACAAAAATAGGATTCTAAATTTCCCTTCTTCTTAAGAGAAATGAAAAGTGGGTCACTGTGAAGTGAGGTGTATCAGTGTCTTTTCAAAATGCGTTTGATCCCACTGAAGAAACAGGAAAACATCACAAGACCTTACTCTGTCAAAGGCTGCCCCTACAACTCCTCTTGTTAGATTCAGAATAAAGGTCACAGGGAAGTTTAAGGGTGCTTCTTGCTCCTTCTCTATACCAGAGAACTATCAGAGTGTGAAAAGTTCACACTTATCAAAGCATATTACTGACAATCACTGAAAAAATAATGATTTTTTTTCTAGAAATTAAAACAAAATGCTTTTCCCGCCATCTCTTCCTACTAACAATCAAAGGTGACAGTTATTCATGTCAAAAATATTTTGTTACCAGAAAGAAACTGGTAAAGAGGTTCTGTCAGTTTCCTTTTGTTCTCTATTTACAGTTATGAAAGAAAATGATTTATGATTACTATAATTATAGACCTCCTTAGGAGAACTGTACTAATTGCATAATGTCTTTGCCATTTTTCATATTACCAGCTCTTAGTTAATCTAAATTGAAATATATTAAACAATTTCTCCACAGCTCTTTCTCAGACCTCTTTGTGGAACATGAATTGAAAGGTTTAGGATCACTTAGCACATCCAATGTTCTCACAATTGTATATAAAGCTTCTGGGCCTACATATTCACGATTCAGCTACAAAGAGCTGTGTGCACTGGGTGGAAATCATCTTCATAGATGGTTTAAGGGATTCTTCAGGAAACAAGCATAAGTAAAATGTTTTTAAATCTTTAGTTACAGTGTAATGACAATGAACTCCAGGAGTCTGATAGGAATGTATTAGCTGAGTTAATATTACTTCCAAACTACCCTTTCATTTTTGTAGCTTTATATGACACTTACAATTGTAGTTTTCTCTATAGTCTTTTTGTATATTCAACTCCAACCCAGCCTGTCCCACTTTCATTTTGCTGTCATCTTGTCTATTGCAGAATCTAAAAGTGTGCATAGAAATAAAAGACTGTCTTTCAAATCTAACATTTTCTAGAAATAAAATTTTTGTTGTCTGCTTTGCTCACTATCTTTTTGAAAGTGATGATTTGATAAAGGTGGCTTTGTTTGGGTAGCATAGTATCAGTTACAGCTAAGAATTTAAATTTTTCAGTGAAATAGATAATTCTAAGTTAGGAAACACAGTTGCAGCCTCTCCACTCCCACACCTCCAAGATATTTTATTGAATGAACTGATTTCATGTTTTCTAAATACTATCTTTACCTAGTCTCTAAATAATTTTACATTTTGAATTAAGCCATATCTTCTTTACTATCTTTTGTCACTGCTCCAGTGGGAAGTGAGGATTGCTCTTTCCATCTCATATAAGAGGCAAATGGGCAGAAAATGAACTCAATTGGTAGAATATTTAACTTGAATGTACAAACCCTCAGATTAGACCTCCTACTTTACATTGAGCTGGGTCTTGTGCATGACTGAAATCCTGACACTAAGGAGGTGGAGACAGGATGATGAATGAGCAAAGCTCCTGTAAGGCAAAGACAGTAAACAGGACAAAACAGCAGCCCACGGGATGGAAAAAGATATCCATCAACCCCACATCTGACAGAGGGCTGATCTCCAAAATATACAAAGAACTCAAGAAGCTAGTCACCAAAACACCAAATAATTCAATTAAAAAGTGGGGTACAGAACTAAATAGGCCAAGTAACTCTTAAGTGGAAGTAACATATCAGTTGACAACTTCTCATTTCTGAAATCTCCAAATGTCTCCTTTTATTTCTGCTGAAATTCTCAGGATTTCAGTTTCTAAATCAATTTACACTTTGAAAGATAGATACAGAAATATGAATTAGTCAGTAAAATTCAGAACACATATTGAGAACTTTCTTTTCCTTATAATTGGTAGACCCTGCAAATAATTATACCAGTAGTGAAGTGTGTTCAGAAATACTTCTAATCAAAAATAAAATTAGACATATAAATTACAAAAAACTCTCACATTCACCCACTAAAGATTTTTTAGATACTTTAATGGTTGGCTAAATAGAAGAGGGTGACAAGTGACAGAATTTGTATTGTCAGAAATTAATTGTCCAGTTTTCTGAAGGAAAATGAAAAATAAAAGTGGCTAGATCCACAGCTATGTCTGAAACTTGTCAAATCAAGCAATAATATACACATGTGGGCTGTGTCCTCGTGTTTATAAAACAAATTACCATGTCACCTTCATTGACTCATTTGAAAATAGCAAAATCCTATGTTTACAAATATATTCATCTCTATGACTTAAGTCTGGAAAATATTAAGTTCGCTGAAGTATTTCTCGTTAACAGTGAATCAGCATGTTTGTCTTTTCCCAGCTTTTAAAGTGCCCCTCCATTAGTTGAAGTCGTGTATCTAAACAAACAAATTAAATGAAATGCTAATGTAACTTTTACTTGGGATATGTAGGTGAGAACTGAGCCTGTATGGACTTTTAGGACGATCCGATATCACAAAGCTATATACATATGTTTTCATTATAAACTTAACAGAAAGCAATTTATATAGGACTTTTTCCTGCAAAAAGTTATTGTTTTGGCTACTAATGTTGGAACATGAGTAAAAGAATATTTGATGTACATAAGCAGAATGAAGAAATATATGGTAAATTCTAAAGCCTTTAAGAATCATATCTTATTTATGTATGCTAACAGTTATTTTAAAGAAAACTTTGGATAAGGAGGAATGCAGTGTAATTTCTCATGAACTAAATTACCAAAGATTTATTCAAGGAATTAATAGGCTGCTCTAGGAAAGGAATACAGAGTCAAAAAGGATGAGTACAAGTAAGTCAGAGTCTTGTAAGTCTATCTAAACAACACTCAGTACCATAATTCTAATATGCAGACAGTAGCCTGTATATAAAGCTAAATATAGTTTTCAAAATTATTTCTTTGCTTTTCTTTACACATTGTCAGAAACAACAAATGACACATAATACACTGGGTGTTTCCTGCATTTTACTTTTAATAATGATTTAAATTTATGTATATCAAAGATGGGTTGCTTGGAATACTCAATAGAGCCACTTATGGATGGAGATCTCATATAAATCCCTTCTTGTTCTACAGTATGTAAAATGACATACAGGAAGTTAACAAATATAAAATATCTCAGTCAGCACTTTCTCTCCACTCATGCAGAGCTCTCTCATCTATTCTCTCTTTTTTGTCCTGCCAAGGAAGATCTTTAGATAAACTAAATACCTGAGCTAGGTTAGTGATTTTCTTTAACCAGGAAAAGCAATCAGGAAATACTTGATAAACACTTTAAATTGACGTAACTAAATAAAACAATAGTTATTAATTGTGCATACACAATTACAAAGATGGCCAACAATATCTGTACCATATCTTAAGCAGGAAGATGATGTTCTGCTGGGAAACATTGTACAGAAATGTTAAGACAACTGATGCCTTCATACAACTTATATCCATTCAGATCCTCCTCATAATAAATCTTTGTTTGTAACTAAAAACTTTGTAGATGTAACTAGGTCAAATGACATCATAATGGGTTTGGATGAACCCTTAATGTGTTCTCTATCATCCTCATATAAAGACAAGATAAAGGGAGATGAAATATTTGGGTTGATTGCATGCCTGGCAACTACAAGGATCTGAGTTCAAGCCTAAGAATCCATGCTAAAGAATGCCAGACATAATGATATAATCATGAAATCCCATGCTGGGGAGATAGATGCATGAATGTCCTTGGATTGATTGACTCTAGCCTACCTAAACTATTTAGTGAATTTCAGGCCTGTGAAAGACTTTGCACATAAATAATAAATACTTTGGACAGTTAGACTACAGAGATGGCCCAGTGGGTTAGAGAGTGAAGACTTACTTTGCCTCTTATAGCTATTTAAATATCTAGCTGAGGCTATGTGGTACTTAGAACCTCAGCCTTGTTGGGGAGAGAGCTAGGGAGAACACTATGACTTACTGGCCTTCAGCCTAGTTTTAGTTCCAGTGAAAGACCGTGGTTCATAAAATAGTGTGAGAGAGTAAGTAGCACAATATCCTCCCCTGAGCTCTACACCTTGGTATAAAATCTCTCTCTCTCTCTCTCTCTCTCTCTCTCTCTCTCTCTCTCTCTCTCTCTCTCTGTGTGTGTGTGTGTGTGTGTGTGTGTCACACACACACAAAAGACACACATACACACAGAGGGGGGGGGAGAGACACTGCTAGACAGTAACTACAGAAAGCTATATATTGGTTTCCACACTTCATTCACAAAGACATGTATGCATATGTATGCACAACCACACGTATGAACATGAACACCTGCACACACACACACACACACACACACACACACACACACACACTCGAATACAGAGCACAAAGACACACACCTGAGGAAGAAGACCATGTTTAAGACAGAAGAAAGCAACAACAAGTCAAAGAAGACATAGATCTCTGAGAGCCACAAGAACACAAGAGGTGGCAAATGGAGATTCTCTCCCACATTTGTCAGAGGTAAGTTTCTAGAACCCTGAGAGACTGACAGTCTATTGTTTTCAGCCACTCTTATCTGTGGTTGTTTCACTTGGAGACTTATGCAAAGTAAAAGTATACCACACACACACACACACACACACACACACACACACCAATTATCCAGTTTTCCTTAAGTAGAGTTTAAAAGGAGAAGGTATCAGTGAAGAACAGGTGAAAGAGTTCATGTTAGAGAAGCCTGTCAAAGAGAGAAATTATATCCATCCAGAGACTCTGACTGTGCAGTCTCTATGTTTGTCGTCTCACATGTATTTTCTTTCTTTATTCTCACTACAACCTTGTGATATAAAAATGTTGACAGGCTTTTTAAACTGAAGCTTACAAAACCTAGGCTCAGAGTCACAAACAAATAAATGATAACACCAAGAACCAAATCCACTCACCCTGATTCCTGATGGTTGCTCTTTCTCCTTAAGCTTGAAATTAAATTATTTAAAAATGTAGTGAATATTTCATTGCTGGAGGGTTTAAAACTAACCAATGCATGATGAGAATGAACTCTCAGGAGAAATAGTTCTCTCTGGGTGGAGTGATGGAATTGGATATCATAATAGGTCTTTACCAAGTCTAATTATTCTCTCAGAGTCAGGCACCGGCTAAATGAAAGTTCATTACCATTTTATTCTAAGCTAACTGAAAAACAAGATTGATTGACATTTTAGAGGTATTCAACATTTATATGCAAGAAATTAAAAAAAAACTTCAAACAGATTCAAAGAGCTTTTTAAAGATATCCTTGTGGATTTTTATATTGAAATGCTCAACACAAAACATATTTTTTCTGAAATTTAACCCAGTGCCTGTCCTGTGTTGTTGACTTTGACTTTCTTCAGAGTCACAGGAGAAATGGTCAGAGTCCCTAACCTTAAGGAAGAAAGAATCACAGGGTGTTTTTACCTAACTTCCTGTGTGTTCACAGAGTCTTCTCTGTTTCTTTGTCTTTCTAATATAATCCCTATCTTTGCTCACTGTGAACAGAAGGGATACTGGAAGTTTTAGGTTTAGCCTATCTTGATGTCATCAGTTGTTCACTCTTGTGAGTAGTGTTCATTTTCTAGTATAGGAAGCATTCATTGACGCACAAATCATGAATAGTAGGTGTTAGGGGTGAATTCACAGTTTTATAATGTTTTTTTCTGACACCCAGATAAATTTCTCCACCTTCAATCAGGCCAAGTTTTCTATATACATTGTATTTCTGGTCAAAACAAAGCAAACAGAAATTTAGTAAAACTATAGCCCTGTTTTCCTTTCTGTTGATGTAATAAAATATTCTGACAATTTATGGGACAAAATGTTTATTTTGGGTCACAATTCCAGGTCATAGACTACTAATGAGTGGAAGTCACAGAAGCAGGAATGTGAGGCCTCTGATCATATGCCCAGTTGAGAGCAGAAAGAGAGAGATGATCTATCCATCATGACTTGCTTGTTAGTGCCCAGCTTTATTTTACAATAAACATTCAAATCTCCTGCATAGGGAACAGTACTGCCCAAAGTAGGCTGAATCCTCCCACCTGAATTATCTTAATTAAGACAATCTCCCACAAACATACTGTGGGTCAAGTTAGTGTAATAAGTAATCCCTCATTGAAAGTCCCTCTCCAGGTGATTCTAGGCTGTGTCTAGTTGACAATTACAGGTAACTTATACTTCTCCTTGGTTACATTGTCAGTGTGGAGGAAAATGATCACTGTCATTATTGCTTGAATAATACTTATACTCAGCTTTTCTTCTTGGGACTTTTAAAGCCAATGGGACAGTTAAAGAAAATCGGTTAGTTGATAATTTAATTAATTTGAACATCTATAAGCAATTACGAGAGCATTCCCCTGGGACCTACCTCCTTAATCTGAGGTTTGACTTTTTTAAGACTAAGGAAAATTTGTTGT
Source organism: Cricetiscus sungorus (assembly GCA_030556225.1). Lineage (NCBI taxonomy): Eukaryota > Metazoa > Chordata > Mammalia > Rodentia > Cricetidae > Cricetiscus > Cricetiscus sungorus. The sequence goes on from JANBXA010000007.1 coordinate 58,002,570, forward strand.
TTACTCTTTCAGTTACCTTGTACATGAATATTTTGTTATAGAAACATCAGTGAAGGTATCATCTAATAATCAGTGTACTTCTTAATTCTGTCACAGCTATGGAAACAAACAACAAAAGTCTTTTGAAGATAGCATTCTGTATTAGAACAGCCAAAGCTGTTTCTAAAAAGATATTGTTGTATACTTAGTATTTATTTCTCCATCTTGATAAATTAAGATGTTACCAAAATATTATGGGTAAAGTCAAAGAGTTACTTGGTACTTGAAAAATGTCAGAAAGTTTGGCATGACCAAACTCTTTCCAAGACTGAAACATTCCATGATGAAGATTCTAGACATAGGTTTTCCCTGCTTTACTTGATGAGCTATATATTTGTAATGACTTTGGTGCAGCTCATGCCTATTAATTTACATCACTTGATCTCTCACAAAGATCTTCACCAGAATCTCAGGGCATAGTCCTGACTTATAAAATCCTACATCCCTGTGTAAACAAAGGTTTCAAATAGAAAAGACTTCTAACACTTAAACCCTAGCTCACTAACACTTCAGGCCCATAAAGAAGAAACTGCACACAGAAAATGTATTGCTAGTTTAATGTAACTCTGAATTTCACATTTATGAAGCATGCATTCCGATTGGGGTCTAAAAAGTAGAAGATAGGCCTCTTGTCTTGAGCAGGGACAAGATCAGAGGTTAAGTGTTAGATAGCTATATGTTAAACACATACATGACTATAATTATTGGAAGTAGTTTATCCATCTATTTGATAAATATTTATTCAGTTAATGGTAGGACCTGGGATCTAAGTTGAGATAATATTGTACACTCAATGGCAAAAATATTAAAAGTGATATTATAGAGAGTCATATACTGTGAAATAATAAAATCTAGTGTAAGTATTCTTGATCCTCCCTCATCCTCTGAGAAAATAATTCCTCTAGATGACCCTCCATTTAGGCAAATCATGTTTGATTCATATCACTGTACAAGGCAGAGTGAAATACAAAAAGTTAATACCTGCACTAAATATTAAGAGTCCTTATATTCTGTTCTTTCTAGTTCCCAAACATCTACTTAGAAGCTGAGAGCAACATCAGTAGAGAATGTTACACTGTATTTAGAACTGTTCCAGAAATGCTAAATCTAAACAGAGAGAGCAATTAAGAGCAAGATACAACCTCTGCCTTGCAGAAATATGTTATGAACACACCATATATGTTTCCTAAACATGACTACATGTAAGTACAAAATGTTGACTTCACATCTGTGCTGAGAGGAAGAATCCACATGTGAATAACTAAGACAAGTGTACCCCATGCTTGGCATCATATTCCTTCACTCTCAACACCAAACTGTAGTAAGACTTTAATGATCTCTTTTGTCACAGTCTGCCATAGGATGTCTCCTCAACATGTTATAGTTCTCCAGTGATTTCACATATGATTTTTTATTTCTCTATCATACTGGATATTCTCAACTATGGCTTCTCCTTTCAAGACATAACCCAGTTTTCTTTTGATGAGAAGTTTCTGACTGCTTGTACCAGCATTTCTTACATTATTCTTTATATTTCCACAAAACTCTACCTATGTGTACTTTGCAAAATATTGTGTGGAATGAGCTGATCCAGTAAATACTTTACTGAAAGTCAAACTATTCAGTGAAGCCATCCCCAGAAGCGTTTTCCAACTGTTTTCATAATAAATATGCTAGTGATTTACATTACATTCAGATGCATCAGAAATAGAATGACTTTTGAAAAGGCAGAGGTCTAGGCAGGTATTCTGAACCTACAGCCAGGTCCTCACATAAAATTGATCTCATTAACAAAATATTTCATGTCTTTATTTCAGTATCTTTAATTCATTATCCTATTATCAGTCTAAATATCTTTTATTCCAAAGTAAATGCTCTTGAAATTCTTTCTCTATTCATGAAATTTTAACTAATATCTACTATTACAAACTTGTGTGGATGGTATTCTTTTTATAGACCAGTGTATAGTCTAAGCTTCATTTTAAAAAAAATTGAAAAGCAGAACCAGGGAAGTCCAACTCAATTAGTAATTTCAGCTCTGTGTCAAGATATGTAGAATGGTGACTGATAGTTTAGAAACTAGATATTTTGTCTATAACCTCTCTATATAAATATTTAAATCTTAGCAGAAACTATTGTGTTCTCTATAATTCCAATTTGAAACCAAACTTACACTGAAAAAAAAAATTACAATCAACCTTTTACTGACAACCCAAAATTGAAATGGCCCTTAAAAACAAAATTGAAACAATCAAACAAAATATCTCATTTTACTTGGTCATAACTGAAAAATACACTCTTATGAATTCTCAAAAATCAATTAGTGTGTAAGAATGAAAGGTTTTCCCATTGGCAAATCCATTATGAGAAAATGGAAGCTTGAGGTTGTTCCGAAGAAACAAAATGAGCCAAAGATACTCTGTTTCTTTTAATCAAAGTGCAAATGAGGGGTTTCATTCTATCCATGCCATCGACTACTGCAGGGATTAAATGGGCACTGAATCTTGATATGGTCAGGTGACAGATCCTGTAAACACAGGATATTATTATGTTGTATGTTAATAGTTTTAAAAGAGCATTGGTATGAAACAGCAGTGATCCTATATTCTGGTAGAGTAATAGGATACAAAATTAAAATTAATGTGGGTAATCAATCAATTTTTACTGAACCAAACAAAAATGCCAATAATAACTAAGCTTTGGTGAGATTATTTAAAGTGCTCTAGAAATACTTATGAGTATATTCATTCATTTATTCATTTTACAATTTGCATAGGCATGCAAAAGTCCAATGTGTTCTTTCACTTTATCTGATAGTGCTTATGCAAATATATCCTAAGGCTTCATCTGATTTTAAGTTACTGAAATAGGGAAAAGATTTTGAGGTATTCCATGGCTCCTAGTGGGTAAATCTCTACTTAAACACCCTGAGGCAAGTCTGATGCCCACACTGTGTCTTCACATTTTTGTTTTTACTTAATATGTATTACAAATTCTTTGACAGATTTCCTTAATATAAATTTCTGGAAATGCTATGACAGCCTTCAATAAATTTAGCTGTTGTTTTTCAATAATTAAAAGATATAAATAAAGAGGGTTAAAGCTATTATTAAATACTTCTTGTTAATGTTCAGTAATTTAAATCTTTTAGAAGTAAGGTATTGGTTCAAATACATTTCCAGTAATCATCATATCTTGAGTACAGTGTATTTCATCTGAAACAGTTTGATGTCAAAATCCATCTGTTTCCCAGTACTCTCTGTTCTCGACTCCCAACACAGGGCCAATTGATGCAATCTTTGTTTCAATACCATACCTGAATCTAGAAATACAAAGTTCCTTCGTGAGAAGATCAAAAAAGCATAGGTTAATTAATTCTGGTAGTAGAGTACTAAGTTCACCTCTTCTATGGGCAATGACCTCTGTAGTAGACCCAAGCAATTTAGCTTTCAGTATCAATGTGATTTTTTAAAAAACTGTTTCCTGTGTACAGATTATTATAACTCATTAGTGCTTTCTCCAGTTAAACTCTTCTGGGTAGTGAAGAAAACATTACACTTGAAGGGCTGATTGATTACCTTCCCAAAATTACACAAAATATTATTGTCCCAAATGGCATTCTTTGAGCAATTTAGTTACCCAGATTTGGATTTACAGACACCTAAGGAGAACTGTAAGTAGCGCCCAGAAGAAGATAGAAATTCTGCTTTTCTGAGGCAGAAGATCTCCATTAGTTTGAGGTCATTGTGCTTTACATAATGAATTCTAGGGCAAATAAGCCTATATACTGAGACACTGTCCCCCCAACAAATAAAAAGGGAGGAAGAGAGAGAATGATAGAAAAGAGAGAAGAAAGGAGGGAAGGAAGGAATGACAAAGACAGAGAAAAAAGAAAGAGGAATCTAAAGAAACATTGCTCTTCTACCTACTGGAGTGTCTCTTAGACACACGTGCTGATTTTGTATCTTCTGACTATATATTGGTCCTCCTACCTGAAGCCATTGAAAACGTGACTTCCTCAGAAGGAAGTCCATGTTCAGAGAAGATGATAATCAGACTTGCCAGACAAGATAACAAAATTCAAGTTGATTGAAAGGAACAAAGATTTTGTTTTCATAGTAACAACAGTTGTGGTAGGTTTTGAAGATTGAAAACAATCTTTCTCTGCCCCTTGTGACTATTGATTTGGGTTCATCTGTATAAGCAATTCCATTCTCAGTTTATTAGTAAAAAAGAAATGCTGAGAACCTGGTAACTTAGACTCATCAATGGCTTCATCAATTTCTGTGGCAACTTCTCTCCATTAGTTGTTTATTCACTTACATGGGCCTTTGTTCATTCTATAAACTTACTGAGAACATAGTCATACCTTAGCTAGCTACTCTGGTTTCTCATGTGCAACAGAGTACTGATATTTATAAGTTTGTTTAAGTATATTCCAGGCATTGTACTTATAGTCACATATATCATCTTATTTCAGCTTCCTAGTGTCCTGTCATGTCAGTTGGTATTAAAACTGGGTGTTTTGTTTGTTTGTTGATGTTTTTATTTGAATGATTGAAGCCATGGACCATCCTGGGTCATTCTGCTAATAAGTGTCAGAGCTGGGCTTGAACATGATTCCATTAGACTGAAAGCCAGAATTCTGAATCACTATGTGATGCTGCTTTCTGCCTTCCTTCAATGCAGATGACATATGACAGCCCATGCCTAATCTTTTAGCTCTATGATACCCAGCTCTCCAGCTTCATGGATTTGAATTTTCATTCTGACTCTTCTTGTTTCCTATTTCAACGTCAAACCAAATAATATTACAAGTTTTCTTCCCCATAGTATAAGAACATTCAATAGCAAACTACAAATAGACAAATAAGAAAATTTAATTCCACAATATTCCATTATCTTATTCTGAACTCACAAGGAAAATACACTATTGTGTTGGCATTCAGACTTTACTTGACACTTTCTATTACCTTTCTTAAATTATCTGTATCCAAAATACTAAAAATAATCATCTCAGAATTTATAGGAAAATTGTGTTTATAATTAATTAAGTCTACTTCATAGAGTAAATGATGCATAAACATTTCTAAATTAATGTCCATTATTAACAAAGATACTGTTTACATGCTTCGATTTCTCTTTACGAAAGAAGCAGTCTTAAATTTAAATTTGAAAGAAATGCAGGAGGGAGAGCCTAGTCCATACTGAAAATAACTTGACAGATTTTGTTGATCCCTCCTGGAAGGCATCACCCTCCCTGTGAAGTGTGTGTGCAGGGGGAGAGTTTGGGGGGGTGGATGGGAAGGTGGTCAGGGAGCATGGAAGGGAGTGATAGAGGGAGGGATGGCGGGTGGGAAGGATGGAGGGAAGGAGGAAAAGGAAACTGGGATCGATATGTAATATAAGAAAATAAAATAAAAACAAAAAACAAAATGAAATAAGAGATGCATAATTTATCTAAATGTTGTCTTTACATTAATTTAGTCCCATCATCATGAATTAGCCACCTTCCATCTTGAATTTTCTGCATTGTGTGTTTCATTGTCCATTGTCCCATAATGCCAGGGTGTGTTGCAGGTGCTAATATAAAAGAAGATAAACAGATGCCCATAAAAGGTGTGGAGTTTGGTGAATGGTGGGTGCATTCTTTGTCAAGTATTATGATAGGATATTCTGGCTTTTAATGTAAGTTAAAATAGTTGACCTTAGGACTACTGAAAGTAGAATCCACTGATTCATCCCAACTCAGGATGACACACAGGGTCAGGGATATACTAAAACAAAGCTTTTGTTACTGCCATTGAATGGCAGCTAGGGCATGTGGAAAGGAATTCAGCTTTGACATAAAAATTGTGAATTTAAATTCTGCCTCTGTCATTAAGGTATTATAACTGTGGATCAGTTGCTTAACTTTTGAGTCTTTATCTGCATAAAGGACAGAGTTTACAAAATAGGCAGACTAACATGAATTGTGTAAAGTCACAGACTATGCAAAGCATCCAGCTATGCACCTGGGACAAGACAGAGAAAAGTTCAGCCCAGGACATCTGGAGATGGCAGACACAAGTATTAAGGAGAGCTATGACAATGTCACAAGGAGAGAGGGGACTATGGCTGCTGCAGATGTGGCAGAATTTCTCTTTTCCTTCTTCAATGCTCTCTTTAAGATGGTAATGGATTATTTTAAATTCAAAGTCTGTTCTACAAATAAAAAGATATGATAGTGTGTTTCCCTGTAATTAATGACATTTTTTTAGCATTTCAGTCTGATTATAAATAGAACATATGATGCCTTCTCTAGTGAATAACATGTCTTCCTAGTTTTCTAGATTTATGAATTTAGCCCATATAAAATTAATTATTGTGGCTGTATTACATGGATGTTAGACATCTAGCATAATAGGGTTTTAGTGTTAATAGACCTCTCAGGATCTCATGACAAACATCCTTATAATAGCAACATATGCTGCTAGTTTAATGAAAACCATCAATGACAATTAATGGTTCTGTGCTTTCAGTAAATTACACATTTTATATTGTTTTATATCCTTCATATTTATTCTCATGAATTCAGATTGTGAATTACTTGAAATTTAAACTAGAGCTTGCTACACAGGGAGAAAATATCTACACAGTATGTATTCCGAGTCATGCGTGTGTTTTTTAGTTTGCTGATATATATGAATACTAATGAACATGTGATTACTTTTAAGCATCATCAGAACCCCCAGGCATCTCTTTATTTACAAAATATAAACATGGGGGTAGAGAAAAGTTTAACTTACCCATGGGAGTGTCCATGCTACTTCAAAAGGATTTGTTTATCTATTAGTTCACTCATTAGGCAAAGAAAATTTAGAATATTAGAGATATTTTTTTCTCACAATTTAAGTCTCTTCTTTCAATGGATTAACTTTTCAACATTATATACAAGGGCTTTACATTAATGTTCAGCATAACCTGGGCATACAACTACATGGGCATGGAGTTGGTAAGAGTACTGAGAATTGAAATTTTGACATGTTTATAACCTGGAAAATATTTAATACAGGATCATGAGTCCTGTAATTATCTAAGAACATTGCATGTTTTTGTGGCATTAGTGCTAAGAAATTGATATTTCTTGAACATGAACTATGCATAGTTCTTTGGGAAGAAAAATACTTTACTGGCCTCTATTTATGACCTGCTGATTTTTTCTTTGAGTTTGTTTTGCCTAGTCTCAAACATATAACTCATAAAAATTAAATATCTTGGAGGATTTTATGTAAATACTATGAAAATTTTTAAGTGAAACAGAAAGGGTAGACAAAGATAGGGTAGACAAAGCAGAAAATGTAATTGGAGAAAGAAGTTACAGGAAGACAGCAGGTCAGTAGATGTAAAAGTTAAAACTAGTTGTCTTCATGTTTTATTACTTTTCATTTAGTTGTTGTCACCTTCTATATGTGTGTGGGCAGAATTATTAACAAAATATCCTCTTTCATTGCCTGCACAACACTCATGAAACTGTCCTTTTTAACTACTTAGATAGACATTAGTACTTCCTTCTTTCACAAGCAGGATGTTTCCTGAGAACAGTGAATGGGTCCTAACTTGCTTTCTGCCCTAATAGCAATGCAGGTGCATGGAAAATACTCAAGAAACAGATACTGAACATATGAGTGATTACATCCATTCATTTCTACACTGGATAAATGCTAGTTTATATCATGTATATATCCACTACAATCATGTAGCAGAAGCATACCATATTCTAGGATAGGTATTTTTACAATATATATGCATATTCATATACAAGTAGCAAGGCAAAGTGGCTAAAATATAAAATAGCAAGCTCAAAATACTGGCTGGACTTCATTCTTGTAGTAGAGATTTTCACAATCTTTCCTTTATCACATCTTTAACAAATGAACAAATGTATGCCACTTTTTCCATGCTATTTTATCACTGAGTCCCTGAATATCTAGCATTATGAAAAGTAGTTGATTTTATTTAAAGAATCACATGTAGACATGGTCTTCAGAGATCACATGAAATATTCCATATGTGGATTTATGAGTAAAATCAGATATTTCCAGGAACTCTAAGACAGTGAAGCAATATATTTCCTATGAGATATAACAAATATTTGCTGATTCCGTTTTAATTTACACCAAGAGGTGATGATGATTGATATAGGCCTTTTGTTATAGCAGGTCCTAGTAAATCCCTTGAACCCATGGGGTACAGGCTCAGTGTCCTCAAGTTCTACAGCTTGTAAAAAAATAAGTCTGGATATTCTTAGTGGTCATCATCTCATTTCTTACATTTGATGGCTACATGTTGTTCTTCAACTCTTCTGAATATTTTGAAATATAACATACTGGGATCATTTTATCCAGGTAATTCAAATAATCCCAGAGAGTTATCATTATGCTTAATGGTGCTCCAACATTTAGAACAGAGAAAAGAATGCTCTATGTTTTGTTTGGATTTGAATGCATTTCAAGAAGATGGGATATATGTTACTGAACACCCCTATAACATTAATTTATCCTGGTATCTGAAGATTTGAAAAGTTGACAAAAGTCTCCACAAATAATAAAACAAACATCTGTTCCCATTTCAACAATAGAAAAGAACAAGTAAGTTATAAACAATTTTTTTCTAGCAATTGTTAAGTCTCAAAGTAAGCTTTAAGTCCAAATATTCTTATGTCCAGACGGGAGCCATATTCAACTTGGTAAAAGTTGCATGTTAGCAATGACAGTAACAATGAATGGAAAGGTGGTGAAGCCATCTTTATTACAAAAAATGTTATAAAGATGTTATAATGGGAACAAAACAAATTCTGTTCATCTTAAGGGATTAAATCTTTGATGAGTCTCTCCAGCTGGTCCCACACTCAATTTGACATCTAGTCAAAGCTTAGTAAAAGTTTGTTGAATGAAATAATTACATCCATTGAACTTTTTTCATAACTCATGGAAGCAGAGACCAGCCAAGGTCATATTTAATAAGACTTCACATACTCATGTCCACACTGAGGACAACTGAAGTGCTTTAGGAAAGAGATATTTAAAGCCCAGTGGGAAAAGGCTCTCTTCATTGTCACAGGTCTCTGTTGTCACTTTATGAATAGAAATAATGTCTAACCTTGATAACAAGGAGCATTCTGGGATAAAATTGGTAAATATGGTGTAAATCAAGTGCTGACTGAAGGTAGAGTTTGGCTAGTTTTAATGACAGAGGGGGGGGTCTATTCTCAAAGTCCTCAGAGGTTCAGGAAGATGCTAAGGATAATTGACACTTGTTTTGCTTTTCTGGTTTCATTCCTGTATTTCTGTCACCAAATGGAACAGACAGCAGACCTATTAAAAGGTTCAGTTTGCATTGTATATTTGCAGAACTTTTATCTCATGTATATTTTTTAAATGTAAGAAATTTATGGAAAGTTTCTAAGGAAGATGCTTTTTTATCCTCATAAAAATAGGTATACTAAATATTAAAATGGTATTCAGGTCTTATCTATCTCTCTTGGGAAATGAATGATGTAGAACAAATTTCTTTTAATAAAGGAAGAACAGAAAAGTCAATCAACATTGCAATCTAAACAGAGTCTTTTATAGTTTCCCAAGTCATTTAACATGTAAGCTATGCCATTTATATGTCATAAATCATAACATGTATATGACATAGATGTTCAACTTTAAGAAAAAATAAAAGGAGGTAATACCTGTTATCTACCTACAGTTTTTTCCAACATCATTATAAATATTTGGTAATGCTGTCTCAATTAACCATTATAGCCGTGTGAAGCAGGTCCATTCCCCTACTTGAAAAATAACTTAGTGAAAGTTGACAAGATGAGTGAGTTACAACAGATTTCTGCAAGTTGCTTCTGACCTCCACACAGCATTGTAGTACTTTTGTCACCTACCATATTAAATAAAAAAGGATAAACAAAACTAAGTTGTAAAAAACTGGTTTCAAGACTCAAGAAATCTAAGATTTTTTGTCATGTGCCTTTGTATCTCTAAGCTGTCACCAGAAGCAGCACCTGACTTCTATTACCACCCCTATGCCCAGCTTAATTGATAGTCATCTCTTCCATCTCTGTGCCATCCCTGCATGCTGGGCAAGTCTTTGATGTTATCTGTGTACATTCATTTCTATGTAAATAGAATGTAAGTACTAGATAATTAGGCTTCTGGTTTTCCCTCTTCATTTTTCATATTAACCACACAAAAGTTTAGTTTTTAAAGTAAATACTACCTACCCTAAGGTAAGAAGTCAAAATTTAAACTTAACTTCTTTTGGATTTTGGAATCTCATGCATTTGCATTATACTAAAATGCCAAAACTTGAAGGCAGACATAAAGATTAACAAAATTATATTATTAAGTAATGAATTAAGTAATGCAATTATACTCAAGATTCATGGCCAATATAAATATAATAGAGTTAAGGAACAAGTGGGAAGTATGGAGGTAATGCTAATGTGGAAATGTGTACCTAAGGCAGAGTGAAAATATTGTGTAATATATTGTACAGTATTCTTAAGATTCACCGGTTTTTAGTATCATTATTATACAAATGCTTTCCAATAGGTCCTGTAGGAGGTAGAAACTAGAACATTAAGAACCCTTTGATCATATTTTTACAAGAAATATTGTGGGAAGAAATGTTCAGGTGCCATAGAGGATTTTGTGGCAAGTTGTCTCTCCTGGGATATCACTTCCTTGTGTTTAAATTTAGAGCATTCAATAGCCTGGTGATCACCATGACATCTAATTTGTACACTAGAGGTTTTTATTATGAATATGCATGAAGGCCAAGAAATATTACACTCAATTCACATGTAGAAGTGGTTATTGGTTATAGGCATGGGGACTTTCCTGTAGGGCTAGAGACTAGTCTAAATCCTCCCTCATTTATATATACCCTATTCCTTCATCAAGGTCATGTGCAATTAAGGCAGAGTTGCATGCAATAGGTGGTAGAGGGCCTGGAGACTCAGATGAGGGCCTTGCAACACTCCACACCTCTGTCTGTGATGGTGTAAAGTAAACAATCCAAGCTGGAATGATCCTTTTGCAGAGGGCCATAGCTGAATACCCCAAAATAGCAGTCACTTGGCTCAGAGGACAGTCACTCACAAATTGGATGACCTGCTGTGCATTACATGCAAATTCAACAAGAAATAATTACAAAAAGTCCTCATTTCATCCATTCAGTATATACTGAGCCTCAGATATTAAAGGCATATGGAGAAATTGATGTGGTCCAGGTATAGAGTGATGAAAGATAACCTAAATGAGCTCTTCTCTGGACCTAGAGTATCCACTACTCTCTGATAACTAATAAATAATCTCAGGTCAACTCAGGGCTAAAAAATCAATACAGCTAAATAAAATGGCTACCTTCCTTCATTGGGAGGTTTCACAGTTATCATGAAATGGTAGAGGAAAAATGCCCATAGTAAAAGTCATACTTACAAGGATCTTTGCAGGATCCTTGGAAATGATTGCTTCTCATTGAATTCACAGAGTCACAGCTTTAGACTTAAATAAGGGGAATGATATGGTACTTTTAACAAAGGATATATTTAGCAATTAAATTGAATAATCATTGTGAGTGTTGGCTTTTTTGCTTCTTTCCTGATGTAATGTCCTCATATACACACAGGTGAGAATCCAGGACCATTGTACTAAATAACTACCATTTCTCAATTAACTAAGTATGTTCGACTGTCATAAACATTGCTTAATGTGCTTTCCTCATTTTATCTTTAGACTAGATACTTGATATAACATTATTAGCTCCATTATAGAGACGGAAAACAAACTAAGTACCATGGGAGAAATAATGACCACTATATTGTAAAGTGGATTGCTGGAAGACACAACCTGTATTTGGAAAGGTCACAAGATTGACTTTGGTTCCTAGTTTGCAGTCATGTTTATTTGAGGCTTCTTTCCATGCTTTCCTACCTGTCCTTCTGTAATCTGTGCCCACACTAAATGGAAATACAGAAACTTTCTCAAGACTGCTACTTGACAAGTGGAGTAATTGGTATAGCAGTGGGCAGTCACAGTGTACTCAATTATAAAATCTTTGAAAGAATGTGTGAGTTGGAGTGTCACAAACAACAAATACTATTCCATTTGAGGCAAAACTGAAAAAAAAATCAGAGGTTGTGTGATCTATAAAAGGGAGTAAAAATAAAGCTATTATATCTGGCTTGTATCTTGAGGAAAAAATTATAGACAACAAAGTAGACTAACACTCGCTGAGTATCCAGTGTATGTAAGGGAAATTGGTAAGTAGATATTCTTCATTCATGTCTAGAGAAGGAAGATGAAGCCATGAGATTTCCATTTGGTTGTCTATATTCACTTACGAATAAAGAATTCAAAAGAAAGATCCATTTACAGTGTGTTATTGTTTCTTAAGTCCTTTTGTAATGAAATAGTCGAAACCTACTGAGTTTGATGTATTTGAAAGAGTTCAAGTAAAGCTGAACTCAAACTATCTTGCTGCTGCTTCTGCTGCTACTGCTGCTGCTGCTGCTGCTGCAGCTCAGGGAAAGATCCATTCATTGGGAATAACGTCATAAATACACAGGTAGATCCTATGAGGTGAGGGAGTGTTATTCTTCAGAGATGTTCTTACTCCTGACACTGGATCACATCAGGAATTATTATTAGAGAAGAAACTAGGGTCTTATACTTTTTAAATGAGTGGGAAACTGATGGGAGATGTTATTCTGTATACATGTTTCTCATACTGGTTAATAAAGCTCTGTGGCCAATAGAAAACTAGATAGGCGGGGCTAGGAGACTAGGAGAAAGATAGAAAAAGTGGGAGTTGGAGTCGAGATGTAGCCCGGGAAGAAGCAGGATTCCAGCCGCGGCTCCCTGATAAGACAACTACGTGGAAATACTTAGATAAGTAGAAATGGGTTAATAATTAAGGCAGAGCTAGCCCATAAACAGTAATGGTAACTGGCCAACAGGATTATATCAAATACAGAGTCTCTGAGTGTTATTTGGGCTGGCGCAGCTGTGGGCCCAGACTGGCAGGCTGGCGGCTGGCAGGAAAAACCGGCAGTAACATAATGGTGTCAGAACTGGGATTGAGAACTTTCACTTAAAACTTATCAAAAGCTTAAAAAATAGTTTTTAGAAACAAGGGAACAGAGACTAGCAAGACTTCTTGGTAGCAGCATTTTCTCGGTTGGATTTGTTTTGCTGTAGACAGAGTTGCATGGCTCCTTTAAGGGAGGTTTCCAAAATTAGCATAAGCGGCGAAAAACCGCCTTGCTTTAAAAGAGCTCCGCTAACAATTCATTGGTGTGTATGAGAGCTGCAATGAAGGTTTACACTGTGTTTTAAAAAATACGCTGGCTTGGGAGAGAAAAAGAAACAAGATACAATTGTTTAAAAAAGAAAAAAGAAAGTAGTGGGTATAATGGGGCATGCCATTAATCCCAGCACTCGGCAGAGGCAAGTAGATCTCTGTGATTTCAAAGCAAACCTGGTATGCAGTGAATTCCAGGACAGATAAAAGTTACACAGAGAAACCCTGTCTCAAAATATGTAAAAATAGAAATAGAAATAATAGAGTAATAAAAAAGCCACGTAAAGATGGAAAGCACAGAGAAATGTTGGATACTATTCGCGATTCTGTTGTCTTTAAATTATTTGATTGCTGAGAAAATAACAACTACTGATAAAAGAAATGCTGCTGGATTAATTCAATTTATATATTTTAAAAATGCTTCAACTCCAAAATTTAAGCCTAAGGACAAGTTACTGGGGAAAAGGATTTCTATTTTTGTTTCCACAGAAAATGAAAAGCTATGGATTTCTTCCAGACTTATATGGGTTGATCAAGCCAGACCCCCTGAAACAGCTCCCCAGGTGATCCAACATTCAAAGCAGTTGAGACAAAGCCTTGCAGACTACTACTGCCAAGATTTCTGCGTCTTCTTTGGAACCCCATGACATCGCCCTCTACCAGCAGGAAGTAGTTTGGAAAGAACGACACCCAAATTCCCAAATATTGTTTATAAATGTTTGTTTTCATTTAAATGGGCTTGGTTATAAACGGCTATAACCACAAGCAATCTTTTAAAGGTAAAAAGGGAATTATGGTATAGATATGAATACTTTGCTTTGAATTGGATTTTCTTTTATTAATACAATTTAAGGTCAATTTTGTAATATGTATATTTCTCCTCTTATTTAGGTATTGTGTTAGGTCAATTTTATGATATGTATATTTCTCCTCTGGTTTAGGTATTGTGTTTATATAGCTCATTTAGAAATGTAATGTATACTTTAGTACAGATTAGAGAGTTAGCTATGATAGTCAAGCTTGGAGTTAGTTAGGTTTTCTAGATATATAGAGGTGTATTTGAGATGGATAGGCATTCTTCAAACCTTTCAAAGACCTACAGAATATGGCATTTAAAATGATTTAGGGTTTTTCTTGATAGGGAGGCACAACTGCTCCTGGTAACACCACCTGCATCAAAAAGGAAGATGGACATTGAAGAAACTCGTTACGAAGTTTGCTTCTAATATGGCAAGACTAGCCATTTGGGCAAGGTACTGCTCTTCTGGACTGTTTGACTTTATTTTGTAGAAACTGGACATGCAGGACCCACAACAAGGTGACTGCTGATTCAAGATGGACATTGCTACAGGATTCCTGCTTCATGGAAGAGGCTGCCAGACAGCCAGACAGTCTACAGGACACAGACAAAAGTTTCCTGCCTTGTTGAGGAGTCTGGACACACACTATGGCCTATGGGCTGAAGATGGAACATTACAGAAGAACTTCGGGTGACTGACCAGGCAATGAGTTGTCTCTGTCATTTCTAGAGTTTATATATTATCCTTCTGTGGTCTTTGAAGGAGTTGAAGACAGATAGTTATAGTTATAGTTTTCCTTAGTAAGGATTAAAGATAAGTTACATATAGGACTTTAGACTCACAAAGATAGGATAGATGATATTTTAAGTCTTACAAAATGTTAATAGACTAAATATTGTTAACTGTGATTCTTATTTGATAACTGTTATATGATATATTTTGCTATGTTAAGGTTAAACCCCTTCTTTTACTTTAGACAGAAAAGAGGAGATGATGTGAGATGTTATTCTGTATATATGTTTCTCATACTGGTTAATAAAGCCCTGTGGCCAATAGGAAACAAGATAGGCAGGACTAGGAGACCAGGAGGAGGAAAGAGGAAGTAGTAGGGAGGAGTCGAGATGTAGCCCGGGAAGAAGGAGGACGCCTGCCTCGGCTCCCTGATAAGACGACCACGTGGAAATGCTTAGATAAGTAGAAATGGGTTAATAATTAAGACAGAGCTAGCCCGTAAATAATAATGGTAACTGGCCAAAAGGATTGTATCAAATACAGAGTCTCTGAGTGTTATTTGGGGCCGGCACGCCAGACCAGCGGCGGGCGGGCTGGCCGAAAAACAACAAGCTACAGGAAACCTCTAATCTCTCTGATGTTCTTGACTGAAGCAGTAAGGCTCTAAACAGAAATCATAAAAAGTTAGACATATGTAGAGATATAGGTTTGTCAAATTACATAATATAGAGCAATATTAGGCTATGTAGGAGCCAGATCAAAATATGAAATGACAAATAGCTCAACATCCAAGAGGTGATCTTATATCAGAATAAATGTGGATTAGTAACTCCAACTCAGTTTAGCAAATGGGTATTAATAATGTTAGGAAATGTCAAGATTATAAACAGAAGTATAATATGAATTTGTTCTTGAAGGAATGTGTATCCCAGAAGGAAAACCATACATGCAAAAAGTAATTAAAATGTACTACAATAAAAATGGTACCAAAGTATATGTGTTGTTACTAATTGCATTTTATTCAGACTTATGTTTCTAGTATTCATCAATGGTATTATGTGTAATTGAAATTTTTCATTTTTGCTGTTGAATAATTGCATATGATGTGATTACATTACAATTTCAAATATCAAAAATAAAGCCAAATAAAAAAGTGCATTGCTCAAGAATAAAAGTATGCATGCTTATAGCAAAAACAAAATGAAGGGAATAATGAACACAAAGTTCAGGATAGTGACTATTTCTTGGAAGAAGAAATAAAATAGGAGAATTGTGCATAGATAGAAATAGTGAAAGTAGTAATTTGACATCTATTACACAAGGTATTTAGTGCTTGGTTCATATTTATTTATTTTCTTTATCAGTTTAATTTATTTTAAGACAATATTTTATATGTAGCCTTGCTGCCTCAGGAGTCTGTAAACTAGAGTGGGCTTGAATTCACCTTGAGATTTGCCTTCTTCTGCCTCTCAAGTGTTAAGATTTGAAGAGTACGTCACCACATCCAGTCATTGTTATTTAATGTTTTATCCTATGTATACACTTACACATACACTTGTGTATGTATACATATGCAAATATAACTATATACTTACAGTATATGTTATCTTTTTTATTAATTTATTTTTTATTTTTATTTTACATATACATCCCAGTTACCTCTCCCCCTACCTCCCTCCCTCTTCCCCTCTCTCCAACCCTGATATGCACCCCGACCTCCCTCCCCTCCCATCCTCCTTCACTCTACATGTAGGGTGATACCTTCTATGAGGGGTCATATAAATTTGTCAAGTCATTTGGAGTAGAGACTAGGCCTTCTCTCCTGCCTCTAGGTTAAGGGAGTATCCCTCCATGGTGGATGTGCACCCAAAGTCCTTTTGTGCACCAGGAATACATCCTGGTTACACTAAGGTCCATTAGACTGCTCAGGCCATCTAGCTAAGACCCATGTTCAGAGGGTCTGAGTCAGTCCCATGCTGGATTCCCAGCTATCTCTCTGGGGTCCATTAGCTCCTCCTTGTTCAGGTAAGCTGTCTCTATGTGTTTCTGCAGCCTGGTCTTCTCCTCCCTCTCTGCATCTGAATTCTAGTTCGGCTCAGTGTTTAGTTGTGGGTGTTTGTTTCTGTTTCCATCAGTTGCTAGATGAGGGCTCCATGATAGTGGATAAATTAGTCATTGATCTCATTATCAGGGAATGGCATTTATGGTAGCCTTTCCACTGTTGCTCAAATTGTTAGAGTCAGTCTTGTAGGTCTCTGAACATTTCTCTAGGTTTAGTTTTATCTTCAAACCTATAATGACTCCCTCTTTTATGTTCTCTCTCTCTCTGTCTCTCTGTCTCTCTGTCTCTCTGTCTCTGTCTCTGTCTCTGTATCTCTCTTTCTCTCTCTCTCTCTCTCTCTCTCTCTCTCTCTCTCTCTCTTTTCACTCTTCTATTCATCCCTGACTCAATTTTCCTAGTCCCACATGCTTCCTCTCCTCCCCTTCTCTTTCTCCTAGTTCCCTCTCCACTCACTGCTCCACCCACTCCCCATGTGCTCATGTGCTCTGGACAACTTTTCCCTTCCCCCTTTTTTGAGGGGCCTTATATGAATCTCTTAGAATCCTCCTTGTAGTTACTTTGGTGGTGTGAATTATAGTCTGGTGATCCTTTGCTCAATGTCTAAAATCCATATATGAGTGAGTACATACCATGTTCCTCTTTTTTTGTGTCTGGGTTCCCTCATTCAGGATGGTTTCTTCAAGTTCCATCCACTTGCCTGCAAATTTCAAGATTCCATTTTTTTTCCCCACAGACTAGTATTCCATTGTGTAAATGTGCCACACCTTCTTTATCCATTCTTCAGTTGAGGGGCATCTAGGTTGCTTCCAGGTTCTTGCTATTACAAATAATGCTGCTATGAACATAGTTGAGTACATGTCTTTGTTGCATGGATGTGGATCATTTGGGTATATGCCTAAGAGGGGGATTGGTGGGTCCTGTGGTAGACTGATTCTCATTTTCCTAAGGAACCACCATACTGATCTCCAAAATGGCTGAACAAGTTTGCACTTCCACCAGCAGTGGAGGAGTATTCCCCTTTACCCACATCCTCTCTAGCATAAGTTGTCATTGGTGTTTCTAATTTCAGCCATTCTGGCAGGATTAAGATGGTATCTCAAAGTTGTTTTGACTCAGTATATATTATCTTGTATGAGCCACATATTCCAAAATAAAGTACTAAACAGGATTTTAAGGAAATATTCTGCTGTTAAATAGATGTGTGATCAAATTGAATTTGAAGAGTAGAAAGTCTAGCCATAGTGATAATAACCTCAAAGTTTCCAGAGTAGTTATGGCTCATGGAACTAATACAAAAACAATGAAGTCACAATGCCACATGTCCCTCAGCAATGACCTCCTTTGGCTGGCTTGTGTTTCTAATTCCTCTTCAATAAAACTCCTGCACATAAGAGTTAGCTAGCTAGTTTTCTAGCTATGTTGTCAACCCAGCACATAAGTGGTTCTGAAGATATGAAATGGTTAGGAATGAAATGAAAGTCCTGTGGAGGCCATTGACACCATGGGCTCTTTTATGGCTATACTGCTACCCTTGCAGAGCAGGTTGGTGAAGTCTAAAAAAATTCATAAAAGAATAAGATAATCTTTTCAAGTCAGTTTAAAGATGCACTATTACTTTCCTAAGACCAAGAGGGGGAGATAGGGGATTGGGGTCACTATATGTTCACACAATTGGAAGCAGGCTTACTTACACTTGACAGAGGACTTATTGTACCTCAAAGCTTATCTTTGAATGTATTGATTTCATTTACTGACATCTTGGTGAGGAAGCTCTGTTTTTCTATTGAAACATATTTTCCCCTTTTGTGTACACATGCACAAGAAAATGGAAATTGCTCATTTCATGGCTTCAAAGTCTCATACTCACTTTGTATTTCTTTTCAAGAGGCCACCAAAAAAAAAAATTAAGTGAAGAACCTTGTTTGTCGATTAACCTTCACAGGATTTTACAGCCTAATTATGCTGGACCACATTCTTGCTCAGATAAATCTCATTTGAAATTTAAATGACAGGACATTGGCTTGTCAGTTAAAAATTCAAAAATAAAACATTTGAAATTGACCTTTCCCATCGCTGAATTTTTTCACATGGTTTGTTTATTGTGAGTCTATGTCTGTGACACAGCACATAACTAGGCACCACGGCACATGTATGTAGGTCATAGGACAGCTTGCAGGCTTAGCATCTTTCTCCTTCTCCTATGTGGGACATAAAGCTCAAATGTATCTCTTTAGTATAGAAGCCAAGCACCTTTACCTGCTGCATTATATTGCCACTCCTCCAACAATTTTTTAAAGTAAACATAAAATGAAAATATATAAATACTTTCTTAGTCTCTCTTTTATTTAGAACCTGTTAAAATTTCAAAGGTATAAACAGACCTAAGCCCATAAATAGAGGAAGGATTTTCAGCCTAGACACAAAGTGCATTCATTTGTGTGTGTGTGTGTGTGTGTGTGTGTGTGTGTGTGTGTGTGTGTGTGTATGTGGGGTATGTGTGTGTGTGTGCTGAGACTTACAAGGGCATGAATGACAAATGAAAAAAAAATACATAAATGTGTGTACCAAATAAAGACAGGAATACATAGCAAGTGATTATATTCCAGAAAACATATGAGTAGACTTACAAAAATTACTCAGACCTACCTTCATTTTGTCCTCAGTAAAGGCAAATAATGAATCATACCTGCAGGGGTATGTGAAAATCATATAAGTCAATTATGTAAAATACTTAAAAGGGAAAGAATATTTACTGAGATCTTAAACCAACTAATCTTAAGTTTTACAGGTTCATTCAAAGTTTATGAATGCATGTTCAAGAGATACAAACATATTTTTCCAAAAGACTATTTAATTAGAGGCTTTGGAGTAGGTCAATGGAAAACATAAATGGATGCCTATTTATTTCTTAACTTGGTCCCAAAATATTTTTCTTTTATATTTAAAAAAGTTATTTTCCATGTTACATATGAATCCTAGTTCTCCATCTCTTCCCTTGTCCCTCTTCATGCCTCCCTCACTCTTCCCACCTCCTCCACATCCTTGGGGAGACAACAAGTCTGGCATACCAAGTTGAAACAGGACTAACCCCTTCTCCCTATATCAAGGCTGAGCAAGGTATCCCACCTAGGGAATGGGTTCCAAAAAAACAGTTCATGCACCTGGTATAGGTCCTGGTGGCACTGCCAGTCTTCCTCACCAACAAAGCCAACTAACTGACATGCATATTAAAAGGGTCTAGTTCAGTACCATGCAGGCTCCCCAGGTGTCAGTCCAGAGTCTCTAAGTTCCCACTAGCTTGGGTCATCTGTCTCTGTGGTTTTCCCCATTATGCTCATTTTTATATACATTTTTATTTAAATTAAAACAATCTTACATATTAATTCCAGTTTACTTTCCCTCCCTTCCTCCTTTGCCCCTTCTCAAAGCCCCCATCCCATCCCCCATCCACTCCCCAGGGAGGGTGAGGCCTTCCATGGGGGATCATCAAAGTTCATCACATCACTTTGGGCTAGGCCTAGGCACTCCCCTGTGTATCTAGGCTGAGAGAGCATCCCTCCATGAGGAATGGGCTCTTGACCCCACCTTGTTCATATGATCTTTCTTCCCTCTCTTCATCTGAACTCCAGGAGCTCTGCCCAATGCTTGGCTATGAGTCACTGTATCTGCTTCCAATAGTTATTGGATGTAGGTTTTATGATGACAAATAAGGTAGTCACTACTCTGATTACAGTGGAAGGCCAGTTCAGACACCCTCTCCGCTATTGCTAGGAGTCTTAGCTGGGATCATTTGGTGGATTCCTAAGACTTCTAGCATCAGGTTTCACCCAAACTCCATAATGGTGCCTCTTTCATTGCTCTCTGCCTCCAACCCTTCCCCAACTCAGTCTCTTTATCTCTCATGTTCCCATCCCCCACCCCCTCCCTTCTATTTCCTCCCAGCTTACCCAGGAGATCTTAACTATTTTCCCTACTTCTGGCTCTTCAAGGGTTTCCCTCTTAGGGTTGCCCTTTTTACCTAGCTTCTCTGGGGCTGTATATTGTAGCCTGGTTACACTTTGCTTAACATCTCAATATTTTAAAAGATTTATTTATTTGTTTTATTTTATGTGTATGTTATGCCTGCATATGAGTATGTGCATCACCTGGTGCCTGCAAGGGTCAGAAGATGTGGTCAGCAGCATCATGGGAATCAAGCCTGAGTCCTCTGGAAGAGCAATATTGCCCTTAACAGCTGGGCCATCACTCCACCCTAGATCTTTAAACATTTGCAGTGAGTTGAGATTTATTACTTTGGTATAGGACCTTTACCTTTGTGAAAATAGAACTGTAATAAAAATATTAATGCAGTGTAATACAGAGTAAAATTGTTTGGAGAGTAAAGCCCTCTAAATGGTTAGTGCTGTTGTTCCACCAACTGGGGTTGAGATCTTGAGAATTTTGTTGTATATCTTTGAGCTGTGGCTTACTCATCTGTAAGATAGGATGCAATGATTACATTTTTTTTGTTGTCTTAATACCTTAATTCCATCATTGACTTGTGTGATGATCTCTTCTTATTTACTTATGTAAGAAATTAGAAATAATCAAAACCAATGTCTAACAGTCTAGGGAATCTAAGAAGTGAAGTAAAAGGAAAAGTAAGGCAATTGAAGTGCAATAAGGACTTTAGTGATCTAGGAGAACCACCTACTCATTCTTTACCTGTCACAGAAGCCTGCTTTTTAAAGTTCAAAACCCAGATAAGAGTCATTTAAGTGTGCCAAAGTCCTAGATATAAGGAAGAACAGGATTGATTCTAGAAGCTAAAATAAGTTTAACTGATATAGAGCAAATTACAGCTTATTTAGAAAAAAAATATGATATGACAATTAAAGTAAAGAATAGTGAAGTCATTTGTCCTTGTAGACCTTTGTTCTTGAAACACTCAGAGTGTTTCATTACTAATGAATGTTGATTGTTAGATTATAAATACATGAATGATACGTTATTTTGTTACCATGTCATTCTACCTTATAAATTAAAATTCTGAGCAACTTTTGACAAATGATAAAAGAGAGAAACAAAAGCACTTGAAAGACTTGAAGATAGCCAACTGAGAGACAAAGTTATTCTTCAAGAAGAGAGGGAGCTAGCATTCACACCTGAGTCCACTAAACTTAAGAATTGATATATGTATTTTATGTCAACTATTCTAGCTCTAGCTTCTGGCAATAGGGCAGTGAATAAGACTTCCTATTTGCAAATATAGTGGAGATCAGCAGGCAATATGCATATTATAAATGAAATTTTTCTGTGTGCTATTCAGGAAATTAGCTATACAGATAGGCTATAGCTCAAGATGGCCACTAATAAGTTTAGATTACCAACCAACTTTCAACTAGTGCCTAATGCTCTGCCTATTTGTGGCTATGAGAATGATATTTGGATGTTTTACTTGCTTTCTTAGCATGTGACAACACTGGCACCCTACTTCCATGAGCAAGGAAGAAAATAAGACATATATGTGATGGGAGATGTTATTCTGTATATATGTTTCTCATACTGGTTAATAAAGCTCTGTGGCCAATGAGATAGCAAGATAGGCGGGGCTAGGAGACAAGGAGGAAAGAGGAAGCAGGAGGGAGGAGTCGAAATGTAGCCCAGGGAAGAAGCAGGACGCCTGCCGCGGCTCCCCGATAAGACGACCACGTGGAAATACTTAGATAAGTAGAAATGGGTTAATAATTAAGGCAGAACTAGCCCATAAACAATAATGGTAATTGGCCAACAGGATTGTATCAAATACAGAGTCTCTGAGTGTTATTTGGGGCTGGCGCAGCTGTGGGCCCAGACTGGCGGGCTGGCGGGCTGGTGGAAACATACACGCTACATATATGTATATACATGCAGTAATGTCTATTGTTACTACATTTAGAAGGTTTAGCTTTTCACTTACATTATGGGAACCTTTGGCATAGTATCTCCAACACTGAATATGCTTAGATTGAAATGGAATATTCATTTTTTTTACTTTTTTTATTAATGACATAATTTAAAAATTTTACCTGTTGATCCCAGTTTCCTCTCACTTCCTCCTTCCCTCCCTCCTTCTCTCCCTCCTTCCCTCCCCCCCTCTTACACTCTTTCCCTTTTGATATGCACCCTGGCCACCCTCCTTTCCCAATATTCATGCATAGTATAAAAACTGTCAAATTTTACTTCACAGTGATACAAAAATGGTTCATTTTAACCAAAAATTTGAAAAATATTTAAGGTAATAGGCAAGAAAAATATTTTATTAAATTACATGAGAAGCACAGAAAAAAGCTGAATATAATAAAATTATACATGTGTCTTATATATACATATATATGCACAAATTGAACATTTCTTATAAAGTTGTTATTTTTGTATTTAAACAGAATACTGAAAATTAAATGCATCATTATTCCCTATTTCCAGAGATAAAAAAATAGAAACATAGAAAAGAAAATCTAAGAATCACAATCTCTCTTGATGGGATCAAAATTGGCCCCTGAGGGAAAAAATATCTGGTCAGAAAAACACACTTTCTTTTTCTCTGTCTCTGTCTCTCTTTTGTTCCCTCCCTCCCTCCCTCCCCCTCTGTGTCTATATATAAATAATATGTATTTTTATTATTTAAATATGTTTGCATATATATACATATATGTATATACATATAATAGTCAAGTGGAGCTTATATTAATATCATTTTGTTGAAAGATGGTGTTTTCTGGTCTTGGTATCTCTAAGTGGAAAGTAGTTTCAATATCTGATATAAAGAATACATCAACATGAAGAAGATGCAATGTATTTTGTAAAAATATATTACTTCTATGGATATGTGAGCTCCTCTATGAATTTTCTTGTATATCTATACTACATGTATGTAAAAGCCCAGAAAGAGTAGAGGAGGCCACTGGTTCTTCTGGGATTACAGTTATAGGCTATGGTGCACTGCCATTTGAGTGATGGGAAGTGAACCCAAGTCCTCTACAAAAGGCAAAAGTACTCTAAGCTCCTGAGCCACTTATCCAGCCTGCCTGAGGTTTGATTTTTTTTAAAGATTCTTCTCCTAGGTGCTCTGATTGTTAGAGGTTTGGATTCTCTGAACTTCAGTGTTTGCATTAAATATGGGATGTTCCAAAAGGCAAACCAAATTCCCAAATTATATATTAGACTGAATCAATGCAGTGCACAAATGTGTTTGAAATATTTATGAATATGTATATGTGTTTGTGTGTATTTCTGTATATATGCATTCATATATGTATGTATATTGTGTGTGTATGTGTGTTTATGTGTGTGATATATAAGTATATGTATGTGTATATGTATGTGTGTATCTATTTATGTATATTTGGACATGCTTAGGCAGAACAATCATTGTCCCTTCTTTATGTTTTCAGTGTTTGACTCTTTCCATTTCGCAGGTGATCCCAATACATATATCGTTATCATTGTGATGTCTACTAATAGACTATGCAGTGAAACTTGATAAGTACTATAACTGGAGACCAAAGATCTTGGTTGTAATTTGAAACAACTGGATGATGAAGAAGTGTTAGTGCTTTTAGTTTCTTTTATATACATACAAATTATGCAAGTCTTCAACTGTGGTATTAACATCTTCTTGAGCATGAGGACAGCAAGATTCTAAAGTTTGGAATGGGATTCTAGAACCCATATTACTAAATATAAATCTCTGTACCTGAAGTTCCAGCTCAAGAGTTACTTAACCTAACTAAGCTTTCTAACTAAAATATCTTTTTTCTCTATAACATCATATTTGCTAAACGGCATCAAGTACTTCATGTGTACTGTAGTTCAGAGCTAACCTGCTATGGGAATTTTTCTTATAGTACAAGAAAAATGGCTCTACAAAATAAAGGCAAATGAGTTAAAAATAATCTTATGTTGCAGTTACACAAAGATAGGCCATCGTCAGTATGTTGAGAGCTAACAATAATTAAAAGTTGGAAAAAACTCAGTATTTTTTTCTTTAGCAGGGAAATGGTCTTAGTAATTTTAAGTGTTGTGATATTACTGATAAGAAGGCTGTATTATTACTACCCTGTAGTTAGTTACACTGAACAACTTTTGTCTACTACTTTAGAATCATAAAGAAGAGCAAACATTGTAAAAAAAACTACACTCATTTTTCCATGGTACATTTTTCCAGCTAAAGTTTCCTTAGAAAACACAAGTGTTTTTGTTCTCTCCACCATCTTTGTTTTAGCATAAATTATACATGATGCATTTGTCACATAAAGAGTTTTTTGTTGTTGTTGTTTGGTTTTTTGTTTGTTTGTTTGTTTGTCTGAGAAAAACCCACAGTCACTCAGGCTTAGAGTACCAACATGCAATGCTCATGCAGTACCTGCTGACAAACCCAAATAGAAATGAGATGACAGTATATGAGCACCTAGGAAACATTCACAGTTTTGGGAAAAGGTCACCTTAGGTTCTGCTTTTTAAATGCTTTGTTGTTTTGCTTTCTTTTTTCTGAATTACTATTTTTAAAATTCATGCAGAACAGATTTGCAAAATTGAATGAAGTACTGCAGAAACAGGAAGAGCCGTTCCCTATCAAATGGGGTGAGGAGAAATGGATTTTCATCAGTTAGCCTGTGACCTCTATACAAGCTCTGAGGCATGAATTCCTGCATGCACACTCATGCTGCATGAACATTCACTCTTTCTCTTAAACACAGACAATCTCCCTACCCCCACAACAATAAATACATTAATTAAAAGTGTACAGAAGATTGGGGTATACATTTGGTATTCTGTTTCTAACTTGTTCTCTTTATGAAAAGAGAAGCAAATGATGGGCATCCCCTACCTTGCAGGAAAGCTTTCTCAGCTTTGAAAGTCACAATGTAGTGCTAGGTAGTCTAAACAATAGGAATTTACTGCTTTTGGTCTTATATATTACAAGTCAGTTTGCCACACTGACTGTATTCTGGTAAGACCTCCCATCATGGCTGCTTTCTTAGTATCGTTGAATGGTGATGAGGGAAGAAGGAGGAAGGGATAGAATGAAGGGATAGAGTGAGGCAGAATTTTCTTCTTAGCATAAGGTAATTTATCTTATTTTTATCTTTCTGTACTCAAGACTACTGACACACAATCAACATCAATATGTCTGACTCTATGCTATGGCATCATTGTGACAGAGTCACCATCAATATGCCTACCTTTACCCCCATAGCGTCACCATGGACATGACCAATTTTACACCCATGACTTCACTCAGACATATGCCCATGCCTTAAAGGCCTTAAAGTTATTCCTATGTCAAAAATCTGTCATGTATGTGATTTTATAGATTATTATTTTTGCCACCAAAATATATTGGGTATATGTTTTATTAATCACCAGACACTCAAATTAATTCAAGCTTCAATGCATTTCAAATAGAAAAGTAAATCAAGATGGAGGAAAACTGGTGCTGAGGCAGAAACTCTATTAAAACTTGGATTCCTTTTGCCCTCTACCTTAACATTTACAATGTCAAGTACTCACTGGTTGGCTTCTTCAAAGACAGGCTTCATTTCCATGTTCATACAATGATAGAAAGAACAAGTTACTATTTGTGTCTGTCTCTTTATCAATTTCTGAGATATCAACTCTCTAAACAACTAATGTTGTGTATGTATGCATGTGCATAAGAGAGAAGGAAAGAGAAAGAGGAGAGAGGAGAGAGAAGAGAGGAGAGAGAGAGACAGAGACAGAGAGAGAGAGAGAGAGATGCTTCAGGAGATTTTCAGGAGATTTACTATGGCATTGGTTAACTTTTGAAGCTGGTGAGGGATAATGTGATTAAAATCCCTGTAATGGCTGACCAATGCATGCTACTAGTTATAATTGGATTTAGTTAAGTTTAATATATGTTAACTAAAGTTCTACTTAGTGTCCATCATTGTGATTAATGCTGAAACAATTAAGAGCAAAATTAATGTAAAGAGAAATGTATCCTGGCAGTAGTGGCACAGACCTTTAATCCCAGCACTGGGGAGTCAAGGGCATGTGTGTGTTTGTGAGTTCAAGGACAGGCTGGTCTATAAGAGTTAGTTCCAGGACAGCTTCCAACGCCACAGAGAAACCCTGAAAACCAAATAATCAAAGAGTTGAACTCTTATTAGATACTTATCCTTAAAGCATGGTTGTTCCATGCTGTCAATCTACATGCTAACTAGACCCTTCTATGAATGAGCAGAGAGGTAATAACCTGAATTTAACATGATTACTTTCAAATCCTCTCTAATAATCAAGGACTTAGTTCAATTTCTATGTTGCAGTATATATATATATATATATATATATATATATATGCATATATATGTACATTTTCTTTATACTGCTACTTTTTAGCTGTAGCTAACATGTCTTTATAAATGTACTAAATCAGATAAAATAGTTATAGTGAGTCAGATACTCATAAAACATTTAATATATAATTTAGTAAGCTATAAATACATTCATTTATATGCCAAAACCTAAAAAAAAAAAGTAATGACAATAACAGGACTCTCATAGACACAATGCCTAAGAACACTGCCTGGAACCCTATACCTATAAGCACTTTCTAATATCATGTAGGCAATGTCAAATTTGTCTGTGAAGGGACAGACAATTTAGTTTTCCATATTATTTGATTCTGTGACTCTTACTACCATTTTGTATTACAATGAAAAACAGCCAGAGAAACATATAAACAAATAATCACTGATGTTTTGCAATAAAAATATATTTACAAAACAGACACCAAACATATCTTGTCCCAAAGTCTACAAATCCCAGTCACAATACTATCAAAAATCTCTCAACACTGTTTTGATGTTGTAGTTGTAGTTGTAGCAATCTTCTAGAGTAATTTATCCGATG
The DNA here is from genome assembly GCA_030556225.1 of Cricetiscus sungorus. Lineage (NCBI taxonomy): Eukaryota > Metazoa > Chordata > Mammalia > Rodentia > Cricetidae > Cricetiscus > Cricetiscus sungorus. The sequence continues at coordinate 58,030,443 of JANBXA010000007.1, forward strand.
ATGGCCTATCCGCACCAGAACTTCTTGTCATTACCTTAAACTTTTCTTAACTTAAGGTCTCAAAAGAGTAGTGCAAAGATGCTACAAGTGAAAATGTATATATCAGGGGAACTTCTCTGTAACATGGCATCCACCTACATAAATGTGTTTTTGTCAGTGTTAAAGGGAATATTGCCTATTTACTTAATATTCACATCATTAGTGAAACATCTCCTTCAGTATCTGTGTTCCAGTTGCCTCATGAGTGTTTTATCTTGGGAAACACATATGTGGTAACTCATTTGAGATTTAACACTAAAATGGTAGAAACTGTGTATAAAAGCCACAGACAAAAGAATGCAGGCAGAACTTTAAGCATCAGGGTCATCACAACTAGTGATGAAAATCATGATAACAAGATGGGGTTAGTGAAGGTTAAGCAAGAAGCACATTCACTCAGTTCATAAGTTCTGACAAGTCTCACAGGAAGGACTAGAACCTTGTTAACCAAGAAGAGATAGTAGCAGAGTAGACTTGAGAATCAGTGACTACTGAGCATGGGGATGAAGCAATGTTCTGAAGAAGTGTGTTCCTTGTCACATGCCTCATGGAGTTGTGTTTTGTTCCATGCATTCCATTTTTGGTCACTGTTTATGTGCTTCATTGGAAGCACAATTAACCCTGGATCCTAACTTTGAGAACCACCTGAATGGAACAGCTTTCAGCTGTGGTTCCTGGGAGGTGGCCTACCCCGTGGTAATTTTCTACTGTTAAGTCTATGGCCATACCTGGTTTTCAACCCACTACAGATTCTGAGTATTTAAAAATGATCCCAAAGTAAATACAACAAATCTATTTTCCTATTTAGCAACAATTAATTGATTTTACTAGAACTATTTAGAAGCTAAATGGGTTCTCAGGTACCCGAATTATGATTGCAAAAAAGAAAACAACTAAAAACAAAACAACAATAAACCAGAAACACTGGATTCCCACCTTTTATGAAGAACTAAAAATAAAGTCTGAACCCAAACTCTGAAATTATTTTCTTCTGCCTTTTTTTAAATGTATTTTTTTTCTTATTTTACATATTAATTCCAATTCCCTCTCCCTCCCATTCTCCCATGCTCCCCATAGCACCCCCCCATTCCATCTCCCATCCATTCCCCAGGGACAGTGAGGCCTTCTATGAAGGATCATCAAAATATGTCAAGTCATTTTGGGGTAGGTCCTATGAGCCAAACTCTGAAAATTTAATGAGAGCAACTCTAGTTAATTTACACTAATATACATAGATAGTTTTCTTGATTATAGAAAATGAAATTTAAGACTATATTTTTTATACCTGAATAAATAATTTAAACATTGATAAATATCTAAGTGCTATATAAAGCTAAATTTAAAAAGTTTATTTATTTAGATAGATAAGCTTTTAATTCTTAAGGGGAATTATCTTCTCCCTCAGATACATGATTATTTACTACATTAAGCCACTTCGTATAATCACAATGAATATTTTTCTCACAACAAGATAAAGAAGCTGAAGTTTAAAAGAGTTAATTAACCAATAGATAACTAACCAGTCAATGTCTTTCAACATTCACTGGTCCTTTCTGTCATTAGTCTAGAGTAACGCTGCAGTCAACTTTAAAGAACCTTTAAAACTTTTAAGTAAATTGCATTTTTCAATTCATATCAAAATCCCATCTGTTTCTTGCACAAACCAAACACACACACACACACACACACACACACACACACACACACACACACACACACACACAGCCACAGCCACACATGAGACATGCACATAGTGAAACCAGAACCAGATACAGGGCTACTTGTAAATACTGAAACAATGTTTGGCTTTACTCTTTTAATCTCTGCACTTCTCTTTTGTTATGAGTCAGCAGTGAAGCACAGACAAATTGGCACAGTCATGTATGCAATTTTAGAGCACAGTGCAGAGAAGCAAAGGATGTTTTCTAATCCAGTCCGGGCTGATGTCTCTGAAAAGCAAGCATTCTTCTAAATTTCAGTTGTTTACTTTTATTTTATCCTGAGGTCAGGAACCTCACCAAACAACTGCTTCTGATCTATTGCAAACATTAATTTGGAGAAGGCAGTTTGTTCTGTAGTGGTAAAAAGGAAGATAAAGGACCCTGTGTAAACAAGCCATCTGCCCATAACTAAGAAAGTTTCCAATCACCTCACTTTTTACTCTTCCTTCTCCAAAAATAAAAGTTTCCTAAAGAAAGTCAAATTGCAGAATATTCTCTAAATGTTTTATATCAGCCCTGTTTTAAAGCAACAAAGTTCAGACAACGTAAAAGCAGTTGGCAAAAATAGTGCATAGGAATTACCTGTATCTAAGATGAGGTAGTGGGGCTGAGTGTAAAATATATTGAAAGAGAAAATACACAGTAAGTAAGACTCAGCCATGATTAGATCTGACCAGAAGTCCAACAATTGGTTTCTTCTATGGCTTTGGAAAAATCAATATTTCTTAGCAAAATCCAGAAAAATCAGTTAAATGGAAATTATATTCTTCATCCTAAAGGAATTCTGTAAAGTTATGAGAAAATTCCTGTAAGCCATCACCCAATACAGTACCCAGAACATGAAAATACAAATGAATGGAAGATACTGATCTACCCAATAATGAAATAAATTATTTCAAAGGCTGGCATTGGAGGGAAAATATCGAGAGTATTCTTTCAAGAGGTTAGCTACATTTCTCAATGGATAAAGCACTTGCTGTGAAAGAATGAAAATCAGAGTTTAGATCTCCAGCACCCATTTAATGTTAGATGGGCATGACTCAACTGCAACTCCGTGCATGGAAGCAGAGCACTATGACTACCTAGATTTCAGCCAAATTGTCAAGCTCTTGCATTATTGAGAGACTCTTATCAAGAGCCTCTTTATGTTTGCCTCAGTCATTTGTCTTGTATGAGCTGTACTTCCCAGAATTCTCACTGTCACTGACACCATTCTGCTCTTTCCATACTACCTCAATAATTCCATCTTACTTTCCAGGTTAAGGTTGATATCTCAAATAAGGCCTTAATCATGTAAATTTTCATCTTTTTATTTTTAATTATTTAGCCTATAACACTCAGTTGTCATCTTGAATTTTTATATTCTAAAAATAGCTTATAGCATTTGTAGCCTTGAATAGCCACACATAACATTGGTCAATATGTTTAGCTTTCCTCTTTCCTTTATGCCCATGTGTTTTTAACATTATTTTTTTATTCATTAGTATTTATCATTTTATCAAGTTCATATATCCCAGGAGATTGTATTGTTCAACTTACATCTATATTATTTCTTCGTCTTTTGTCTCCCCTTATATGGTATCTACAATAACCTTTATGTATACACATATAATTGCCATGTGTGTGTGTTTCTGTCTGTCTATGTGAATGCCATGTGCATGTGAACATGTGTGCACATGAATATGCTGGCCTGACTAATGTAGAGAGTCTTCCTTCACCATTCTTCACCTTGTCTGTAATGCAAGTTCACTCAATTGAATACAGACAAAACTCACCAATGCATCTGGTCTAGATAACCAGTTTGTTCCAAGGCTTCCCTGTTCCCACCTTCTGATCCCTTGCCTTGCTGGTGGGCCAACACATAAATCAAGCATTTTTGTGAGTTCTGGAGTTCTGATCACTGCTCCTTGTGTTCATGCAAGTACTTTACTGCCTAAACCATCTTCTCAAAACTATGCTTCTTTACTGACATTTTAACACTTGAGACTATTTATTGGTTGTCATCCAAAACACAATGTAAGTTCTATATAAACATGAATGTGGTTCTCTCGTTTTTCATTACATTTCCAGCCCTTAAAAACATGCCAGGTATAAAAGATAATCCAGGTTTCTTCTTTGAAGAAATAAAAAAAATAAGACCAGCACCTAAAGCAGGGAGTTATACTGACTAAAGACTAAAATGTCTACCATTATGTTAATTTTTGTGCATATGTGTGTGTGTGTGTGTGTGTGTGTGTGTGTGTGTGTGTGTTTTAAGGACAAAAGAAGATCCTATTAAATTTCCAAAAAGAAAATTAAGAAATTATTTCCATCATAATGGATATAATACCATCATCTTTCACAGAAAAACAGTTTGTAAAATCGAATGAAATGGTACGATGTGTTATCACATAAAATAGCCAGAATTAGAGTCATATATTCAAGTAATTGTTTTATATATATGTTATATATAATTGCATATGTGCATATATAATTTTATATAAAGAACAGAAGAAATAAAGCACTTGGCAAGAGCAAAGTTTCTGGGCTGATGGGAGAGAAACTTAAATTGCAAACTGGCAGCCAGGCTGGGCAGTGGCAGCTCAGATTAGTGGTTTTATTTATAAAGCTGTAATTTCTCCCAAGCAGGATGGGCATATCCACTTGCTGATGTATGCCCTTGGCAAGGGAAGCCAAAGAATGATAATTCTCCAAAGCTAAGCCTTCCTTTGGGATGATGTTTAATCACTTCATTCTCCAAATACTTGATCAATTATACCAACTTGTTGACACCCCAGGACACATTTAAGATGGTGTCTTTCATGCAGGAGATCGCCACAATTCCAGTGATAGATGCATTTCCTCTCCAGCTTCAAAAACACTCTTACTTGTTTGGTAGCCTCTACTGCTGGGCTCTCAGTCAAGTCACTTACTGAGTGAATCATGGAGCTGGACATTTCCTGAGGTTCTGCATGCTGCCTTTCTCTTTGGATCAGGGGCAGGGCATATAAACTTTCTCAGACTCAGACAGCTCAATTGCACAATGGAAATCAACCTTCAATTATTTAATCTAACAGATTATTATTTGACCCTGATGTGTTCCTGGCCATTTAAACAGTTTGTAAATTATTACACAGATACTCCTTTAATGAATTTAAAATTACCTTTAACTTTTTGACTGTAATACTAGCTAAGTTGTTGAGGAGAAGGTTTTTCTATGTTCATATATCTAGAGTGATAAAAACAGTGTCTTGTATATGGTGTTTAAGAAAGGCTCACTCAATTGATTCAAGGTCAATGGCAACCAATCAACAGCATGGTCATTTACCCTCCATGAGTAAGCAATTCATTTAACTTGTTCCAAGGTAACAATAATCACCATCCTCTTGGCATTATGAGCAGTCAATGTAGGAATCAATGTTGAGCCAATAGCATACATATGAAATTGATACTCTATGCAAATATGGGTATTTGAGTTTGGGGGACCCAGATAATGTTTCCTTAGAAGGTGGTTTTAAAGCAAGTTTTTAATGATCATAAGGAATTAAAGTAGAGGAATTGGATATAAAATTCATTTCAGTGGGCAGATGGAATAGAATGTAGTTCATCACTAGGATTTAGAACATACCAACTATAGATGGGGATGAAGCTGAGGGCAAAGCACCAGTCTAGTGTCCATGATGTATTGAGTTTGGTGTCAAGTGTGTTATCTGTAAACATACATACATACATGCATGCATGCATGCATGCATACATACATACACACACACACATACACACACACACACACACACACACACACATATATATATATATATATATATATATACAGAGTAGAAATATCCACTGAGAAATTGAGCTCCTTGGCAAAAGAGTTATGTTTTTCTGTCTTTATATTTCTAATCTGGCATATTTATGGTTATAGTTTTACAACTGTTATTGGATCTCTGTAGATTCAACTCACTGCCAAACTCCACATTATAAGGAAATCACAAGGATATAATTTTAGAAGACAAGTGTCTCTGAACAAAAATCTCATCAGATATCAAGTTTGAACTCTCCTCTAGGAAAAAGAAAAAAATCTCTCTAAATCAATAAACTATGATCGAAGTACACAGTTGTCATGAGCTCCTCAATTCTTCTATGGATTACTGTGTGTAAGAATTGAATAATAGTCACCATAAAATAATGTACCCAAAACATATTTTCATAGACACCCACAAAACCTTCCCTTCTGAAAAACAAACACTTTAGTTGATATAATTCTGTATTGTTATCAGAGGTTGGTATAGCAAGTAACAACCCAATGCCAGAATGTAAGTAGTCCTTTGAAAGCAAACCACTACTGACCACAGCCCATTTTGTTGACTATAGCCTGTGGAGAAGCCCTTACATGGATTCTGTTTCTTCTGAAATGCAAACTTATACTGTCCTGGAACTTGCTTTTCTTTAGAACATTTGAATAACTCTTTATCTCCATTAGGAATCTTGTTTGATATTTTTCATAATCACTCTCATGTCACCCCTGACATTTTAATATGCTAGATATACTGTCTGTTTATGCAATAGAAATCTTTTCTAATGCTGTAAATCCTTGTGATAGCTCAGTTCCACAACAGTTTTTGCCCTTTAATGGAAATATCACCTTCCTTTAAAATGTACAAAAATATACAATAATATTAAAGAATATTTTCCATTATGCCACATTTTTTTAATTCAGATTAGGCTTTTACTGGTATGACAGCATGATATTTAAAATGCCTATGTATTGAGACAGACTTGAAGCCAACCACCTATTCTAAACTTTTTCACTGTGATCTTATTTAACCTATCTCAATTTCTTCAGATTCCTTTTTTGACAAAAGGAAATAATGATGTATGACATAAAGTACCTTGATATTGTAAACATAAGATGAAATAATGTCTATAAATTTCTCTGTACCACTAATGTTGCAAAAGAATGCATGGCTTGCAAATATAGAAATACTGTAAGTGTTATGACCATAGAAAAATTTGAGAATGACTTTCTCAGAGACCCATTATGGATGTTGGTTTAATGTAGAACAGCAGTGTGGAAAACTTCATATTAAAATGGGACTAAAATACTAAAATCAAAATTTTGTGAAGAAGGAAACATGAAATTCTCAGATATGACCTGGGAAATTAACTAAATTTTTTAGTTGCAGGTTTCACTCTACTAAATAAGATAAATAATAGCCTTGGTTAAATAAGAGAGATCTGAGGATAAATAACTTCCTACATTTACAATCTGTGTGTGCTGGAGAAGATGTGAGTATTGTATTATAAGCAGTTTTAAGTGTTCTGAAGATATAACTTTGACAAGGAATACCAAGTTGTTTGGCCTTTTGACTACTAGATCTACACAGTTAAAAATAATTAGAAAAATATTTAGCAGTTGAAGACCTCTAATTCAACCACAATATTCCAAAGAGTGCCAGAAGTTAGAAAATATAAAATTCACAAAAGAGCTTTCATTAGAAAATATTTGTTGCCACATCTATACCATGATTACTGGTAGGTGGTTATTTCTAGTGTTTGTCTAGTCAGAACAATGGGATGAAACTTTTTAAAACAGCAGACTAGACTGCCAAGGTATCCTAACTTACATCCACATTCATCAGGCTTGGTTTGATCCAATGCTGGTTCTATGGGACTTTAGACAGTGGAAACAGTATGTATCCCTATTGCACAAATGGACTTTGGGAGTCCATTCTCCATGGAGGGCTACTCTCTCAGCCTAGATTCACAGGGCAAGTCCTAGGCCCTCCCCCAAATGATATGACAGAATTTGATGATCCCCCATGGAAGACCTCATCCTCCCTCTGGAGTGGAAGGGGTGTAGGATGGGGGGACAGTAGGGGGGGCATAGGAAGATGGGAAGGAGAGGAAACTGGGATTTATATGTAAAATAAGACTGTTTCTGAATAAAATGTAATAGTAATAAATAAAGGGAAAAAACAGACTAGATTTTTGTACAGACAGAAGATAGAAGTCAGAATGTTTGTCTACATCACCAAAAACAAATGACCCAATGTTTCTACTAGATTTGAAAGCATAGTAATGATATCTAGCATGAAAGATTATTGTCAAAATATAGTTTGATGATCTGCTGAAGATCCTGTAAAATGGTTGACCTGAAATTTTATCTCATGTTTTATTTTCCTTTAAATTTCATTTATGGTCTACATACTGGCAAAGCAATTTGATGTTGCATTTTAAAATACTTGTATAAAGTGCAAATATAGTACATGTATAAAAAGCAAATAAAGCAGAATCATGAACATTGGTGACCTATGATACAAAACAAAAACAGGATATTTCAAACTACTAGGAGACTGTGATAGGAACTAAGGAGAAAGGATGCAGATGATAAGTTCCATAGACAGTGAAAACCCCTTCATGAAGAAGGTTCAAATAAAAGTACTTTAAGCACTTTAAGAAATTGTGTGTGCTATTTTACCTGGATAAAACTGAGTCAGATATACTTACTGATCTCAAAAAGTAGCTCATTCCAAAACTGTAGCCAGATAACTATACAATGTCGCCATGGTATATAAGAGCAAGTTGTATATTGCATGTGCAGTTCTTTCTTATATAGTGTTTCCATGGAAGCCCCATTAGCACTAGTATATGTGGTGGTCCTTGCAATGTCTTTTTGAATGAATAACTTCATGGAGGAGCATATGTAGGATTTAGTGGTTGTAAGAATAGGTAAAGGATAAGAGGGGTGACATTATCAGAATAACAGGATGATATTTTCAGAGAGAATGTATAGCTATGTCCAAAGTACATTGTAGTAAAGTAAAATCTCTGGTAATTGTTAATGAGAAAAAAATAGAATTGAACAGATGAAGAAAGTGTAGAATAGCATTGCTCTTGTGTCTTACATGCAGTTTCCTGCCAGCTTGGTCCAAGAGTCACATCAGGTGAAAATAACAGGCAGAGGCAGTATATTAATTATGAAACTGTTAGCCTTTTACTAGTATTTCCTACTGGCTATCTCTTTCTTAAATATTAACCCATTTCTATCAACTTAAATGTTTCCACGTGGTCTTATCTTACCAGAGAAAGGGTCCAGACCTCTTACCCCTCTTGGTCCTACATTTCTACTCCTCTTTACTACCTCTTTCAGGATCCTCCTTGTCTCCTAGCCCTGCCTATCTTGCCTTCCTATTAGTCAATAGTGCTTTAGCTTTATTCATTAATCAATAAGAGAAACATATTTACACAATGACATCTCCTCTTTTCTGTCTAAAAACAGAAGGGTTTTTAAATTTAAAACAGTAAAATATATAACAAAACATTTATCAAGAATGATAAGTTAAAAATATTTAGTTCATTAACATTATCAAGAATTAAAGAAATATTCTATCTTCTAATCCTTGTGAGTTTAAAATCTTATATGAAACTTATCTTTAATCTTAATAAGTAAAACTATAACCATAACAATCTATCTTCACTTCCATCAAAAACCACAGAAGGATAATATATAACTCTACAAGCAATAGTGACGTCTCCATACCTGGTCAGTCACCTGAAGTTCTTCTGCAATGTTCCATCTTTAGCCTATTGGCCATAGTGCATCTGGCAGACTCCTCATCAAAGCAGGAAACTTTAAACTGTCCACCTGTTGGAAATTTGTCAGCCATTTTTCTTTTACACTACAGAATGTCTGTCAGACTCTTCCATAAAGCAAGAACCTTGTAGCACTAACCATCTTGTTTCAGCAGTCACTTTCCTGTGGGTCCTGCATGCCCAGTTTTTACAGCATAAAGTCGAACAGTCCAGACAAGAGCAGTATCTTGTCCAAATAGCTAGTCTTGTCATATTGGGAATAAACTCCATAATGAGGTTATATGATGTCCATCTTCCTTTGTGACACATGTGGTGTTGCCTGGGCAGTTATGTCTCACTGTCAAGAATAACCAAAATCCATTTTATATGCCACATTCAGTAGCTCTTTGAAAGTTTTGAAGAATGCCTATCCATTTGAAATGTATTAGTATATATCTATAAAAACTTAAGAAACCTAACTATAAGTTTTGATCATTATAGGTAATTATAATTTGTATTAATTGTATATTACATTTTAAATGAGCTATATAAACACAATATTTAAACAAGAGGAGAAATAAATACATCATAAAATTGACCTTATATTTGTATCAATAAATTAAATTCCATTCCAAAACAAAGTATTCATTTCTATACCATATCCCGTTTTTACCTTTAAAAGAGATTGGTTGTGCTCATTAACCATTTATAACCAACCAGATTTAAATGAAAACAAACACAGATACACAATTTTTGGGAATTTGTGTGTTGTTCTTTCCAAACTGCTTCCTACGGGTTGGGGACACTGTAATACCAGGGGAATCCTAATAAGATGTGGAAATCCTGGTTGTATTTGGTAAGGCTACCTTGTCCTAGCTGTTTTGAATGTTGGATCACCTGGGGCACTGTTTCAGGGAGTCTTACTTGATCAAACCATGTTAGCTTGGAAGGAATCCACAGCTTTTTATTTTCTATGGAAACAAATATAGAAATAATTTTCCCCAGTAACCTGTCCTTAGACTTAAATTTTGAAGTCAAAGCATTTTTAAAATATTTGAATTTGATTAACTCATCAAAATTAACAAACAAATGTATTTTAGCAGTTGGTGTACCTTCCTTAGCAATTGAGCAATCAAAGACAACATAATAGCATAAGGTATCCAGATTCTCAGTGTATTTTCCTTTTATTATTTTTTATTACTTTTTTTATTACTCTATTTTATATTTATTTTTTTCCAATATTTTTAAGACAGGATTTTATTTTTTGTCTGTGCCAAAATGTACTCTGTATGTCAGATTCACTTTGAAATCATAGAGATTTTCTTGAATCTGCCTCCTGAGTGTTGAGATTAAAGGCATGTGCCACCACACCCATCTACTCTCTTTCTTTGTCCCTCTCTCCCTTCCTTCTTCCCTTCCTGCCTCCCTCCCTCCCTCCCTCCCTACCCTCTCTCTCTCTCTCTCTCTCTCTCTCTCTCTCTCTCTCTCTCTCTCTTTCTAAACCACTTTATCCTTTTTCCTTTTCTTCCCCAAACCTATGTATATTTTAAAGAATACTGTAAGCCTTTAAAGGTTTTTCTTTACCAGAATCTGTCTTTACTATAAATTTTTATCTTTTTTTGGACACAAGTCTTTTATCTGCTAAACAACAACATTGCTAAAATGAAGTCCACAGCTGTTTTAGCCTCCATCTTTCCAAGATGGCAGTGGTATACTTACCATCAGCACTGAGAGCTGTGCTCACCACCTTGGTCTATGCTGCTATCAAGCAGCATGCTGCGGGCTTGGAGATGTGGTCAATGCCACTGTCAGCTGCTCCTACACACCACTCAGTTGTTAGCAGGGCCTCTTTAAGGAGCCCTGTGGGTTTTTTTGTTTGTTTGTTTTGTTTTTGGTTTTTTTTTTTTTTTGGTTGTTGTTGTTGTGTTTTTTGTGGGTTTTTTTTTGGTTGGTTTTTTGTGTATTTGTTTTGTTTTGTTTTTGCTGCTTACGCTGGGTTAGGAAACCTCCCTTTAAGGAGCGCTTGAGTCTCTGCTTGTATCTAGCAAAACAGAGCCCTCCTGAGAAAAATGCTGCTACCGAGAAGCCTTGTTTGTTTCTGTTCTTTTGTTTCTAAAATCCCTTTTTAAGCTTTTGTCAAGTTTTAAGGGAAAGTTCTTAGTACCCACATTGTATGTGCCATTTTATTATGTGCAGTTTCCTGCCAGCCTGGTCCCAGAGTCAAGTCAGCTGCAAATAACATGCAGAGACAATTATGAAACTGTTGGCCTGTTTAATAGCATTTCTTATAAGCTATCTCTGTCTTAAATATTAACCCATTCTATCTATCTAAGTGTTTCCACATGTTTCCACATGGTCTTATCTAAGACAGGGTCCAGACTTCTTACTCCTCTTGGTCCTACACTTTGAATCCTCTTTACTGCTTCTCCAAGAATCTTCCTTGTTTCCTAGTCCTGCCTATCTTGCCTTCCTATTTGCCGATAGTGCTTTATTCATTAACCAATAAGGGAAACATATTTATAGAACGACATCTCTCCTTACTCGTGATAATTTGATGTAGACAATATAATCACTGCTGGCTGCATAAATGATGTTAAATTTGTCAGTAGGTGTCCAGGAGTCTCCCCTTCAACATGTAGTTGAAAATATGAAAGTAACAGTAACTTGAGAGGAATTGCACAGCTAATATGAGATAGAACAGTAGATTAAACTTTGTCATCATGGATATTGTATTTTATGTCTCTCTGTATAATTTCATGGAGTAATTGCATATAGTAAGTAAACATACTCTTTTCTTGATATTTTCTAGAAAACAGAAAAATATTAACTAAGGAGAAATCTTGCTGCTAATGGATGGATGTGTTTTACAGTAGGGAATGTACTCAGACATATGATCTGATATAGTTTAGGGAAATGCTGCTGTGTTTCTAATTATAAAGTCACAATTTCATCACATGAAACTACAGCACATACTTAATACTTAAAAAATCACTTCCTGTTAAACTAAATAACAAGACTAGGATTTATAATCAGGCTTTAGAGATCATAGAGAGTGAGGCATTTATGAAAGCATATGATTGATTATAAGTCACATAAGGAAATTCTGAAACATTCAAAATTTATGTCTGCTGTGTAGTAAGTATACACACTCAGGGGAACATTTGTCCAAATCATAAAATATATCTAAAATAACAGGGTTTGATTTTGTCAACCTTATTTTTCATTTGAGTTATAAATGACTCATCTAATAAATCAGGACTGTAATGATCACCATAAAAGTTACAAATTCCCACCCTTTGAGTTGCCTTATGGTGCTAGCTTGTAAATTCCATGTTTGACTTATAAGTTTGATATATTATCAAAATAAAAGTGGATCATGAGGTTCCAATGTAAGAAACCACAGTGGCTATGAAGACTTTTTTTGGTATTAGCATAATTTAGAAATTACTGAGGATCAGAAGTTTATTTTCTACATAGTAAACTTTCACACATTGTAGATGAGTGAGAAAGGTTATGGGTAAAAAAAATGTCAACCAGAAGAAGATTGTTAATCTGGTGTTTAGAAGCAGCTGATTTTATTAAATATAGGACTCTACACATATCTCTAGAGACAACATCTAATATGAAACATAAAAGACAGATATTGAGGTTAAAACTTGAAGCTGAAGAGGCAGAAAGCAAAAGAGCTGGTCACTAGTTTTTACTCTACTTCAGAGTCAAATGGCTGATCCATGAGCTCTCCCAAACTTCAGACTGCTGCCTCTCATCTGTGTGGCTGACGATTCCTGAAACTTAAAGGTCTTCCTATCCTCAATGTTACTATAGAATGAATGCCCAATACTAACCTTCCTCCTGTCTTACATATCTCCCTAATGCTGGGATTAGAGGCATGTGATCCCAAGAGATAATCTTTGAGTGAGTTGTTTCTCTTTAGGACTGAATCAATCTTGTGTAGATCTGGGTGGCCTTGGACTCAGAGATTAATCTACCTCTTAATTCTGAGTCCTAGGAATAAAGGTGTGTACCACTACCTCCCAGTTTCTGGCTGCTGGAAATAAAGATGTTGTGCCTGACTTATATGGCTTGTGGATGACTTTGCTTCATGAATTCTCAGGCAATCTTTAATAAATCATAAATAATTTATCACCACAACAATGACAGGTTTAAATGAGCCCAAATGAAAACACCACAGACTTTTGTTTGGCCTTTCTTTCCCAAAGCAATTTCTACAGTATTTCTCATCTATCTGAGATCTGGGTATTCATTGATTATTTGGTAATAATTCATAGTCTCTATCATTATAGATTTCATAGCACTCTCCAAACTCTCCAAACATATGTTACATGTGTTTTATTTTCTTTCTCTACTTAAACACAATCAGGACAAGAACCTGTTTCTTAAATGACAGTAACCCTCATGACTATCTTTTCTTGGATGTATTTTAGGAGCCAAACACTGTGCTACTTTCATGCAGTCTATCTTTCTATTTATTTATTAAAGCATCCATGAAATTGCAACTGATGAAGTAGTCCCCTGTATATTGGAGTTCTGAACATATTCATGTTTTGCCCTAGTTTCCTTCTAAAGTCTTCAAGGAAAAAATAAAAAATAAGGTTTCTCAGATATGTGTGTCAAGGAATAACATTAGTGTTTTTATCCTAAATAATGTAAGAATCAGCTATTTTACTAATTGAATTCCTTGTCTCATGTCAGGTACGTGAGAGTAGATGAAAGGTTCTTACAGTCTTACTCAGATATAGAACCTAAGAACTAAAACATTCCATAACAGACTTTTTCATAGAGATCACAAAACTTATCTTTATGTGGGTACACTTCCTTTTAAAATTATGACAGTTGTTTTATGATTTTAGTTTTTCTAAAGTGCATGTTGACCTAACAATGCATTAAGGGGCTAGATTAGGAAAATAGATGTTGCTTGTTTAGAATTTATAGAATGTACAGTGCCCTCATCTGTTTCTCATTCCCTTAAATATATTTAGAAGATGAAGGTATGGTGATTATTTAACATTTTTATAGTAAATTTGAATATATTTCTATTAGATGGAGTTAATATTGTAATTTGGACAGATATTAGCTTATAATATTTACCAATATTACTTAAGTAATTTCTTTTGTCTTATCAAACCTAGAGGTCATATAAATATGAACATTCATCAGTGTTTTAATTTTCTTAATGGACACTATTTCTACCATGTATTTTTATTTTGCCTCCTGGAGACAGATGGTCAAATTGGAACTCTTAAATTTAATCTTTACGTGATTATCATGTGAAATATTCATTTATTATTTAATGAATTAATTGTGTAAAGCCTAATAAAGTGTATTTATGTCTTAACATACCATGAAGAGGCAGTAATATTTCTGAGAATTTTTCACATATTTTACCCTCTTCATCCATATAAAACATTTTCAATAAAAGAAAAAATACAAACACTAGTCTGTTTTCCAGATTTAAACAAAAGATGAGAGTCCAAAGTATGTGAAAATGACCAGGTAATTCAATGAAAATTTCACTTTCAAGGGGCTTTCTGAATAAGTACAACTATGTGTATTTAACAAGGCTGAGAAATATAAGAAGCCCTAGATTCATGAAGAATATGATAATTAATTCTGTTCTCTGATCTCTTGCTTCTCCTTCGAATGAGGCTATGTTTTGTTTTGAATGTAATCCTCAGTATTATGTAAACATTCCCTGCAATCCCTGCTGCTGCCTTGAGATATAACACCTGTCTCAAGCAGCCCTAATTCATCACTAAACACTCTTAGACCTTTTACATTGTCTTTTTATGACCACCATAACTTAAGGAAGAACTCCATTTCTTGAAATGTATTTAATATTTATACTTTGAAGGAAAAATGGGACCTTTGTTTGTGTTTGCGTCTAATGACAACCTTGGTAAATAATAGAAATCAAATCTCAAGGGCTTCCAACCTTTTTCTGTGAAGAAAACAAAATTTGATGTTGTCTGTAACAATCATATTGATTTACAATTGAAAATGTAAAAAGTTGCTCCTTTGTTTCCCCATAAAAACTGCGATTGAACCCCACCCTTCATGTGACATATAATGTTATTTCACGGGCTTCCATTTCAGTTTTTGCTAACTTGCTACTTACTTCAGAAGTACATATCCTGTATCATTAGTTTCATGGTGGTCAAAGAAAGAGCCAAACCTAATCTGATCTGCTGATTTCTCTTCAAGATTAATTATCTTCTTTTTCTGCAGAAAGTTTTTAATATATTTCCATTCATTTTGTCTGTTCCTTTTGCTATTTGGTTTGCACAAATCTGGGGTTGATATGTGGAGAGCATACCCCTACACTTATGTTAATTGAGATCTTTTTTTAATGTGGAGAAAACAAAACTTTACAAACTTCAATGTTCTTAAAAAGCACTGCAACTCATTTTGATGACCTTATAGCCTATTTCTAACCCCAGTTTATTTATGCATGAGTTAAACATGTTAGACACTAATTGATCAGTGGACATTTAGTTACCAAAATTTGTACCCTGTGAAAAGAGTTCTGCAATGAACCTTCTGCTTCTATTGTTTAGAACAATTTGAGGAGTATTGGTATTAGCTATTCTTTAAATTACTGGTAGAATAATACACCAAAACCATCTGGCCCTGGACGTTTTTGGTTGGAGGACTTTTGAGTTCTGCTTCTATTGCATTAGGTGTTACAGGTATATTTAAATTGCTTATCTGTTCTTGATTTAATTTTGGTAAGTCATACCCATCAAGAAAAATTATGCACTTCCTTCAATTTTTAAATTTTCTGGAGTATAAGTTTTCAAAGTATGAGCTGAATTTCCTCAGTGCCCATTGTCATGTCCCCTTTTCATTTCTGGTTTTGTTAATTTGAATGTTCTCTCCCTGCCTTTTGGTTAGTTTGGATAAAGGTTTGTCAATCTTGTTGATTTTCTGGAAGAACTACCTCTTGCTTACACTGATTCTTTATTTGTTTTTCTGGTTTCTACTTTATTGATTTCAGTCCTCACTGGATTATATCAGGGCATCTCCTCTCCAGGATGATTTTGCTTCTACTTGTAGAAATTGCAGTTGTACTGTTTAGTCTCTAGTGTGACTTTTCTCCATTTCTTTATGTGAACACTTAGTGCTAAGAAATACTTTCCAAGAAAGAGAACTACAGACCAATATCCCTCATGAACATTGATTCAAACATACTGAATAACATACTGGAAAATCTAACCCAAGAACACATCAGAGAAATCATCCACCATGAGTAAGTACTTCATCCCAGTGATGCAGGGATGGTTCAACACATAAAAATCCATCATTACAATCCACCATATAAACAATCTGAATAAAAAAAAAAGTATCACTAGATTCAGAAAAGGCATTGTATAAAACTACAACACCCCTTCATGATGAAGGTCCAGGAAAGATCATGGATAACAGGAACATATCTAAACATAATAAAAGCAATATATAGCAAACCAACAGGCAACATCAAACTAAATGGAGAGAAACACAATGCAATTCATCTAAAATCAGGAAAAAGACAAGGGTGTTCACTCTCTCCACATCTCTTAACTTTAGCTAGAGCAATAAGAAAACAAAAGGAGATCAAGGGGATACAAATTTGAAAGGAAGAAGTCAAACTTTCACTATTTGCTGATGCTATGATAGTTTATTTAAGTGACCCAAAAAAATCTACCAAGGAATTCCTATAGCTGATAAACACATTCAGCAAAGTGGCAGGATACAAGATAAACTGAAACAAACAAACAAACAAACAAAACAGTAGCCCATTTATATACAGATGATAAAGGGAATGTGAAAGAAATCAGAGAAATGGAAAACTCCCATCACTGGGCCTCTGCTAGAGCACTGGGCCTCTGCCTGAGACCTGCTTATCCAAGTGGGTCCACCCTGAGTCCCCACCTGCATGATCTTTGACCCCTACTTGTTACAGCATGTTGTTCCCACCACCTACTGCTGGGCCTCTGCTGAGTAGAGACCTCCTAGAGAGTTTGGACCACTCAGTGCTACAGACATCAAACACCTGACCCACCTATGCCCCACCAACAGAGTACCATAGAGAAAGAGAGAGAGAGAGAGAGAGAGAGAGAGAGAGAGAGAGAGAGAGAGACCCACCTGCACCCACTGAAAGAAGCAATGGGAAGAAAACTCTCAAGGCCAGAAGGTACTGATTGATGTTTCATAATTACTAAGAGTCCATGTATGCCAGCCCAGGCTACTATACCCAGCAAAACTCTCAGTCACTTATACACAGAGAACACAAGATATTTAATGACAAAGCCAGATTTTCGCAATACGTATCTACAAATCCAGCCATAATGAAATTTCTGGAAAAAAAACTCAAACCCAAAGAAGTTAACTGTGCTCAAAAATACATAGGAAATAAATAATCTCATTTTAACAGAACCCAAGGGTAAAGCAGGGCAAATATATTTATAATAACACTGCCCACAACAAATCTAAAACAAACAAGAATTAATAATCAATGGTCCTTATTTCTTTCAACATTAATGGTCTTAACCCACCTATAAAGAAATACAGGCTAACAGAATAGATAAAAACACAGAACCCATTCTTCTGTTGCATACAAGAATCACATCTAAGCTTCAAAGACAGACATTACCTCAGTGTAAAGGGTTGGAAAAAGACCTTACAATTAAATGGACTCAAGAAGCAAGCATCTGTAGCTATCCTAATATATAACAAGTTAGAGTTTGTATGCACCTACCCCTGCCAGCAAGGAAGACGAGACTCCTGGAAGATCTTCTTCATGCAGTTTTAATCAGGATCATTGAACATGTTTCTTCTGACCCGTGAGAGCCCGGGGAACCCCTGCACAGGCTTAAATACCCTTGCACTAACCAACCCCAGTGAGCTACGTGGACCCTGCAGATAGGCTACTCTAATGGGGAAGCAGACAGGCTGAACAGACTTAACCAAATAAGGGCTTGTTTATGCCAGAGAGTGCTCACCCTTGGGGAGATGGAAGGCAGAAGCCAGCGCCATCTTTAAGGTGTGGCACTTCACAGCTCTCTACAAGAGTTCAATCCAAAATCAAGCAAAAGAGATAAGGTGGTCATTTTGTATTCATCACAGGAGAAATCCATCAACAAAGTCTCAATTCTGAACATCTATGCCCCAAATACAAAGGCACCCATATTCATAAAAGAAACTCTACTACAACTCAGAGCTCACATAAAACCACACACTCATAGTGGGAGACTTCAACAACCCACTCTCACCCCTAAACAGGACTACCAGACAAAGACTTAATAAAAAACAAAAGAATTAACACAAGTTATGTCTCAGTTGGATTTAACAGACATCTATAGAACATTCCAACTAAATATAATATAGCTTCTTCTCTGCTCCACAAGGAACCTTCTCTAAAATCGACCACATACTTGGCAACATAACATAACAAACCTCAACAGATAGAAAAATCATTGGAATCGTACCCTGTATGGGATCAAACCACCATGCTTTAAACTTGGAATGCAACAACACAAATTGCAGAAACTCTACAAATTCATGGAAACTGAACAATGCACAATTGAACCATACATGGGTCAACTCATGGAAACTGAACAATGCACAATTGAACCATACATGGGTCAAAGAAGAAATAAAGAAAGAAATTAAGGACTTCCTAAAATTTAACGAGAATAAAGACACAACATACCTGTACTTATGGAACACTATGAAAGCAGTGCTAAGACAGAAGTTGATTGCACTAAATGCCTATATGAAGAAGATGGAGGACAGTCACATTAGAGAATTAACAGCACAACTGAAAGCCTTAGAACAAAAAGAAGCAAACTCATCCCAGAGGAGTAGATACCAGGAAATAATTAACTTGAGGGCTAAAATTAATAAAGTAGAAACCAGGAAAACAATACAAAAATCAATGCAACAAAGAATTGTTTTATGTTTTTGTTTTTTTTTTTTTGAGAAAATCAACAAGATAGACAAAACTTTTTCTAAACTAACAAAAAAGCAGAGAAAGAACATGCAAATTAACAAAATCAGAAACGAAAAGGGGGACATAACAAAGGACACTGAGGAAATCCTGGCAATTTTCAGGTCATACTTTGAAAACCTGTACTCCACAAAATTTGAAAATTCAAAGGAAATAGACAAATTTCTGGATAACTATCACTTACAAAAATTAAATAAAAAAATTAAATCAAGAACAGATAAGCAACGTAAATAGATATATAATGCCTAATGAAATATAAGCAGTCAACAAAAGCATCCCAGCCCCCCCCCCCAAAAAAAAATCTACAGACCAATATCCCTCATGAACATTGAACAAAAATACTCAATAAAATACTGGCAAATCAAATCCAAGAATACATCAGAGAAATCATCCACCCAGACCAAGTAGGCATCATCCCTGAGTGGCCGGAATGGTTCGACATACAAAAATCTATCAATGTGATCTACCATATAAACCCTCTCTCTCCATATCTCTTCAGTGTTGTACTTGAATTTGTAGCTATAGCAATAAGACAACAAAGGGAGATCAATGGGATCCAAATTGGAAAGGAAGATGTCAAAGTTTTTCTATTTGCAGATGATAAGATAGTTTACATAAGCTACCCAAAAAAAACTCTACCCAAGAATCCTTAAAGTTGATAAACACCTTCAACAAATTAGCAGGATACAAGATAAACTCAAAAATATCAGTAGCCCTACTATATACAGATGACAAAGGGACTGAGAATGAAATCAGAGCCTTTACAATAGCCACAAAAAAACATAGAATACCTATATAGCAAGAACTTTGTGTCTTTAAAGAAAGAAATTAAAGAATATACCAGAGAATGGAAAGATCTCCCATGTTCTTGGGTAGGCAAGATACACATATTAAAAATGGCAATCTTACCAAAAGCAATCTACAGAGTCAATGCAATACCCATCAAAATCCCAGCACAATTCTTTACTGACCTTGAAAGGACAATAGTCAAATTTATAAGGAAAAACAAAAGACTCAGGATGACCAAAACAACCTTGTACAATAAAGGAACTTCAGGAGGCATCACCATCCCCAACTTTAAGCTATATTATAGAGCTGTAGTCCTGAAAACATCCTGGTATTGGTACAAAATAGACAGAAGAACAATGGAATCAAATAGAAATCCTGATATTAACCCACACACCTACAAACACCTGATTTTTGCCAAAACAGCTATAAGTTTACAATCGAAAGAGGAAAGCATCTTCAACGAATGGTGCTGGCACAACTGGATGATGGTGTGTAGAAGACTTCAAATAGACACATGTCTATCATTGTGCAGAAAACTCTAGTCCAAATAGATTAATGATCTCAACATAAAACTAGCCACACTGAATCTCTTAGAAGAGAAAGTGGGAGGTACCCTTGAACAAAATTTTACAGGAGACCACTTCCTGAAAATAACTCCAGTAGCACAGAATCTGAGATCAGAAATTAATAAATGGGACCTTCTCAAACTGAGAAGCTTCTGTAAGGCAAAGGACACAGTAGACAAGATGAAACGGCAGCCCACAGACTGGAAAAAGATCTTCACCAATCTTATATCTGACAGAGGGCTGATCTCCAAACTATACAAGGAACTCAAGAAACTAGTCACGAAAACACCAAATAACCATATTAAAAATGGGGTACAGAACCGAAGAGAGAATTCTCAATAGAGAAAATCAAAAAGCCTGAAAGACACTTCAGAAAGTTTTCAACATCCTTAGCTATCAAGGAAATGCAAATAAAAAAAATAAAAAAAAATAAAAACTTAAGACACCATCTGACATCTGACTCAGTGGAAAAAAAAAAACAATGGAATCTTGAAATTTGCAGGCAAATGAATAGAAACCATCCTGAGTGAGGTAACTCAGTCACAAAAAGACAACCATGATATGTATTCCCTCATGTATGTGTTATAGACATAGAGCAAATGATCATCAGCCTACATTTCACACCACCAGAAACCCTAGGATACAAGGATTATTTTAAGAGAGACATACATGGTCCCCCTGAGAAGGGGAAAGGGACAAGATCTCCTGAACAAATTGGGAGTGTGTGGGGAGGGGAGATGGAATTAGGAGAAAGATAAGGGGAGTCCAGAAGGGGAGAAGAGGAAATGAGGGAGCAGGAAGATTGAGTCAGGGGAAGAATAGAGGAGGGCAAGAAAAGAGATACCATAATAGAGGGAGCCACTGTAGGTTTAAAGAGAAATCTGACACTGGGAAAATGTTCAGCTATCTACCAGGATGACCCTAACTAACAATCTAAGCACTAGTGAAGAGGCTACCTTAAATGTCCTTCCCTGATAATGAGATTGATAATTACCTTATATGCCATCCTAGAGCCTTCATCTAGTAGCTGATAGAAGCAGAAGCAGACACCCACAGCTTAACACTGAGCCAAACTCTTGGAATCCACTTGCAGAGAGGGAGAAATGATGAGCAAATGGGTCAAAACTAGGCTGGAGAAACCCATAGAAACTGCTGACCTGAACAAGGGGGAGCTCATGGACCCTACTCTGATAGCTGGGTAACCAGCATAGGAGTTACCCAGACCTACTGAAATTGGGCAGTCTATGGGCTCTCTGACAGTGGATCACTATGTATCCCTAATAAAGGAATGGAATTTGGGTGCCCATTCCACATAGAGGGATAATTTCCCAGTCTCGAGTCATGTGGGAGGTCCTAGGCCCTGCTTCAAATGATACTACAGACTTTGAAGATCTTCTATGGAAGACCTCACCCTCCCTGGGGATCAGAAAGGGTATGGGATGGGGGTTGGGGTGGAACAGGGGAGGATTGAAAGATTAAGGAATTGGGATTGACATGTAAAAAAACTTGTTTGTGTAAAATTTAAATAAAAATATTATCATAAAAATACCTTATTTTTCTTCATTATAAATTATTTGCAAATAAACAAATACTTTCCAAAAGTTAAAAAACAATACATAAATATCTGGCTCATTTCTATTCCATGTGGAAGATATTTTGCCTTCTTTTTTTTTTTTACTGGCCTTTTTACAGTCATCAAAAATAAAGACAATGAAGACAACAGATGTTGACTTTTCTATATACCCTTTGCTCCATTAAATGACCAAAGTAGTCTTACTATTTATATTCATTGACTGCTGCAAGTAAATTCATTTCCTTTTATACTTACTTATCTCATTCATACATCATTGTAATAGCAATTTGTTAGGCCCTTTCTTATTGTTTTTGGAAGGTAAAGAGTAAGGAAACACATGGCAAATAATACAGAGTAATAAACATGATAAATACACTGCTCCCTATCAACTAAAATATAGTTAGTAATAGAGCCTTGACCAATCTGAAAGTTAAAAATGAACATCAAAGAAATTAAACACATAATTTCTGAGTTAATTAAGTATGATATTAAAAATGTAGAATTTACCCAAATTTGTATGACTTTGTAGAACTAGCCCATCATCACACTACAATATATAGGAACAATTTTGATGTCCTTGCCTTTTCTCTTCAGTTCTTCCTTTCTGTTCTTGCTTTTCTCAGAAACTGTACTCATGATCCATCTACCAATGTTTTATGAAACCATACTCCCCTCCTCCCGTTTTCATTCCAAACCTAGTTCCTCACTACCGAGTGCAAAATCCTTCTAACAGCTGCTCTCAATATTGTTTGAATGATACAAAAAACAAAAGTTTAAAAGATTGCACTGGATTACCTAGTTTCTTGATAAAAACAGCCCTATCTGGGGTAAAATGGACTGATATAATTGTTTTAACTTGAGCTATCCTGATGGCTGAAGATACTAAATATATTTATATACTCTTATTGATTCATATTTCTATAAAAGACTGATTATTTTATTAGCTCATTCATTGTTTGGTTCCTTTGATTTCTTGGGGGTAGGTATTTGTATATTCTAGAAATCAGTCCTCTCTCTCTCTTTCTGTCCCAATATAGCATAAAAATATGTTTTCCCATCTATAGGCTTTCTCTTCACTTAATATTCATTTTTGGCTGGCTCTGCAAAACTTTTTGTTGGATTTGATTTTGTTTTCTGGAAGTCCTTGCTTTATCTGTATCTTGCCATTCCCCCTGTATATTTTCTTCTGAATATGCTGGCAAGGTTGGAGAAATGGAGAAATCTCTACCCAAAGCTGATGGAAATATAAATGATTCAAGTCTTTATGTGAATTACCATGAAGTTCTTGAAACATTAAAAGTGAAATTTCATGTTCCCAAATAACTTCAGATCAGCAAACCAAGGGCATGGATTCTTGCACACTGATCTGTATCACACACTGCTCACAATAGCCTAGTTTTGCAACCATTATATTTGGCCACAGATGAATGAATAAAGAAAAAGTACCTTAGGTACATAATGGAAATTTATCTAGCCATAAACATGGGTGAAATTATGTTTTGTAGAGGAAAATATCCATAACTGGAAAAATAATTATTTAATTAAATAAGCCAGAGTCAGAATGACAAATGTCATGCTCTTTCCATTTGTGATTCCCAGATTATATATAGATGAATAAAACAAATTATGTGTATAAGACATAGAAGTAGAATCAACACTACCCTGGGGAATGAACCCAATAATATGAGAGGGACAGGGTGAAAGAGGAGGATCGGAAGTAAATAAAGGGAAATTGCATGACACACTTACACAAAAATGACTTTATGAACCTTATAACTGTGTACAATAAATACACAGCAGCACGAAGTATTATTTTAATATGTGAGTTGGCTAGATTTTATGTAAACTTGACACAAGCAAGAATCATCAAAGAGGAGGGACAATTGAGAAAATTACTGCATAGGTTTGGGCCGTAGGTAAGCCTGTAGAGCATTTATTTAATTACTGATTCAGGTGGAAGTGGCCAGCCCATTGTGTTGATGCTGGGTTTTTTTAACAAGGCAGGCTGAGCAAGCCAGTAAACAGCACTACTTCAAGGCCTCTGTATCTACTACTTCCTCCAGATTCCCACTCTGTTCCTGTCCAGATTTCCTTCACTAATAACAATGATTGGAAGCATAAGCCTAATAAACCCTTCCTGCCAAGTTGTTCTTGGTCTTGGTGTTTTACCACAGCATTAGCAAGAATAAATAACACAGAAATTGCTACTAGGATTATGCAGTATTTCTGTGACAGTGCTGATTATGTTGTTTTGAGGTTTGTACAGAGTCTTTGAAACTTTGAACCAGAAAAATTAATGACTGTTCAAGGCTTAGTTGGCTGTTCTGTAGGAACATGCAAAAATTTCGAGAGCAGTGACTTGTAGAGTTTCAGAGACTGGAAAAGACTCTACCAGGTTGTTGTTGTTGTTGTTGTTGTTGTTATTATTATTATTGAAGAATCTATGGTATCTGGAAAGCTAGAGCTGAAGAATCACCTATTATTAAAAAGAGACCAGCATCACTCAGGTGAAGTCTTCTGGGAAGAGTTTTCTCTGGGTTACAGAGAATATTTTCTATAACAGCCAAGATTGGACCTTGTGTTGATAGACAAACCTAGTGGTATAAGAGTCATTTGGGTGGTAGTGATGTTGATAGCATTAAGGGGTCGTGGAGAGCATCTGAGTTTGGGCACTATGTAACAGAACTGCAGACCCTGAAGAGAACACATGAGAGGTTATTTGGAAAAGTACAGCCCAGTTGTGTCAAGATAACTCAGTATTTTAGAGACGCTAATACAGGAAGAACACCAAGAAAGATGGAGGGAGCCAGCTGGAGCCCAGCCTGTGTATGCTATAGAGTACAGAGCCTGAGAGATGACACAAGTATTTTTATAGGAGCATGGAAAATCATGAGTACATTAGATCTCAAAATTGAACAATAAGTTCAGATTTTATTTTATTTTTATTTTTATTGTGACTGTGCTCTGGTCCTGTCCTCTTAAAAGATGAAATCATTTAATTTATTTTTATTTACAGGACATCAATACTGAAAGGCTTATATTTTAAAGACATTTTGGAGATATTTTTTTGAAAGACTTAAATTTGAATATGTTTGCCTTTATAAAGACCATGGGACAATTTAAGTTTGTGAAAGGGAAAGTTGTGGCTAAACAGTGATGTGTCTGTGTCAACTTAGTCACACTAATTGTGCTATCTAGTGGGTTAGTTGTGCTGCCTAAATTTATGTCAATGTGATACAAACACAAGCTAGAGTTATCAGAGAGGATGGGGGCCCAATTGAGAAGATATCCCTAGAATATTTTGAGCTGTAGGCAAGCCTGTAGACATTTTCTTAATTAGTGGTTGATTTTAGTGGGACCAGCTAGTTGTGGGTGGTGTGGTGCTATCCATTGGATGATGATATGGTGATTCTGGGTTCTACAAAACATTAGACTGAACTATCCTTGGGATCAAGACAGTAAGTTGTACTCCTCTGTAGCCTTGGCATCAGCTCCTGACTTCCATGTTCCTGCCCTCAATTCTTTTGATGATGAACAGTGATGTTCATCAAATAATAAATAAATAAATAAATAAATAAATAAATAAATAAATAAGCAAAATAAACCCTTGCCTTCACAACTTGCTTTGGTCATTGTTTTTCATCACATAAATAGAAACCCTAATTGAATACTCAAGGTTTGATGAGCAGTTTGAAATAGGAATTAGGCCACATTTTTAGTGTTCAGGAGAAAGATGAGCCTCCTTTGTTTAAGGAACACATTCCTTCACTCAGATTTACAAAAGGAAGCTGGAAAATCTTCCAAAAGTAACCATTACATACAATCTTGGGCTCTCTGCTCTCTCTGGTCTCACAGAAAAAACTTTCAAGTACTTTGCTACCAAGATATATAGCATGATATAAAGAAATGACTCTCTGTGTTTAGGCAAATGGGCAACCCTAAGAACTTTACTTGTAGACTACAGGTTATCTGTTTGCACCTATGGGTCATAGCATCTGCTCCACAATTTGAATGGAACTGCTCTATTCTACATTATTTTCTATAATTTTGATTTTGTCTAATTTCTCATGTTACTTATTATCTCTAAACTATTGGATAGAAAGTTACAGATAGCTAGCTATTTGTGTTTCTTTTCTTTACATTTTCCTTCAATTTCCCTAACACATGAAAAAAATGCAACAAAATATATCACAGATGCAGGTTAGGCACACAATGAACCTAAAATACAACTTCATGAGTGTCTCAAAGTCAGGCAGTGACATGTCAGATTCTCTTACTAAAGAAGTCTCTTGTGTCATACAAGGGGGGTTATGAAGATGGAGAATCACAGAGCAACTCCTGTTGTTTGGAGGATTAAATACAGTTATTGTGAGAATATGAAGCAGAGTACGATTTTGCAGGGATTCAGAGTACAGGAGTAATTCTAAGCCTCATTGGATAACTGCATAAAGAGATTTTATTGAATCCTTATAAAATTCCGAGTTTATAATCATGCCAACAGTACCCTTAAGGTCTTGTTTAGCTACAGATAAAAATATTACAGAAGGTAATATTTATTTTTTAAAAATGCAAATTGTGTTTTCTTTGAAAGTTCAAAACTCTTTATTTGGATTCAAGAGAAAGTAGGTGATGCTTTATAATACTTGTATAAATGTGAGGCATAGTCTATTGTTGATGTTTGTGTATTTTGTCGCGAACATATTCACATCAACACATTTTTAAATGAGTGCAGACACAGCCTAAGGACAAAATCCCTAAGGAAATTCATCCCTCACATGCTCCTCAGATTCCAGTTTGATGGATTTGGCAGCACTGCCCTTAGTTGAACTGCACATGTCAATATTATGAGAACAAGTAAGAATTTCTCAGGCTAGCAATGCTAAAAGTTTTTGTCTATATACTGTTTTCACATCATCCCTCTCCCAGTGACTGCAAAGAATTGAGGGCTGAGTATGAATTAACTTTCAATCAATACACATTTGATTCCAAAGTCAATCCACTAATCTGAATCTGCTATTAGCAAACCAGGGGATAATGCCAATCCTTCTGCTTTATTTAGTTAATGGTCACTAGCTTCACTGAGAGCAAATAGCACAGCAGTGTGCTGTTTGTTGATCTTGGAAGATGAAAATCTGGTTTACTTATTCCTTAACTCTCTAGCTTAATGCAATTTGAATTCCTTTTACAGAGATGACTAATGAGTCAAGTGACCTGAGACTGGTGCAACCATGGGGTCCTGACTTTATCTTGGTCTTGGATGAGTTAGATGAAAAATGTAAATAATGTCTGCTTAGTTGAACACTTTTAATAACTGAAATAGTTTCCATCAGAGCCACTGCTTCTTATTCTGCCGTCCTTAGTTGGTGAACAGTGTTGTTCATATTTTTCTGGACTAACATAGCTGTCTAAGGCCCAAGATCTTGATGGTTAATAGCTTCTCTTCTACCTTCTAATGGTAGATTTGAGTTTACAGGTCAGAGAAGGGAGGCAGCACCTCTAAATCTGTTCTACCTGAAATTCACCTGAAACATGGTTTAACATGATATCGCATGTGCTAATGAGTAATACAAAAGACCTCAGTTCAAACTGTTTTCCATGGTTTCTATTGAGAGACTTCATGGCCTCTTGGATACAGTAAATGTTGCTATTTCCTGCAGGGGTCTGAGATTTCTGCGGAGCAACTGTGAGCTTATGGTAAGATATTACTCTCACAAAGTAAGTGTACTTTTGTAGATAATATTAGTAATCTTACAATTCTCTCAATAGACTCAGGTATCAATATTCTCATTATACAGATATGTAGAATAAGAAACAGAGCTATTTTTGCTTAAAACTACATGACAGGAGGAAGCCAGGTATTTGAACAAAGTCTTAAAGATTGTTGACAACCCTCATACTGCAAAGGAAAGTAGCTCCCAGAGCTGTAGATTTTGAAATTCCCACTTGCTGAAGTGAAACCAGTAGTATTTTTACATCTGAGTAGCAAACCAACATTGCCAAACTAATGTTATGGATATGGCATATAGAAATTATACTTCACAGAAGAATCCCAGAAATTATTCCCCGAAGTACCTGAAACCTTGTGTCTATAGAAAGTGAAAATGAGAGTTAGAAGGAGGAAGCAGACAGAGGGAAGAGGAAGGACTGGAGAGAGGAAATGCGAGGGAGAAAGAAGAGAGGAGAAAAGAAAGGAAAGAATAATGAGGGGAGAAAGAAACCTGGAGCAGAATGGAAAGAGAAAACTCACAGTGAGATAAAATCTAGTTTGAATTTGGAAAAAAAATCATACTTTTCCTTTATTCCTAGGTTGTCTTCTGAACCAAATCTGATGACAATAATGATTTTCAACTAAGACTCATTTCTATCCTGCAGAGAACATATAGTTACTTAAGGGAGAGAAATGCTGTCTCTTTGAAGTACTGTCTGTACATGCTGCTGTCCCAGGACTAATTATACCCATACACTGCTCCTCACAGGAAAATAAAATAAGGGTTTCCTTGGTTATTTTTATTTGATTGATTATTTAAAAAGTTACATCTATCATTCCATTCTCTGAATAACTTGTTCATTTATTAATTTCTTTAATAACCACCTTCAGGTTTCCACATGGCAGATTTTATAATGACATTGTTGTAAGTTCTGAGGATGCTAGAGGAACTTTTAGGTATTTTTGTTGAACAAAATGGACAAGCCCATACATTATGAAATAGCCCATTCAAGAAGAGGTCTCCCAGAGACCAGCCTTCTGAACATTAGCATATAGGAGTGTAGCACCAAGCAAGGCTTTGCACTTTGACTTATTTTTCCTTACAGATCTGTTATAATGTTTTCTGTGTCTCATAATCCATACTGAAGTTTTTGTTTTCTTTTTTTCTTTCTATTAATTTTAATCAGTAGTCAAAGTCATGTCATATTGGATCTACTTTAAAGTATCTCCAGTCTTTCTGGGCAGAGTGAACTTTAAGATGTGACACATCTCAAGTCTGTTACAGAGGTCCTCTCCTGATGCTGTCAACCAACTGTGTTTAGTTATTGGGAGGATTAAATGAAATGTAGAAAAAGGGATTAACATTACCTTTCTGACTCAGATAAGTGAGGAAAATGTTGGCAAAAAAAAAAAAGGAAAGAAAAGAAAAGAAAAAAATATGGATACTCCCTTAGCCTAGAGACACCAGGAAGGTGAAGGGTCTAGGCCCTATACCAAATGACTTGACAGAGTTTGATGTTCCTTAACAGAAAGCCTCTCCTTCCCTGGGGAGTCGATAGGGGTTGGGATGGGGAGTGGGGCATGCAAAGTTGGAAGGGAGAGGGAAATGGGATTAATATGAAAATATAAAGTTAAAATACACACACAGAGAGAGAGAGAGAGAGAGAGAGAGAGAGAGAGAGAGAGAGAGAGAGAGAGAGAGAGAGAAACTCATAGGAGTTTTTAATTGTCTTTAGTCAATACTACTTAGCCCATTCACCATTGTAAGGATTCAGGCACTATGCTGGCTTGCCCCTGTCACCTGTCAGCTCAGAGTTCCATGAGTACTAGTCTGCAGGCAGGTGTAAAGAACCCCTTTAAAAAAGAGATCCCCACCCACTTACACAATCTTTGCTTTTTCTCTCTCTTCTTTTCTGTTTCCAGCATCTCTATGTCTCTTTTTCTTTCCCCCCTCAGACCCCTTTCTAAATAAACTTCTCACACAAGCTCTGTCTACCTGTCATGTTATTCCCTCTGTCTCAGTCACCTTCACGTGCTTGGAGCCTGCTATACTCTCCCACATAGTCCCTTACCTTGGGACCCCCATGGGACACCTCCTCCTTCTCTAGTTTTATCCTATAACAATAACAAAAGAACAACAACCATGTCACCAGCATCATCCAAACCCTTAGGCATTCAGATGTTCAGACTATTCCTTTCAACTTGTTTTTCTTAAGAATTATTTTTACTATATTAAATTGTGTGTGTCTGTGTGTGTGTGTGTGTGTGTGTGTGTGTGTGTGTGTGTGTGTTGTGTGTGTGTGTGTGTGTGTTGGTAAATGCAGATGTTCTTCATGGTAAGCTGAGGAATTAGATCCTCAGGGAGCAAGAGTTAAAGGCTGTTCAGCCTGATATGGATGCTGGGAATCGAACTTAAGTCCTCTGAAAGAGCAAGAAATGTTCTTAATCTCTGAGCCATCTCTCTGAGCCCTCCTTTTCAACTTCTCAAAATCAAATCTTTTTAAATTTTTAATTTTAATTTAGACTATATGGGTGTGTGCCTGCTTTACAATTGTTTTTGTTTTTGTTTTGAGCTCCTGAAAGTAATCTACAATTACAATTGTTTGGCATACTTTCTACTTTATAGATGGAAACACCAAGGCACTTAGAAACCAGCCAATGCCATTCACAGGGGAGAAGCAGAATCCTCATTATATTACAAGGGATTTGGATGTCAAAGCCTTTTCCAGAGAGCATAGCAGCATCAGAGTTTCAAGTAATCTCAGAACTGTTAAGTCTTTTGCACTGTTAGGTGCAAAAAGGACCCAGAAGAATATAGGTGAGACAGTGCCATGTTAGCATCTGTACTTTGCTAGGAATGCATGTCACAAAGAGTAGGTACAAAGGCAACTGGTCCACAAGCTGGGAAATAAAGAAAAAACAAAAAGGCATTTTTGTTGCAAATAAATCCTTGCTTTCATGGTGAAAGCAAGTGCTTGAATTCCAGCTGTGATTGTATATTTTTTTTCTGAGAACAAAGCTTTTTAATAGTATCCTTGTCTCAACTAAACTGACAAATTAACACTTACTGATGGTGGTCCACACCTCTTCACCACATGGGGATGGCAGCTGTTGTTATCCAGCACAGAAGATAGAAGTGCTATAGATTTTTAACCCAAAGAATCTACCTTATGTCCTCTATGTGCTGTCTTAAGAGATAAATATATAAGTATATACAAACCTAGTCTTGTAAGAAAATACAGCATATTTATTTACAGAATTTCTGTCAATAAACTATATGCCTATGAAGGAAGGGGAAAAATAATTAACTGAATGTTTTATATATACATATGTCACATGTCTGTATGTATACTCCATTGAATGTATATTATGTATTTATATAGATGCACATCAGATTTATAATAGGTGAGAGTTTATGAAATATATTTATCCATATCTAAGACTCTATTATATACAGTGTGTGTATCTACCCGTAGCATGTGGTCTTTATCTAAAACTCTAAATGCATCTGTAAGTTGACTCATATATACCTGTACATGCATGTAGATACACAAGCTATCCAGAGAATGTTATTAAAAGATAAATCTACTTCAGAATCAAATATGCCTCAACTAGAAAGTCAGCTCTCAAACTCAGTAAAAAGTAACCATGGGCCATGTATGTACTTTAGTGAGGTTTCCTTCCTGGCAAATACAGAAGTATGCCAATACCTATTGTAATAATCATTGTCACAAAAGATCACATGAGGGAC
This sequence comes from Cricetiscus sungorus, assembly GCA_030556225.1. Taxonomy (NCBI): domain Eukaryota; kingdom Metazoa; phylum Chordata; class Mammalia; order Rodentia; family Cricetidae; genus Cricetiscus; species Cricetiscus sungorus. Next base: position 58,062,149 of record JANBXA010000007.1, read on the forward strand.
TTAACAAGGAGTTTGTCAAATAGCATAATATCACTAAATGTTTGAAGATCATAAAGATGTGCTCAAACATGCAATTTCTTATCTAGTTATCAGGTATCCATTATTTTATAAGGTATGTATGTTTTATACTAATAAGAGACTTACAGATACTTGTATATATACATTGATCTAATTTGCAAAGTGTATTCTGCATACATATTTGGACTTTATTTTAATATTTTTAATAGTAAATTTAGGCATATTGAATATAAAGTCAGCAAACATTAAATCAAAAATATTTTCAGCCAAGTTGTTTCCTAAGGTGTTGAAATAAATAAACTTTATATAATGTACTTATACAACATTATTACTTTATTTGGGAAGAGAGAAGCACAAAGGCATTAAAATTCCAGGTGAAATGCAATAGCATGGTATGTGGAAGACGTGTGAGAGAATCAATTACTTCTGCCTTGGAGGACCAAGGAAAAGATTCACAGGTTAGAAGGCAATTGAAATGGACTTTAAGGATGAAAAAGAGCTCATTAGAGATGAAATAACAGGAAGAGGCAAAAGCCAGTTCAAAGGTACTGGGTAGGCAAGTCTGAAAAAAAGAGCTTCACTAGTGATTGGCTTTTTCTGTCACCTTACAAAGTTTGAACTTTATTCTATAAGTAATGGAGAGCTATTAATGTTGTTTAATTAGAAAAATACCTGTATACATTTACACTACAATAAGCTCTTATACACAAAAGATGGCAGCATAAGGATAGATTTCAGGAAGAAAGAACATGAAAAAGGTAATTGTCCAATTAAAAAATGCAATTGTGTTATTCCTCCACTCTACAAAGCATACTCATAACTGTAATTGCTTCTCATATAGCCCAGAAAGGCTTATCATTCTCCCCACTGGTAGCATGTGACCCTCTGGAGCCTTTGGTTTCCTTGCCACTCCTTCCCCAATGGCTTGGAAAAGGCTAAAATAGAATAAATGCACAGTATATGTAAATGAACTAAAGAATTTTTTCAAATATAGAGATGGGGATGAAGATTCAGTAGACTGGGATCTTTTCTTGATCATAGCTACTGGCTTATGTGAATAATCTACAATCAAAATTGTAAAGTGCCATGAAAGTAGATGCTAGTAATTAATGTTGATGTAAATATCTGAATAGTTTTTACACTTCAAAGAATTCATTTGGATGAGGTGGAAAGGCGTTCCATCCTCATCAATGATTCTGTGCATATAAAAAATTTCATTCAGTGGTTCATTAATGTTTTTCTTCCTTAAACATACTTTTAGTGATATTTAAACACATGCATAATAAAAGTATTTTAAAATGTGGCATGGAAATGATAAGAGTTGGAGGAAAATATACCAACAAATAATTAATTTCTGAAGTCTTGGGAAAACCTGTAATGGAATATTATTTTAATTATGTAAAGATGTGTTACATAAAAAATAAATGTGTTGCATTTGTTTGTGCTGTTTCTGTTAATGATGTAAGGATGTGTTACACTTGATATTGCTGCATTTGTTTAATCATGAAATGTATGTTGATGTTTCATATTGCCAAAGGCACCTGAATGATCTAAATAGCCAATAGTTAGGCAGAGAAAGGATAGATGGGACTGATGGGTGGAAAGAATTAGTAGGCAGAGAAATCTGGGATCTAAAGAAGAGAAGAGAGAGAAGAAAGGAAAGAATGAGGAAGAAATAGGTGGACATGTCCAGCACCAGAAGCCCAAAAGCCAACAATCAGACAACAAGAGAGGCTGTGAAAGATATACAGAAGAAAGAAAGGTGAAACTCTCCAGATACAAAACATAGATCAAGAGAAACAGATTAGGTTAAAAGAGCTAGTCAGAAATGTACCTAAGCTAGGTTGAGCATTCATAGCTATTAAGAAGTTTCCATGTCACAATTTTGGGGCTGCTTGTACCACCCAGTATGAGGAATATGATTCCAAAACTGGGCATAGGAGATTGATACCTACATTAGTTGTTATCGTAGAATCTTCATCCAGTAACTGATGGAAGCAGATGCACAGATCCACACCTAAACACTGGACTGAGCTCCTAGAGCCCCGTCAAAGAGAGGGAAAAGCAATAATATGAACAAAAGGGTCAAGATAATGATGGGAAACTTCACAGAAATAGCTGGCCCAAGCTAGTGGAAACTTACTGACTCTGGACTAATGGATTGAGAACCTGCATAGGACCAAACTAATCCCTTTGAATGTGGGTGACAGTTGTGTGGCTTAGGTAGTACATGGGGCTACTGGCAGTGGGACCAGTATTTATCTCTAGTGCATGCATTGGCTTTTTGGAGCCCATTCCCTATGGAGGAATACCTTGCTCAGCCTACATACAAGGCAGAGGGCCTTGATCCTGCCTCAATATGATGCGACAGACTTTGCTGACTCTCCACGGAAGGCCTTACCCTCTTTTGAAGAGTAGATGGGGAGTGGTGTTGGGGAAGGTGGAAAGAGTGGGAGGATGAGAGAAGTGGCAAAGGGGATTGGTATGTAAATTTAAAAAGGTTATATTAAAATAAATAAACACATTTTAAAAAATAGATCCAAAGACAGCCCTTGCTAGGCAACCCACAAGAAGGCCAAGCTATACAACTGTCACATATATGAAGAGGGCCTATGGCAGTCCCATGCAGGCTTCCTGATTACCTGTTCAGTCTCTGTAAGCTACTATAAGCCCAGGTCAGTTGATCCTATTGGTTTCCTAATGGTGTCCACAACCCCTACAATCTTTCCTCCCTCTCTTTAGCAGGATTCCCTGAGCTCAGCCTAATGTTTGGTTAGGGGTGGGGTCTGTGCTTCTGTTTCCAACAGCTGCTAGATAAAGCCTCCCTGGTGATAACCTAGCTAGATAACAATCTATGAGTACAGCTGAATGTCATTAGGCATCATCATTTTGACACTGTTTTTGTTCAGCTGTGTTTGATTTTATCCTAGGTCTCTGGGACACTCAACTTTTGGGTCTTGACTCGCCAGGAAGTGTCAGAGGTGGGCTCATTCAGGCTGAACCAATCACTGGTTGGCCACTCCCACAATGTCTGTGCCACCCTTACCCCAGCCTTTCACATAGGCAGGACAGACTATAAGTAAAAGATTAAGTAGCTACATTGATGTCCTAATCCCTCCAGTGGAAATCTTGTCTGGTCACAGGAGATATCAGATCAAGCAACATATGTCCCCATTGATCAAGGTCTTAGCTTGGGCCATTCTTGTAGATTCTTAGGTGTTTGACTGGCCCCAGGTGTCTGCCTGACCCCAAAACACATCCCCCTTGCTTTCTAGTACTCTTCCAGTACTTTCCCCTTTCATAGCACCTGTACCTCTTATTTCTATCCAAATAGCCCCTGGTCCCTCATTAAATCTCTTCCACTCATTAAATCTTTCCCTTCCCAGGAAGGTCCCATTGTCCTTCCTTGAGCCCTCCTTGTTACCTAGCCAATCTGGGTCCATGGATTATAGCATGACTATCCTTTACTTTACAATTAATATCAATTTATTAGTGAATACATGCATATTTGTTTTGCTGTGACTTGGGATTATTGTTTTCTAGCCAAATCCATTTACCTGCAAGTTTCATGATGCCATTGTTTTTAAGAGCTAAGTAATACTCCATTCTGTAAATGTACCATATTTTCTGTATCCATTCTTTGGTTTAAGCACATCTAGGTTGTTTCAAGCTTCTGGCTATTACAAATAAAGTTGCTATGAACATAGTTGAGCAAGTAAATGTCCTTGTGGTAAGATTTAGCATCCCTTGGGTATATGCCCAAGAGTAGAATAACTGTTTCCTGTGGTGGATCAATAACCAATTTTCTGAGAAACCTCCATAGTGATTTCCAAAGTGACTGTACAAGTTTGAACTGTCATTAGCAACAGAGAAGTGGTGCACTTACTCCACATCTTCATCAGCATGAGTTATCACTTGTTTTTGACCTTAGCCATTCTGACAAGTATAAGATGGAATCTCAGAGTCACTTTGATGTGCATTCTTTCCAATGATGCTTAAGGATATTGAACTATTCTTTGGGTGTTTCGTGAACCTTTCAGATTCTTCTGTTGAGAATTACGTTTAGTTCTTTACCCCATTTTTAAATTGGATCATTTGGTTCTTGATATCTACTTGTTTGAGTTCTTTATTTATTTTGGAAATCATCCCTCTGTCAGATGTGGGTTTGGTGAAGAACTATTTCCATTCTGTAGGCTTCAGTTCTGTTTTATTGATGGTGTCTTTGCTTTACAGAAGCATTTAAGTTTCATGAGGTTCTATTTATTAATTGTTGATTTTACTGCCTACACTATTGTTGTGTGTTTGGGAAGCTGTCTCCTGTGCCAATGTGTTGAAGGCTATCCCCTACTTTGTCTTCTATCAGGTTCAGTGTATCTGGTCTTATATTGAGGTCTTTGATCCACTTGGAGGTCAGTTTTGCCCAGGGTAATGGATATGGACCTCTTTGCATTCTTCACATTGATATCCAGTTATACCATCAACATTTGTTGAAGATGCCTTCTTTTTTCCATTGTATAGTTTTAGCTTTTCTACCAAATATCAATTGTCTATAGGTGTGTGAATTTATAACTGGGTATTTGATTCCATTCCATGAAGTTTTTATTATTCAGAGCTATAGTAGAGCTTGTATTCAGAGACACCTCCAGAAGTTCTTTTATTGTTTATTTCAGCTATACTGAGATTATTTTCTATATGAATTTGAGTATTGTTTTTTTAAGGTATGTAAATAATGGTGTTGGAAATTTAATAGGGATTGCACTGAAGATGTAGATTGCTTCTTGTAAGATAGACATTTTTTTTGCTGTGTTAAGTCTACAAATCCTTGAGCATGGGAGATCATTCCATCTTCTGATATCTTCTCCAATTACTTTCTTCAAAGACTGAAATTTCTTTTTATACAGGTCTTTCAGTTGCTTAGTTAGAATTACAGCCAAATATTTCATATTATTTGTTGCTATTGTGAAAGGTGTTGCTTACCTAATTGACTTCTTTCAAGGTCTGTCAGCCACTTGTATATAGGAGGGCTGTTGATTATTTTTTTCTTAAATTAATTTTACATGAAGCCAATTCACTGAAAGTGTTTATCAACTGTACTAATTTCTTAGTAGATTCTTTTGCAATATGCAAATAGTGATACTTTGACTTCTTCCTTTCCAATTTGAGTCCCCTTGATCTGTAACTGTCTCATTGCTCTAGCTAGACCTTCAAGTACTATAGAGAGAATAGACAGCCTTGTCTTGTACCTGATTTTAGTAGAATTTGAGATTCGCTCCATTAAATTTGATGATGGATATAGACTTGAGGTATGTAACTTGCCTTTTTGCTTTTAGGTATGTATTTTGTATTTAGATCTCTCTATGACTTTTATTACGAAGGGGTGTATTTTCCAAAGGCTTTTTCAGCATCTAACGAGACTGTGAAGTTATTTTGATTTGTTTTGTTTTGTTTCCATTTGTTTATATGGAGGACAGATTTTCTTATGCTGAACCATCCCTGAATCTCTGGAGTGAAGCCCACATAATCACGGTACATGATCTTTTTTTTTAAATGTGTTTTTAGATTTGATTTGCCAGTATTTTACTGGATATTTTTTGGAACAAATAGATCCAGTTATGAGGTATGTCTCAGTATATGTTCTATATATCAGAATTATATTGCCAAAGAAAAGTCATCTTCTAGATCATCCACAGATAATGTGCCCAGAAGATGGAATATTTACATGAGATAAACACACAAGCAGTTGGAAAACACCCAAAGCTATTCTAGGGAAGAAGTGAAGATCTTAGGGAAGAATGAAGTGACTCATGAGAGAAATTATAGACAGGAACAACTGGTTTCCAGAGCCACTGACCCAATGGGTTTGCCAAGTGGACTACCCCATCAATAATCATGCATCTGGTGGATTGAACTCTTATACACTGGTTAACACCTGCTGTATCTCTGATGGGTCCTGACAGGCTGGGCTCTGGTGGTGACATTTTTCCTGGCTATGGTTGTTTGTATCCTTATGCTTATATTTGGGCATATGGATTTGGAGTGATTATAGGTGCAGGTGACAATATCTGGATGTGTCTTTGTTGGCCAGGTGTTTTCTTCCTTAGTTTCTGTTTTCTTTCTGGTCTTCTGGTTTTTGTAGCCTGTGGTTAGGCAGTAGATAGACACCTGATGGGAAGCTGGACTTATGATGCCCAAGTTTGGAGCTGGAGTTCTGGCTCTGTGGGTGATCTCTGATCATGCCAAGGGTCCTCTGGAATTCAGGTTCCTGTCCTGGATTCTGGTGGGGCAGGGGGCTTCTGCTTAGTTTTCAGGGATTTATCATGGTCTTTGGGGTTCAGGGTGCTAGCCTCCTCTCTGATGGGGAAGATGGTTTCCAACAGAGGTGTAGGCTGGAAGATGTTTATAAGGAAAATAGGGCAGTTGGACTTATGCCGGGCAAATGATGGCAGCATGGGGGCAGTCTGACCTGGGGTTTGAGATGCTGGCCTGGCCTCTGATGTAATAGGAGGTTTCTGCCAGAGGTCAAAATAAGACTAAGAGACATTTATGTCCTTTTTCTAGCCCTAAGCCCAACCCCCCATGCAGTTTTCCAATTGTCATTTTTTTCAATCCTCATGTGTTGACACCCAGGATATTTTAAGAATTCTTTCCTCTGGACTCTACCTCTCACTAGGGTGCTGACTAAATAGCTCCAACTGTCCTTTGAAATGTCCTTCAAATTTTTATCGTAAAAAATAATATGACTGCTAATCTGACAGAGTTACTATGATTATTTAATGAGCAGTATACTTTTTAAGCATGCAGAATAATTTCAGCAACATTCTAACTTGAACTATGTGGAATTACTATGGTTTGTGGATCAAGTGTTATTCTGTTCTCATTTTGCTATCAGATTGTTTGTTTGGCTTATCAATAATGTTACAGATTTATTACTCTCCACAATATTGTGGCCATATTGATAGAACTTAGTTATACATTCTTAGAACCCTAGCTTTGTACCTTGGCATGTGGCCGGTTCTAAAGTTTAATTTCAGGGAACCTTGTCCCTTGCCTTCTCCTCCAAATCACTGAAACATATTTTCTTAAACCTAAGCTGCCTGAGATGTCATCTGTGGCCTAATTGTAGAGGTTGCATACCACAACATGTATCATCTTTATCCACCACTATTATAGTCGCACTCCATGAGTACAGCAAAATATTTGAGATAAGCAACTTTAAAAGGGGATGTTTTTGTGGTCCAATTGTTCCAAATGCTTCAGTCTTTGATCAATTGGTTTTGACCAATGATTATCGACTTGTCCAGGACTTAAGAGAAGTCAATAAACGGGTACAGGACATTCACCCAACTGTGCCCAACCCTTACAACTTGCTGAGTTCCTTATCGCCTGAACGATCCTGGTACACTGTTCTGGAATCTTTAGGTTTATGATTAGCTAGTATATGAGTGGATTGCTCACTTCAAAGAAACTGAAAGTCCAAAACAGAGTCTGGATCAAATCCCATTCATGATACCTAATTCATTTCCCTAAGATAGGTGTAGCGATACATGACTGTCATCCATCACTGACAAGGGAGGATTATGCATTCAAATACTTTAGTAAAAGACAATTTTTTAAAAATGCTGGAATTGAAATACATTCACCCAGCCTAACTTTTCAGAGCACATTTAAGAACAAATAATGCAACTCTATTTGCATGTCCCTAAAGGTGAATACAGTTGTGCATATAGGTGTCTTTGTAAGTCAGGAAAATAATTGTGGTTCCTGGCTGCAAGTCTTCACTGCAAACATAACAGAAAACAATGTGTTTTGGCTTTCACAGACCAGATTTTGTTCTCAGCATCCCACTGAAAAGAAATCTCTGTACCCTGAGCTCATTTTGTGGCCAGGTGAGCCATGTGAGAGGATGCCAAGAGTACTAACCAAGCCCTGACCACCTTGGACTTACTGATTATAATCACAGCTCAAAATTATGGTCCAAAGATTAATTATCTTAATGCTACATTGCTATTTTAAAGACAGACATAAAAAAGAGAAAGAAAAAATTTAAAAGCTCTTATATGAGTACAAATCTTATTCACACAGACCTACAGGAGCTGTCTGTGATATTTTCTTTCCCTTTACACAATCAATGTTTCTTTAGTTAGAATGGAGCCCAATCTATCAGCCTGCTGAGAGTACCCCTTTGAAATCTTCAGGGTGATAATTTAAGTGAAATAGAAATGGAGAGAAGGAAAAGGTCACATCCTTGGAAATCTTTTGTGATAAAGGATTTTCCTGGCTACTTAATAAGATGGCACAGAGGGGATCAACATTACAATTAAGTTTGCAATCTTGTACCTAGTGACTCCTTCTAAATATTATCTTAGTTCCCTTGCAACAATAAGGGTGATAAATTCCTCTGCCACTCCAACCTTGCGAGAGGACTTATTTGGCCATCAAGTTCCCAGCTGCATATAAAGGAAATATTGCTTCCTTGTTCAGCCCTTTTCAACCTCATACATGTTTATAAGTGTACAAGAACTGAAGTGCATTCCAGATTTATTTAGATCTTCTAATTCTCTTGAACTAAACCACCTCTATTAAGTAGATAATAAATGATGAAATGCATGGTTGAATGTTATATTAAGCATGAATTATTCTTTCTATATTTATTTATTTATTTATTTATTTATTATTTTTACACCTTGACCACAGTTTCCCCTATCTCCTCTCCTCCTATTTCCTCACTTGGCACTCTAATCCACTCCTCATTTTCTATCCAGAAAAATGACAGGGGTCCTGTGGATATCAACTGACTATGACATGTCAAGATAATTCAGACTAAACAACCTCAGATTAAGGCTGTATAAAGCAACCCAGTATGAGGAAAAGAATACAAAAAAGCAAGCAAACGAGTCAAGATATCCCCTGCTCCCACAATTAGGAGTCCAAAAGTAAAACTAAACTACACAAGTGTCACATATATGGTAGATGATCTTCTTGATGTGTTCTGAGATTCAGTTTGCCAGTATCCCAATGAGTATTTTACATTAATGTTCATGAAGAAAATTGGTGTATAATTCTGTTTTTGTTGAGTTGTGTGTTGTTTGGATATCAGGGTTATGGTGGCTTCAAAGAAAGAATTTGGTAATATGCATTCTGGTTATGTTTTGTGGAATAATTTGGGGAGTATTGCTATTTGCTCTTCTTTGAAAGTCTGGTAGAATTTTAAACTAAAATGATCTGGTCGGCATTTTTTGGCAAGTGGGGGAAGATTTTTAATGACTGGATATATATATATATATATATATATGTATATATATATATATATATATATATATGAATTATAAGTCTCTTTGAGTTGTTATCTTAATTGGTTTAATTTTTTATCTTTATTGGGTGGATTTGTTATTGTTTTTGTTGTTCCCTTAGTTTCTGTTTCCTCTTTGTTCTCCTGATCTGGTTACCATAGAGTCTTCAGGTCAAGTAGTAAGTATTCCCTGCAGTTTTAGTGGCTTCTTGAAGCTCTCTAAGCACTAACTATTCTATAGTTCTTAACTCCTAAACATGACAAAGACAACACATGGTAGTGCAAATGATGTCTATATGAGAAAGGTACATCCCCTTATCTCCCAGATTTCCAAAATCATTTCAGACAAGAAGGAGTACAAGTGCATTTGCTTTTAAACTAAGTACAGGGCAGAGAGCTTTATCATGCTCTTGGAGGAATTGAGAACTGGAGAAGAGTACACAGGTTAGTTTCAGCTCCCAGACACTACTTTCTTCCTTGGTAGGCATTGTCAAATATCCATGAATTGTAGGAAAGACTTGAAGGTAACTGGTAGAGAGAATATAGACCTCTCTTTTGGTTTTAAAAATATGGTCACAAAGAAAGTCATAGTTTTAAGAGGTGTTGCTTTGTTGGAGTAGGTATGGCCTTGTTGGAGGAAGTCACTATGGAGAGAAGCTTTGAGGTCTCATCTATGCTCAAGACATGCCTAGGGTCTCACACCATTCCTTGTTACCTGTGAGTCAAGATGTAAGAACTCTCATGTCCTTCTATAGTACCATGTTTGTCTGTATGCTGCCTTGCTTTCCTCCATGATAATAGACTAAGAAACTGAACAGTAAGTGAGCCACCATAATTAATTTTTTTCTTTTATAAGAGCTATCATGGTCATGGTGACTCTTCAAGCAATAAAAACTGTAACCAAGACAACCTATAATACGTAATCCACAATACTACATTGTCCAACTCTCTCAAAATTCTAAGATTTTGCAATACTGAAGTGGTAGAACCTAAAATGGAAAGATGTGTTAAAATATCATAAATCCTGCTTGGTGAATATATCAATGGTGTGACACATTTATTTAAATTGTGATAACAATGTTGGCTCAGGCTGGACATAACATGGAAGTACATTGATTTATCTGTATAAAATTATCCTCTCCTCACCCACCAATATAGGACCATAGTTTTAACCTTAACATAGCAAAATATGCCATATAACAGTTATCAAATAAGAATAACAGTTAACAATATTTAGTCCATTAACATTCTGTTATTATAGGCATAGGAAATAATGAAAATAAGTTTTGGGTATAAGAAAATATACAGTACATTAAGAGAATAGCAAGATGCCCAGTTATTCTGGAAACATTACTGACTGAATAAAGAGAATGATGATGACTTAATTTATTTGGTGAACAGTATTTATTAAGTATTGATTGTATTTCGGGAACCTTTCTAAATTTGAGATTACAGCTGGAGACATATCATATCATTGTGTCATGGTACTGCTCTTCCTCTGTAAGGGTCATGTATTTACAGAACAGAGGCAATGATTAGTTAGTGTCCTAGTTTTCATAGTGGATATACTGTGGAGGCACAAGGTAGTCAAGTTTATTTCTGCACCAATGAGGTAGCAGAGACAGAAAAGTGAAATCAGACAGCTAAATAAGAGAGAACATGATCACAAGTCCATAACTCAGTTCTTATGTTAGAAATTTGCACAAAAGTCATTAACTTTCTCTGTGGGTATGATGACAACCTCACAGTAGATTTCTCATAAGATATATGGCCAAAAAAAAGAAAAAAGGAAAAAAAAGATTAGGATATATTTTAATAAGGAAGATAATCAGGTATCAGGTTCCTCACTTTAAAGTAGCTCTGCTGAGGGAAGAATTTGAAAATTTATTGAATGAGCATGGCCACTGTAAACCTGACTGTGGACTTCTGTTCCTGACTTGGCTACTTCTTAGGTGAGTCATTGGGAGAAGGCATAGCAGGCTTTGATCCCATTCTGACCACTTCACAGGTGAAATAGTACCTTTTTTGTAAGAATAAATAAGTAGCTACATGTTAAGGTCATAGAAAACAACTAGTGTTTAAAGTTAATATTGAAAACACACAAATTCCTGCTTTTACTTTAGCCATTAATTAACATCCCATACATATTATTTAGCAAACTATAAATTATGTGAACTGTGAATTATACAATTTTTAAAAAATTATTTATTTTTATTTAATACCAGTCATGTCACCTCTCTGATAATTATGAATGCTGTGATATAGATTGAATTTTAAATACTTTCCCTAATATAAATATCTAAAACATGCTAGGTTTCAACAGATATTTGCTGAAAGGTAGACACATGGTGTGTGATTGGTAGCAATGAGTAATTACAGTGTATCCTTTGTCTTACAAGTAATTACTTATTCTCATCTTCATCATAATTTTATTAATTATTTTTCTTGGTAACTTGAGACATTCATTGACTTTCAATCTAAGAACTTTAGTTTGTACAACAAATATTGTAGATTTGAGTTGAGCTTCTGCCTTGATTTAACAAAAAACTGAAATAAATAAAAAGTGTCTTCCCACATAGATGCCTAAGATTAATTGCATCAACTAGGCACACTGGATAAAAATTTAATTTCACCCATCAAAAACAATCAGCATTGAGTTGTCAGAGTTTTATTTCATACCTCTTTCATGAAAAACTTTAATCTTCTTAACCCTCATTTACAGTGCAGTGCTCTGAAACAAGGCCTAGTCAGCGCTTAATGGAGAAAAAATGAAGATGAAATGACAAAAGGGAAACTGAATGATTGCTTCCATTTTTTTTTAATTCACTAAAACAAGTACATGATCAGAAGCTATTGCATCCTGAAGCCAGGATTCAGTGTCCCAGGAACTTCAGTGAGAAGATAAATCTTCTGGCACCTGCTGCTGCTTTGCTCTAAAAAGAATTACCAGCCTACAATCCACACCATCAGAAAAGCTAGGAAAAAAGGGACCATACATACATACATGGTCCCTTGGAAAAGGGGAAAGGGAAAAGATCTCCCAAGCAAATTGGGAGCATAGGGGGAGGGAGGAGGGCATTAAGGAGAAGAGAAGGGCAGAGGTGGGTATGAGGGAGCAGGAAAATTGAGTCAGGTAAAGAACAGAGGAGAGCAAGAAAAGAGATACCATAATAGACGGTGCCATTATAGGTCTTAAAAGAAATCTGACACTAGGGAAATATCCAGAGATCTACAAGAATTACCTAACTAACAATCTAAGCAATAGTGGAGAGGCTACCTTAAATACCCTTCCCCAATAATGAGATCAATGACTACCTTATTTGCCATCCTAGAGTCTTCATATAGTAGTTGATGGAAGCAAAAGCAGACACCCACAGCTAAACACTGAGCTGAACTCTTGAAATCCAATTGCAAACAGGGAGGAGAGATGAGCAAAGTGGTCAAGACTAGGCTGGAAAAACCCACAGAAACTGCTGACCTATACAAGCGGGAGCTCATGGATTCCAGTCTGATAGCTGGAAAACCAGCATAGGACCAACCCAGATTCCCTGAATATGGTGTTAATTGGAAGGACTTAGCAGTCTATGGGGACTCTGGTAGTGGATCAGTATTTATCCTTTGGGAGCCCAATTCACATAGAGGAATACTCCCTCAACCTACACACATGGGGGAGAGACTGTGTCCTGCTCCAAATGATATGACAGACTTTGAGGACACCCCATGGAAAGCCTCACCCTCCTTGGGGAGCAGAAAGGAGATAGGATGGGAGTTGTTGGGTGAGGGGACAGGGGAGAATTGGAGGGTGTGGGAACTGGGATTTATATGTTTAACATGGTTATTGCAAATTTAAATTAAAAATTACATAAAAAATTTGTTACTAACACAAATGCACATACACACAAGGCTGACTACTTAGGATCAGATATCGCATGTAGGAGTTTCTCCCTGGATTCTAGGCAACACTAATTGACATTTTAGCACACTGTAAACACTTACAACCTCCCAGATGCCATGAACTCGCCTATGTCAATGGCTCTAGTTCACATAATATTTTCATTCAGTTGTGTCAGCCGTTTCTGTGACCTCAGAAATTTAATTGTCTGCTTCGTTTTGTAGATGGTAACATTTTTGAGATTTGAGACTACAAAATACATGTGTTGTTTCCATAACCAAGCGCACTCATTCTTGCATCTTAGGTCATATACGAGTTAAGTAGGTAACAGTTAAATAGGCTGCACTACTAATGTGTAGCATCTGCCTAGAGCCATCTTAAATGGGTTTTGACTCATACAGTAGTCTTGTTTCTATATGCGTCTACACCTTTTAGTAGGTTGTTCCAGAGATGACAGCATACTCAACAACCTCCTGAATTTATTCTGAGAGCAGACTAAAAATCAACTACATAGCATTTGTTAATGTGCAGGCTGGAAGTTCCACCCAGACAATTTATTAAATACATTCCATCTTCATGAAGGACTCAACAATGTTATTTTGGAAAAGGCATGACTATGGGGAGTCATGTATAAAAGGTTTTGGGGATTTGATTGAGCTACTTTTAAATCAATATACTGCATTCTATGAGTCAACTAAGGCATACCTGCCCATTGTCATGCTGCTTCTCTGCACATTTATGCAGTACTTGGTATAGAATAGTGATCTATCTATTAATGTTGGTGTAATAAGGACAAGTTATAGTTACTATAATTTTTTTACTTATAACAACTAAAATCTCTAAAACCAGAAAATATTTCAATTGTGCTTATAATATTTTAGTTATTTTTAAAAGATCCGAATAATAAGGGATGCTATCAATGATATATAATCCATAATACTCCAGGAAAAATATATAGTGGAGGGGGTAATCTTGTTCAGGTTTTCCTTGCCACTAAAGAGATCCAAAAACTAATAAGATATTTACCTATGTCAGGGGCTGCCTAAGAGACAGACCGAATACTGAGAAATCTGATCCTTAACGTATCCTCACTGATGTCATCTTTCCTGTTTCTACTATCATTTAAAATGCTTCTAAGAATGACTTATAATATAACTGTTGCTGATGCACTACTTGTTATTGCAAAAGACTTTTGGGAATGAACATCTATGTAACAGATTCAGTCTTTATTTATGAAAGTTGTTCCTAGTCTATTCACAGATGCAATAAAAAGAACCTTTTTTTGCAGTCATAGTTACTGCTTATGCTTTCAGTAAATTTTATTTTCTCTGTGTAGTTGATCAGATTGTACATTCTTCAGAGATGTCAATCAGACATCTAATGGCTTTATATGTCTGAATAAATACTATCCTGAAAAGTAGTGGTGAGAAAGTTCTTATCCACAACATTTTTAGCACTTTGTTAATGCAAATACCTGAAAATATTTCACATCAGACATGGCCAGCTACTGTCTGGTTGAGTAAGAAGCCTGTTTAGTAATCTTCTTATCAGTCAAACAGCTGGAAGTCTAGATAAGTTCTGTGTCTAAGGAAAAGCCAGTGGCAGCTTGTTTTCAGATAAAAGTGGTGGGGAAATATATTTGAAATGGAGGGGTTCATCAGAGGGAGTTTGGAAGTTTTGCTGGCATGAAGTGAACTCCCAGGATTGGGGGATTTGCCATTCATTGAATGGAGGACAGGATGGTGCTCCCTGTGTCTTTTTTCCTTCAGAATTACTTCAGTGTGTGATTTTCAAAGTGCTCCATGTCTGAGAGTTTATTAGACTCTCTATAAATGCAATACTGTTGTGTTTTGCTCTACACAGTAGGCATGCCACTGAAAACTTTCCTGCAAATTGATTTTATTTTGTAAATGAAAACCTAATTGGAATACACTAGGGGGGACTTGCTAGTTAAGGGAGTCCTTGTGTGGTGTGAAAACTGCTTATTTTCTTTCAAATAACCACTTTTTCATGTATCTGTTTTGTGAATTTAAGTTTTGTGTGCAAAGAGTTTCATGTAACTGTTCATCTGTGCACTGTGGAGCACCTGTGGGAAACATGTTAAAATCAATTTAGTAATATGCCTTTACTGGAATACTGCTCACACACCCCAACCATGAGCCTTTTGCAATTTGAAAACACAAGTATTACTAGGGAAGAGGTTATAGGTTCCTTTATATAACTCTTCTGCTAGAGTGTTTAGTTCAAACACCCCTGTATCTTAGATATTTCTGTACAACAGAAAGATATGACTATGGCAGGGAAGACTTACAATAAATTGATAAGCCAACTTAAAGCTAGTCTACCTTTTCAGATATTTCCTACACTTAGTCCAATGTGGAAGGCAAGTCTGCATGAAAAAAAGTGAGTTCTAGGTTTGAATAAAGTAACAAGTTTTTTAACTTCCTAAAGCACCCATTAACTCACCTGTGCAGAGGTCTAAGGTGACTTAATTGCATAAGATGATTACTTACTCATATTTAGACCTGTGACATGAATTTCACATGTATATTAAGATGTTGACCTAAGAGGGTTTTTAAACGTTTCAATTTAAATACAATTACATCATTTCCCCTCTCCCCTCCCTCCCTCCCTCCTCACTCAAATCCTTCTTATGTCCCCTCCTCAAGTTGATAGCCTCTTTTAATTTAATTATTATTGTACATGTGTATTTATATGTGGATGAATATATACATATACACACATTTATTACAACGTGCCAATTTAGTGCACAAATGGACTTTGGGAGCCCATTCCCTATTGGAGGGATAATATTTCATCTCAGATACACAGAGAAGGGCCAAGACCCCCAAATAAATGATGTGATTGGCTTGATGATTCCCTATGGAAGGCCTCACTATGCTTGGGGAGTGTGTGGGGTGTGAGTTTTAGGTGATTGGTGGGGGGCATGGAAGGATGGAAGGGCGAGGAAATGGGGGTATTGATATGCAAAATAAGATTGTTCCTAAATTTTAAAAAATACACAAGGTGAGTATTATTACTGTTCAGGGATGCTCATTAGACAAGACAGCGTATAAGTAATGTTCACAATAGGTTTGGCATTCAAGAGGAACTGTTTACCATGTGGCAAAACTGATTTCTGAGAGCCCTGTCAATCTGATAGATGATTGCTTAAAGAGTCTGGGATTCCTGCATCACTCTGCCTTTGTACCTTTATGTATCCATGACATCATATATAGCATTCATATCTACAGTGACAGCAAATATTTTCTCATGTTCCTTTTTCTGCAACAATAACTTTTTCATTTTATTGAAAACAGATTTTTCTCATATAATATAACTTGATTACAGTTCCCCTCCCTCTTCTAGTCACATTTTCCACACCTCTTCTCCTATCTAGATCTACTGTCATTCTTTATCTTATTATAAAAAAAACAGGCTTCTAAGGGATAGCAATATAATATAACAAAAACTAACACATTGAACAAAACAAACAAACAGAAGGAAAAGAACCCAAGATAAAGCACAAGAAGCAGAGACTGACTTGTTCTCAAATAAAGGAATTCCATAAAAATACTGAACAGGAAGATATACATATATATACACACACACACACACACACACACAAACAAATAAACAAACACAAAGGACTTCTGGGGTTAAACATAAAAAAGAAAAATAATAAAAATACTTATAAAATAAAAATGATATATTTATAAAAGGAAAAGCTATGACAGGACATTATGAGAATAGGAAGCTCCAAAGATGCTATAGAGTAAATTTTCTGTTGGGCAGCTGCTGTGGGGCATGGCATGCAACATATCTTTGTTTCCCAGTGACGCTCCTTTGGAGAAAACTATAGGTCATGTGTCTTTTTTCTCTTCTTAGCTGTGGAATTTCATTTGGGACAGTCTTATGTGGGCTCTGGCATAGTGGTTCATGAGATTTGATGATACTGATTTAGAGGCACTTCCTTTATTGGTGTCTTTCACTCCCTCTGAATCTTACACTCTTTGTGCCTCCTTTTCTGGGGTTCTGTAAGCCCTGACGGGAGGAACTTGGGTGCTTCCCATTTAGAGCTGTGTGTTCTGAATTCTTTGCATGATGTCTGACTATTCCCATCTGTTACAGGAAGGAGTTTCTCTGATGATGGATGAACAAGACACTGATCTATGAAAGAATGTCATTATGAGTCATTTTATTGGTTTTTAAAATGGTAGTGTTTGGTACAGATTTCTGAGATAAATAGTCTCAGATTCTTAGTTACCCAATCAGTTTCAGGAATGTATTCCATCTCAAGGAGTAGAGCTTTGGTCAAGTTAGATATTGGTTGGTTATTCTGACAAGGTTTGTGCCACCCTTTCCCATTGTCATAAGTGTTGGTGGTTTGGTTGGTGTTTACATTTCTCTTTTGAAACTTTGGAAAGTAGTTTCCTGTACAAAAGCATCTCCATGTTCAGTGAGTTATATAGGTGTTGTCTTCATCAGTGGGGCTTTGCTATCAGTTTGAGAAGCATAGCCTGTAGTCTTGGCAACAGCCTGAGTTCTTTGTGTTCCCATGGACCTCTTTAGCCAACAAGTGTTATGAACATATTAAAATAGAAGCTATTTTAACCTAGCAAAGAACTATGTAATTAAAAATGCTCATCCAATTTGTCTGCTCAAAACTTTCCTAGTTTCAAGGCTATTTCAATACAGTCAATTTTGAACTCTGTAGTCCATTGATGGAATATCGCATATTTGCTTCAAGCTTATTTATTACAGTGTATATGTGTATATTGATTTTCCTTTGCTTCTCAAGACAAGGTTTCTCTGTTTAACAGCTCTGGTTGTCCTATAAATTGCTTTGTAGACTAAGATGGCCTCAAACTCACAGAGATCTGCTTGCCTCTGCCTCCAGAGTTCTGGGATTAAAGACAGACACCACTGCCACCCAACATTGGTTTGCCTATAAAGAGACACTCTTTTCTTTAGGAATAAGTGCTAGTGTATGCTCTAGTTTCCCTTGGATGAGCCTCCTCCTCTGTTTACTCCAATCACTCCTTTAAAATATTGGAGTTTCCTCCTTCTGAACCTTTACCCCTTTTGGTATTCATGGGAACATTGTTTATGTGACTTCATGGCTTATTTATGAATCTGCCTTTCAGATCATTCCTATGACATTGAGGATGAGAGTCTACCTTGCTATGTACTCATATGATAACATTGGTACATGGTTTATTGCTTTATACTGCCAATGTTTAGCTCAGAGCTTAGCAACACTAATGTATAAGTATCCAGATTTTCCTCCCTTTGCTCCTACCTAGTGTACACAACACAGCTACACACACACACATACACACACACACACACACACACACACACGCAACATACAAACAAACATGCACACACACACAAAGTACACAGACACATGTACATGTGCACACACATACATTTTGTTAAGAAAGAAATTGATGTGATAAAGGCTTCTATTTTTTCTTCCTCCCAACAGTAACCAGACTCCAAAGTAAATACCATACAATGTAAACAAATTAGAGAGGTCTTCACCTTACCATTTAATATGGCCAAGTATTCCCAGGGAGTCTACAGATACTAAAGCAAGCATTTTCTCTGAACTGTACTCTGTGAAGCTTCACTTGTAAAATCAATACACCTATAGAAAATAGTGAGCTATTCCTGTTTTATGTGCTGTATTACAAATAACTATTCAAATGTGTTTTAACATGACCTTCTCACATGTAAAACTTGTTCATTGATCATATTATAATTTGTTCTAATGGATAAAAAAATAGGGAGATGGAGGGGGAGATTACTGAAAGAGACTACAGGAAATGGGGGGGTGTGCATTTTCAGTTCAGGTAAAAACCTAGTGCAAGGGACATTCCCAGGAATCTGCAAGGATGATACCAAATAAGAATGTTAGCAATAGCAGATATGCAGCCTGAACTAAATGTGTCTTGTGACCAGACAAGACTTTAAGTGGAGGGAATAGGAAACCAATCCAGCCACATAACCTTCAACCTACAGTCTGCGCTGCCTATGGGGTATGCTGGGGTGGGCATGGCCTAAAGATTGAGGGAATGACCAACCAATAATGAGACTAGCCTAAAACCCCTGTCAGGAGAGTAATCCCACTTTTGATACTGACTGGAGCACCAGGACACATAGGCTGGAAGACTGAGACCTAGGATAGAACCAAACATGACTGGAGGGGGGGAATTTGAATGTAATAATGCCTAATGATATTCTGCTATAGACTTAGATTGGTGCCTAGTCCAGCTGTCCTCAGAAAGGCTTCATCCAGCAACTGATGAAAACAGATGGAGAGACATAGGCAAACATTAGGTAGAGCTTGGGTAATCCTGCAGAAGATGGGAAGAAAGGATTGTAGGAGCCAAAGGGTTCAAGGACACTGTAAGAAAACTCACAGAATCAAATAACATGGGCTCATAGGGGCTCACAGATACTAAACTGACAACCAGGAAGTCTGCATGTGACTAACCTGGGCACTCCACATATATGTTACAGTTGTGTAGCTTGGCCCTCTTGTGTGACTCCTAAAAGTGGAAACAGGAGCTGTATCTGACTCTTTTATTGGATTTTGGGTCCCTATTCCTCATACATAGTCACCTTGCCCAGCCTAAATACATGGGGAGATGATTAGTCTTATTGCTACCTGATATGCCATGCTTTATTGATATGCATGGGAGACCTAAAACAGAAATGGAGGAGTGGATTGGGGGTGGGTGGAAAAAGAAGGGGTGAAAGGGAAAGGGATGGAATTAGAGCAGGGAGGAGAAACTGTGGCAGGAATATAAAATAAAAAAATAATAATTAAAAAAACAAACAATATTCAATATCTTGAGGATTACTTTCCAAAGAGATATTCACAAAAAAAGAATTTATTGAGATTCCTGGGAACTCAATGCAAGCAATTGTTGTAATGAAGTTGACTATGTACTATAATGTTTTAATAAATCTTGTTTTTTTTCAAAATAAATTAAAATTTATTTGTGTGATCAGTTAGGTTGTAGTGCTGTGTTACAAGCAATTTTCCTGCCAGCCTGGTCCCACCGCTATGTCAGCCCCAAATAACATACAGAGATATTGTATTAGATATAAAGTTATTGGCCTGTTACTAGTGTTTCTTATTGGCAAGATTTGTCTTAAATATTAACCTATTTCTATTAATCTAAGTGTTTCCACATGGTCTTATCTTATGGGAGAGAGGGTCCCGAACTTCTTCTCAAGTCCCTACATCTTGAATCATCTACTACATCTCCCAGAATCCTTCTTGTCTCCCAGTCCCACCTATCTTGCTTTCCTATTGTCCCACAGAGCATTATTAAAAAACAATAAGAGAAACATTTACAGAATGACATCTCCCATCATCTCCTCTTTTCTGTCTAAATAAAAAGAAGGGTTTTAACCTTAACATTAGCAAAATATATAACAAAACAGTTATCAAATAAGAACCACAGTTAACAATATTCAGTCTATTAACATTTAGCGGGAATTAAAGAAAATATACCATCATCTGTCCTATTTTTGTGAGTCTAAAGTCCTATATGTAACTTACCTTTAATCCTAACTAAGAAAACTATAACCATAAATATCTGTCTTCAACTCCCTCAAAGACCACAGAAGAATAATATATAAACCTAGAAATGACAGAGACATCTTGCTACCTGGTCAGTCACCTGAAATTCTTCTGTAATTTTCCATCTTCAGCCTATGGGCCATAGTGTCTGGCAGACTCCTCAGCAAATTAGGAAATTTTAAACTGTCCCACCTATGTTGGCAGTTTGTCAGTCACTTTCCTGTGTGTCCTGAAGAATGTCTGTCAGACACTTTAATGAAACAGGAGCCCTGGAGCAATGTCCATCTTGTATCAGCAGTGACTTTCCTGTGGGTCCTGCATGTCCAGTTTATACAGCATAAAGTCAAACAGTACAAACAAAGCAGTATCTTGCTCAAATGACTAGTCTTGCCATAATGGAAGTAAACTTCATAAAGAGTTTCTTCAATGTCCAGCTTTCTTTGTGACACAGGTGATGTTTCCAGGAGGAGTTGTGCCTCACTGTTAAGAAAAACCCTAAACCATTTTAAATGTCATATTCTGTAGGTCTTTGAAAGGTTTGAACAATGCCTATTCATCTCAAATACATCTCTGTATAGCTAGAAGACCTAACTCACCTAACTATAAGTTTTGACTATTATAGGTAACTACCTATAATCTGTACTTAATTATACAATACATTTTAAGTGACCTATGTAAACACAATACTTATACAAGAAGAGAAATATACATATCTCAAAATTGAACTTAAATTTGTATCAATGAATGAAAATCCATTCCAAAACAAAGTATTCATTTCTATACCAAAATCCCCCTTTTACCTTTAAAAAGAGATCATCCCATCAGGGCTAATCATTAATATTTAAAATGAGTAGTCTTCCTCAGAGAGAAGCACATCAATTGTTTGTTCAGTGCCAGGTGGTCTACCCTGAAACATATATGGAGACATATATGTGACATTATATGGAGTGAACAAGTTAGACCTAGGAAAACATATACTCAATAAATATTAATAATTATTTCTGCATTGAATTTATTGAAAATTTTATCATTGAAATCTTTAAGAAAGTTAACTGTCTCATCAAGCTATAAGACATTTATTTGCATAATATTGTTTTTTCCAGCCTTTGCTTACTAGATTCATTATGTGTTTCCCAGGTCTTATTACCCACACAATTTGAAATTACAAGGTTTTGTTGGTTTTCATGTTTAAAATATTTTATGTGCATGGAAGGCCTTTCTTTTTTAATCTGTTTTATCCCCTTAGCAATCATAATATTAATGGTATAATTGAATTATATTTCTGAATCATCCCTTTATACTTCACATTTACTCACTGCATCTGTATGTGCTCTTGGGGAACGGCATAGGTAGGAATGTGCCATACTAAATAGATTTTTCCCCACTCTTCTTAATAGCTTTTGGTTTATGAGATTAATACAAAGCAGATGGCTATGCAGTTTGTTCTTTTTTAGTGTTGTATGACATACTAGAATGTGAATGAACTATGTTTAATTTAACTAGTATTTGAATGATGGGTATCTGAGTTGCATACCTTTTCACTTGTTAATAGCAATGGTATCAGGCAGCCATACTTTCATGTGTCTGTAGCTTGTTGTTTTCCGCCAGCCTGCCTGCCCCTAGTCTGGCCCTCCGGCCACAAATAACACTCTGAGACTCTGTATTTGATACAATCCTGTTGGCCAGTTACCATTACTGTTTATGGGCTATCTCTGTCTTAATTATCAACCCATTTCTACTTATCTAAGTATTTCCACGTGGTCATCTTATTGGGGAGTGGTGGGCCCGGCATCTTGCTTCCTCTAGCTCTACATGCTGACTCCTCCTAACTACTTCCTCTTTCTTCCTCCTAGTCTCCTAGCCCCGCCTATCTAGTTTCCTATTGGCCAACAGGGCTTTATTAATTAACCAGTATGAGAAACATATTTACAAAATAACATCTCCCATCATGTGTCTTTTGCTTTACATGCAAAAGTGGGCACTGCATGATTTGCTAGCAGTCTAATGGCAGATTGTAGAGCACATGTGCTTTCAAATTTACAAAGTAAATGGGAATTAATTTTCTAGTATAGTTGCATTAATTATACTTCAGTCAGTACCCTACCATTCACTGACCTTGCTCTGAAGTTGCTCATGTAGAACATTGACAGACATCTCAGTGAGAACAAAATGATATCTAAGAGTGGTTCAAACTTTAACTTCCATTTTGTTAATTAACATGAATATAGCCTATATGTTTGTATTTGTTGCCACATCCTACTCTGTAAAAAACATGCTTGTATCTTGTGAATTTTCTGTCTCTGTCACTGTTATGAGATGTGGCTAGTAATCTCTTAATAGTAAAGGTGTTTACTCTCATATCAATCAAAATTCTTAACCTATCTCCTCGCTAAGGCTTTCCCTTCACTTTCCTTGTGAAAACTATAATAATACTTATTCTGAGAGTTATAATTGTCAGGTTCATGCATTTTTCTAAATATATTCTTTTATGAGATTTACATTAATAAATACTTTTATATACCAGGGAAAGGAAGCTATTTGCCTACATATATTTAAAAATAGTTTAGATTTTTACATCTCACTCCATTTTAGTAAAAATCTAGAATAGTGATATTTTATTTTTAAAATGGAAAAAAATTTATAAATCACCAGGTCTACTTTATTGTTTTATATATCCAGGATATCATTTTAGTTTATTAATTAAATCTTCTAGTTAAAAACAAGTCTTCCTTTTAACATGAATTTGTTTACTTAAGAGGAAATTTCATATACATGTATATGCATATACATACATACATACATACATACATACATACATACATAAGTTTGTGAGTCTATTTTCTAAGCTCACCATTCTTTTTATTTCTTATTTACCTATTTCTAAATCAATGCTTATCACAGTCCTGTGTCAATTATTGTATGTTTCAATAGACAGAAATTGTTTCTCTACATTTATTTGCTTCAGAAGTATCCGGATCATGTGAAGGTCCCTTTACATTTATGACGTTTTTTGTTATATCTTGTTTTTTAATTTATTTTTTTGACACCCTTTGAGTTTCACCAAGATCATCTGTGTAATCATGGTTTGGAAACTATCCATTAGAACCTTATGTGCTCCTCTTCAATAGGTACTCGACTGAAGAAAATGACTGCTCATATATATATATATATATATATATATATATATATATATATATATGTGTGTGTGTGTGTGTGTGTGTGTGTGTGTGTGTGTGTGTGTGTGTTTGGTTACATGTAAAGATAACTTTTTGTAAGTCTCAAAGATAGCCTTGATTATTGTTCATTGCCCCTTTAATCTTTATATTTCTACCATTGTTAGTGTGATGTTCTAATGTTGTCAGAGTTCCCTGGTACTTTTGGAAAAGTTAACTCTCACTAAAGTTGTTTTTATTTACATAGTATTGCTTGTGTCATTAATATGTATGTATGTAGATATGTATGTATGTATGTATGATATATGTGTGTGTATAAATATTTAGAAACAATCTTATTTTGCATATCAATCCCCTGTTCCCTCTCCCACCCATCCTTCCATTAACCTCACCAACCCCCCCCCCAGCGCATCACCTACCCATTCCCCAAGGATAGTGAGGCCTTCCATGGGAGATCATCAAGTCTGTCACATCATATGGGGGAGGGCCTAGGTCCTCCTCCCTGTATCTGGGTTGAATTGTATACATCCGTGGGGATTGGGCTCCCAAGTTCTACTTGTACACTAGGGATAAATGATTCCACTGTTAGAGATCCCATAGACTGCCTAGGCTTCCTAACTGGCACCCACATTCAGAGGGCTTGTTTCAGTCCAATGCTGGTTCCCCAGTTTTACAACTATTATTTTATTTTTAGTGGATATTTTTTAGTGGTTCAGGTGTGTCCCCACGACTTTGAAAAATTTTGAGATTATGATATAACTAGAACATTTTTCCTTTCTATTTCATACTCCCAAGCTCTTATATATATCCTCCCTGCTTTCCTTGAAATTTATGGCATATGATTTTCTTGTTATTACATACATATGTATATATAATATATATGCATGTATGTATATATATTTATGTATATACATATATATTCCTAAATATAACTTGTTGAGTAAATAAAAATTTTATGTATATTTTTCAGGGCTGACCATTTGACAGTGCATATCTGATCAGTGTACTATTACCTGGGCAAGATCACTTTTCTTGATCCCAGCTTTATTCACTTTTCTATAATTCCTTTTGTAGAGTTGAAGACCCATGGAATTTTCCATATCCAAATTTGTTTATGTTATGTTTCTTTTTCTCACTGTTGAGCATTCATATTTGTGAGATTTTGTGGGCTTTTTGTTATTTGGACTTTATGGACTTTTGTTACTAGGAGATACAATCTCACAACAAATGTCCTCTTTCTCTCGCTCTTAAAATCATTCTCCCACATCTTTGGCAATGTTACCAGATACTTAGATGCAGGAGAGTTTTGTACCACCCATTATTAATTGGGTAGTATGTTTGCTATAATAATTTGTGTTAGTCAATATACCCTAGAGAAGAGAGCCAGGAGAGTTTGATCAATGGGTTCTATATTGGAATTTGATTGGCATATTTTGCATCTAATATTATAAAACAGATAGCATACATAGCAATCATCTACTATGAAGCTCAAAAAGGTAGACTTTTGAAGAATCCCATTATAAAGTAATGATGATTATTTTAGAACGCAAGGATGCTTAATTGGATTTCTTTTGGACATATATTATATGCAGTAAGTACTTTAAGGTCCTTTTGATTATATAGTATTTCTGATAACTGTAGTTCTTAGAAGCTAAGTCGATTGCTTTAAATTTCCACTGATGGCTGTTTACAAAAGTTCTTCATTTCTATGCATTTGGTAATTTATTATTTTCAGCTCATCTTTCACTGTACCTACCATGATGTAATCTGAAGATTCCTAATAACACTTCTTTCCTTCGAGTAGACACTCCATTTATCTTTGTATGGTTCATCAACCAAAACACAATAGGCAACAGCTATTAGGGAGGACTTTACAGCTAATCTACACAAATAAAATGTCTAAGGTGATAAATATGTCATAGAAAATCATTCTGCAAAATACAGATGCATGTAATTCCTATATAGTAATTAAAAACAATGAAAATTGTGTTTAAGATAATGGACCTACATTTCCTCAATTGGCTTTTCCCAGATCATAAAACTATTATAAATCTAATACCAATTTTCATAAAATATTATGTTTATATGTAGTGTCTTCAAGAATATGTAGCTAATATGATATTATAAGGATAATTGTTTCCTGTATAACTGACTGAAATTACAGACAGCTCTTGTATTTAATCTATGAACAATACTGTTTCCTTCCCTAGCACATAATTTTGCTAAAGATGTCACATTTATGAATATCTGATTTAGTAAAGGTAGGCATGAAGTTTAAAGTCATGCCACTTTCTTCAGAGCCATCTTTAAAGAGAAAAGGGCTCAGGCTTTCACTTTCTGTATGTCATGTATCCACAGAACTTCATCTGGAGTTAATACAATGACAGAAAGCAACTCCTTATATTTATTTTTCTTTTCTTCCAACCCCTACTTCTAGACACGGAACATTTTGTTATTTTCTATTTTTTGTCACTTTAAGAATATTGTCAGGAATCATGTTTTCAATTATACTTCATATATATGCTCCAAAGTCAAAGAACTTTTCAGAAATGCTATTCTCAATACTACCTCAGTATACATTTGCTAACTATAATTAATAATGTTTTATATATTATGCAATAACTTCAAATAAATATTAAAAGTACCAAAATATTTCAAATTGTTTTGTACTATAAGCATAAGTAAAGTATTTGCTTTTAATGTACATAATGTGACATTCTCATCCAGCTTGAGATGTCTTGACTAAACTTATTTTCCTTTCCTTTTTTTTTCTATTCAATACTAAGATTAGTATTTTTGTCTTCCCAGAAAATAATTAATACATTTAAAATATTCTATTTCATGCTTGTAGGAATTTTTCCCACTAAACAAAATGAGTTATTTGTCTTTGCTCAGCTGACATTACAACTGATGAAGAATTTATCAAATACATCACATGCCATTTTGTAATCTCCTCAGATTCTGTTCCATCCACTATGGTATTTGTTTTGTCACGTCTTTGTTGTTTAAGAAACTCAAATTTTTCTCACTCTACTCCCTTCATCCACCATTGCCATTAATCAGTTATCATTAACCTAAATCCTCATTGTAGTAGGTGGGTGGTGTTGTAGTTATCACATGGATTCCATTAGTGTTTCAGGAAATTCCCTTATACATAACATGTGTTGAGAATCAGAATGCTTATAAAAATAATGATTGTCCAAATATAAGGCATAGAACTTTTAGATCTATCTTTGTCAATATGAAAATACAAACTTGATGACAGACATGGGCTGGATATGTCACTTGTATCAGTATTATTATGGGAGAGGTGCCTGGGTCCCCCTATTCGTTTCCTTTAATAACACAAATAAGAGAGAGTAACCTCATCAATGGGATAATAGAATACTAGGTAAACTATAGCAGGCTTCTTTTGAAGCACCAGCCCCCAAACCATGACATAGAAACATTATTACTTAGGAAAGGTTAGCTTTTAGCTTAGCCTTGTCGCACTAACTCTTATAACTTAAATAAACCCATTTTTATTCATCTAAGTGTTCCCACATGACTCCTGACTTTTACCTTTCCTCCTGCATGCATTACTTTCTCTGCATCTGGCTGGTGACTCCATCTTTTTTCCTCTCTGAATCCTCTCTGTCCCCAGGAGTCCCACCTAACTTTTCCTGCCTAATGATCACCTGTTTATTAAAGCAATCATAGTGACACATCTTCACACAGTGTAAAGGAATATTCCACAGCAGCCATCAAACCTTATGAATTAATTGACACCTTCTCTTCAAACTACCTTGTCTGGTAATGCTGCTTGCCAATTGTAGAAATGATTATTACATTGATAAATGATATAGAGGATTTAAAATTCCTATTTCATGAAATATCCTGGAAAATATGAATTAAAATATCCCAATTGTGTGCATGTTTGAACTCAGAATGCAATGTGCTACCACTATCTTTTTAAAAGAATAGTGAATTTATTGATGCACTGTGGAAATTCAACTCAGTGTGTGTGTGTGTGTGTGTGTGTGTGTGTGTGTGTGTTTGAGAGAATGTGTATGTAATTACACAAATTTATACAATGTTGAACAAGTTCCAAATGATCTCATTTAATATTCTCCAAGAACATTTCAGGATGTGCAGTATTTTCTGCATAATAGAGAAATAAGGAAAATGTAAGAAACAACATAGTACCAAACTCAGCGAATACAGGTAGGAATTTATACAGATTCCTCTGAAAGAAGAGAAATTAATTCCATTTTAATATTTGCAAGTAATTATTTGATAGTCATTAAACTGTGAAAAATTTTCAAATTCATAAGTCATGGTCCATAGGATATATTTCAACAATAATTCCCCATTCCTGAGACTGATGAACTTGGGTTTTTCAGTTTTATTTTTTTTTAATCTTTTAGCAAATTCTTGTTAACTTCTTGTCAAAACATATGCCATCTCTGACATAACGCCACAAGTCCTGGGATAGTTCCTAGAACCCCTTCATTGCCTTGAGATTTAAGGACTGCCCATAAACTCTATCCACTGATTGTTAAACTCCACTGATTCTAAATACAGGGGGTTGATATTTTATGAGTTCATTACTTAAGAGGATCCAGCTATTACCTGAGTAATTAAGTCAGACAAGGGAAAGTCAAATCTCTAGGTCAAATCATCTCATTAACCTCCAAGAAATTGTCTTAAATAACTTTATTTTCCACTGTACCCTGGGGTTTTACTGTGGTACTATAAATTAAGAAACAATAGCCTAAAAGAGAGAGACCATCGCCATTCTTGTAAAACTGTCACTCAAGGAACTGGCCTTTGCTGTAGCCATCTCAGTGCTCTCTTGATCAAGGTTCTTCAAGCTCCAACCCATGGAAAGATTTTGCTTTCTTGTAAACAGACCAGTCAGCTAATTAGACAGTTACAATCATATATATTGGGAAAACATACATTGCTTTGATAGTCCATGGATACTGTGGATTATTGATATTTGTTTTCTTTTTTGAGACAGGGTCTTTCTATACAACTTTAGGTGTCCTGAAACTTAGTATTTAGAAGAGTTGGCCTAAAAATAAAAAAACACCAAATAACCCTATTAAAAAATGGGGTACAGAATTGAAGAAAGAATTCTCAATAGAGTCTAAGCTGAAATTCAAAATCAAGATCAATTGGTTTATACCAGTCACTAACTATTTCTTCTGCTAAAAAAATAAATATCCAAGTTATATTTTTAGATATTGAACTTTTCTTTTGACCAATTTTTGTTATAATCCTACCTCTGTAAATTCTACATTTGGACCATCACAGTGAATTTATGGAAAAAAATCTCTGTCTATTCTGAAGGATTAATTTTCACTATATAGACACCATCTGTCTCACAAAGCAGGATAGATATGATGGTGTGCATAAACGCAGAGATAAACCTGGAGCATCGTGTGAATTGATATCAGCAATTCCTTCTATTATTTTGTTAGTTCAAATGTTGTTAGCCTGTTTTTCTTATGCTTTTTCTTTTTTGAAAAATAAAATGCGTACAATGAGCCATCTCAAATCTCATCTGTATATAAATAAGAATTAATTGTGAAAGTACACAAATTATAAGATTATAAAAGAGTCCGCTGACTTGGAAACAGGTTTGAGGGGAGTTGGGACATAGTGGGAACACTCTGACTTCTTGGGAAATGGAGAACTCCTCCTGTGATTAATTGCTGGAAATCACAGGCTTAAAAGGATTCAAAAAAAAGTAAACTCCCCACATATGCTGACTGGATAGGTGTTATAATGCTCCAGCAGGATCTGACTCCATCGCCGCACCCTGGTCAAGAAGAACTTGTAGCATTGGCAATACAAAATCCAACCTAAATGCACTGATAAGGTTTCAAGGACAGAAGGTACAGCCAAGGAAGTTCATAGTCATTTAGCAGGAGCTCAGGTCTCTCTCCTTAGACATCTTTAGACAAAATATCTGTCTCCAGATTTGTTCTTGCTTCAGGCAAGAAGCCAGAAACTAGGCCCAACCTAAGAAGCTAAGCAGCCAACTAGGGTGGTTTGAGGCTTGTTTCCTCTAACTGGTAACATGACTGATAGTTACCTTCCCAAGTACTGAAGGACTCAACACTAAAGTGAATTATTTATAAAGATCCAGGGAGGGGGTGCTTGATCAATAAAAGGGTAGGAATGACTATTTCCTCTATAGAATTTAGAAATTACTTTTTTGAAAGACAGCAATGCCTGGCATTTCATGTCTGTTTATAAAATTAGGTTATGTAAGTAATAAATGAGACATCCTTACATTAAATGAAAGATTATATGTAAAACAAAATAATAATCATAAAATTAAAAGCTAGAATTTCACAAACATCCAACAAGAGCTTGAATATGAAGTTGTCCTGCATTGTCTTAGGCGTTTTTATGACAGAAGCACAATAAACTGTGGATGGACTAACTTAGTATTTAGATTGCCTAAAATGTTTACATGAGGACAGTGCAACAGCAAAACAAGCAAGTCTCATGGAATAGAATTCTGTACTTAATAATTGTGGATCAAGAGCACGAACCTGCAAAGACAAGCAATGCTTTAAAAGGAAGTAATGCATTGGGGAATTGAAGTTCTTTCATGGGTCCTGGTTTAACCTCCTTTGTCTGGAGGACTCTGGTATGAGGGTGGGATAATAAAAGTTATCACCAACAAACATAAGATCTGCTGTCTATTGCCTAATTTTATTTTATTTTTTGCTTCCAATTTGTTTCTTTTTTATTTTAATTTTTAAGCTATATTTTATTATTTTAAATATCATTCCCAGGTCCCTCTCCCTCCCTCCCTCCCTCCCTGACTCCCACTCTCTCCCCTCCCTCCCATACCTCCTGATCACCCTCCCATCCCATTCCCTCCCCACACTCCACAGGGAGGGTGATGCTTTCCAGGAGTGGTCAACACTATCTGTCTTTTGGAATAGGGACTAGGCCTTCCCTTGGGACTCTAGGTTAAGGGACTATTCCTTCATGGGGAACCTGCTTCTAAAGTCTTTTTGTGCACTAGGGATTCATCCTAGTCCCAATATCAGAGGTCCCTTACACTGCCCAGGACTTCTAACTGAAACCCATGTTCAGGGGGTCTGAGTCGGTCTAATTCTGGTTTCCCACCTATCAGTATGGGGGCCCATTAGCTGCTTCTTGTTCAGGTCAACTGTCTCTGTGGATTTCTGTAGCCTAGTCTTGTCCTCCCTCTCTACATCTGGATTCCAGATCTGCTCAGTGTTTAGCTGTGGGTGTCTGCTTCTGTTTCCATCAGCTACTAGATGAAGACTCTATGATGGTAGATGAGTTAGGCGTCAATCTCATTATCCAGGAAGGACTTTTATAGTAACCTTTCCACTGTTGCTTAAATTGTTAGTTTGGGTCAGCCTTGTAGGTCTCTGAACATTTCTCTAGAGTCAGTTTTCTCTTCAAACCTATTATGGTCTGTCTGTCTGTCTGTCTGTCTGTCTGTCTGTCTGTCTGTCTGTCTGTCTCTCTCTCTCTCTCTCTCTCTCTCTCTCTCTCTCTACTGTTTCTTCCATGACTCAGTCTTCCTAGTGCCACATACTTTCCTCTCCTTCCCTTCTCTTTATCCTAGCTTCCTCTCCACTTCCTGCCCCCCCTCTAATATGCTCAGGAGATCTTCCTTTCCCCTTCTGTGAGGGACCTTTATGAATCTTGTAGATTCCTCCTTGTATCCTAGTTCCTCTGGTAGTGTGAATTATAGGCAGATGATCCTTTACTCGATGTCTAAAATTCATATATGACTGAGAATATACGATGTTCCTCTTTTTGTGACTGGGTTACCTCATTCAGTATTGTTTCTTTAAGTTATACCCATTTTCATATGAATTTCAAGATTCTATTGTTTTTTCTGCAGAGTAGTATTCTATTATATAAATGACCCACATCCTCTTTATCCATTCTTAAATTGAGAGGCATCTAGGCTGCTTCCAGGTTTTAGCTATTTCAAATAATGCTGCTATTAACATAGTTGAACAGATATCTTTGTTGCATGGATATGAATCATTTGGGTATATGCCTAAGACAGGGTTTGCTGGGTCCTATGGTGGATTGAGTCCCTGATCTCCAGAATGCCTGTATGAGTTTGCAATCCTACCAGCAGCAGAGGAGTATTTCCCTTTCTCTATATCCTCTCCAGCATAAGTTGTCATTGCTGTTTCTGATTTTATCCATTGTGGCAAGAGTAAGATGGTAAGTCGGAGTTGTTTTGATTTGCATTTCTCTGGTAGCTAAGGATGTTGAGCACTTTCTTAAGTGTCTTTCAGCCATTTTGGATTCCCCTATTTCGAATTCTCTACTCAGTTCTGTAACCCACTTTTTAATAGTGTTGTTTGGTGTTTTGGTTACTAGTTTCTTGAGGTCATTGTATATTTTAGAAATCAGTCCTCTGTCAGATGTAAGATTGGTGAAGATCTTTTCCAAGTCTGTGGGCTGCCATTTGGTCTTGTCTGCTGTGTCCTTTGGCTTACGGAAGCTTCTCAATTTGAGGAGATCCCATTTAATAATTGTCGATCTCAGTGTTCATTGTACTGGAGTTATGATCAGGAAGCAATCTCCTGTACCAAATAGTTCAAGGGTACCTCCCACATTCTCTTCTAAGAGGTTCAGTGTGGCTAGATTTATATTGAGGTCTTTGATGTATTTGGATTTGAATTTTGTGCATGGCAATAGACATGGGTCTATCTGCAGTCTTCTACACACAATCATCCAGTTGTGCCAGCACCATTTGTTGTAGATGCTTTTCTCCCCCCATTGTATACTTTTAGCTGTTTTACCAAAAATTGGGTGTTCGCAGGTGTATGGGTTAATATCAGGATTTTCTATTAGATTCCATTGACCTTCCTGTCTATTTTTGTGCCAAACCAAGCTGTTTTCAGGACTATAGCTCTATAGTAGAGCTTAACGGCGGGGATGGTAATGTCTCCTGATGTTCCTTTATTGTACAGGATTCTTTTAGCTATCCTGGGTCTTTTGTTTTTCATATAAAGTTGACTATTATCCTTTCAACGTCAGTAAAAAATTGTGCTGGTATTTTGATGGGTATTGCATTGACTCTGTAGATTGCTTTTGGTAGATTGCCATTTTTACAAAGTTTATCCTGCCTATCCAAGAGCATGGGAGATCTATCCAATTTTTTGGTATTTTTAATTTCTTTCTTTAAAGACACAAAGTTCTTTCAATATAGATCTTTCACTTTTTTTGGTAAGCATTACCATGGAGAAGTCAGGTGTAATTTTGATAGGTCTGCCTTCATGTTACTTGGGATTTTTTTCCCTGCTCTTAATATTCTTTCTTTATTCTGTATATTAGGTATTTTGATTATTGTATGTCTAGGAGCCTTTTATCTATATTCAAGTCTATTTGATGTTGGGTATGCTTCTTATACTTTCATATGCTTGTCGTTCTTCAGATTGGGAAAGTTTTCTTCAATGATTTTGTTGAATATGCTTTCTGTACCTTTGAGCTGGGCTTCCTTGCCTTCTTCTATGCCTGTTATTCTTAGGTTAGGCCCTTCATGGTGTCCCACACTACTTGGATGTTTTGTGTTAAGGATTTGTTGCATTTAAGATTTTCTTTTGCCCATGAAGTTCCAGAAATTCTCTATTCCATCTATTGTATTTTGTCATTATGCTTGCATCTGTAGTTCCTGATTGTTTGATTGTTTTCCCAGTGTTTTTTTGTTGTTGTTGTTTTGTTTTTTTTGTTTTCGTTTATTTTTTTTTTGATTTCTTAGCTTTCCCTTGGTTTGTGTTTTCTTAATTGTCTCTATTTCAGTTTTTAAGTCTTCAACAGTTTTCTTCACCTTTTTATTTTTTTTTCTTGGCTTTCCTTACTTTCTTTAAGAGATTTGTTCATTTCTTCCAATTGTTTGCTTGTTTTTTCTTCCATTTCTTTCAGAGATTTTCACATACTGTCCTTGAGGGCCTCTATCATTTTATGAAGTTATTTTTAAGTGGTTCTCTTCTGTTTTATCTGCTTTGATGTATTCAAGTCTAGTTGGTGTAGAGTCCCTAGATTCTGGTGGTGTCATGCTTGTATTTGCATTGTTAGGTATTTTCTTGTATTGCTATTTTCCTATTGTTTCTTCCAGTGGGTTTAGATGGAGTCTCTCTTTCTATGCTACTCTGCTGGTGGGTGTGGAGTGCATCAGGAGATTGATGTCTGTAGCTATGGGTGGTCCATGATCTCTAGGAGGTCTCTCCTCCAGCAAGGGCCTGGCAATGGGGGTTAAAGATCAGGCAGGCAGGGACTCAGGGTGGTCCTGAGGGGATAGGCAGTTTTCTGGCAGAGGTCTGGCACTCCAGCAGAGGCCTGGCAATGGGGGTCAAAGATCAGGCAGGTTTGGACTCAGGGTGGTTCTCCAGCAGAGGTTTGGCAATGAGTTAAAGATCAGTCAGGCAGGGACTCAGTGTGGTCCCAGAGTGGATAGCTCATTTGCCTAATTTTACACTTGAACTTAATCCTCACTATTTCTGACTTCAGACAGAGATTCATTCTACTTTCCTGTGTGTAAGATCTAGATAAGAATATTTTTCTCAGACAAATTGAGATTTAAAATCAGAGCCTGGGTGGTCCCAATGCCTGTTACATAATGAAGGTACATTTACAAAATATTAGCTTGGAGATCTGAAGAGATGGCTCAGCAGTTTAGAGCATTGGATGTCCTTTCAGAGGACCTGGGTTCAATTCCCAGCACCCATATGGCAGCTAACAACTGTCTATAACTCCAGTTCCAGGGAATGTAATACCTTCACACCAATGCATATCAAATAAAGCTAAATAAATTATTTTAAAAATATAAAATTATTTTAATAAATAAATAAAAATTAATATTAACTTTGCCATTGCCATTTATGGAAGAAAGTCTTTGAAAGGAAAGAAACTTAAAGTTGCTAATTGTTGTTTTGCTTTTTATGCTGTTTGCTTTTCAATATTCCTAAAATGAAATACTTTCATACTTTCATTTTTTTGAGTGAACCAATCGTCAGATCTTTTAACAAAAGGTCCAAGTTTTCATCAAGATCGAGGCAGGTAAACAACCTTAAGGGACCCAAGACAGGTGATGAAGTAAGCAAGTGCTTATAGAAGACCAATGGGACATTATCATCACACTGGACTTAAATGTGGGTGTCAATGCCTTGGGTGTCAATGAGCCTGGGCATAAGCATTCTCATAGAGCAGAGAGAAGTATTATTTATTCTCATTGCCTCTGTGAATATGAAGCCATCCTTCTTCTATTGTAAGGAAAGAGTATAAATTTTGTTTATGATGAAAGGGCAGCCTTGGTAGGGCAGATACAGCATTTCTAGAGATTGACATCTGAATTGAAACTCAGTGGGCAAGCTCAACCATCAGCGTGAACATCCAACATTCAATTAACTGGGTGTGCAGTTAATTGTGCAGCAAAACTGAGTGCCATAAGTATAACTAAGCTTTTCTAGAAACAGAGGCTAACTTATGGGGCTCTTTCAGCCACAGTATTTTTAATTTAAAAAAAGTGGCTGTTGAGTACTCACCTTGGTCAATGTATTGTGAGACACTGAGAATCGAAGCCTTCTAGACTATGTTAAATTATCACAATCTAACAGACTTGAACATATGAATAAATATTTTGGAGTGTAAAACATTTTATGAAGAATCATGTCATAATGAGGTCCAAGATGGGGTTCCTGGTGGGGATGGGTGATAAAGGAGTCATCTCTAAGGAGGAACCTACAAGATCAGAGGAATCAAAATGATACGACAGTTTGGCCAATGAGCATCTTGGGACTGAGAAAAATTCATAGCTGAGACTAGAAACCATACAATGTTCTTGAGGCAAGATTGGCCAGAAGGAATGTGGCTAATTTGGTTGACAGGAAACCAAACTGAGCACAGCAAGAGGAGTCAGGGGGTATTTAGAAATATTCTATTGTAAGGATAGGCAAGGCCCCAGTCATGCATTGCAAATGGGTACTCCACTAAAGATAGCAATTTGGACTCAATGAAAAACTGTTGAAACATTAAAATGAGGGAGCTGATGCTGTCTCATTTTCATAGGACAAACCTCCCCTTTATTTCTAGAGTACAACAGTTGTAAAGGGATTCAAATAAAAGTAAAATCCAATTGGGCAGCCGTCTGAAAGACAGTGCTTGCAGATTAGACAACATCTGAGTCAATGAGGTAACCTTGCAGGTATGTCACTAGCTAGGTGGAGCCACTGCTCTAATGTTATTTGAAATTAGAAAACTAAACTGTATCATGAAATGTTATAATATTGAATAAAATAAATATCAGTGTATACCAGAGCCCAAGTTTAGGGTTAAGTACTCACAGAATACAAAGTGTTGTCTTCATATACTCTGAAAAATTGGTTTCTGCTCTGTAGGTAATTCCATTCTTCTTTGTCATATCAGCCCAAGTTACTAGCACAGAATTTCTGAATTACTTAATATCTCAGCTCTTCAAAATGTAAAAGGCTTTGAAAACATCTAAAGTCTGAAGGCAAAGTCTTGCAAACTTTTAACTTCCAGACTCAGGAGTGGAACATGCTATACCCCCTTTAGACATATGCGAATTAAAAAATATTTTGATTGTTTTTATTGAGAATTTTATACATCCATATTGCTGTGATTTCAACAAATCTTGACCTAATCCTTTCCTGTAAAAATTTTTCCCTACCTACCAATACCTTCACTCCCAACTTCATCTGACTCCCACCATACCCTCCTGTCTCCCTAATATACTGAGTATATTAAATTTTGTCTTTATGATCATATGTATAGGAATATCTATTGCTATATCCCTGATTAAAACTCAATCTTATTTTCCGAGTAACTATAAACTGAAAACACTTCTCAGTTATGGATTGGATTCCTTGAGCCCCTCACCTTCCCTTTCCCATGCTAGTATTTTGACCAGCTTGGATTCATGTATGTCTTCTGCATGTAGTTACAGCTACTATGTGTTCATATTTGTAATGGCTCTCTCAGGCTAGCAAATACTTGCACTAAAGACACCAACTACTTTTGGCATTTTCAATCTTTTTGCCTCTTTTTCCCAATAATGATCCCTGAGCCTTGTGGGGTAAGAGGGCATGGTGTAGGTGTTCTATTTAAAGGATAGTATTCCATAGGCTCATATTTGTTATGCATTGACCCATTATGGATCTTCATATTAATTATAATGTGCTACAAAAAGAATCTTCTCTGAGGAGGGTTGAGAGTTCACTCTTCTATGAGTAAAGAATTTAGAAGGTAGTTTAATACTATGTCCATTTAATAGAGTAACCATCTTAAGTTCCCCTGTAGGAATCATGAGGAATCCAGTCCTAGATTTTGGGCCAAGTTCCTTGTACCAGGAATAAGTCTCATGTAGCAGATTTTAAATTTTACCAGGAAATGGTCAGTTATTTCCATAACACTTGATATACTATTGCACCAGTAATCACATCTTGTCAGGACAGTAGGTAAATACATTTATTCTAAGGTATTATAAGTAGAAAACCAAGTTGGTGGAATGAAGCTCTCAAGTCAGTACTTCCCTTACTTGTCCAGTTCTAACTTTCAGGTATGTTATATTTTCTGCAGTACTATCATATAACCAAGTTCTAGAGGCCACCTAGGGCAATGACAATATTTTATAAAGTTTGTGGAGGTGGTCTATTAGATAACACCAGTACACAACTTGAATAAAGGGAACACACACTTGGCACTGGGATTTTATTTGATAACTTACTTTGCTTAAGAGAGATATAGTACCCATTATAGGGTAACTCCCTTTAAATACCAATTGGTGGTTTAGATAGTCAGAAGATGATAGATAGATAGATAGATAGATAGATAGATAGATAGATAAATAGATAGATAGGTGATGGATAGATGATGGTATGCATAGAGAGGATGTGGAAGAAGGAGATCACTTATGAATTGATGATTAGAGCATAAACTAGTACAGCAACAATGAAAGTTAGTGTGGAGGGTCCTAAAATTCTAGATATTAATGTACCTTAGAAACCAGCTATACCATTCCTATGCATATTCCATAAAAATTATATAACATACTACAGGGTTATTTGCTCATCCATGCCAATCACTGACATGTTTGAAATAGCAAGGGAATTGGAACAGTGTAGATGCCCATAAACTGTTGAGTTGATAATGGCAATGTGCTTCATGTACACGTTGGTATACATTCAACTGTAATTAAAAGTAAAATTAAAAAACTAGTAGAGAAGTTAAAAGAACTTTAAATCAGCATTCTACAGATAGTAACTGAGTCCCAGAAAGACCAATGCCACAAGTTCTTATAGGCTTATTTTGTGTCTCATGAAAGTACAACCAAAATCACAAAAAGGTTGTCATGATGATACTATTCTGTAATGAAACCTTAATCCAACTTATATAGTTCGTCTTTAAGAGCTAAAACAATGCTTTTCAATTGAAGATGCATCTTCCTGATGAAGCAGAAAGGATGATAAAGTTTAATTATATATGTGTGTGTATGTGTGTATGTGTTATATATAGTCTGTGCATCCATGTGTGAGTGTATGCCTGTGTGTATATGTATGAGGAAAAATTTGCTTGTAGTAAAATGTCTGGAAAAATAGAAAAGAACAAAATATCAATGTCTTATTTTACCATCATACTGTGTTAAAAGAAACTGGTTAGTTTTTGTTCATACTATCTTAGAATTAGGAAAGAATACAATTGGTTTATTGATACTAGGTAACTTGTTTTACTATGCTATAAAGTAAACATTAGTCTTATTAGTCTTGTGCTCTATATTCCATGACATTTTTTAGAAAGTGTTTGATCACAGAATGGGGAACTTCCATGAGGAATTTAAATCTGAAAATATGTATGTATGTATGTATGTATGTATGTATGTATGTGTGTGTATGTGTGTGTGTGTATTTAAATAAAACTTTGCATTTGAAATAAGTGAAAATCCTAAGGAAGGATTATTACAGAAGCAACCTAGTTTAACAATTGTTACTGTGCCAATAAGATCCCCCATGGTGCCTGTGAGGGGGTGGGAGTCACACCTTTAATTCCAACACTCCAGAGGCAGGGGAAGGCAGATCTTTGTGAATTTGAGGCTGTGCTGGTCTATAAAAGGAGTTCCTTCTCAGCCAGGGGTTCACACAGAAACCCTGCCTTGAAAAACTAAATAATAATAATAATAATATCCCATGGAAAATCAACAAGTTAGGAAATTTTATGTTTCTAAGTGGGAAAAGGGAGTATTTTTTCTCATTGTCTTTAATGTAGTGTGATTACTTATTATATAGTGGCATGATATTAAAGTACATATATCATGTAAAAATTGATATAATTAATATTTGTTTAAAACTGAAATATGCTTTAAAGATTCTATGTGGGTTAGATATGAACCTTTCATGGAATAATTGAAAATGGCATGGGCATTTCAGGTGATATGAGGGAATAGAAGACAGTTTTGCTTGCCTTTATTGTTGCTGTAGTTTTTGTGATATTAAGCCTCTATAGATAGTATGATGCTCCTGATTCAGTTTTGTAAAGGATGAAAGAATAATGGATATTTGGCTAAGACTATGTTTCAATGTAGCATAACATAGGTTGTGGTTGAGCCATTTTCTATTCTATAATCAAAGGAGATTTTTCTGTATGTCAATCACCCCATAGAGGCTTATTTGATAAGGAACACATGTAAACATTAAAAATAGCAGCTAGTTCATGACAAGCACTCACTAAATATTCTGTGTCTGGGAATAAATAATGTATTTCCTTATTTTGTTATTTATCTAGAAATCAGGTATGTGTTTTTAAAATCCTCCATTAAACACACTTCTTCGACAAAATCTTTATTATCACAGAAATTGCACACTTAGCACTTTACTAGTTCATACCTTTATGTGAAAAGAATAGTCTTGTGCACATCACATTTTATTTAAATTAATTTCATACATATTTGTCCACTAGACTGTGAGATTCTTACTAGCATAAACTACACTTACTCATTTTTTATTATTATGTTTTTATTTTACATGTCAATCCCAGATCCCTCTCCCTCCCTCCCTCCAACCCTCCCTCCCTCTAACCCTCTCTCCCCCTCACATGCACCCTGATGACTCTCCCCTCCCATCCCCCCACTGCACTTACTCATTTTTAGCCCAGCATTTTGCATAACATTTGGAACATATCACATGCTTCATAAATTCATATACTCATGTACTGTGATAGCTAATCTTGTCCATTTGATTAGATGAAAGAAACTTAAGAGTTTCCTCAAGGATACTTGTGTGTCTGTGAGGGAATTTCTAAAAGAATTAGACCTTGAAGGCTCTGAATTAATCAATGTATTCAATACACTGGTAGATTCAAATCGTGAATTGATTCTCAGAGGTGAAGGACCTGTAGATGGAGGAGGATGCATTTTTAAATCATTTATTTTGGCCATGGCACTCTCATAGTATTCTCCACCCACTCTTTGGCTACCATGTGGTGAAAGGCTCTGCTCTACCCTGCCTTTGCTACCATCTTTCTCACTGTCACTACAAGAAGAGAACCAAATATGTAAAGAGACTGCAGACTGAAGCCCCAAAACTGTGAACTGAAATAAATTTGTGCTCCATTTAGTAGTCTGATATACACATTAGTAACAACAACAAAAAATGTGATGTGCAAATAGTTCAATTTAGAACAAATGAATTAGTATACTATATATTGACAAGATCCTATTGTAGCCCTGAACATGTTGTGTGGCTGGATTTCACTTTCTAGAATCAATACATTTAAGGATATGAGACTGGTATTCAGCCAAGCTCCTATGCTTGGAGAATAAACTGTGATACAACTAGAAGACCAAAAAAGATTAAAATATATTTGTTAACTTATTTTGACTTTCATATATGGTTGGAACTCAGGTATGGATAGCTAATGATGCTCAGACAATATCTTTTATCTCAGAATCTCACAAAAAATAGGCTCATACTATTAACAACAAAATAGTTTTCAATAAAAGTATTGTCACTCTAGCATGCTGTCTTCAGAACTAAGAGAAGGTAAGAGAAGCATTAGGAGTAAAAAATCTACTATGTGGCTTAAACTAACCCTGCTACACAATCTCCATGTAATCACCAACAAGATACTAATCCTCCCTCTGATAGTCAGGTTTAACTATAGACTCATTGTAGAGGAAAAATGTTAAGTTTATAGTCATATCACATAGTAACCACCAATGAAACTTCAGTTTTCATTATTCCATGTAAGATTCTATAATTCACAAGGGACACAAAATTTCTGATGTTTCTGGAGTTCTTTGTGGTGATAATTAAGAAGTCAAGCTACTTTTAATTTAAAATTTAAATTTAGGGATAACTGTAGGTGCCCATACAGTTATTATTAATTATATGCCAATATAATCTCTATTACATATTTACCAAAGGGAATAATATTGCAAAAATATAGTATGTCCCAGTAGTATCATA
Organism: Cricetiscus sungorus; assembly: GCA_030556225.1. Taxonomy (NCBI): domain Eukaryota; kingdom Metazoa; phylum Chordata; class Mammalia; order Rodentia; family Cricetidae; genus Cricetiscus; species Cricetiscus sungorus. The sequence continues at coordinate 58,103,604 of JANBXA010000007.1, forward strand.
TTCTACTGATTGTAGTTGAAAATTAGTTCCAAAATAGTCTGGCACAATAGGTTGTTAACAGGACCAGACCCTTCTCCCATGCATTAAGATTGAGCATGGCATCCTACCATAGGGAATGGGTTCCAACAAGCTAGCTCAAGTACCAGGTTTTTATCCTGATCTTACCATCAGGGGCCTATCTGATAGTAGAAGAAACACAATTGTCTCCCACATTTAAAGAGCCTAGTTCAGTCCCCTGGAATCTCTATAATTATACGTATAGGGTTCATGGATTTCCATGAGCTTGATTCTGCTGTCTCTGTAGATTTCTCCACCATGATCTTGTCCTCCCTTGCTCATTAGTTCTCTCCTCCCTCTCTTTGACTGGATTCTCAGAGCTCCACTTGATTTTTGATTGTGGATTTCTGTGTCTGGTTCCAGCAATTAAAGGATGAAGACTCTATGATGATAATAGGGGTATTCATCAATCTGATTAGAGTTGTAAGCCAATTCAGGTATCCTCTTTACTATTGCTAGGAGTCTTAGTTGGTGTCCTTCTTGTAGATTCTTGGGAATTACCCTAGCACCAAGTTTCTCCCTAAACCCATAGTGGCATTTTCTACATTTTCTACACGAGGTCACACCAATATTGCCACTGTATGCCCTTTATGACAATAATAATTAACCAGCACTATGACCTCTACTTCTATAATTCTGTGATTTCACCTTGCTATATAATGGGAAGTATAAGTGCCAACTTTTATATTGGCTATTTTCACTCTGAAAAATTTCCTGAAGCTCCATGAAAGTTGATACAATGCATTAACAGTTTATTTCTTTTTATTAATGGGTTGTATAATTGTACTTTTGTTTTGCTTTTGTACTTTTGGTTGATACAATCACCTCTAAAGCTGAATACAGTTCCCTTATCATGTGCTTGCTTATCATTCTTGAAGTTATGGGTTCTGTCTCAAGCACTTCTTGTACATGGTAGATATTGAGAAATAATGCTATGAACAGTTACACTTTGAGCATATGCAGGCATTTTAATATTAATTTTACTATGTGGATTTAAATGGTACACCCTGTTATAATATAAAGGTAGTTTTAAAAGGGTGACTTTGTAGTTTGCATTATACTTCTTTGAAAATCTTTATATCCAAAAACAACTTGGGGAAGAAAGAATATTTTGTCATAGAATGTATGGTCCATCAATGAGAGTTAGTAAACAGGAGTTTTAGGCAGGACTTGAAGACCATGGAAGAGAGCTGTTCACTGTATTGTCCTAAGGACTGTTTTTAGCTACTTTCTTATATAGGTCAAGCCACTTGCCCACAGATAGTCCCACTCATAGTGTTATTGGACATATACCCTACATAACATAGCAACCAATAAAATTTCTGAAGAGACATTCCCACAGGCCAATCTTAAAGAATTAATTACCCAACTGAGATTTCCTTTACCCTGATATGTATAGGTTTGTGTCAAGTTGACATAAAGAAAATTATCTATCCCAAAATACATGGTGAAATCCATGCCATTTGTGTATTGTGTGTCATAGAGGCTTCACTATCGCTTAACCCCTCAGTTGTTTGATTGCATATGGTCTCTATACTGTACATTAGAAATCTGGAATTGTTTGTTATACAAATAATTTTCTTCTTTGTAGCCTGTGACCTACATTTTGCCATTTATTCCACCTTCACATCTGCTAACTACTGTTGTAGTCCAAATTTCTTCATGGTTATGTTTTTGTGTGTTTTGTTTGGGTTTTATTTTTGCAGAGTGCTTTCACATTACACATGGACATGTGGTCATACAGCTTTTGCTTTTCTTTTTTATTATTTTTGCAAGGCATGTTTTACTTTACTCAGCATAATGTTTTTAGATTTATCCAAGACTGTGGCAAATGAGAAGATCCTATTTCTTCTACAGGAAGATTACTAGTCAATTGTGTGCATACAGTTTTTCTTTTTACTGTGTTTATGTTTGTATGTGTGTATATGTGTGCATGATGGGGTTGTCTTCTGTACATGTTTCTGTTATTGGTTGATTAATAAAACACCGTTGATTGGTAGGCCAGTAATATAGATGGGTCTAGGATATGAGGAGATTTCTGGGAAATGTAGTCAGAGTCAGTTGCCATATAGCACACAAAGGAGTAAGAGGTCCAGACCATTCTCTGGTAAGATAAGACCACATGGAAATATTTAGTTTAATAGCAATGGGTTAATAATTAAGAAAAAGCTAACCAATAAGAAGCAATAGTCACTGTCCAACAGTTTCATAATTAATATTTCTTATGTGTTCATTTGAGGTTCAAGGGCTGCAGAACCAGACAGACCAGAAAATCCATGCTTACAAAATGGCACCCCACATTGGTTACCAGTTCAAGGCAAGGATGTAATTATTTCACTAGACCCAAGATAAATGATAAATGGGTAACAATTACACAGAAAAGAAAATAAAACCAAAAAACTGTGGGAGTGTTTCTCTGACCTTCCTACCAAATTGGCTGACTGACCCACCAGAAAAGTAAGGCAGAATGGAAAGCCATGCCTCAGGCTTCTCTCTTTCAATTTTTATCTGCCTGAGGCCATGTGCCCAAAAGGCTGTGGGTACCACTACAAGTTCACATTGAATGTGTGTACACAGGTAATATTTTTTAACTTAATTGTATGTGTACGTATGTGTCTCTGTGTGTATAGGATGGTTTTACTTTATGTATATGTATACAGATTGTTGTGTATTACTTTACTTATCTCTCTCTCTGTTTGTGTGTTTGCATGAACCTGTTTAAGTGTGCCCTTAGCACATGGACAGTACAGAAAGGGAAAGATTTCTAGTTTTGCTTGTCTACTTCAACCATGTGGAACATGTGTTGAGAACTTAGTAATCAGGCTTATTTGCTGGTGCTTTTACCTACTAATCAGTATGTATGTGAACCAAAGTTTTTATTTCATTGCATTGATACATTTTCAATTTCTAAATTTTAATGTAGTCATGTATATTTTTTTAAAAACTGCTAAACTGTTTATCAAAATAATCATATTATTTAAATGAAGTTTTTATTTTACTATATGATTACAAGCCTTAATGTTAGTTCTTCACACTTATTTTTTTCCCACAGTTTCAGAAATTCTATAAGTTTGTACTGATGACAAGGAATGATTTGTAGCATCCTGAGTGGTCCTAAATCCCTGTCACTCTAAGATGCTGCAACTATAATCCCTGTTGCCTTTAGTGCACTCTTATAATATGCTCTAGAATCAAATAAATAGTTTAATATGGTTAAAAAATAAATCTATTATTTGTCCTTCACTGTTACTGGTAGGTTTTTCCCGCCAGCTGTCCAGCCTGCCTGCCGCTGGTCTGGGCCCATAGCTGCACCAGCCCCAAATAACATTCAGAGACTCTGTATTTGATATAATCCTGTTGGCCAGTTACCATTATTGTTTATTGGCTAGCTCTGTCTTAATGATTAACCCATTTCTACTTATCTAAGTATTTCCACGTGGTCATCATATCGGGGAACCGCACTGGTGTCTTCCTTCCTCCCCAGTCTCCATCTTGACTCCTCCCCACTACTTCCTCTTTCCTCCTCCTGGTCTCCTAGTCCCACCTATCTTGTTTCCTATTGGCCACAGGCTTTATTAATTAACCAGAATGAGAAACATATTTACAGAATAACATCTCCCATCACTTCATAAACTGCAAGTAAACATTTAAGCTTAACAAAGAATTTAAGAGTTAGAGTCATTCAATCACTTTAAAGGAATACAGATAGAAAATGAAAGAATTAGAATTTGAACTGAGAAATAAACAATAACACTACATAGATTTTCATGCAAGCAGTGTGCATTGATGCCTGCCTGTTGCTGTTACACACAGGGGCATGTAGCTATGTTAATATAATCACAACTGTAGTTTCTAGGAAGTTCCTCATATGTGGATGATCATCACATATGGTAATGTTCTCATGAGAAAAAATAAATGCATTGAAATTGTAGGAACAGACGAGATTTTCTAAATGTCATTTTGTGTAACCATAGGATAGAGATGCAATGATGTAGCTGTCAAGCTACATTACCTCAACAATCTATTTCCTAAGTGGGAAATTTTCCCACTATCTACTTACTATCTTTAATCATGTATTATATAAACACAATACTGTAAGTAATGAGGATGATCATTGGACAACATTTGGAGAGTGAAATCTGATACAGATAATCAGCAAGTGTGAGCAGAAAATGAAGTGAAGGCTTTTTGTACATGATTATGCTCAGGCTCCCAACAAGTCTTGTTTAGCTTCATTGTATCTGTTTAAAAAAATAGTTGGGATTCACTTTCTTCTCTTTCAGTCACACTAATGTATAGATGAAATAAATTTATTTATTTATAGTTAAACTTTTATTTCACCATCTTCACTAAGAAGTATAATTTACTCTTTGGTTTTTGTGAGGAGCAGAATGGAATGTTTTTTGTTTGTTTGTTTGTTCTCATTTTAAACACAGCAGTGAAAAAACAAACTTAAAAGTTGCAAATGAATTGAATAGTTATTTTGTCCAAAGAAAATATGCAAATGGCAGCAGGTACATGGAAAGATATCCAGCCTTGTCCATCCTTAGCAAAGTCGAAATCAAAATCTTAATGAATTACTCTTTCATGCCTATCAGGACAATGAACATCAAAACACAAGAAGATAACAAATGTTGCCAACAGTGTAGAAACAGTGGGACCTTGTACCTTGCTATGGAAAGTGAAAAGTGATGGAGCCAACATACAGCCTAGTGGAATCGGATTTCAGTTAAAAAAAAAAAAAAAAAAAAGGACATTTTGCTACATATTCTAGCAGTACTATTATGTATCATTTACTTTTCTGTTGGTGTGAGAAAACACCCTGGCCAAGGCAACCAACAGAAGAGAGGACTTTGACTTATGCTTCAAGAGAAATATGTGTCTGTCATTCTGGGGAGACTGCAGCAAATGACAGGTATAGTGGCACCATCAGGAAACTGAGGGCTCACATCTTTTACAACAGGCAGAAAGCACAGAGGGTGAATTGGGAGTGGGTGGGTCTTTAAACTCTCAAAGCCAGCACCATAGCAGCACTCCTCCTCCATCAAGATCACAAGTCCTGATCCTCCAAAGTAGGACCACCAACTAGGGATCAAGTGGTCAATTGCCTGATTTCCTAGGAGATATATTCATTCAAACTACCACACACTGCTAGGCATATTCCTACTGTGACTGAAAAGGAGACCAAAACAAACATTTGCACACTCATGTTCATACTTTTCTTAGTAGGTACAGTCAAAAGATAATAGCCCAAGTGTCCAATGACAAATTGGTGGGCAAAATGTTATATATACCCATAATAAAATAATGTTCAAACTTAAAAATGAGTACATTTCTGACATTAAAAGGAGAAACTTTGAAAACAATATACAAAGGAAAGTAAGCCAGTTTCAAAACAGCAAATACTGATTATCTTTAGGTTGTACTTGTAGTAATTCAAGTAAGGGAAGCTGAATAAAAGATTGAATCTGGATAGAGGTGGGGGGCTTCTACTAAATATCTACAGTTTTAGTATTAAAAAAGATAGAAATGTTCTACAGGAAAAGAATATTGGTGTTTGCACAACAACCTGAATGCCTATGGTGTCACTGAAATGTATGCCAAATGGGTAAAGTGACCAATTTCATATCATGTACATTTATCAACACAATGAAAAAAGGAGTGCTTATTTTTAACCATGCTGCTCCTCTTACTAGTTACACAGGCCACAAATAAATAATTTGAAGTAAAACTCAATGAAAATTTTATGTTTTACCTATGTTTTTAGTATTTTATTTTTTAGAGGAAGAGCCTTATGTATGTACCTTTAAAATGGAATTATTCCTGACAGTGATAATATTTCCTATAGATGTCAATAATACTCTCATATATTATTACATGTACAGAGCATCATAATATTTTGCTTTGTTGAGCTCATTTACTACTAGAATCCTAGGACAGATACTTCACTACTGTCTATCCTTAAGCCACTAAGAAAGCTAGATCCTAATATGTTTTAGTAATATAATATTAATCTTGAATATTTCTTTAATTGGTTGAGCAGGAAAAGCACTAAGAGAATTATCAAGGCACACCTTTGGGTATGTCTGTAAGAAGGTATATACAGAGTGATATGGATGTGAGTGACAAAATCCTACAATCTGGTGACACAAAAAAAATGAGAAAGAAGGGAACAAGTTAGTGAAGAAATTATCTATTTTCTGCCAATACTCTATGTGCTTCTGTTCTCTGTCTACTCTTCCCATCATGGTGAGTTAAAACTGCTGAAACCAAGCCAAACCAAACTTTTTCTCCCATAAGTTGTCTCCCTTGGGCATTTGTTACAATGAGGAAAAGTTAAACACACATACATCACATTGCCAAAACTAACAAAACAAAACACAAACAAAAAAATGGTAGGTCTAAGACATGCATAAAAATATGCCCTGTGCTTACTAGTTATTTGTTTCTTAGCTGCTAATCTTGGATATTACTCATGATATTGATGACCTCTCCAACCACTGTGCCCTCTGCTTGATAGTTTTGGAAAACCTCTTGTACCTTTAATCACATACCAGATCTGTGAAAAGCACGTTCATTCACTCTCTCAATCACCAGCTTAGAAGTTCCAGGAGCTTAGAAAATGTCATCTTTGCTTTTGTACCTCTAGGTTTGAGATCAATGACTGGCACATAATTTACATGACATATGCTTGATAACTGTAAGTGAAGGGATGACACAAAGGGAATATATAAGTGGAATCATGTCCAATTCTATAGTCGGAAATTATTGTTCATTATAACCCTCCTATATCTGATAGCAATTGAAAAACAATGTGTTCAAGTTCCTGTTCAGACAGAACGATAACAATAAAGAGAACTCTAGATTCTGCTAGTGGTTTCATTAATATCAACACTGAAGTGAATCAGCCTCACGTGAAGATAGGGCTGTAAGAATCTGTGAACTAATTCCTGCTTCCCCAGAAAGGAATCTTCTACATGAATGCAACTCTTTTATATACATGGCAAAATCACAAAAAAACTACATGTGCTCTAGCATATTTTTGAATATTGTTTGAATATTATCTATTAATTATCGATGAGATTTTAATTTTAGAATAGAATACATAAAATGCAAAGAAATGAGATTGGAAAATTTGCTCATTTACTATCAGCAATACCTATGAAAATACCTTTAAAATTAATAACTTATTATTCAAATACAAACTTCATAGATATTGGGTTGTTGTTGAGAGATGTCATATGAAATGAAAGTTGTGCACTTTATGCTTTGACTTGGAACAAATGATGAATTGTTTTCTTCTTAAACATGAGGCTAATGAAAGTTAATTGGAAATGTAAGTCAATTTCGCCTCACTTCACACCAGAAAGGAAAGCATACACAGACAAACCACAAGTACATGTTTTGTTTTAAGTAAGGAGATACTTGACACAAAAGCAATTCTTCGTGTTTTCCTCTGTATGAAATTTTTCATTTCATTCAAGTAAAATTGGTTATGGTACCATTATCACAATGCTTATGAAAAGGAGCTTTTAATTTTCAAGAGAATAATGGGTCTGTTGCTATTTGCTCATTGTTTAGGTGGATGGTTAGGTGTTATGAGGGAGCAGGTGTGAAGGCTGGCTAGATAATTGCCCCAATCAATTACATTCTTGGGTTTTCGGGTTGCTCTGAATGGGGACAGTACAGTGGCAAGTGAACAGGGCTGCTTGCTTGCTAGCTAATAAACTTCAATTCTGACAAATAGCCAAGGGCCTCTTACTCGTAACTGCACCAAAATGAGTGGTGTGCCTCTACTTTCCTGGATGTTTTACATTTACAAATGAGACAAAATTGTGCATAGCTCTGAATTATTAAAAGGGGGAAGATATATGGCTGCATGTTGGATAAAATGGTACACCAAGAGGATGCATTATAAAGTATGTTTTTTAAAAAAATAAAAACATACTTGAGCATATCAAAGTGGCATGCTGTTGGTCACATCAGGATTCACATTCATTGTACTTATTTTGTTTTCCTAATTGCTATAAAAATGCAATCCACAACAAATGTGTTGACATAAATGATTTGAAAAAGTTAAATAACAGAACTTATAAAACATTTAGATGTTTCTATACACAGGAGTACACAAAGCAAGGGTAAATATAACATAGACATTCACTATTAATTTCTGAGTCATAGAAATTTAAATATTTTATTATTTTATAAATCTAGATTTCAAAATTATTCTGTAAGGGAAACAAATTACTTTTATTTGTTTGTGACAATGAGTTTGAAAAGTAGGCTCTTTAGGGCAATTTTAAATGTTGAAGAAATAAATTACATTTATGTGAAAGTCTCATGATACGTTTTAGGACTCATAAAGGAATAAAGATCACTATCTTTAATTTACTTTAATGTTAATTTAAAAATCTAGTGTGGGAAAGACTTGTGTTGTGAAAGTCGTAATTTTTCTACAAATGTTTAAGGAACATATTTTTGGGCCCAAGAATTTTCTTAAGAATGACAGAGTATACCACAGTGAAGCTGATAAAACCAACTTCCCTTAGAGAATTTACATTCTATTGTAAAAAGTGACATGAAAACATTAACTATATAATATTGTAGAAGGTGGCCAGTGCATTGAGATTGTAAAAATACAGCAAATTAAGGTGAAAAAGGTTGGAAGTGAGTGAAATTATGAAATGATTAGTCGAAGTGAGAATTACTGAGATGGCATCTGAGTAAATATTTGGAGCAAGAAAAACAGAAATCATGAAGCTGAAAGGAAGAAAGAATGTTCCAAACTTATGGAAGACACCATACAAAGACATGAAGACATGAGTGTGTCTGTCACATACAATGAGGAACAAAGAGGTGAACATGCTTAATGCAGATCAAATATGCATATAAGGTTTCAAGGTCACAGATAATCTTGGATAGGAATGAACTTAAGATGGGGGAGAAATTTTGTTGAAGAATTCTGGAATAATAAAACAAGCAGTTGTTAGAGTTTGCAGACAGATAGGAGTGGGGAGTAGCATTAAAAAATGGCAGGTGGAGTGCATATTTTAATGGAGGACAGTATGAAATGTTTTCTTCAGGCATGTGGGATAGGGTTAAACAGTGGATTTAAACACTAAAGTTTGATACAGATAGATGTAAACTAAGATCTGTAAACACTAGTTCCAACATGAAGGATGGAGAATAATGAACTACTGGTCAGTATGAGAGAGGAGTTTGGAGTACATTCTTTGTGAAGAGAGGGCAATGGGAAGAATAGTGGTGGTGTAGGAGGGAAGATATTTAGGAAGAAAAATCCACCTTTTTTATATGGTGTCAAAGTATAAATATGTTGCTGAATAAAATGGAATGATAGAGGCACAGGAAATTATTTAGCAATAACTTTAAATGAAGTAGAGATAAAGGCTTTAGGGAACAAGGTTGACAATATTATGATACAGCTAAGTTAAAATTTCAAGTTAAAAGACTGATTCTAAGACTCAAGGCAAATGTTTGATGGAAACAACAATTCTGAAACCCAAGAGCAGAGATTCAGTAAGCAGCTTTCAACAACCCCAAAGAACAAAGCAGCACAACACACAGCTATCAAGGTTGTACTCTAGACATCTCAGGCAACACACAGCTGTCAAAGTTGTAGACTAGATTCCTGATTGTGAAGTTCAGAATCTATTGTCCTTTCACTCAGGTTTGTCTTTCTTTTTCAAAGAGTGAGTTAGCATGCTCCTTTAATGATTCCACGTGGAATCCTCATGTATTTTGAAAGATGGGTTATGAATGTCTTGGTATTGTCCTTGACATTTTTATGCCTTCCAAATAATTAATATGTCACTATAAAGCACTTACATCTAAATTGATTTTGTTGATCATATTTCCCAGCAACAAATTCTCTATAAAAGTCTGCTTTAAACAAAAAGGAGAAAAAGAAAGAAAGAAAGAGAGAAAGAAAGAAAGAAAGAAAGAAAGAAAGGAAGGAAGGAAGAGAGAAAGACTGACTCTGTGGTAGTGTTGTTGGGACTTAAGCTGAATGAGGTAGGTTGTCTGTGGCACAAGAAGTAATTTTCTCCCAATGTGGCCTCTGCTGATGACACTTTTTCTTGCTCAGACCTAGCTGCAAATATCACCCAATGTGCTCTAAAAGTTAAAAATGCATTTTCAACTTATTTATTCTGTAACTCCTCTACAAAATAGTTTCTTTGCTAGAACTACAAATAACCCAACATAATATGAAGATAACTTATTAGGTGTCATGCATAATGCTAGGGTTTTCTATTTCTAGATTCATTTGAGTGCCTGAGTTGTACTGTTTAACTGATATTAATTCTAATGCTGGTGAATAAAATAGATGCTTGCCTCAGTAGGTTATTTTCTAGAATTGAAAAAAATGAGTCGTTTTAAACAGCATCTTCTTTCTATTATACTGTATTTCTTTAGCATATCAATAAAACAAACAAAAATACAAAAAATATAGGTAAATATTTTGGGCATGCATTCATTGCTGAGCAACTGGAGGGTCATAGAGATTTGTCTCCAAAGAAGTATTTGTCTTTTGTAGAGATGGAATCCCATGAAAACATCTTGCTGTCCTTTTGTTGTATGAATGCTGTATTTCCCTGATGCTTTGGGAAAGATTTGGAGTCTTCACAGTGAAAGATGAGACCTTTACTGTGACAGGACAGCAATCTAATTTATCTCTGACAACATTTCCCCTTCACCTAGTATAAATGATGCCATTTCCTATAATGTGGAATATAAAACAAGGCAGAAGTCATCTGGGGCAAACAATGAGCAATGTCTTAAGTTTCTTGTGAGCACCACTGTGCATTCATCCCTGGGATCTCCAAAGGTACAGATTGAGCACTGAACATGGCTTTTGAAACCAAATTCACAGGATCATTTGAAAGATAAACTGGCATCATTTGAACAATGTGACTACAGATTCACTGAATTGTGGTGCATTCTCATTTTATTTCTTGTGCTTTTGTTTTTCTAAAGGGGGGTAGGCTTATCATGGAAATTCCTTTGAATTTCACAAGCAATTTATGTGTGTGGTGGTGTGTTACTAACAATCTATAAGGTAATTAATAAGCTTTTTGAGGTTAAAATATTAAAGTAACTATGCTAAAATATATATAAACCATAGAAATAGCCACAGATATTTCAACAAAATATGGTCAGAATAGAAATAAAAGTTTATACAATGCAGAGAAAATAGAGACCAAGGAACTGGCCAGTAGACATACTGAGACAGGAATGTCAAACAGGTCAAAATTTTTGGAAAATTTTTAAATAGGAAGGAATAGAAATTGAGACATTGCACAGGGAAAAATCTCCAGGAATAGACAGAGAAAGAAAGGGTAGACTGTAGATTATGTACTCAGATTAGCACACAGCTGATAAAAAGCCAAATACAGAGTTGAGGCTAGCTTATATCATCTCCCACCGTCAGTGGCAATGGCCTAGACTCACCCTCAAAGCAAAGCAAAGACACTGGAGAGTTGTACTTGTAGAAATGCTAAAATTTCACCTGTATGAAAAAATTATTATTCAGGTCTTTTGCCCTTTTGACTCCTCCCAGATCTCACTTCCTCCATTACGTTAAGGAAACAGAACCATCTTTTGGTTTTATATACAAAATGCCTACTCTCTCTTCCCCATGCTACTGATGAACTCCTGAGTTGAGTCACCACCAAAATTATCAGTTTATCTGGTGTGTTTACCTACTCTCCAAAAACTCTATTTTCTCAGATGCAATCAATTCATATAACAACAAAAGTTGTTTCTAATCATAAGTATGATCTTTTGAGTTGCTTATTGAAAAGTGCCACTATATGGAATATTTCTGGAAAGCTGGGCTAAAAGGGATTGACCATATGAGTATGTTTAAATTCTTTCAACATTGTAAAGTGTCTATGTATGAAATACTACATACTATAAATATTCACAAATTTTAGGTCAATCAAAAATGTAAACCACTTTAAATTATCATATTATTTTATTACTTGAAAGAAGCAAAATTGCCCATGAAGATATTAAAACTTTTAATATGCTCCACTTTTTCAAGCATATAAGGCCTACTGGCTTTACAATTTCACTTTTACTGGCTTTGTCTAATCCTTTACTGAGATTGTACAGTATTTGTCTTTGTAAATAGAAATTTTCCTCAGCCACATATGCTAGTGTGTTGGCTGGTGTTTTGTCAATTTGATACAAGATAACATAATTTGGGAAGGGGGAACCTCTACTGATAAAATTCCCATACAAGTTTACAAGTTGGCCATTGGGCAAGCCTTGGTGAATTTCCTTGAATGACGTGGAAGTCCCAGATCAATCCCAGGACAGGTATTCTGACTAAGGAAGCAAGTAGAGCAATCCAGGAGAGGCAAGCTAGTAAGCAGCATCCCTTGTCTCCTCTTCAGTCCCTGCTTCCACTTCCTCCCTTGAGTTCCTGTTCTGACTTACTTCTATGATGAAACTTTAATGGACCCTTTCCTCTACAAGTTGGTTTGGTTATGGTGTTTTTCACAACAACAGAAATCCTAAGTATTGCGGTTCAATAAGGGTCAGGATAAACAAATAGGTCGAATAGATGTTTATTAAGGGAGAAACAACTCACAACACAGACAGATGAACACAGCAGTTAAAACTGGATGCTCCTCTCCCCGTGTCCTGCCAGAAAGGGCTTTTCTCCGCCTCCTCCCGAGACTAAGCTCCACAGGTCACTTCTGCCCCTGGCTCCACCCCTCAATGGGTGTGGTCAGTGCCACAGAAGCAGACACAGTGAATATCCCACTACAATTCCCCTTTTAGTCTAAAGAAAAGATTTAAGCTTGATACAAAACTATATACAAAACAGTGAATAACAAGTGTGCTCTAAGAAAAGGAAAATCGAGACCAAAACCACAAACATACCTAGTCCTAGGGTGAAGGCATAAGGGAGTTTACAATAGAGTTGTCCTAAGCTGAAAAGCTTAAGTCTAGTACTTAATATCTAACTAGGAAGAGAGAATAATACTAAGATAGTTTAATCTACAACCTCACCAAGACCTGAGAAGGAAAATTACGATACTAGGGTAGACAGGAAGTGCAGATGGCAAATTCCAAAAGGTGCAGTAAGGACAGAAACAGCAAGCTACCTGGACAGTCACCCAAGGTCTCACAGCAATGTTGGTACAGCCAGATATGACTAAGGCCAGGAATATTTGACAGACCACAACAAACGCAGGGAGGTAGAAAGGCTGTCTTACCCTGACTTGGCAAGGTTCAGCAGTCTTCTAAGTTTGTCTCCTGCAAGCATATAGGACCACATGTCCAAATCAGTGGTCAAGGCTGAGGCAGTTCGTTGCCCAAGAGGCCATTAGCCGAAGCGAGGATGAACTCCAGAAGGAGCAACAACAGTGTCCAACATACTTTCAGGAAAGTGCACGGTGCTGTCAGGAGCAACAGTGTCTCATGTCAACAGAGTATTAATATATAAAACATGTAAATGCCATGTTCTGCAGGTCTATGAAGTGATTGAAGATTAAGCATCTATGTCTGACTAATCTCATAGGCAAAGGAAACATGGGTGAGGATAGTCTGTAATACTCAGGAACTTGGCTAACAAGCCTGAATAAAACTTCCTTGAGTAAAGCAAGGATAAATACCTAAGCAATATAACTATGTACATGTATATATATATATATATATATATATATATATATATATATACACATGTAAATTCCTAAAGTAGAGGTAGAGTAAAAATGTCTAAACAAGAGGTAGAGCTCTAAAGGGCAGCAAGACAAATATCCCAAATTGTATCAAATACAAAATTTCTTGAACACAAGCAATAGTATACATACATAGAATATGGCAAGTATAATGTACATAAAACATCATAAATGGAAAGATTTCACACAATACAACAAATATAAGATACAATTCTTCCAGGAAGGGAATAAACTTAATTTTACATAGGTTACCACAAATAATAATATATAACAGTGTAAGCTGTAATACTAATGTCTCATTCTTACTGAATAATTCACAAGAAATTAGGCTAATCTACCTATATCCATTCTGAATCATACCTTTCCCAACCATACCCTATTCCTGTCTAAATGAGATAACCAAGTCTAAGTATCACCTTCCAAACCCAACCCCAAGTAACTAAAACCAACCCTATGAAGATGAATATTATTCCTAAATTCCAAGAGTGGGGAAAGGGGGCGTTGTTATCTTAAGATTACTTCCTGCTGAAATGGGACGATGATTTCTCCATGGGATCCTGTTGGAAAAAAAATTTTTAGCAACCAAATTTCTAAACAGAACTGGCTGTAACATATATAGGTAGTCATTGTATGGCAGAAAATGCTTGACTGGAATTCTACTTGAAACTCTGGCCAGATTGTAATAAGAAGGTGCACCAATACAGCTAGCTAGTCATGAGTTGTCTTGAGGAAAGCAGTGTCAAACCGGTTTAGGGTGCAGTTTGTAGTCCAGATGCATCAGGTTGAGTCAAGTGGAAATGTCCAATTGGGGTCCCATCTCCTTTCCAGAGTGTTCAAAGATTGCTGTTGAGAATTGTTATAGTCCTTGTGGAAAATTTAAATATCATTATCAAGGTAAAATTTTTAATTTTACAGTATGCATTAGGGAAAGGCAACAGTAAGCATTAAAATGTAAATGAGAAAATTAGGATTTCAGACAGAAAATTGTGAATAAGTGAATGAGTCCTTAGATTTTGTTTTCTTCTGCCTTACACCAATTGGCTTCTTGATATAAGGCAGAAACTGTGAACTTAATCTTAACAACATGCTTGAATTTAGAGAAGGAAAGCCAAATCCAACTCCAAAGCCAGCATTGGTTTACATGAATCGGGACTACAGAAATATTAGATAGTAAAGAAAACTAGATTTTTCAGTATAGAAACAGTTTACTAGACTTAAATATTTTTACCATAAATCAGATTCCTCTTCATTAAGTGATTCTTTCTGGAGAGCTGTCTTCTCTTCTGTAGGTACCTACATGTTTAGTGTCCTTTGGTTGTTTGAAGATAGGGGTTCTCTGTTTTCCTGTAAGGACAAGAACAGAACACTTCCCCTACCTTTGAGAAGTCTCCACACATCTCATGGGACCTTATTTATTGGATGACTTGTCATTTCTCTTCATTAAGATGTTACTCTTGTTTAACCCGGATCTTGATTAACTTAGATGGTATCCATAGCTTTTCTTCTCCTGTAGATACAAATGCAAAACCCCTACCCCAATGTAACACATATCCTGGTTTCCATTCTGAGGTCAATACATCCTTGAAGTACACCAGCTGATGTAGTTCAGAAGTTTTTTCTATTGTCCAGTGTCTTTCTGCAGCAGTTTTTCCTTTTTCATCAGCATTAAGAAAGTTTAATGTTAATAAAGCATTATGTAATCTGTGTTTGGGTGTCTTGGTTCCTCCTGCCTGTTTATGGAGCATTTCCTTTAAAGTACGATTAGATCTCTCAACTACTGCTTGTCCTGTAGGATTGTGTGGTATACCAGTTATGTGTTTTATGTTATAATACTCAAAAAACTGTTTCAATTTGCTGGAAATATATGCCGGAGCGTTGTCAGTTTTTATTTGTGCAGGTATGCCCATAATGGCCATTACCTCTAAAAAGGTGTGTGATAACAGAATCAGCCTTTTCAGAGCTCAGAGCAGTAGCCCATTGAAACCCTGAAAATGTATCTATAGTGTGATGTACGTATTTTAATTTTCCAAATTCTGCAAAATGAAACACATCCATTTGCCATATTTCATTTCTATTTATACCTTTAGGGTTACTGCCTGGTGGTAAAGGAGTTTGGTTATAGAATGAGCAAGTAGGACATTTCCTTACTATTTCCTTGGCTTGTTGCCAAGTGATAGAAAAATCCTTTTTCAATCCTTTGCTGTTCACATGGTGTTTCTTATGAAACTCTGAGGCTTCTAGCACACTTCCTATCAATAACCAATCAATTTCATCATTGCCTTGTGCTAGAGGACCTGGCAGACCAGTATGGGATCTGATGTGTGTTATATATATATATATATATATATATATATATATATATATATATATATATATGATAAATCCTCTTTCTGATAGTATCTTGTAACTGTATAAACAATGAAGTTAATTCTGTGTGATCAGGAATAAATTCTGCAGTCTCGATGTGTAAGACTACTCTCTCTGCATAATGAGAGTCAGTAACTATATTGAGGGGTTCCGTAAAATCCATAAGTACCATGAGAATGGCATACAATTCTGCCTTTTGTACAGAATTGTAAGGGCTTTGTACTACTTTGCTTATTTCTCCTGATTTATATCCTGCTTTACCAGATTTGTTTGCATCAGTGTAGAATGTAGGAACTCCAGAGATAGGTGTTTGTCTTACAATGCGTGGAAGGATCCAAATCGTCTTCTTTATGAATTTGATTCTTTCAGTTTTGGGATAATTGTTGCTAATTATTCCCAAAAAATTACTGCATGCTCTCTGCCAATATTCATTATCTTTCCATAAGGAGGAAATTTCCTCATTAGTTAAAGGTACAATAATTTCTGCTGGATCTCTTCCTGTTAATTGACGAAGTCTTAATTTACCTTTTAAAATCAAGTCAGAGATCTTTTCTATATATGTTTTTAGTTTTTTATTCTGTTTATGTGGTAAGAATATCCATTCTATTATGATGTCTTCTCTCTGCATCAAAATCCCTGAAGGATATTCTCTAGATGGTAATATAACCAGAATACAGTCTAGATTTGGATCCACACGGTCCACATGTGCTTCTAATATCCTCTTTTCTACCCATTCTCATTCCTTTTCTGCTTCATCTGATAGTATTCGGGGACTATTCAAATCCTTGTCCCCTTTTAGGGCCATTTTCAAGTTTTTCAAATCATGCCCTTCAACTCCAATAATAGTTTGCAGTTGAGAAATCTCTCCTAGCAATTTTTGAAGATCATTAAGAGTCTGGTAGCAATCTCTCCTGATCTGTACTTTTTGTGGTCTAATTTTCTGTAGACCTATTTTATATCCTAAGTAGTTGATTGACTCTCCTTTTTGTATTTTTTCAGGTGCAATTTGTAATCCCCAGCGAGGTAAAACTTCCTTCAGTTTCTCAAACAATTTTTCTAATATGTCTGCTTTAGAGTCAGCTAACAATATATCATCCATGTAATGATAGATTATGGGTTGTGGAAACTGTTTATGAATTATTTCCAGTGGTTTTTGTACAAAATATTGGCACAGGGTTGGGCTATTTAGCATTCCCTGTGGCAAAACCTTCCATTGATATCTCTTCACTGGTTGAGAATTATTGTAATTAGGTACCGTGAAGGCAAATTTCTCTTTATCTTGTTCCTGTAAAGGTATAGTGAAGAAGCAATCCTTTAAATCAATAACTATAATAGGCCATTCTTTAGGTATCAAAGAAGGCAACGGCATTCCAGGCTGTAAAGAGCCCATTGACTGAATAACTTTATTAATGGCTCTCAGGTCTGTAAGCATTCTCCATTTACCAGATTTCTTTTTGATAACAAATACAGGAGAATTCCAAGGGCTGGTTGATTCCTCGATATGCCCAGCATTTAGCTGTTCCTGAACCAGGTTTTCTAAAGCTTCTAACTTCTCAGAAGTCATAGGCCACTGCCCTACCCAGACAGGTTCCTCTGTTAACCATTTTAAGGGTAAGGCTTTTGGTTCATCTGTTTGTTCAGCACTTGCATTCTGTCTTTGTACAGCCTGGATATTTGGTGTCTGTCTTGTATAGTACTTTATAGCATTTTTTCCACAATCATGAGGTCGTTTATGGTTCCTATCTAATACTGGAGGAATGTTAATCTGTGTATTCCATTGCTGTAATAGATCACAACCCCATAAATTTATCAATACATCAGCCACATATGGTCTTAACCTTCCTCGCTGTCCTTCTGGTCCTACACATTCAATCCATCTCATGCTTTGTTTTATCTGAGACAGGGTTCCAATCCCTAAGAATTGAACATTAACCTCTTTCAGGGGCCAATTTCGAGGCCAGGATTTATTAGTTATTATAGTTACGTCCGCCCCTGTGTCCAGGAGGCCTTCAAACAGTCTGTTATTCATTTTAACTATCAATCTAGGCTTTTGACTGTTTATAGAGGTTTGCCAAAATATACGTTTTTTATTTTCTTCTGTCATGTCTGATTCAACTTCTGTCACTAGTTTGTCAGCCAGAGCAGTATGAGTTTTTACAATAGGCCAAGGATTTTCTAATTGTCCTGTGGGAGATTGTCCTCCACTGTGACTGGGAATGTTTGGACCACCTTTGACATGGGGGCCTTCGAGAGGAGAGGCACCCCAAGGAGTTTCCTGGTGGTAAAGGGTTTCCTTGCTTGTCTCTAGTTGATCTACACTCATTTGTCCAGTGTCTGCCTTTGCCACACCTTCTACACAACCCAGAAGGCTTAGGCCTTCTGTTCGATTCATTCTTGGGAGTATTATTTCTAGAGATGCTTTGCCTACAATTTCTTTTTAGATGTCCTATCTTACCACAGTTATAACATCTGACATGTTGATATATCTTTAAACTTTTGGAGACGGCTTCTCCTATCCAAGCTTTTATGTCACCATAGTTACATCTTCTGTTCTCTTGATTACTGCTCAAACCTTTAGATATAGCTTCTCCTACCCATGCTTCAGTGTTATTGCTATTATAGTCAATGTTGGCTGTATATCGGACTCATTCATCCAAACGTGCTGATTGAATTTTTAATGGCCAAAGCACTTGTTTGCATTAAGGATTTGCATTCTCATAGGCTAACGATTCTATGAGTATTCGCCTAGAATCTATGTCAGCTACCTCTAATTGTACTGCTCTAGACAGCCTTTCTAGAAACACACTGAAGCATTCTCTTGGTCCTTGCCTTATTTTGGTATAAGATTCTATCCTCTCCCCTAGTTCATGAACCTTATCCCAAGCATTCAGAGCTGCCATACTGCATAGAGACAAGATATGTTCATCATAGGCAGCTTGGGTTTCCGGGTCAGCATAAATACCCTCACCAAGAATTTTATCTTTGGGAGTTCATAACCTTTCTTTAAGCCCTGAAGTTCAAGAGCCTTTGCTTCTTCTCTCCATAAAGCCCTCCATTCTAATTGAGAGGAGTTTTCAAGGACAGCTAATATTAATTGTTCCCAATCCTTAGGGGTTACCTTGTTATTCCTTGCCCATGATTCTATTAATTGCTTCACATATGGTGAGTGCATGCCATAAGAGACTACTGCTTCCTTTATACTTTTTAAATCTTTCATACATATTGGTTCCCATTGATAAGCAACAACACCTTTTGGGTGTTTTTTCATTGCTGATTTCCCATTAACAGATACAGGGAAAGCTCCTCTGACCCTAAATGGTGTGGAAAATTTTAAGTTTTTTTCATGCCCTATTACCTGGAGCTCTTCTTCTGATGTATCAGATTGAAGGTCTTCTAAAGCCTGAAGTCTATTAATTATTGCTTCTTTGAGTGTCTGAACTTCTTGAAGCACATCCCTTTCTAGAGCTTTCATTGCATCTGTCAGTTTCTTACTTTCTCCAACTACAAATGATTCCATGTTTTTGATATTCTCATCCTTAGATATTATCTGAATGGCATGTAAACTGCCTTCTAAAAACAATGTTCTATCTGCTAGCTTGCCATTATCTTCAGACATGGAAGAGATTCTATCTGCTATTCTTGCCATCTGATATTCCAGTTTTTTAACCTTATTAGTAGCTTCATCCAACCAGGAATGAGCTGTTTCTGCTAGCGTGTTAATGCATTGCATTGTTTCTGTTTTGGTTGTTGAGGCAACATCAGACATGGAACAAATTTTGTTTTCTATTTGATCATTTTTATGTTCCATGTTCTGTATTCTACCTGTCAGCTCTCTGTTGCCATCTTCAATATCCTGAAACTTTTTTCCTAAACATTCCATGTTTTGCATTCTGTCATTTTCAATGTTTTGAATCTTTGTTACCAAGTCTCCTATGGTTTGTACAAGTTCCTTATTGTTTTTGCTAATCTCATACCATTTCTTTAAGAATAGCATATTAATGATAAAACCCATTACTATTATGAAAAAGGTGTATATATTGATCCAGTCATAATTTTCTTCTGCTAAGATTCCTTCTATATAAGAAGTAAAAAAATTCCTAAAGTACTGCATTGTAAAATTATCTGCCATAGCTATGGAACAATTGATCTCAGATATTATATCAGCTTAAGTTGCAAAAGATGTTACAATTACCTTAGATGTAATTCCGCTGTCCTAGAGCTTTGATGCTTTTAGCTGTAGATCACAACTTGCTGTAGTTACACTCTGAGGTGTAGCAGTAAAAAGCATCCGGCAGCAGAGGAGCCTTCCAATTCCAGTTCTATCCGGAATTGTACCACCAAAGAGTGTCCGCCAAATAGCCTCCGGCAGGAAACAATCCTTTTGATCCCGGTCCCTGTAGAATAGCTTTTAACAAACTAAGGCAAGCAAAATTTTGTTAAACGAAGGAGTGAAACGAGCCTAGTACAATTGTTGAGACCACAGGGAAAACAGGAGCCGCAAGCAACTGCAATGTGTATATTTTCCGCCAGTCCGCTGGCCGCAGCTGCTGCAGCTGCTGGAGCCTGCAAGCACACAAACAGAGCAGGCCGAGTACAGGCCTAGTGCCTCAACACAAAAGGCAGGGCTAATGCCGCAGGGCTCTGTGCGAATACAATCTGAGGGAATGGGCAGAAGATGAACAGTAGTCTCAGGGCCAAGATGGAGATAAAAGGAGTTCTAGGGCAGGGTATATCCTGCCCGTTCAAGGAAGGTGGGGGAAGGGTTGCTGCAGCACCTGGGTAAAACCCAGGTGCAGTGAAAATCCTGATCCCACTTCTGACACCAAATATTGTGGTTCAATAAGGGTCAGGATAAACAAATAGGTCGAATAGATGTTTATTAAGGGAGAAACAACTCACAACACAGACAGATGAACACAGCAGTTAAAACTGGATGCTCCTCTCTCCGTGTCCTGCCAGAAAGGGCTTTTCCCCACCTCCTCCCGAGACTAAGCTCTACAGGTCACTTCTGCCCCTGGCTCCACCCCTCAATGGGTGTGGTCAGTGCCACAGAAGCAGACACAGTGAATATCCCACTACACCTAAGACATTTATCAATATCAACACTGCCTCTCCTTGAAAATCCAGGCTTTTTTGTCCTTACCCTTTACCATTTACTTACTCAATGTAATCTTCCTGGCTTAGCTGGGAATACTCAGGAGTCAGTCCTTCCTTATTTCTGTGGTGAAACTAAATGTAGATGGCATATATTAAAATTCAAAGAGTCAATGAGATTCCATAAAATGGAACTTGTGGAATGAATGAATAAAATATATTGTTTTTTTTATTTACTAAATATTGTCACTACAAAATATACAAAATAAAATCTTTGTCATTGAATAACTCACACTTTATTATGTAATAGGAACTACCAAACAGAGACAATTATGAGCTGTGCACACACAAAGAAAAGAGGAAATAAAGGGAAGTGTTCCATGCACAGGTGACTTCTGATTCAGCTCTAAGGGGAAGAGTTGAAGATATCTCTGTTTCTGACCAAACCAGGGAAAGGAAAGGAAGGACAAGAATACATAAACTACAAAGAGACAGTGAAGGAAAGAAGGACAAGAATTCATAAAATACAAGGAGACAGTGGATCTCAAGTGTCTGTGGATCCAAACATCATATATTGTGACCATGAAAAGCATTGATAAAAGTAATATAGCTTTAATTTCTCCAAGGAATGATGTGATTTATTTGTGCAGAGAGGCTGGTGTTCAGGTTATTTTGTAAGGAACTAATTCCAGTTGCTTATCATGGTTTTAAAATGTATTACCAGACACACAGTAATATTTAATCTACTACTTCATGTAGATTGCCTTTCCTATGCAGGTGCCCTTGAGATTCATGAACATTTGAGACATAGCCTTTATAATTCTTACAATTCCTAATAGAATCATTAGAATCCATCACAATCATGAAATAGTGATTGTTTCTGATATAGTATACTAAATATGTTTCATGCATCAGAGCTTTATTGTCAAAATATCTCTAAGATAATGATTTAATATACCCATTCTACTTTAGAACATCAAGTCTTGATAGGTTAATTGTAATGCCTATTTACCTTTACGGTATTAACCAATATCTAAATTCAGGTTTTCAGGTCCACCATTTATTCCCTAAAATAGTATGATTTGCTACCAAAGCAAATACAGCCATTACCTGATTGCACACTATAAATGAGAGAATGGATGCTGTTTTGAACTGAGTGAATGAGAGTCATGCTGTTGCTATGGCAAAGATAGCATTCTTAAGATTCAAAGGCAACTACAATCCGTACCACCTGAGAAGCTAGGAAACAGGAGGATCCTAAATGGTCCCTCACAGAAGGGGAAAGGAACAAGATCTCCTGAGCAAATAGAGAGACTGTGGGAGGGGGAGGGCAAGAAATTAGGAGAAAGAGAAGGGGAGAGGTGAACATGAGGAAGTAAGAAAATTGAGTTGTAAAAAAAATAGAAAAGAACAAGAAAAGAGATAGGTTTAAAGAGAAATCTCACACTAGGGAAATGTCCAGATGTCTACAAGGATGACCCCAACTAACAACCTGAGCAATGGAGAGGCTACTTTAAATGACCTTCCCCAATAAAGGGAATGATGACTACCTTATATGCCATCCTAGAGCCATCATACAGAAGGTGATGGAAGCAGAAGCAGTCACCTATAGCTAAACACTCAGCCGACCTCCTGGAACCTAGTTGTAGAGAGGGAGAAGTAATGAGGAAAGGAGTAAAGACAAGGCTGGAGAAACACACAGAAACAGCTCACCTAAACCCTTAAGGGGGAGCTCATGCACCCCAGAGTGATAGCTGGGAAACCATTCAGGCCCCCTAAATGTAGGTCTCAGTTAGGAGGCCTGGGATGTATATGGTGCCTTTGATGGTGAAACCAGAATGTATCTCTAGTACAGGAACAAACTCCAGGAGCCCATTCCCCATGGAGGGATACTTCTTTACTCTAGAGACACAGGGGGTGGCCTAGGCCCTAACCCAAAAGATTTGACAGACTTTGATGATCCCCCACTGAATATCTGACCCTCCTTGGGGAATGGATATGGGAAAGGATGGGAGGGTCTTGTGGGGAATGGAGGATGGGAAGAAGAGGGAACTGGGTTGGATATGTAAAATAAGAAGAGTATTTAAAAAGAAAGATTCAAAGGCAACATCCTGCACTGACATATGTGGCTTGTTAGTTTTGCTTTCAGCTGGGATGGAAGCTTGAATGACTAAGCCTTCTCTCTGCTGCCTATTAACTTCAAGTATCAGAGGTGTGCTGGTGTACCAAGGCTGGGTCTAGTGCCCCCCAAGGCACACCCATCCTCCTGTCATAAGAAGTCTGCTCTGTTGCCCTTCCAGGTGTAAAACTGACTAAGCTTGCCAGGCATTGTCTTACAAAATATATTACTTAGAATGTAAAATAAAATCTCTTTGTTCTGTAGAATAAGGAGAGCCAGCTGAGACTGAGCATAGATTTGCATATCCTTTCAGTATTTGAAAATTTACCTAATATTCCTTTTATTTGAAAATCATTGAATATGAAGCTCCTTTATGTACATTTCAGATTAGAGGGGCTGGCAACAGCAGCACAAAATTATAGTCACTTTAGGACTTACCCAGTAACTTCCCTGCTTTCTCGTTATACCTTTGATTCCTTATCTTCACATCACTTTCCATGGATCCCCATTCATAACCTGTGTTCTATCATGCTGTATGTGTAATATAATTGTTTCCTTTGATACTGTGTTGAAAGTTTTTTGAAAGAAGTCTTTTATATAGATTGTCTAGTCGGAGTTTTTCTGTCCACTCTGTACCCTCCCCATTGGTGTAGGTAAACAGAATATAGTCATAAAGCATTAAATTATGCTTAGCATTTGGATTTCTGGATGCCAATGAAGGCTGTCCAGGTGACAAGAATCAGAGCTTGTGTATTTACTCTGTTTCAGCTTCATACAGTCAAGGAGTCAGCCCCAGATTCATATTTACCAGAAATGCAGAGGCAGGAACCAAAGTGAGTAAGCTTCATGATGGAAGTTCTATTCAGAGGTTAGGGCTCAATAGGTCTAGAAAGGGGTAAGTAGAAAGGAGGCTGAGCATGGTATGTAAAGTAGTTGAAGACCATATTGGCTTTAAGTGACTTGTCCCAAGATTGTAAACAAACATAAGGAAAGTTTCTCTCATTGGCCAAAAACTGGCTGTTTGGGCAACTTGTTATGGAGGTTATGGGTCAGCGGCAACTTGACAGATTTGTTCTTTTAGGATACATATGTTTTCTTCCAGTGAACTTAGACACTAGCAAGGGAGGCTTAACTGTACCTGATACATCCCAGTAAAAGATGTAGTCCCCAGAGCCCCAAGGCAGTTCAGTAGGTAAAGGACCTTGTTATCAAACGGATGACTTGTGTTCACTCCATAGAATCACATAATGGAGGGAGTGACTTTTGGCACATGCATGTATATACACACACTTATAAACACAAATAAATAAAATGAATTAATAAATAAATGTTTTAAATTATTATCTTTGACAATAGACACACACAAGACATGTAGGACGGTACTGAAGATGGGATGGTGACTTTGTGAGGAATAATCAAAGAAAGATGTAGCCTACGCCAGGGTTTAAAGGATTAGTGAAATTCTATCAAATAATGAAATCAGTCAATGGCTTGAAAGGAAGGAGGGAAGTCAGAAGCAACAGTGTGAAATAGCAGTCTATATGAGGGAACCGGACTGCTTAGGGTTTAAAGCTAAGAAGCAGTGAACTACGCTAATTGCTTTGAGAAATAAAAAAGAAAGAAAAACAAAGAAGATAAGGAATGAAGGAGGAAAGTTAGGAAGGAGGAAAGGAAGGAAGGAGAGAAGGAAGGGAGGGAGGGAGAGAGGCAGGGAAGGAAGGAAGGAACAAAGAAGGAAGTTAGGAAGAGAGGGAGAGAGGTAGGGAGGAAGGGAGGGAGGGAAGGAGAGAGGCAGGAAAGGAAGGAAGGAAGGAATGAAGAAAGGAAGGAAGGAAGGAAGGAAGGAAGGAAGGAAGGAAGGAAGGAAGGAAAGAAGGGGACAAAACCTGAACTCAAGACTGCTGTTGTTCACTTTGCTAAGGTACACACTACAATGGCAGGAGGCTGAACTCATGTTCTTGAACAAGCTTTTAGGAGGTACTGAGCTCAAAACCAGAGAAACACTTGAGTTAAAGTCAGTAGAAAGATGTTAAGCTAAACAATCACAAGTCCATAAAAGGTTAAAAATAGGAATATTGGGAACAGGATCTAAAATCAGCAGGGACAAGGCATGCAGGAGCAAGAGCAGACACGTTAAGTCCACTAGATTCATATGCAAAGCCAGTAATTGTTCATTTAAGGCTTTTAAGGGAAACGATATGATCTTCTACGTTTCTAGTGATCCATGTGTTAAAGATTCTAGCACAGACATATGTTTCAGAAAACAAAATTATTTATTTACACCACACACATCACACACACACACACACACACACACACACACACACACACACACTGGGTAGTTTGTCTTTTGAGTAAATGAATGATATTTCCAGATGCAAAGAAAGCATGGAAGAACAAACTTGAGGTGTTTCTGCTTAATGCTCACCTCAAACTCATGACCCTCCAAGGAGTGTAGATCAATATGGAGGCTAATAAGAGACATGACAAAGTGAGAAGTAAGCACCAGGACATTCTAGACTCTAATTCATCTTGAGAGATTTAGCGGTTTATGAAAACTGCCAACAGGAAGCATCAAATAACTACAAAAATTACAAAATCAGATTAAAGATTTGGGGATGTTGGTATAAGTCTCCTATACATATCTCACCTGAGAATACTTCTGGCACTGAGAAGTAAATCATAATTGTGTCAATTTGGCATTTTTTGTTAGAGAAATACTTCTGAAGCCAGATTGTTCTAGCCATTAGTTCTGTATACAGAACTTGAATACAACTATTCACTCTCTTCCTACAAAGAAATTGATTATGAAAATAAAATAGGAAAGCTTTAAAGTGCTGGTTAGGAGAAATTTAATTTTTGTTAAAAATTTCTGCAATTAGTGTTCAAGAAATTAAATTAATAATTTATTTTTATGTACACATTGATTCTATGATGGATAATTTGTAATGGAAACCAAAATATCATCATGGTAACAAAATATCTTTATTTAAAATTTAATTCTTTGGCAATAAATTTTGATTTATTCTAATTTGTCAGAGACAAAAACTTAAATTGATCATCAGAGACTAATAGTTTAACTCCTAATCCACTGAAATAGGATAGATAGGGAATTCAGGAGATAGTATGTGACTTTAGTTACAATATGAGATACTCATGAGGCGTTCATCTATCCAGAAAAGAACCACCATCTGTGTGGGTGTGTGTGTGTGTGTGTGTGTGTGTGTGTGTGTGTGAGTGTGAGTGTGTGTGTGTCCCTCATGTCCACACCCAAGATCTTTTCTCCCACCCCCTGCAGGGTGGCACAGAGAAGATGTTGGCTCTCTGAATGTCAGCTCGAAGATCATTACAAGGATATGAATTTAAAGCACCCTGAACTCAGGCTTCATCGCCACTGTACCATGAATTCTAATTGGTAGTGATAATAAAAACTCAGAGTCAGCTATCAAATGATGAAAGCAGAAAGATCAGAGAGAGATTTCTTACCTCTACAAATGCTCAGACCCAAAGGGGTGATCCTATCCTCTGACTGCCTCCTCAAACTGCATCATCATACTGCCTGATTCAGACTTGCTGCACCTGCTAAGACTGCTTCTGTTTCTAGGAATTCTCAGACTGTCTTGAGTGCCTGTCTCCTCTCTGTGTCCTGCCATGTCATGCCTGTCTCCACCTCCCTAGTGCTAGAATTAAAGGTTTGTCATTCCAAGTGCTCAGATTATCTTTGTGTGAACTCTGTTTCTCTTTTAGACTTAATCAATTCCCTTTAGTCCAGTGAGGCCTTGAACTCACAGAGATCCATCTGTCTCTGTCTCCTGAGTGCTGGACTTAAAGTTGTTTACTACAACTGCCCTGCTTCTTTGGCTAACTAGTGTGACTAGCTTTCCACTCTGATTTTCAGGAAAGCTTTATTTGGTAGATCATAAACAAAATATCACCACATACCACTGTGAAAAATGTCAGCTGTTTAAAACTCCCAGACTGTGCTATGCTGAAGTAACAGTATGAACGGAGCACTACAACAATCTTTAAAATGTTTTAATCAATCCACATTGACAATTTGTTCACCTTTTCTGTATTAACCACTAAGTAGACTCTTCGAGTAAACTCACAAGTTTCTGTTCCTTTATCCATTTGGAATATAATAATTATGACACTGAGTCTATTAATGGGAAAGAATTGTGTGCATGAGTTTACTTTCATAGAGTAGTTTTTTTTAAACGCCACCCCATTTTTGAACCCCATCCAGATGGAATTAATAGCAAATACTGCTGATATGTACATATCTTGGCAATTCACACTCCTCAGGTGTGGCAGAAACTGATCCATAACAGGGACCTATGGCTTTCTCCACCAGGATTTTTCTTGCCTCATTCATGTTTTCTGCCTGTTATAAGACAAACCAGAATGACAAACCAGAATAACCCTTGAGAACAGTTCTCAACCAAAATGAGTAGGGGTAGGAAGGGAAATAGATTCTTTGTCATTGAGGTAAGAACACATCTTTTAAGACATCATCAGTAGGACCATGGCCTAGCTGAACGTGGTGAGAAGCAGCTCATCAGTGAAAAGATTGTGGATTTCTCGTTCTTCCCTTCCTCACCTCACTTCTATTGCTTTGGGTTACATCTCATCGATTACCAAGATTGGTTTCTTATAGAATAGAAATATAAAAAGTTACTAGGCACATCAAGTGAAGAAGGGAAATACAAAGAATTTTCTTAGCAGAACTAATGAAGGAAGAAGAGATGGTAGGAAGGCAGAGTGGACAGGGACAGATGAAGAAAAGAAGGAGAGAGACTAGAGAGTAATATATAAGTACCCCACTAAGATATGATTTATCTGTCATGTTGTCATAACATTTTGTTCATTTCTCAATATTACTCCTATTTAAACTATCTCTTAACATGCGTGTTTCAGAATGCTAATTGCTGATGTACACCAAGTTATAGAATAGCATCGAATTTGTGTAGTCACTAACACTGTCACTTCAGTGTTAAGATAGCATGAGTACATCACAGTAAAACATTTAGCATGCCCCAAAGTACTATTTAAAGCTTTCTCAAGTCATTCATCTGACAAAGTCCTTACTCTACAATTCACTCTTGCCTACACATGGTATTGCTAACAAATATAAACAATGCCTCCAAAGTCATCAATATAGGCAGGCTAACATATAGGCAGAATTGCTAGATCTGATACTTTGTCAGAATATTCTTTCTTTTGTCTTTTATCAACCTAAAGTTGGCATAGTGGTAGGGTGTGAATTATTCCATTCTTCAGTGAACCTAGTTCAGAACTTTTTGTCGAGGGAAATCATGAACAACACCTATGATGCACTACTTCTCATCAAGCATCACTCTCTTCTGGTAATGTATCTGAAAGGGGAAAGGTAGGGTCTGGTCTTTCTGAGACAGATATAACATAGGAAAAATTTTGTTGGCAGTATTGTGTGCTGTACAGTAGTGGCAATAATTCCTGTTAAAACCTTTGAGAGGGCAGAGAGAGTTCTTATTGATAATGTGACTTGTGAAGAACAGGCTTGATCTCTAGCTTTCTTTTGGCTCTGTTGTTGTTATGACATCACCAAAAGCACTCAGCCCTTGGAGTTTATTTGTCCAGAGACAGAATATTGATTTTCATATTTTCTGCCAACACCACTTTTGGCAAGCTACTTTATCTCTATACACCACTTTTTTCTCAATTATGAAAACTAAGGTTGAATCAACATGGTGGCTCAGCAGGTAAAGCTGCCTGCTGATAAGCTCGACATTTGATTTTGATTCCAAGATCTGACTTGGTAGAATTATAGAACCAACTCTTAGAAGTTGTCTGATGACCTACCTCTAAATGTGTACTATAACACACACACACACACACACACACACACACACACACACACACAAACACAAACAAACACAGACACACATTCACACACACTAAATGTAAATTAGATATAATTTAGAAGTTCTACGATTTCAGTTAGCAAACTAGGGATGCAGGAAAGCTGAGTGCAGAAGTTGTCACCTGGAGGACATGGTAGACTGTAAATCAGAAACAGCCAATGTTTCTCTTGGAGTCCAAAAGGAGAAGACTCATATCTTTCATCAAGTAGTCTTGGTAGATTCGTTCCCTCTTATATATCCCTTCACAGTACTGGGCTACAACTACCCAAATTAGGCAGGATCATCTGCTCTTCTAAATATACTGAATCCATATGTCATTTGCCTGGAAAAATTCAATTACACCCCTATTACACCCCTAAAGCAGCATTTAATCAAATATAGGGAATCTTTGAGATGGTAAAAATGACAAAATAAAATTTTCAGCTTTACATTTTAATACAGTTCAGTAAGTGTCTTTTCTCTATCTTCTGTACTATACAAAGATCATGCCTCATCTATAGGGTAACTGATAACACAACTAAGCTATATCTTGAGCATATATATATATGTGTGTGTGTATATATATATGTATATATATATGTTGAAAAATACTTAATCTGATATCTATATATCTATAATAAAATATCATTTGTATATAAAGAAGAAGACCCAATCCTGTAAGATGTTAATTGCATATCTCATCTTATTATATCAATTGTGTCAATGCTTTTGTTTTGTATTTCATAGTTAAATCTAGAAATGTCAGTCATGCTGGAGACTCAACATACATAGGATAAATGAAGGGATTATCAGTGAGATATAGACATAATAGGAAGTGGTCCAAATGCTGCTAACTTCTAAGAAGTATCCCCCTAAGCTTAGTTGGTTTGTTGCCAATTCAAACTAAGGCCAGTAAGAAAGAGTAGACTCCTCTTCATGGAATAGAACAGGACTGCCTACTTGCAACAGTGGGATAGAAAGTCACAGGGGAAAGTGCTTGAAACAGTTACAAATAAAGTGCTTTCACTAGGCATCCATGTAATTACCATGCAGTTAAAAATAGAATGTGGTTAACATCCTTTTTCTCCCCACCCAAAATTTCTCCCACTCTGCTCTGGTCAGACAGTTTTTAAGGAGGTCACTTCCTTTGTTATCTTCAGTCTTCCATTACTTGTGCATACATAAATATTATACCATTTTTCATGACATTGTAGTTTCCTTTCCTATCATTTGGTTTCTATTAGTTATTCAAAAAGATTAGAATTTAAAATGCATTAATGTTTTCATGATTACACATTCTCAACACTTAATGTTGTTATTCTTTTTCATTTTCAGCATTATTGTGTACGTGTAGTCTTGCTCAAATCTGTTGCAGTTTTTAAGTGATTACATAATTGAGTTTACTGCTTATGTTGGCTGTTTAGCCACACACTTGGAAATTTACATTGTGAGGCAAGTTCAGATTATCTTCCTTCATTCAAATCGACATTTCACATTTCCTCACATCTCAAAGCTTATGGGTCATTCATATGGAATGATGTCCTAGTGTCTGGAAAGCCATCAGTTTGTCTCCTTGTCTGATGATAGATATATTGGCTACTACCACCTTTTACAATTACAAATAAAACTGCTGAAATATCCATGTGAAGAAAAAAAGAAAGAAAGTCACAGGGGTAGCAGCCTATTCTATAATATGGTTTTCCTTTCTCCTAAAGAAGATGTCTCTAAACACGTAGGAAAAATCCATATTTCCTGGAGTTTAGTTGGAATAAAGTGAGCAGTATCTCTTATTTTATTAATTAACTTTTATTGATTGTTTACTGTTTACACATCACACATCCTGATCCCACCCATCTCCCCTTCCCTGAATCTGCAGTCTGACTTCACAACTCCCCCACAAAAAAAAAATTTAAAAGAAAAACCAAAAACCAAACCAAACAAATAAAGCTAGGAAATAAAAAAAAACTAAACTAAACAAAACAAAACAAACAAACAAGCAAAACAACAAAAGCCAAAATAAAAACCAAGGAGAATCTTCTCCTGAAAACCATTGTTAGCTCTTGTTGCTTGGTGAGTCACACCTCCCATCTTTGAGTCCATTCATCTTCACTTGCAGGTGTTCATTGCCATGAGTCATTGGTCTGGTTCTGTCTTCTGGCCTCTGTCACCCATGTACAATAGGCTGTCATCAGGCTTCTCAGAACACCCAACTCTTGTCCTGTGTCTTGAAGATCCTGCAATTTGGGATCAGTGGCTTTATCCCTTTCTCATAGTCTAACAGTTCATAGATGAGATGGATATTGATTTGGGCCAACTCACAGCCCTGGTACCATGATTGCAGATGTTTTCTTGTACCCAGATCCCAAAGTTGGGCAATAATTATTCTGACTTTTCCCCATCATGGATTGATTGTTGTGTTTGATTATTTGTTTTTCTTTGATCAAATGATACACATAGTGCACCTTTTGGGTATGCCACCTGTCGTGAGGTCATGAGTTGGACTTACCAATGCTGTGCTGGCCAGTTTTATGTCAACATGACACAAAAATTGGGGTTATCTAAAATGAGGAAACCTCAGTTGAGATGTGTCCATAAGATCCAGGTGTCCAACATTTTCTTAAGTACTGATTAATAATGGCAGGCCCATCCCATTGTGGGTGTTTCCATCCCTGGGCTGGTGGTGTTGTGTTCTCTAAGAAAGCAGACTGAGCAAGCTAGGAGAAGCAAGCCAATAAGCAGTATCCCTACATAGTTTCTGAGTCAATCAGTTCCTGCCTCTAGTTTCCTGCCTTAGTTGAGTTCCTGTGATGACTTCCTTGGATGATGAATAGCAATATAGATATGTAAACTAAATAAATCTTTTCCTTCTCAACTTCTTTTTTGGTCATGCTTTTTCATCACAACAATTGAAACCCTAACTAAGATAAATTGGTACAAGTACCTGGTCATGATTTGGGGTGGATTGGGAAAGGATTCTGGAACTTTGAGCTATAAAAGCCACGGAGTATTGAGAGATGAGTGAACTATTATGCAGGAACTTGGAAGATAGGAACATTGAAAGCAGTGAAGAAGATGGAGGCCTGGCCTGTGAAGTTTCAGAGGGAAGTTAAAAATTCTTTTGGGACCAATTGTGACCCTGTCATTGTGCTTAGTTGGGGTTGAAGAGTCAGCTGTAATTAACAAGACACCAGCCACCCTGGAGTGAAACCTTTGCATTACTAAGGCAATTCATTCTGATTCACTGGAGCTAAGATATGATCCGCGATTGAGAAGCCACCAGTTTCATCCTATGTGGTAATAGTATCTTCAGACTGCTGGGGTCTTCTATTTCAACGGGGCTGCACTTTCATCAATAGTCCTCTCGAATAGGTTCTCTTCATGGTGCCTCAACTTCTTTGTATAACCTCTTCAATCTTGGGCCTTCAGCTGAAACTGAGGCTGTACTTATACCAATGGCCTCTCTTCGCCTCTCAGAGAGCTAATCCCTGGCTGTTCTCCATGACCCCTTTATGCCTTCAAAATAAGTACCACATGGGTGACTCTTACACCACCAAGTCTAGCTGCCAGCAGTAGGTACAACCTCAGCTTTTTCTGGAACATAGCTTGTGTGTGCTGACCCCGAACAAATATTGTTTGAGTTCCTGTGCAGACTTCCTTAGAAGATGAACAGCTATAAAGAAATATAAGGCAAAAGACTTTCCTCTCCAACTTGCTGTTTAGTTATGGTGTTTCATCACAGCAATAGAAATACTAAGACATGACCTTAGTTTTAAAATTATGTTGATGAGCAATACTATAGTATGTAGCTATTTACTTACTCTGCAATGTATTTACCCCTTCTCATTTTGGTGGGCATTGTGGATGTTTCCATGTTTTGACTGTGATCAACTAAATCAGCCAAGATCATTCGTATACAATCATTTTATAATTGTGTTTCCATTTCTGGAGGCAGGATTGCTACATCATTGAATGAGTATGTGTTTAGTTATAAAAAGACTTTTATCTAAAATTTTGCTCTATTTTGTGTTCAACTGTAATTTATGAGAAATATCTGTTTATACTCAGCTATATCAGTGCTTGGTGTATTCAATCTTTTTAAATGCAGATTTTCTTGAGATAATCCTAGTTTCTCATTATAATGACTAATGATCTCATCTGCTTTCTTCATATACTTAGTGACCATTTGTGACTTTTTCTCTAAAGTACTTTGAAGTTTTTTTGCATCCCTTTCATAGTGTTGCTTATCTTTACATATTCAGTTATAAGAGGTATTAGGGTTTCTTTCTTGCTATATAGCTTCCTGAATTCTGAATTTCAATCCTTTATCAGATATGTATTTAAGGGTTTTGTGTGTGTTTGTGTGTGTGTGTGTTTGTTTGTTTGTTTTGCAGTTTGCAATTTGATAATTTGATTCATTCTTGATATCTTTTAATGGAGGAGTTTTAAGTGTTCTGGAAATGTATCTCTCTCTCTCTTTTTTTTTTTGTTTATTGCTTTTTTGATTTGAGCTGAAAAATGTTTGTGCTTAAAACACTTTAATGTACTTCTAACTTGCAATCCAAACTTAGACCGACAGGTTTATAGAGAAGAATTCTCAAAAATGCTACAGGGCAGTCAGGAGTCAAGACAGTACATTTCACAGAGAATGGCTGGTCTCCAGATATTGTTGATTATATGATTACTGCTTTGCTCCAAATCCTCCCAGAATCCCTACTGTGTTTTCTGAATATATCATAAATACATAGATTATGGGTGAAGTAGAAAATATAAGTTTGCAGAAACACCAAATTCTCCATATAAAAAGAAGAATCAGGTATTAAAATCATCAAACTCCAGTGCTGTCTCTATCAAGAATAGAGTCAATATAGCAGTAATATAATCTTACTGAAGTACTTACATGAGGACTTATATGAGGAAGTTAAGAATCAAACCATAAAGTAGTATTATCACATATCAGATTAGACAGGTCTTAATATGGAACAGGATCACAAAAAAAAAAACATTTTGTATAGAAAGAGAGGCAAGTTTATGATAATGATGCTCCTTATTTGTTTCATATTCAGTATATGGTAAGCAATAACAAATTGCCATACAGGCCAAGTTAGTCTCAACACCTGGTTTTATAAATACTTCTTCTTAGAACACAGCCACTTCATTTGTTCATTTATTTTATGTGCTTATTTTGATTCTACTTGGACTGTAAGTTTTGTCTCAGACAGTAACTTCTCCCCCAAAATAATCCAAAAACCAAAAAAAAAAAAAACCCAAAACCAAAAGGTACAAAACTTTGCTGATAGCCAATGTATATTATTTTTAAAATTTCATATTTTTTAGCATAACAAAAAGTTGTATATCCATTTAAAGTATGGGGAATCTGAAGATGTGATTTTGGATGACTCCTCTAAAATGGTAAGAATAAGATTAGAGGTCAAATGATAGGTGAATCTTCTTAGTATATAGATATGTATTTTTTTATCAGGTTATTCACTTAAATTAAGAAAATCTAAGAAACTGGATTAAGAAAATCCAATGAAACTACTATTATTAAAAATATATATTATCTAACAGATACTAGAAAACAAAATGGATTGATAGAATGTTAACATCCTGTATTGAAAGGTGACAAGGAATTTAGGGTATTTATTCATATACAAATGAATGGTATAATGTAGTCGTACTCTGCTATGAGCCTGAAGTATGTTTTACAGTCATATTTCATGCTGATTCCTTCTTGAAACAATATGTTTTGACACATGGTTAGTTCATTGTAAACAAGACATAGAAGAAAAATCATCCTAAGATAAAGTTGGAGTCAGGAGTATCTGAAGATAGCAGAACACATGTAGAAGACAAAACATTTGACCCAAATTGGTCAAATGATCTGGACATATCATTCCTCACTCAGTAACTTTATTACAAACAGCCTACATTGTACAGTTTGCCCTTAAAATAGACTGTGAGAAGACCTACTTAAAATAAGACAGAAAAGAAGAGCAAAGGAAGCTGTAATAAATAAGGAAGGTGATAATTTGCAGTGACTGTCCAGTATACCTCAAATCAAAGCACCTTCTCAGATGCTGGACATGTAATGGGAAAAATCAGAGTAGTCCATGTCTCAGAATCAGCACTTCCTGAAGGAGCATATTTTCCTCTACACAGCTTTATTAGCACATAGCTGTAATGTTCCTAGCTTATATATTAATCATCTACAATATCATGAAGAAATAATGATCTGACTCAACTGAAATAACTCAACCAGAGAGTTAGCTGGTGAATTTATTTTCAATTATATTTTATTTTTGGGATTCTTAACTCTACTGATATGCAGTATGATAATTATTAAAAAGGGTCACAGACCAGAGAGGCTAATTAATAAAACATACTGAGGAAAAAATAACAAATAATTAAGCAGCCTTCTTTGTAAATTGATTTTAAGATAGTTTTTTTTTAATTGAAATTCTTGCATCACATTTTTTTGCTATGTTAATAAAGAATTTTAAATTGTTAGTAAAATATTGGGCATTACAAACTTTGATTACTTAAGGGCACTTGATAGAAATAACACTTGATTTATTCATTATTGCTCATTTATTCAATCACTCAACAGATAGTTTTTAGAAACATGTGAAAAACAAAGATGAACTAGAAAAGTATTCTACCTTCTAGTATCCCAGGATTCCCTTTGTAAGGAACTACAAAATGAAATATTAGCCAAGCTAAGAGTCAAAATAGAAGGCACTAAATTAAATCAGGTATTCTAGGAGAAATGAATTATTTCTTCTTTAAGTGGAGCAGTCATGGAAAACCATGGAGCTTGGAAATTCAGTTAAAATGTGCCATACCTTATGTTGCTTATAAAGAATGTATGAATACAATATGAGAATTTGTGCATAAATTAGCAATCAGACTGTCAAGGCCTTGGGAAGTAGGTAGGATATTAATTAAGATTGTGAGGGAGACTGGTGAGGTGCCTTAACAGGTGAAAGAGATTGTCACACAAGCCTGCTAACCTGGGTTCAATTTTCAGAATCCACAGAAGAAGCATTCCTAAGAGATTTATTTTGATCTCCACATATGCACCCCCTGGACACATACATCTTACACACAAATACTCACAGTAATAGATCCTAAAGTAAAAATTAAGCTGTAAATAAGAAAGGAGACAATCATGGGAACAATATCAGTATCACTGTTGCATGGGATGTGAACCATAAAGCAAAGACGTGTATTCATGAGAGCTGGAAAGGAGGTATTATTGAGGAATATGATTTTGAGTCATGCAGAATCAAGATAATGAGTGATAATGAAGAATAAGTAGAAATGGTGGGTACCATATGCACAGAGCAAAATACAGAGGGACTGAGGGTTGGTTACTGGACAAAGTACTTTTCCACCAACATGCCTACCAGAATTTTGTACCAACATAAAATTTCACTCAGAGGAACTATTTCATCTGTTTTCCATGTGCTCAAGAGACAGAGAAACATGCAGAGCAAACTGGCTAGCTAGACTAGAAAAATGGACAAGTTCTGAATTCAGTGAGAAACCCTGCCTCAGTAAAGAAAGAGACAGGCCATTGAGGGAGGAAGATAACCAGTGTCAACCTCTGGCTTTTACAAGCACAGGCACTCAAGTGGATACCCACTCATCCTCAACACACATGAACCCACACATGAGAACATGCATGTACACACCCATAACAAGCATGTGTACTCTAAACCACTGAGAATCTTGGGTCCCAGGTAGACTGCTTCCACACTTACACATGTGATCAAGTGCCTATACTTACATGTATTCTGGTGAGGACATGCTGGCATTATTGAGGAAAACTAAACCTTTACCTGTTCCATGACCTAGCCATTCTTTTTCTATGCAAAGATGTCAAAGAAAGTCTTGTGCATATTAAAGTAGATGTGTACAAAGATATTGATTTTAGTGTTACTTATAGTTTTACAAAGTTAAAAATAACTTGGGTGGATATCAATGGAAGAATTAATAAGAAATTACAATAAGTAACACAGCAATTAGAAAACAGCACTAAAAAGAAATCTGAAGTCATAGTGCTTACTATAAAAAGGAAATAAAAAAAATGAAAATGACATTTATGTGCAATATACTTTTCATAAAGTAACTGCTCATGTATAGGAATAAGAGTCGCTTTCTCATAACACAACATTATCTGCTAAAGTACCTGTGCTTTTCTAAATCAAGGAACAGAAAAATGACAAAACTTTTCAGGAAAATAGGCTTCATGTTCAACACTCAAACATTTTACTGATCATAGTTAAAGACTAAAATCTGATTTTAAAAATACAATACAATTATACACATGATGAATACATTTTGAAAAAAAAATCTGTTATAATGTGTACACACCACAGCTTTTACCTTGAGTAGGACTGTGCGGTTTCCAAAGAGTGAATATAGGCAATGTTGCAGTATGTTATTGTAAGGTGGGGAGCAAGGCATGCCTGATACCAATCAGAGAGTTGTATGTGTATGAGTGACAACACACATAAACAGTAAATCATGGAAACTGGTAGTAGATTGGGTGTATGCATGGGTGTGTGTACTTTATGACATATGATTTCATATATTTATCTGATGTTCATTCTGACCAGAGCTATACATAATAAAAATTTTATGTTATGCTCAGTGGCTGTGTGTGTTAGTGACTTTGGATGAGATTCATGAGTAAAGAGCAAGCATGATGACAGAAATGACTTATGCACATATGCATGGAAGCAAGTAGAAACCAGGCATTTCAGAGAGAGAAAATGCAGAAACATAAAAATTATAGGAAGTGGTTTTTACAAGACAATGTAACTAATAATGTTTGAAAACTTAGAAGTATCGTGCTCCTACTATCTAGTATTTAGATTCAAATTGGTGCCAGGGTGAATACTTCAAGGAATAGTCCACAAGATACCCTCAGGTGCCTGATATTTGGTTTTGTTTGTAGTGGGAACTGGCCAAATAAGCTTAAAGAAAATGAGAAGCAGATTACAGAGGATCAAAAATCCAGGTATTGTCTGTAAAGAATATTGTGAGATTCCACTCAGCATGTAGTGAGTGGAAACCAAGCACCAGGTCTGCAAAGGACTAGAGCCATAAGAGTCAGTGAAAGAAGCAGTTTGAGGATGTTCACTCATGCTCTGAGCTGCAATACCCATACATAGATCTAGATAAACAGTCACCAGTAAAGCAAACAGGTCTTATTGCACCAAATCATCAGTGCTGGGAAGATGCAGAGAATACTCCATGTGTTAGTGACTCCCACCCAGCATGGTCACAGAGCCCAGAGAGATATTAGAAAGAAACAAACTGTAAGAGATGGAGATGTGAAAAGTAGTCTGCAGAGGGAATAAAGATTGTGAATGTGAAGATAGAAAACAGCCAGCAGTCTCTGGATGCTAATGAACATGTGACTGACAGTAAAAAGGAAAGGAATAATGAGTTTCATTTACATTGATGAATAGACATAGAAAAATATGACTTAAAAACAGGATTTCTGGAGATAGACAGATACTATGGGGGCACCGGCAAGCTGATAACTCTCCTTCTGAATGATGTGCACCTGACCATTATGTAGAACTGAGCAGTTTTGCTGAAGGCTAGTTAGTAAGCCAAGAGGGTAAGACAAAAGGGTAAGACAGAGGGTAAGAATGGGAAAGAAAAGTACCTCAAAGTAACACAATATACATGCTGAATCTGAACCTACTAGGGGTGGGAAAGATGGTTCAATGGGTAAACTGCTTCCTGTGGAAGCAGGGTTTGCTGACTTGAGAATCACATCTGAAAAGATCATTTCACTCAGGTGAAAGGCCAGATAGGGCAGAACGCTTATGTAAGTCTGTAATCCTCTCTCTAGGGAGGTGAATAGTCCCTGGTCATTGGCTAGTCAATTGGGAAGATTTGGGCCCACAAAAAGATCCTTTCTCAATACGGAAGAGAGTCATTTAGCAATACAACTATTGTTTGCCTCTGACTTCCACACATACATGAGGAAAACACATTCATAACAAAAAGAAAGGCTGACATCCAAAGTGAGGGGCACATTTTAACAGAGTAAAGTAACTACCTTTCCACCTCTCTGCACTTCTGGAGGTGGGAATGGAAGAAAAACAGATGGAAGAAAACAGTAAAAAAAAAAAAAGGGAGTTGGGGGACCTTTGAAAACTAAAGGGCACCTTACATGGTATTTGCTGGTCAAATTTTGTTATTTCAGCAAGCCTTGTTTTCATTTTTAGTGCTCTCTGAATTAGAAAAACCAATTCTTCCCCTTTTCTTCTTCTTTTTATCAAATTACCTGGATTTTAAGAAGTCTGTCTATTTACAAGTATGGAAATCAGTGACAGGGAGGGACCCTCCTTGTCTGTGCAGCTGCTCCCTCCTTCCCTTTGACAGGCGAGCTGTGTGAGGCAGATTTGGACTTGCCTGATAGAGTGGGCTTCTCTGTCATCAATCGTCTCTCTGCATGTGCAAGGGATGTGTTGGGGAAGAAGCTGCTAGCTAAAGAAATTACTTTTTAGACAGGAAAAGATCATTTACATGTTCCCTTTAGGGACTGCAACTTCCTGAGGTCACAGTGGGCTCCAGATAGACTGAGAAGCAAAATACAAGTAAGGTATCTTGGGATCCTGGTGGGAAACGAAAGCAGACAATTCTATTGCTCTGCCCAGATCTTATTTTGGCCCAGTCAATTCCTCTATGTCCTTCCGCTTAAGCCTGAGGCTACACCCCATGCATTCTCAGCACTGTGGAACAATATGCTATAGTTAAGTCTTTTGAATGTCTGTCACCATGTGACAACCCCAGTGTCAGGTATTATCATCATTTATATAACAAAACTGCCCCGGGAAAGCAGGTGAATAACAGACAAAAAAGTAGTGACCCCAAAAATATGGGACTCTTTTATAGTCAAATGACTACTGTCTAGCCTTTCTTCAACCACAACTCAAAGAAATTTGTTTTTTTATGAATTAACTGAAAGGTGCCATTTTTATTTTAGGTTAGTTTAGGTTCAAATATAAGTTCTATTTGTTGCTGACTATTTAACCACGGGTACGTTATTCAATGTTCCCAGGTTGCAGTTTGCTCATCTATGAAGTGAGGCTGATGATGGACAGCCATTTTCATGGGCTAGAGATAATACAAAGGTTAAATTAATGTTCATAAAGCACTCACAGCAGCTCATTGGATATGACAAGTTCTATATAACGCCTGTAAGATCAAATGTTAAGTGTTATTTGAATACAATAGACTTTTCCCAGACGTGTGCATCCACATTTGATGTCATTTTCAGATATATTAGTATTAATACTTCTCTTTGGAGGATATACAACCTTTTTTTCCAAAATGAAGGGATGCCTAAGAGCAAACTTCATGACTGGAGGACATTCTCTGTGTATCTTGTTTTCTATTTTGTCCCTAGCACCTGGTAATACACAATTAACTAACTCTGTAGCAGTTCAGCCTCCCAATTCCATTGCAGATTAACTTTCTGAAAGCACAGGGACTAGGAATGAAGCATTTACCTGGTGTTTTTCATCTCTGACTTCTAATCACGCACCTGGAATGCCTCCTTTTAACCAAACCCCTGCTCCATCATAAGCAAAGCAGCCAACCAGTTGGAAAGGCAGAAGCTAGAGGCCTAATCCTTGTGCTTCCTGTGATGATTTCAAATTAAGGATGGTCAAGGTCAAATAAGAGGCTTACACAACAGAGACCAACAAGGTGGAACAAAGGAGTTGGAAAAAATCCAGGTTATTTTGAGGAAACTTGGGGCAAAAAGATCTGGAGCTGCTTAGCTCAGCTGATTTCGCCAAGGGAAATTCCTGGCAAGTATTATACCACAGGCAAGACCAAAGAGCTAAGGCAATTTGGCATAGCTCAACTATACACCAAGAAGACATGTGCTTAGCAGGAGATAAACTCACTGCCAGGACCATCCACACTGGGAAAAATAATAGGAATTTACAGGAAGCAACTCCACGTGGCCTGGCTCTTAGTGTAAATCCAGGAGAAAGAAAATGTTTAGAAAAGGGAGTTAAAATCATTCTTGTAACAATAATTTTAAAGGTCTAGCATAGAACTTTGCAGTAAAAGATAAGGAATATGCATGTACACAGAAATGTGTGTGTGTATATATATATATATATATATATATATATATATATATATGTATGTGTGTGTGTTTGTGTTTTAGTGTATAGAAAATTGATTTTATCTGGCATAACTCATGCAAATATAAACTGTTAAGTTCAGTGATGCATGTATTTCTTCTGATT
This sequence comes from Cricetiscus sungorus, assembly GCA_030556225.1. Taxonomy (NCBI): domain Eukaryota; kingdom Metazoa; phylum Chordata; class Mammalia; order Rodentia; family Cricetidae; genus Cricetiscus; species Cricetiscus sungorus. Next base: position 58,145,125 of record JANBXA010000007.1, read on the forward strand.
TATCACCTGTATATATCATCTATAAAAAACATAACTGACACACCACTTTGATAGCAGAAAATTCCATAAGTACTATGTACAGAACATGGGCTTTGAAGTCATATAGACTTACATTCAAATTTTAACTTCTCCATTCACTTCTTATGTGACCAGAGACAAGTTAATTAGCATCTGGCAACATTAGGTTCTGAACTATAATCACTGGGAAGTAATTAAGACATTTACATTCAGAGGAATTGAGAGACCTAAATGAGAAAGGGTCACTCAACACAACTGTCATTGTTACTGGTGTGCATTTAATGTTTGTACCTTTTAATTAATGGTGGAGATGACATAGTGCAGCAGCATCTGCAGCCTGCATGTTCTAGGTTAAGAGAACCACAATGTTCTTTTGTAGTCACAGGGCACATTGTTTTTCCCTGTCACTTAGACTGAAGAGCACCAGGACAGATGAACGTTTTTAAGGGGATAATTTCTACTACATATACTTTACATAAGAACTTTAATATAGTCAAATATTTTCAGAATGAATTTTTTAGGGGAAAGGAAACTAGTGAGCCTGTAGCCTATACCAAAAAAAAAGTGTTGCTTTAATTCCCTGTACTCCTCCAAGGAGGAAAACACAGCAACAAATAATGACAAACTAACAGAATTCAAGGGAGATAAATTATATATGAATATGTACACTTAATCTATTGCATGTGTTTTTGCAAAGAGACTCAAGAAGCATAAACATTTTCAACTTAATGCATTGATATCTTCAACCCATAATTATCAGCTCCAATACTTAAGAATAAGAATTTTAGACAATATATGTGATCATCATAAGCAAATAATGCCTGTATTTATTGATGTCAGTGAACCCTGACAAGCAGGAGACAAGAGAAACAATAATCTGCCCTGTAGGTAATAAGATGTCTCAATTTTTGTTGACCATCAAGCTGAGTAGACTTGGAGGAGGTCATATATCTCCTGGGCTACATTCTGACTGTATATAGGAGAATGGTTCTGATTATTATAGAATGTTGTTCAAAGTCTATGAGGTCTCAAACAGTAAAGCTTTTCCACCTTCTTGTGTTAGGCTGTCAAGAGCAGTAATAATAGCTATTATTGACTGTTCTGGGAACTCATTGACCAATAACTCATAAGATATTTCACATCTAACACTGGGGTTTTCAGTTAAATATCATGGTTTTGTGGAAGGACCATTTTCTACCCATGGATGCTTCCTCCTTTCAGATTCCTTTTTTTAATTGTATTTGTTAGCATATCAAAAGGGAATTTATAGCCTACCACTGGTGGCACATGCCTTTAATCTTAGCACTTCAGAGGAAGAGGCAGGCAGGTCTCTGTGAGTTCGAGGCTACAAGAAACACATCTTGAAAAACCAAATAAAACAATATGTAATTTCTATATTGCTTTGTTAAAACTCCTGGATTTTAAATGACCTCTCAGTGCTCCTTATTTCCCCTATCTTCCTGCTCCCATCAAGATTGATCCGAGTTGGAAACTCATTTATGACTTTCCAGCTTTTCTAGTGCCAGAAGGTGCTATGAAGATTGCTATAGTAGCAAATTAATAGTATTATGCTCCACAACACTGAACTGTCACACAACAAGTAACCACTGTTACAACGGTGGCATGACAATTGTAAAGGCACCTGCTTGCATTATGATTAGAAATAAAGCAACCTCTACAAGAAGAAATACAAGTCTGGTACTCTAAGCCTTGCCAAAAGCTAAGGAGGTCACAGGACATAAGGATAATTTTTGCTAAATGGAGTAGTCAAATTGTAGTCTGAACACATTTAATCCATAGACTAGTCATGCTCTTTGCTGTAATCATAAATACTTATTGTTTCAAAGGGTGATACAGATATTCATAACATGTCAAAGTGATCACTCAATGCTCACCCATAAATGGGACATCTAAATTATCTCCCCAAAAGAACAGAAAGATGTTAAGAATGAGAATGTTATGATGCACGTTAATTAACAAAGCAAAATTGTGGCTTATTGCATAGGAAGCTTGAGCAGGTTCAAGTACAAACACACACACAAACACACACCATATGGATACAGAAGTGGCCTATTTTCAAAGAAGGGGATTAGCAGCAGAGGATTAGGTAAGAATGGGTAGTGAGGACTTGAAATTATCAGAAAAAAAGGTTGTATAGATGAATAAAGCTGAAACAAATTTAAAAAATTGATTTGAAACCTGCTTTTCAGTTCTAAAATCTGTAAAACATGTGGCTATAACTATAATTACAAAGCCTCTTAGATGTCTGTTTTCATACTGGTGAACACACTTAGGAGTGATAGACATAGATGCAAGAACTGTTTGTTTCAAAAAAACTCAGGATCTGAGATGAAGTTTAAAATAGAATATATTTTAATAAATTATCTTGTCTTCCTTAACTATAATACTCAAATAGAGGAAGGGGTTTTCACATTTTAAATATGATTCAGTCTGTTTTCAAAAAGACAGATAATGGTAATTTCCAAATCATGTTAGATCTTTTCTGTTTAAACGCACTTAACATAAATGGAGTGATCCAGTGAGCTAAAATTACATGATTAAAAATGTTTCACCTTTCCATTTTCAAATGGACACAGATGTGCAGAGCTAAAAGCAGCCCCATTCTTTCTCACCTTGGCTCATACATAACACCTGTGCCTTTGATTTTGATTCTACTGCAGCCAGCATTTTCATCTGAAGAAAGAGGCAGTAGACGGACCATCACAGGCACAGGTGACAAGGTTCTGAGAAAGAAAGTTTATGCGGCTAAAAATGGGTAAGGAAACAAAAAGATACTTTAAAAATATTCTTAAGATTTGTTTTATAGCTGGGCAGTGGTGGTGCACGCCTTTAATCCCAGCACTTGGGAGGCAGAGGCAGGTAGATCTCTGTGAGTTTAATAAAAGTCTGGTCTATAAGAGCTAGTTACAGAACAGCAGCCCAAAACACAGACACATCTTGTCTCAAAAAATAAAACAAAAAACAAAAAAGATTTATATTATATGTGTGTGTGCATGCCTTATGTGTGTAGGTGAACAAGGATGACAAAAGAGGCAATATAATCCTTTGAATTACAAGCGATTGTGAGCACCCAACATGGGTACTGGAAGCAAACTTTGAGTTCTCTGGATGAGGGCTCTTAACCACTGGGCTATTTCTCTGGTTATCCAAAGAGATTTTAATAGAATTCAGAGAGATACATTTTCATAAGATGAGAAGATTTCAACCTCTAGATATAAGAAATCACAGACATTGGCCACTTACTATGGGGCTGTAATTTAGTGATTGAAAATGCAGAACTTCTCAATATTCTAAAGTAATTGCATTGAACGCTGAGGAGATAGCTTAGTGAGTAAAGTACTTACATTAAAAAATTATGACCTGAATGGGAGGGGAGGGTCATCAGGGTGCATGTGAGGGGAGGAAAGAGGGTAAGTGGGTGGGAGGGAGGGAGGGAGAGGAAATTGGGATTGACATGTACTATTTTTAAATTATATTATTAATAAAAAAATTAAGATCTGAGTTCAGATTCCCCAGAATCCATGTAAGTTGTGTGTGGTAATGGGAGGTATCTACCATGACAATATGGGTGTAGGGAAGAAGTAAACAGATCCCCAGAACTCACTGCCAAGAGCACGTCTAACCAAATCAGTGAAATCCAGGTTCAATGAGGAGACCCTGTCTCAAAAACAGTAAAATGGAGAACAGTAGATATAGGAAGACACTGAAATTTCTTGACCTTTGCCCTTTACGAGTAAGTGTATACACACACACAGAGCAAACACATACATGTGAACGTGCACACACACACACACACACACACACACACACACACACAAACAAACAGAGAGAACATAAATATAATAAAATAGTTTTAATTATAACAGTAGAAATCATACTTTGTTGAATACTTGAAATGCACCACACATAGAAGATATAGAAGATACAATATAGAAGATAATGTATCTTTGACTATATACCATCCCCATGTATTATGTTGGGAGTTAATTGGGAGTTAATTTAAGAGAATCAGTGGTAAAACTCAATGGTATGTTACAAGGGGAGCAATGGGTCTTGTAAAGTTATGTTCTGGGGATTATCTGGAAAAATGAAGATAATAATGTAGATTACTAAAGACAAGTGTGATCAACTGCCATTAGACACTATCATCAGCTACCATGGTTACACTGTGTTTCTTATCTGGATCACAAAGAGAGAAATGGAATGTGATGTTAGAGGGAAAAAATGAATGGATTTAGGATAAACTATGTAAAATCTAATAGTGAATATTCTTCTAATGCAGACTAGTGGCTGCTAAACGAGTGAGAGGACATTGTTACAGGTGTATTGAAATAAGCTGTTTCTTCACTGATGAGAAGAGTAGACTGGACTTTAGTTGACAGTGGAATAGATGTTTGACATTCAATTTCAAGACAGTAATTTTATTATTCTGTAATCATAGATTGAGGAAGAGACCTTTAGTGTTTGCAGCTAAAAACCTTTATTCAAGAGAAAGTACATTTTACAATCTCTGTCAGATACATGTAGGTATAGCACAGTCTCTGAATTCCAGAACAGCTAAGACATTGCTGTCAGTAATGATGGATTTCATGACTTTTAAGCTGCTTCTTCTAATTATCCTAACATATAAAAGTGTTTTCCATACTATTAGATAATAAAACATTCAGTGAATTTAAACAGCATTCCAAGCATCATTTTGATAAATAATAATATAAATGATTAACAATTCCAAATATGGAGGAAAAGTATGATTCATATTAACTTCCCCCTTATTTTTGGCTTTATTGTTATGATATACAAGAAAGTCAAGCACACTGCAATTTGCCTGTGTTTAGAAACTCTTCTACACTTGCTGCATTGCTTTTTTGCTTTTATTTTTGAGATTAAAATTCAGTTACATGTTTATCTGTAACACAAATAATACAACTGCAGAGACAGATGTTTGGGTTCAAAGTTGATGATCAGATAAGAAAAGCAACCAAGCCAGTGGTGCTTACCTATACCCAGGCTGAAGCAATCCTGCCCTCAATGTTTCTGGAGACTAATTGCCTGAAGACCGAAATGTCCCAGACTGAATATATGTTTGTATCTTACATACCTCAAGTGGTGGGATTAAAGGCACGAGATTCCCAAGTGCAGAGATAAGCTTTGTGTGAACTCTTTAACACTGGATCAATTTCATGTAGCTCAGTGTGGCCTTGAACTAACTGCCTGTTTCCTGAGTCCTGGGATTAAAGGTGTGTGCCAACACTTTCTCACTCTATGGCTTGATAATATGGCTGGAGTTGAAGATGTATATCACCACTGCCTAACCTCTGTAGCAGATGGCTACCTTTGCATTCTGAACCCTCAAGCAAACTTTATTAAATCATAAATAATATATTACCAATTTTCTCCTTCATGTTTGCTTCCTCCAAACCCTCCCATATAACCCTCCTTTCTCTCCTTCTAATCTATAGCTTCTTTTTTCTTTCATTGTAATTATTGTAATTAAATTATATATATATATACATATATATATACATATATATATATATATATATTTCCTAAATACAAACTGCTGTCTATATAATGTTACTAGTACATAGTAACTAGTACTAGTACATAGTAACATTATATAGACATGTTTTCAGGGCTCAGATTTTGGCATTGGATAACCAAACAGTGTGTTATTTCCTGAAGAAGACGATTTTTCCACTCTCTACATCCATTAACTACCCCTAGTTCTTTGCATAGGATTGAGGCTAACTACTCTGTATTAACTTAAAGGAAAAATTAGAAAAAAGCTTACTAATCACTAATATTTTTGGATCTTCAAAGTCAGCTCTGCTTATTGTGATACACTTGAAATAAAAGGAAACATAATTTGTTTAAAAGATGAAAAGTAGACCAATTTTCATGTCTCCACTACCAGTAAATATATTTAAAATATCATTATGAATAGTTCTATAGTGATTTTTATGAACAATGTGAATTATATAAAGATGAAACTATCCTAGCTTTGAAGTTTGAAGAGGCTAATATCCCTGTGCCATGAAATAAAATGTGAGTGTATTCTAATAAATATGCCTCTAAAACAGAGGAATTATATCTAAGGAGGTATTGAAAGGATATAAAAATCTGTTTTTATTGACACACTAGTAGTATGATTTTCTGGAACACCAAGACTTGTCTTAAAGTGTGATGAAGCTTTTGGTCTTTCTTGCAAGCCTAAGGAAAGATGATAAATAGTTTGGGACACGTGGGTTTCCACATTCAGGCTACCAGATCTCACTCCAGTGTACCACCATCCTTGTTCACTTCTCTGTAAGCAATGTGGCCTCACTCTCTCCTGTAACATCACCCCAGGCTCTGAATCTGATCCTTGTGGTTTCTTTCCCTGGGAATGCTGTCTCTGGATATTCACTTCCATCTCTTAACTAACATCACTACTCAGGATTCTCCTGGCAGACTTATTTGATCCAATAACTCTATCTTTCTTTTTCTACACTTTTCTTTCATCCACCTTTCACTCTGTTATGCATTTCTATATCCTAATTCTCTTTATCTGGTTTTTTTTTTTTTTGTTCATCGTCTCTTTTAAAGTACATTTTGTTCTTGATATTTCCTTTATGTTAAATGTGAGAAAGTACCATGTCTTGCTCTTGTTCATAATAACGTATAATAATGCCTAGAATAGAACAAGTAGCTGTTTTGTGCTTATCCTGGGGAAAACCCTTGCAAGGAATTCCTGGCAAAGATTCTATTTATTTTGGGTGAATTTGGAGGCCAGAGACGAATTCTAAGTTGTTTCCTAATCTTTTCCCATGACTGATTTAACAGATGTAATTTAAGAAAGCTGAAGCTTAACAACATTCAATTTTCTTTTGACATTTGAACTTCTGTCAAAAGAGCAAAATCTAGAAGCTATCTAGAAGGAAGACCAGAAATAAATATCTAGATTGGCAATATAAAAGTGTTAGACAGAATATGATCACATAAGGTGAAATCAAATGGGATTTCAAAAGTGAAAAGTGTAATCAGATGTAATGATACATGCCTTCAATCTCAGTACTAACAAAGTAGAGGTAGCAGGGTCCATAACTTCTGACCAGCATCAACCATATAATAAGGCTGAAGTCAGTGTATTTAGATACTTCCTCAATATAAAATAGAGAGAGAGACAGAGAGAGAGAGAGAGAGAGAGAGAGAGACAGAGACAGAGACGGAGACAGAGAGAGAGAGAAATACTTACAGTGGCACCTAAAAGATAAATCTGGGAAAACTCATTAAGTCCAGACAAAGCTGTATATGAACTTTCATTCATGCAAAGTAGTATTTAAAAGGTAGAGAATAATTAGGGACACATTCCTACATTTTAATAGAATAATCATGGTAAATATATTAAGTGCCTATACAGATAGATGACACAAGCCACAGAAGCATTCCATGTGCTTGCATTTTTAAGGTCTCACTGAAGAAACTACCACCAAATTGTGCTTTTAGAAGAGAGAGCTATCAATCAGCATTACAGTCTTGCTAAGACTACATATATTTCCTAAGAAAGACACCCTGTAAAGGTGATAACATAGTTATCTCCCTGTCATGTAGTATAATTGATAGCACCAGTCAAAATTAATGGATGTCAGTGAGCAGTAAATTAATGCACAGTGTGCTCAGAGCCCAAGCTCACTACGTCTGTGATTTCAATCCACATCCTGAATTAGAGTAGCATATAAAGGGAGAATTTGGGAGACCTCACAGCTGAGGGTACAATAAAGCCTGACAACCTTAACATTATGACATTGGTCATAAAATTAGGCTTAACAACTGCCTGGTCCTGAAAGAGAGACAGAGATGTATTCAAAAGGAAGTGCAGACTTGTTATAGACACTATCTCATATTTATTTTGTTATTCTGAGTTTACCATTCTCAGTAGTGGCTTTGCCACAGATCTTGTACATTTGATAACACATGAAACTTAAGAAATACTTTATGAATAGTGGCTGTCTATTGGTCTTCTATGGCCTAGATTAATGTTGAGACAGTTTACTAGACACAGGGTGACAAGCTTAATAAGAACAAATTTAGTCCCACACATAGTCAATAGGAAATGATCCCTTTTCAGCTACCTTGTACAGTATATCAGAGCCACAAAAAAAAAAAGAACTGAGAAACAGAATAGAATGACATTGTCTTGTGATATTGCAACTACACATTGAAAGAAGGAAGTATCCTTTTTGATGCGAAAGGATAAGTACCACAAGTAGTGAAAGTGAATTTCTCCTTGTTTCTGAGGATGTTGCTGTATAAAGCAGGGATCTACAACCTTGAAATTTCTTCTTTATCATTTTGACATTTTGATTAGCTGTTGTAATATATATATATATATATATATATATATATATATATATATATATATATATATATATATGTGTGTGTGTGTGTGTGTGTGTGTGTGTGTGTGTGTGTGTTATTTAAATGGCTAGAATGTTAGTCCTCTTATTCATAAATCCAAGAAAAATTTGGAGAATCATTATGAGGCACAAAGCAGAGAAGATTCTGGGCCATCACCAAAGGCCATCAGTCATACTAATGCTTGTATACATGTTAAACATCCCTCAGTGATACAAGTTGTGTCTCATCCTCATGAATCTCCTGAGAACTATAATATTGGAAGTCAAGTGGATAACAATGTAACTACAGGTATCCACTTAGATTGCAAAGTCAGGGTGATTTCTGTGATCTTCTAAAAAATGCTGGCAGCAAACATCGTGAACATTGTATTACAAAACACAATTCTTCCCTCATGAAGTTAGTTATTTTTGTGACTATTAGAAAGGTATGTTCATATGATTTACATGACTTTTCGAGCCAAGACAGACTGGATGCCTGTTGTCCAGGTCATTATGTTTCCTATACATAGCTCCCAAAATGGGCTGTCAGCATGCCAGTGTTGTAACCTATATATTATTTACTATTAATTTCCTATTACTCTACTACAAATTAGGGAATTGCTTGAATTTTTATTCAGTCCTGAATATATAACCCCTAGTTCATTGTTTGGCATACTTCTTTTTCAGTACATGCCTTCCTAGTGAAAGAGTACGAACTGTATTGCATGTGCATTTTTTTTTTAGCATGACTTTGAACAAGTTACTAAATCCCCCTGAAACACAGTTTCCTCACCTAAAAAACTAGAGGAAACATTACTAGCAGTTATCGTGAGCTATACAAAAATATCTGCACTAAGGTATGTACTTAATAAGTGGAGTGATCATTCTTTGTTGTATTGCTTACTATTTGTTGTAATCTAAATGAAAAGAGTATGTACTTATTTTAGAAGCTCTTTGTTCTAAAGAATAATATTCATGGGATAATTTAATTTCTGGGTTTCTAGCTCTCTACAAGTTGCCATTTACCCTTTTCCTAGCAGAGGCCTTCATTCTTGTTTCAATTTTGCACGCACACACACACACACACACACACACACACACACACACACACACACACACACAGTGATGTCATACTGGTTAAGTGAGGCCAGTATACCTATATATTTTTTTCTTTTAACAGTGACTATGTATTCTGTATTTCAAAAATTCCGTTGTGCTAATTATCAACATAAAATGCCTAAAACACAGTCACTAGTATTTGGAATTCTAGCAAAGCTTTTTGGAAAATGATCATACAGAAGACATAGGGCCAGACACTACAGAGAAAATCATGTTCATAGCCCCGTGTTTACTCTTACAAATATAGGCATTTCATTTAGTATGTTGATGGCTGCTCATGGCAGTATTCTCTGCTGTCATGGACCAGATTGAAGGAAGGAAACACCAATTGTCAGTTTTCACTGCCTCAGAGTTTGAGCTACATCCTGAGAAATCAGATGATGATGATTATACCTAGCCTTATGGTCACGTAGCAATGAAAAGAAAAAGGATAGACTAAACCTTTTCACTGATTAGGCTGATGGATTTAATTGAAATAGGCACAGTGAGTGATAATTGTCATAGCATAAGAAGTAGAAGAAAGTTTAAAGAAAACCTGTACAAAACAGTGGTTTGCACAGAGATTATTTGAAAGACTGGTAATTGTGATTACATATTAAATTTTAATGACTATCAAAAGGAACTTTTAGCTTACTATATATCATTGTTTTAATACATGGAGCTTGTTCAATCTAATCAGCAACAAACTGATACTAAGTGATAGCATTAATGTAGATACCATCATATAAATGTACTTATAGCAGTAAGTTGGGCTCATAATCTTCTAAAGTAGATATAATCAAGAAGCAACATTCTAGACAAAGGAGAAACAGGACCAAAGGTTTTCTGTTTCTAAGTTGTTTTGATTGACAGGTAAGACAGGTAGGACAGAAAATCTCTGTGTGTGGGCTGGTTGTGACAGGGCAGCTGTGTATGGGTTAGAAACCTGGTATTTATTCTACATGAGTTCATTTAAAGAAACAAGTGACTCCGTCAAATGTATTTTTAAAGTTGTAGTCAGTCACCATATGGAAAATTAATTTGAGAAATTCAAACCAAAGGACAGCATAAAAAGCTGGTGGCCAATCACAGTGTCACAGGAAATAGGCAGAACCACCCTGGAAGACCAGGAAGGGCTGTGGTCGCAATGACAGGTACACACTTCAAGTGATTCATTTGGTAGATTACTTAATAAAAATAAAGAATGAGAGGGGGAATGGTAAGAACACTGTCTGCATAGGGACTGCAATTAGTTTGGTCTGCCATGCGTGTCTTTGACATGTCAAATACAGAAACTGAACAGGCATTTTCATCAGTCAATCTGAAATCAGGTAAAATACTTCTATCAGAGCTCACAGCTGAAGAGTCTTACATATGGAGGAGATAGCAGTCTTCAGGATGAGATTTTGTTCTTGACCAAAGCAGAGGAAGGGGACTAAGTACAAAACTAAAAGATTTGGAATCTATGGTAAAGCAACACTTTTTTTTTTCTTTTCTTTTTTTTTTTTTTTGTATGAAGTGGCTGGATCAGAGTGAAGATCAAGATCTGGCACACGACAGCCTCCATAGCAGTACTTAAATTTTGTGCTCTCTAAACATACAAGGATCTTGTAAAAAATTAGGACAATCTTAACTATGGAAATGGAACATATATGCTATGAATAGAGATGAGGTAGTTTAATTTCCCAGCAAGCATTGATGCAGGTAGTTCATGGACCACGCCTTGTAGAACATGGATACTATGACTTTTGTGTTTCAGGAACTTTCCATGTGATTCTTCTCTGACTTAGTTAGCATTTACCAAAAGAAGAAGATTCTTGTCCACATATTTTACTATTTTCTTGAGCCAAAAGGGTTACCCAAATGCATGCCAAAACCTCCCACACTCAGAAAAGACTGAGCAAACACAAAGTCAGTCTGGGGAAAATGAAGTCAATCCATTGCCATATATTTGTATTCTGTCACCGAGTCACTGTCTAATGCTGCTGTAACTATGATGTATAGGTCTATCAAAGCATGTGTTACCATGGTCTGAATTCCCTGACTGGAGAAAAATGATTAATGCAAAGATTTGCATTCGATGTGGTTGTGGACATCAATATTTTAGCTTAGGTAAACAGGGGCTTTACCTAATTTATTGGCTCTCATTATGGATGGCTTGTAGAAGCCAAATCCCCACACCCCCACCTCCAAAATGACCTTTTATGCTCTACAAATCAATCTAGAAGAAGTGAAGCAAGTTGGTTAATATTTTAAGAAGGAAAAAATGACTTCACATGTCAGGAACTTAATTGTAGTGATTTTGACCCATTTTGAAATTAGTTAACATTTGCTTCAGGCCTCTGACTTCATGCATTATTTATTTTCATTGTGACCTTAAGTCTCTTCAGGCTCAATATGTCTGTAACATATGAAGATATTTTTCTGAATATTGCATTTGAATAATAGCATTAGGAGTCCAAAGGCTCAAAGACCAAAATTTTCAATGCACATACATATTTACACACACACACACACGCACACATGCACACACACATGCACACACACACACACACACACACACACACACAGAGAGAGAGAGAGAGAGAGAGAGAGAGAGAGAGAGAAAGAGAGAGATACATATTATTTCCAGCCATACTGCTTTAGTGACAGTTTTAGCTCCCAATGGCAAAGTTTCTAGATGCTATAGCCAGCATTACAGAGCAATTTCCTGTAAGAGTTTTGTGTTGTAATGTGTGTCAGAAGTTAATCAAAGGGTAACAATGCTAAAAGTCCATGCATACCTTCCTGGGGACTGGGACCAGCCCATGCTGTCAGTCACTGTCAAAACTGTAGCACACAGGGCCCTGTAGTACCTTTCCCTTTCCTGTGAGAAAATGTTCTTGCCCACAAAGGTCAGCGCCTTTATGGCATCAATCTATTAGCCTATTGTTGTAGTATGAATCCCAAGGCAAAGGCATCTCATCAGCTGTCTAACTCGGAGGTACAGGCTCTGCAGCTTCTTGCCTTAGAGGGTCAAACTCTGCATCTTGCCTCTGACTGTCAGCAGCGGCTTGGGCTCATCCTATCATAACCTCTGCATCCCAGTGAGTAATCACTTATGCTTGGCCTTGAAAATGACTCTCACATTACTGACTCTGTGTAATCATGAGAGAAGAGGGCTTTTAAAATCATTAAACAAGCTACCCCTCCCAGCTGGCCCAGGCACCCTGAGAGCATGGATAGTAAAGGTGGAAAATGTTCCATCATGTTCGCTCTAGGGGAGGAGGGCAATTCAGAATCTGCTCACATAAGTACTCAGAAAGGCCCGCACCTCTCTGAAATGTGAACTACCTTCTAATCACATACATTCCTTTTATTCTTGACACTCATTTGAAGTTGAACAAAATCAGGGTATCCATGAGGCCAGACAGCTGTTTCCCAGATGTACAGAACTAACCATGGCAGCTGGCTCTGACTAGGGTATTTGCATTCACATCAGTTTGGATTAAATCTCTCATTGATTTGGGTCATCATTTATGTACAAAGCTTACAGAACAAATGATGTGTACATCTCTGTCAGAGCTTTCTAAAGCTTTAAGCACAAATATAAACTTCCTAGGATTAGATTTCCCTGGTACAGTGTATTCTTTTGGAGATGGGGTTCACTGCATAGACTTAAACTGAGTGTTCACTGCTCTTACAGCACAAACACACCATGTGCCCAAATTCCATTTATCTTACTCTGTTCTCTTCTCTATATAACTTCATTTTGGTGTGTGTGTGTGTGTGTGTGTGTGTGTGTGTGTGTGTGTGTGTGTGTGTGTACACGTATGCGTGTGTGTTTATATACAGATCCTCATGTACAAACGGAAGGATACACACCCATATGCACATTCAGGTGAATGCCTGAGATTGACATTATATCCCCAAATCTCACTCCACATCATACACTAAGATTAAGAGTTCTTGTTAAACCCAAAGGTTGCCAGTCTGACAACAGTAACTAGTTGCTTGCTCTAGGATCCCTGATCCAACTCCAGAGTGCTAGGTATACTGGTCAGCCACCATGTCTATATGGCATGTGCATGCAAACTGTAGATCAAAACTTCAGACCTCATCTCTGTGTGGGAAGTGCTTTACCTAACATTGACCCACCTCTCTATCCCTCCCAAAAGCTTGAGAAAGATATATCTAACAGTTTGTAGTGCTGAAGCACTTCCACAATGTTACCTCTTCTGATGCATTTCTTGGTTGACACCCCATGATGCCTTTCAGGTAAAGGGTATTGAGGTCTTATGAATTAAAAATACAAATTATTTTCATCCTCTCATTTTTTCATAAAAAAGCAATTTATTACATTATAATCACACAGCTAGCTATGGAGAGTAACAGGCCTGATAGTGAGACAGGTCCACCAAACTGAAGATGGCATCAAACTATAGTAATCAAGGAATAAAGCCTATAAAAGCAAATGTTTTTTTTCATTTAATTTTAAAAACAAATACACACCAGCAACATACTCTTTCTCAACTTGACAATTCACCAATGGTATGACTGTCAGTTAAATACATAAATCTTACAACTCGGTGCTCCCAAGTTCTAAAAAAATGCTCACAACAAAAAACATTCACAGAAATAAAAAGATATGGAAACAGCTCAAGAAAATACACTGATGAGCAAAAATATGAGAGGAAGGATGAAGGTATAGCCTTAACTAATGAAACAAAGAAGAAAATGTACATTCTGGAAACATAGGTATCAGGACCTTAGTATCTGCAACTTGAATGTCTCCTAATTCCTGAATAAAAATGACATCTTACAATATTTATAGTCATGGCTCAGACTCTCATCTCACTTGACTCTATTCCTTATTCACTCTAGCCTTTTACTTGAGAATCTGAAAAACTTGGGGACATAGCTTAAGAAGAAAAATAATCAACACACAATATGCCTCATTTCTGAAGCTACTTTAGACCTGGGTTTGTTATAGAAAAATCCTGAAAAAAATGTTAACTATAAGACTGTGGCTTTGTTGAATTAAGTTCCCCGAGTTAATATTTAGAAAACATCCTATTGTAGCCTGACAGCTGAACAAAGTCTATGTCTCAAACTGGTGTTAAATCCAACTTAGGGTTCATAGGAAAACAGGGAGTCTTAATCACAAGTGCAGTCATGTCTAAGCTTGTCCTTCTGGATTCACACTTACTTCAGGGTCTTCATAACTATAAATGTTCTCTTTTATAATGTGTGATATTGTCTTCTGATACAGAACAAACCGTCAAGGGTTCATTTGGATTCCAGGAGAAATCATTTATCTTGGCAGTGTGACTACCTTGAATAAACAAGAACTCTGATGGGCCATCATCTGAATCTTCTGGGGACTGTTCTCCAATTTTTCTTAAATCCCAGACATTCTGCCTACAATCAATACCTCTAGAAGCCAAAACAATCTTGTTTGGAGGTGACCAATCAGCTCAGAATCTTTCATCCTTATGTGATTCAAAGGAATGCACCCCATGTTTCAGATTTTTCAGATACCACAAGGCATCTTGTCAGCTGTCTTATCAGCATCTGATCCTATGGCAAGAATTAACTCACTATAAGGATTGAAAGATAGGCAGTTCACTTCAGCAGTGTGAGCATTCATCGAGTGACTTAGCTTAGAAGTATTGTTTGAATGAATATCTCACATCATAAGTTTCTGATTATCAGCAACTGACTCAAACAAAGACTTTTGGAGCAGATGCCAGGAAACAACCTCTACTACCGCTATAGGCCCTGTAAAGATGGCCTTTACATCCACCACTTTCCATTCTTGTGGAACTGTACAGATGTCCCACAGGCAGATGATATGGTCTTCTGAAGTACTAAGTAAATGCCTGCTGATATTTGGATTCCAAGAAAGATTATAACCTTCCTCCTGATGTTCCCAGAGATGCAAATCCGGCTTGCACTATCCAGAAGGGTCTGGTTTAGAAGGATACTTTGTGTAGTCAAAAATGAGGATTCTGGGGCATGTACTGAGCCCTGTTTACTTCTCCTTCATGGTTGATCTTGATTTTTATTTCAACTTTCCAACTGACAGGGCCAAAATCTCCAAATGTGTCTTTTTCACTGTCATAGTGTGATGCATCAGACTGAGTAGAAAAGGGGTGTTCTTCCATATTTTTGTTCTTCTCATTGATCACACATTCTTCCACCAAATCACCAAAGATAGCTTCCTAGTCAGCCATGGCTGCAATCAAGCCTGGAGAAGTTGGGGAAATACGGTCCCTACCTTGCAAGAGGAACAGGAAGGTGAAGGGTGCTTGCTCTTCATGTGAGGCCTCTATTGTTTCCTCATGCTCTTCTTACTGTGGACACTTGCCACGATTTTCTTGAACTTAGGATTTCTAAATTAGTCCTCCATAGTCTTGAGCTTTTGCTTCTAAAGCTTCACTTTATAGTACCAAAGATACTCTCTTACTCAAAACAGATCAGTGAGAGGTTTTGTGTGTGTGTGTGTGTGTGTGTGTGTGTGTGTGTGTGTGTGTGTGTGTGTGTTTGGTGTAAGACAGGGAGGTAAAGATTTCCTTCTTTTCTTCATTAATACATATGTACATCATAGAATTCTTTTATTCATGCATTCTTGATGTGGATGATCTTCATCATCAGCCTGGCCTTCCAAGCTTCCACATGTTATTTTTCCTGATTACAGGCACTGTCATTGTCAAATACATAACTTTTAGGTTTTCACCTCAGTCTTCCTGTGTATACAATTTTGTCTGTCAGGCATACTTTTCTATCTACCTTGTGAGCTGCTTTCATCTTTCAAGTTGAGATCTGTGGAGCCAGTCTTGACACTTGGCATCAAGTTGGAGAGAGCTAAGCACTTTCCTTCATTACTCTGGAATTCCCAGCTTCCCTCTACTAACAGCAGTTTATTACTTTTTAGCTTCTTTCAATCACTTACCAGATTGCAAGACCATTCAGAGCAGTCTTTATAAATCCTCTGATTTAAATCCTGAACAATTTGTCTCAAATTTATTTTTTTATTAAATTAATGAAACTTTCATGTTTCCTAACTTGAATCTTGATAATTTATTTTTTTTTCTAATTCTACTTTACTGCCCCACTGTATTTTTTCCTTTTAATTATCTTTTTGGGGGCAGTTTTAAAAATCCTTGATTAAAGAATGATGAACAAGGTCACTGTGCATGCATGATTGAGTGCCAGATCTGTTGCATATATGTTAAATTCTAGTATTTTAATACCTTCTGCTAGTAGAAGTAGGTAACTACAAAATCTTACTCATTTAGGCATTCTTTTTAAGCAATTTATTCTTACTCAGAATAAAGCTTATACCAGTGTGCAGGACAAAGAGGATTGAGAAGTGAATATAATACCACTGATCTTAAAGAACCATTAATCAAGTCTACATAGACTTAAAGAAGTCTGTTAACACCTCAAAACGCTTCAGTCATTGTTAATTTCTCAGAGATCAGGGCAGTGGATTAGAAGACATGGTCCCAATAAAAGTCCTTAAATACTTCTTCTGCTTTCCTTTTAGGCATTACCTTCCTATTTTAACCATCCCCTGCTCTATGAGCCAGAAAGTACCTTGCTCTCTGTGCCCTTTCACTACCCCAAGGGCCTTACCATAATTCTCCTCTTCTGTTTGCCAATGACCCCTATATTCCTTGTATCTCTCAACCTCCTTTCAGTACACTTTCTCTTCCCTGAGTCTTTTTATCCACATGAGCATCACCTGTCTTGATCCTGTTCTTCACAATTCTATCACCTATACTTGTAGTGTTCTGGTTCTTTATTCTCCATCAAATACATCCATTTTGCAATTGATAGTTCTAAAAGCTGATCAGGAAATAAAAAGAATGCGTCCAAGTAAAGGTGGGAATTTGCATAGAAAAGAGGAGTAATAGTTTAAAGGTGAATCACCTTGACTCCATCTGAGGAGTGGATGGAGGTTTTCTGAACATATGTGTCATTCTTTAATTGACATTTCACTTACATTACCATTTGTTAGAAAAACATGACCTAAACTATCATTCATAATAGTACAAGATAGTTATTGTGATAAAATTATATGTAAGATGCTCTAGTACCATTTCCAAAGGTACCTAGTTCAGCTCAATACTGGAGAAAACCAAAATCAGGATATTAGGAAATTAGTATTAGTTGGGATGAATAATTTAAAGATGATACATTTACATTTTCTCAATGATGACATGGAAACGCAAATTGGGACCGAGAAGCTAAATTTAATATTGAGTCTAAGTTCAAGATTTACCATGAAACATCTAAATTTTTTATCAACATTTTTACTTAGAAATGTTATACTCAAGGTATTGGGAAATATCCGCCAATAGGGATTATAACAAAAGCAAGTCCTTTTGCAAATTCAAGAATCACTTTTGTCTTTGTAGTGTAATTTCTTATGTTAATTTGGCTTTTCCTGTGATTTCAGTGAAAAGTGATTCCTAACTGGACCAATCCAGTAATTTTATAACTAATAAGACACAAAGTATCTTCCTTTGTAGTGTTGTATAAAGCATGAGAGGATACTGAGACTGAGAGTGTTTAGGGTTAGTTTGGAATTTTATATATATATATATATATATATATATATATATATATATATATATATGAGCAAATGGTTTAAAACATATAAATAAATGAGAAGACTTTTTTATTTGACTTTTGTGAACGAGAATTTACATCTTATTGTCTAAAATTCCTAGGATATTGAACAGCAAAAATATCAGGTCATACTAGGGTTCTGATATCTTAATGGAGCCACAAAATCTAGGCAGAAATTTCTAGCACTTAATCCTTTCATGAAGAAAACTAACAAAGCATATCAATCATATCTAATTATGTATATAAAATAAAACATAATGAATATGATCAAAAAAGAAGCCATTTTATGATGGTATTAAAAATATGAAATCCTGTTGTGTCATATCATTTTCAGTATTCTTTCATACTAGAAAAAGCATTTATGGCCAAGTATATGATTATAGGCAGGATTAGACACATCACTTACCTATCAGCATGAGCTAAAGTTGCTTATTAACATGTGCATTACACCTTTGGTGCAGTCAAATCACAGAAGAGCAGATGCATGTTACACTTACTATCTCAAAGGCATTTTGTAATTAGACTGGATTCATTTGCTAGACCCCTCCCTGAGCTAACGAGCTTGAGTACTGCTAGAGTTCTTTGCATTCAGAAAATTAAAGTTAAGGATTAACTGACTCTAAAATGATTCTTGTTTTATGTTGCCAGACCATTTCAGAATTTAGACTCCATGTGGGTTTAAATTCTGTAGGAGGTGCTTGCATTCAGAATACTATTTCATTTACTGAATTTTTTTCTTTTTCTGAATTATGAAGGGAAATAATATTAATTGTAATAGGGAAACACTTTGTTTCAATGCTAGAGGTCACACATCTTTCTTTCTATTTCAAATGCACCTATTTTCCTTTTCCTAGATAAGTGAACATTCCCATTGGACTGACTGGGCTGAGCAGGAAAGGCTGCAGGAGGTAAGTCATGAGGGAAGCAGCTGCCCATACCTATACTATTCAATCCTAAATTCAGGTGATAAGCATAAATTTAGCAAACCTGGATTCCTGTATTAAAGACATACTTTCTTCAGTCAGACCACTGAAATTACCTAGGTTAAAGAGAGCAGAATAGTGAGTGGGCTCTCTCAGTCTTCTGTCTTCTATGTTCAGTCAAATGAGGTGACAACTAGACAACTAGATATGCAGAAGAGGCATGGACAATTTTCAGGGGCAATAGATAGGATATTTCAAAATAGATGAAATTATAAGGACATGTTATTATAATGGGGTTGTGTAGAGATTGATTTGCTGGTCTTTGGAGAGACATTAGGAGGCTGAGCTCTCAAGGCCCTTCTTTCCTATTGGGGAAAACATGTCATGAAGATCTCTGTGTTCAGGTGAGCAAAGGCAATCTAGATGGAACACATATGATTTAAGCTAATTCTGCCATTGGCTTTTTTTTTTTTTTTTTTTTTTTTTTTGGTGGTGGTGATGGTTCAAGACAGGGTTTCTCAGTAGCAGTAGGGCCAGTCCTGGAACTCACTCTGCAGACCAGGCTGACCTCAAACTCACACAGATCTGCCTGCTTCTGCCAGAGAGGCTGGACTGATCAGGACCAGAATAATTTTCAGGGTCTATGGGAGCGGCTTCCTGGTGCAATCTGGATTCTGGAAGAAGCCGAACTGGAATCCAGATGCAAAGAGGGAGGAGTGATAAGAAAACGGGGACAAGACCAAGGTACAGAAACCCAGAGAGACAGCTGACCTGAACAAGGGGGAGCTAATGGACCCCCAGATTGATAGCTGGGAAAACAGCATTGGACTGACTCAGAACCCATGAACATGGGTCTCAGTTAAAAGGTCTGGGCAGTCTAAGGGACATCGGACAGTGGAACCAAGAAGAATCCCTGGTGTACAAAAGGTCTTTGGGAGCACATTCCCCATGGAGGGATACTAGAGGCAGGAGGGAGGGCCTAGTCCCTATTCCAAATAACTTGACAGATTTTGTCGATACCTCCTGGAAGGCATAAATAACCCTTCCTGTGGAGTGTAGGGGGGATTGGGATGGGAAGGTGGTCGGGGGCATGGGTGCGAGGGAGGGAGCGAGGGAGGAAGGGAGGGAGATATAGAGGGAGGGAGGAAGGGAGATAGAGAAGGAGAAAGGGAGATAGAGAGGGAGGAAGGGAGATTGGGAGGTAGGAAAGGAGATAGGGAGGGAGGGAGGGAGGGAGGGAGGGAGAGTGGGAGATAGAGAGGGAAGAAGGGAGATTGGGAGGGAGGGAGAAAGATAGGGAGGAAGGGAGAGAGGAAATGAGGGAGGGAGGGAGGGAATGAGGGAGGAAGTAAGGGACAGGGAACTGGGATCGATGTGTAAAATAAGAAAATTAAAAAAAAAGAAGCTTTCCATGTGCCCTTATAGTTTCTTGTTTTTAATTCAGTTTTATTACATAAGATATATGACTATCATTTTAAGTAATTAAGAAATATACAGATGAATCTTAAAATTAATTAAACCTGATGATCTATTTATTCAATTTATTATCTTTATTGTCGAAGTGTTCCTTTTTTAAGTATCAAAATATTTACTAAAAGTTATCATCAAACTTTTCACTGTAACATTACTTAATGAAACACTGAGGACAACAACGGATTACCTGGTAATTTAGAACATTTTAAATAATGGTACTGTCAAATATTTTGGAGTATTATGTATGAGTTGAATATTCTGATAATAAAACATTTTCAAAACTGAAGGGAAATAAAGAAGGCAAATATCAAGTAGATATACAGTACTGAGGGTTTTATTCAGAGGCATGCCCTAGTAGGAATTAGATTGATGAAAGTACTACAATTGACTGACTCTCGGAATTATGCATATTCTCATGTTTACATTTGTGGAATCAATATATCACCTATAATTAATTATATTCGCTAGTAATAATCTGCCCATTTCTGATCTATTTGTGAGTAATGCCTATAATAAAATTTATCTTCCTGCTGGTGATACTTCAGATATGAAAAGAAAGGAAAGCAATATATTTTCTTTCTGAATTTTACTAAATGATGTAACTTCTTTTGCCCAGGATGAGCCTTTCAAATGTACATTTCAAAGTTTTCCTAGTCTGTTCCTCTGAAATGTGACACTCGTCACAACCTAGTGTCTTCTCAAATTTACTTTATTGGGAATTAATTATTCTAAATTGTCTTTAAATCATCCAGCCCATTTCTAGGTCCCAGGGATGCTAAAAATTTGTTTTGCAGTATGCTACATATTTTGTAGAAAATACTTTGGAAGTCCAAAATGCTTACATCCAAATCTATTTTTTTTCTTTCACCAACATGAATTCACCCTTCATCCTGACTCTTTCAGAATGCTTTTGGTATATACATCATTAACATGAATAAAATATGCTACAGATGTTCAGTCTGTTTGTAAGATACAGGGAAATGGGTGCAACATGAGAAGAGTGAAGTCAGGATCCACTTAGATATTTTGAAAAATGTTCTGCCCTTTACCTTAGACTTGAACAAATTACTGAATTCCCTCTTGATACTCGAGATTTCTGTTTTTCTAAATGAAGACAACAATACAAGTCTTTTAAAGTTTTTGTGCATATGCTGTGTATCAATAAAAGTAATGTTATTTGTTTAGTCCCTTCTTACTGACATGTTGCTTCCTAAGATGCTAACTTTTGCTTTGGATTTGATTGACTATAAAGCCTTGGAAACTTTTTTTTGGTCCTCTTGTTGTGAAACTATTGCATATTCAGTTTTAGATAACTTTAGCTGTGGAGATCTATTTTGCTTCTGGGCAATCTCATACTGGTTTCAGTCTAAAGGAAGAGGTAGTTAAGGAGGAAGACACAGTAAGGTATGCACTTTGTTACAGGCCCATCTTTTTACAATGGTTGTGCATTGATTTACCTAATTCTTGAGGTCACCTTAAGATTGTGCTCATTCATCCTCTAGAATCCATACCTACTCAGTCTCCATTTAGAGTGTTCATCACTTCTGATGAAACATTGAGCCGTGGTGTCAGAAAACCATAGGTCTGCTTTTCTACAAAATTAATTGGATGATTCAAATGATGTTGAATATAAAAAGAAGATAAATACTGCCATGACAAAGCACTCATTTTCTGGGAAGCTGTATGGTCCCATGTGGGGTTGTGATGATGATGCTCAATGGGACTCTACTCTTAAATGGAGGTCTTTTCTGCCAAAGAAGCTTTGTAACTCTATTCCATCATTGAAAACTGTTGGCACATGGGGTTGATGAAAGCACATGAAAATCATCAAGTGGACTTCATAATAGTTAGGACTTAATAGTTACTCCACAAGAGCAGAAAATCATATAACTTTAGAAATAATGTTCTCTGAGATGGGACATCCTGAGGGAGACAAAAGGAAAGTATGAGCTAAGAAATTTATGTATTCACAAGTTTCACAGTGGGTACTCTTCCAAAGAGAAACAGATTAAAACAGGAAAAATATAAAAAATGTCTGTAGTAAAAGATTGTATTAAACATGTCATAAAAACAAGAGCTTTTGCTGGGTGGTGGTGGTGCATGCCTTTAATCCCAGCATTCAGGAGGGCAGAGGCAGGTGGACCTATGTGAGTTTGAGACCAGCCTGGTCTATAAGAGCTAGTTCCAGGACAGCCTCTAAAAAGCACAGAGAAACCCTGCCTCAAAAAACAAACAACAACAACAAAAAATAAACAAAACAAAACAAAAAAAAAGAGTTTTTGGTTATGAAGACTCAATGATCTAGGAAAAGCTGGTTTTTTATACATGGTTCTACATACAATTTGGAGAGATAAAAGGGTTCCATGTCCCTACACTGAGGAGCTTTAAAAAACCTACTTGTTTACTTTCTTCTCTGTATCCTGATTGTTAACAAATTCCTACCTCCATCAAAAAGATGGGACCTGTGTTTCATAAGAGGCTTGAGGGAAATAATGTGAGAAGAATCAGAGACACCTTTCTGCTTCTGCCATCTTCTCAGTTTCCAAGGTGCAATATATTGATCTATCATGTTCATAGTCCTGATAGAACTAAGAGAAAAAATGTGTTATAAGGAAGTAAAATGTTATCATTTTGCAGACAGAACATATTTATTCCCATAACAATAGCTTAATAATACAAAATGGAGTTTTATGGCAGAGCCTGTTGAATGGGCATCAAAGCAACTTTCTAGTCCACTCAGTATTTTCTAGAAACCCAACTTTCTTTATGTGAAGATGAGCAAATGGAAACTATCTATAGAATATATATAATAGATACGATAACATTTCTTACTCTTTACTAATCACAGTGTATTGAATCCATGAACACTCATCTAATCCCATAACAACCTCTGTAGCAGACAAGATTACAGCCATTTTCTTCTAAGCTCACAGCTCAAAGAGCTAAATGAGCTTGCCCAGATTCCCTTGGTTGACTGGAAAGAGCTTTCAGTTTGAATGCAGTGCTATTTAACTCTACATGCTGGGCTTTTAATAAAGAGATCATGAACAATGGTTATGGTATTTGCTGAGGATAGCTATAGAGGGTAAGGAAGAACTAGAAGCTCATGCATATGTAAGGATAAAGGAGTTAGTAAGGTTCTGGAAGGAGCAGCATAGGTGATCTCTCTAATTAATATTTTCTTGTCCTCTGCACATATCTTCCCCTATGTATTATCTTCCTATCCTTAGTAATTGTCTGGAAAACCACACTAAGTTCCCTCCCCTGACTACTTCCTACTCAAGGCCAAGGTTATATTTGTAATATATAGCCAATATGTTTTTTTTTTCATTGCAGTATTTCAGAAGTTCTCTCCTTTAAAAAAAGCAGCTTGAAATGTATGAAGCATGACCATGTTTACTTTTTGGGATTGAAAACAATCACATACAAAAACACCTTTTTACAGAAGAAAGATACCAGCTCTGCCTGGCATTGAAATGCCCAATCTTTTCTGAATCACATTGTGTAACCTTGAACAAATCACTCTGGATTCATTTTCTTTCTCCTGAGCTGCACAACGGCCAGCAGAGAAGCTGCCACAGATAAAGTGCGGCCACTCAAATATTAAAGCTTTCCACGTGCTTCGCCTCTGTTCATTCTTTCTTTCCTTTTGATCCAACAAAACTTCTTAAATTATGAATTGAGGAGTTTGAAAAGATGTTTCCCCTCCAAGGTAGAGTAAAAATGTATGATTTCAGAGAGGAAAGAGAGTGTCGGAGACAGAGAGAGAGGCAGAGAGCCTTAGCGTAATCTAGCAACAGGCCAAACCAAGGATTTTTTTCAACCTATGGGACCTTAAGAAAATGATCACACCTAGAATGAGTTTGAAAGATGTTTTGTTTCAAAATACAGTAAATCAAGCTAGTTATTTTCACTTGAAACATAAAAATCCCATCTTTAACTGCTTTACCAACTTTAAGAATATAAAGGGAGGAGTGATTAGCAAAGGGGTCAAGACAAATCTGGAGAAATTCATAGAAACAGCTGACCCAAACAAGGAAAAGCTCATGGACCTCAGTCTGTTAGCTAGGAAACCAGCATAAGACCGACCATACTTCCTGAACGTGGGTGTTAATTAGGAGGACTGGGCAAATTATAGGGCCTCTGGTAATGGATCACTATTTATCCCTAGTATAGAAATGGACTTTGGGAGCCCATTCCACATAGAGGGATACATTCTCAGCTTAGACACATAGGGGAGGGCCTAGGCCCTTATCCAAATGGTATGACAGACTTTGAAGATACCCCAAGGAAGTCCTCACTCTCTCTGGGAAGCAGAAAGGAGAAGGGGTAGTAGGTTGGTGGGTATAGGGGAGGAAGGGAGGGAGAGAGAACCGGGATGGGCATGGAAAACAAGCTTGTTTCTAATTTAAATTTAAAAGGAAAAAATAATTTAAAATTATTTAAACATAAAAAAGAATATAAAATTAGCTGATTTAAATCCCTCAACATTCCCAATTTCTAGAGACATTTCTGCAGATCCACTGGCAAAGTAATAATTGTTCAGCCTTTGAAATGAATGAGAAAGAATTAGTGTTGTTATAAGCAGAGCAAAAAAAAAATCATTTCCTAAAGTAAGGGAGTTTTGCTTGGAATACATACAGCTAGGCAGTTATTTCAAGATCTTTTGTATTTATTTGTTACATTGCTCATTGGTATTAGTGTAGCTGCAGGAAACTGGACTGGCTCTTTCCACCTCCTCTGTCTAGGTGGCTGCAGTTTGTGCTTTTCCGATCTGCTTCACACAGCTGTCTCAGAAGATGCATCACTCTGAATCCCAATCAAGCATTTCTCTCCCTGTATGGATGCTAAACTACTTGAGTGTTGGGGATCTCTACTATGCTCTCCCTTTGTCTAGGAGTGAGTGAAGTAAGAGGCAGAGTAGGAATGAGTAAGTGTGTGGCTTTGAAAATGAAGTTGGCTGACTGTGAAGGAGATATGATGGATGATGGAGACCTTTGTCTATGGTGGTTCCTTTCAGTTCAGTCAGATTAAAATTTAAGAAAAAATCTCCAATAGACATAGAAAATAGTAAAAATGGGGAAAAAGATAAAACATATTATTTCTCTCCTTTGTTGAGCCAAGAAATGGTGCCAAAACATTTTAAGAACAAATTAGCACCAAGCATAATTGGGTTCACATAAGTACTCAAGATAATGAAAACATGATTTTTTAATACTATGACATTTTTGAACTGGAATAAGGAAAATAATATAAATGTAGAGGATTAACAAGGACACTTTCCTCCCAATGGGGAAAATGGCACATGACAAAAGCCTTAAATGGTCTTTGTACAATGAACTCAGGTATTACTGATTGATACTATACTTCATATGCAGCTGGAAAATTATTCTCATGGGTTCTATATCCATGACCTATAGCCAGATAATATGTGGAATGAAGTCAAAATTGGAGGTCTCTATCAAATCCCTCCCTTCATATTTCAGAGAACCCCATGGAAGAGGAGACAGAAAGATATCAGAAAGACACAGTGTGTATGAGCAGACTGTGAAGGGTGGATGCAGAAAGCATATGTGGGGTGAGATGATGCTTGAATTGGGGGTTGCATTTTGGGTGTATGTGGAAATATAATTCAGTGAAAACTTTCTGGAGTTTATGAAGGTGATCCTGATGAGTACTCCTAGTAATTGGGGTTATACAGTCTCAATTGGACAGCTTTCATATCCAGGAAAGTCATCAAATAGGGAAACTACAGTACATTTGGCTGGGTTGTTGGCCGAGGGGTCCCATGGAAATTTCCAAACAACTAAGGCTACTGCTAAGACAAAAGGCTGTTCCCCACAAACTGAGAGCATGGCCCCATTTCTGAGCATACCAGTGCAACTCATGGAACATTGAGAAGTCTAACAGGTGCCAACATGCAGCACTTACCACTATGTTCTAGTCTGTTTGGTGTGGGAATTTACTCTATAGTCTACTAAAAGACAAATGCAGACACCAATTTAGGCACAAAACCTACAAACTGTTCTGCCTGCAAAATATGCTAGGGCACTGGTTGCACAGAACATATGGCAGTAGCCAACCAATTTGGATATAAGGGCCACTCTCTAAGAAGGAACCCACATCCCCAACACTGCTTGGGTACCAAGACCCAGAGACTAGATAGCTAAGAGATCTAGGAAACCACTACTACTGATATAAAAATAATAAAATGATTCCTAATGATATTCTGCCATACTCATAGATCAATGCCTTACTAGTCACCATCAGAAAGGCTTCCTCTGACAGTGGATGGAAACAAATACAAACATCCACAACAAGACATTATTTGGAGAGAGAGGGTCTAAATTGGTGATCTTCATCATATCCCCACCCCTTCACAGAGCTCAGAGACTCCCACAGAAAAAGAGGCAGAAAGATTGATTCTCCTTTTCATGTTATTATGATGATCAAATGAAATTAAAGACCTGCATTTTCAATCACATCATCATCAATAAAAGGGCAAAAATAATAAAACAATAATAGTCTAAATTATTATATGGATATTCAGACTTGTTTACTTTGTCAAAGAATAACCATTTCTACCAAGATGTACACATATCTGCAGAAGATATCTTTAGCATTGTGCAGCTCCATATCCTCTGTCCTCATTTCTTGGGGGTCATCTCCATCTTTCTCATTAATCTGTACAATCCAGTCAAAAGTGGAAAGGACACTATGTTTAGCCTTTTATCTCTCCCTATGTTTAATACAGTGTCAGGGATAAAGGACTAGGGGCTGGTCATCTTCTGACTCTAGAACATGAGACACAGCTGTAAAATTCTCCCTGGAAATGTAGAGAAAAAAAGAATGCAAGTGGTTATAACAAAGCACTTACACACACAAACACGTGCACACACACACACACACACACACACACACACACACACACACACACACACACGCACACGCCAAGAAAAAAAAAAGATACACTCTTCTCAGGTAGTGTAAATCCAGAAGCTATCATAAATGTGTAAATGTGGTGGAAGCCTCCACTTACCAATATAAATAATGAAACCCTTTAGTCCCCACATACCTCTGTTTATTATTTGGGGTGGAATTAATGAGAATGTAAAATATAAAGAATGATTTTGATAAATATACAATTCTGTATAAATATTTTCAGTAGTCTATATACCTTTATTTTTTTTTCATTTTTCCACATCTGGTTTGTTAAAGGACAGACTGAATAATGGTTTGCTTTGTCCTGACAATTCACTACTTTTTAATATGTAGTTCACAAAACTTCAAAAGTATGAATTTGTTTCTTAATACATTCCTCTGGTATTTCAACAACTTGTGGTTCTGGGGATGAGGCGATGGCTCAGTGGTTAAAATTACTGGCTGCTTATCAGAAGACCCAGGTTCAATTCCCAGCAACTATATTGCAGCTCACAACTGTCTGTGATTAAAATTCTAAGGGATCCAACACTCTGGTACAGGCATTAATGCAGAGGGAACACAAATGCACTAAAAGTAAAATTAAATATATTTTAAATGATTAGTAAAAACAAGGTATGGTTCTACACATACCAAGTGTGAATCTTTCATTCTAAAAACTCAGGTATACTGAATATGCAATGAAAGGACTCTCCTCATAGAGTTCTCATGCATCTAGGTAAGTTCTTTATTTCTAAAGATAAATTAAGGATTTAAGTCACTATAATGATAGTATTCTGTATGCCAAGTACAAGATATAAGAAAGGAAGGATAAGGATAAGGAAGGACCTTACATATCACATTGGAGATGTTTCAGAATATAAATTTTTAAAATAATACAAATACAAACATCCAAAATACAAATTCTAATACCAACATTTCCCAAATTACCCTAGCAACAACTTTAATTTTAAGTCAGATTTGTTATCTCAACACTTCTTATGAGTATAAGGGTCATGAGCTTGTGGCATCAAATATATGAAATGACAAGCACAGGAAAACATTTCAATGACAATGGAGAATAAGGAGAATAAGAATAAGTGATCCCAATTAAGTATAAATCCCTATAGGGCAAATATTAAATTCTCACACTTACAGATTTTACTCAATATCCAACTATTGTAGTTAGGATTGCTAATGATACAGTAAAACCCATGACCAAAATAAACTTGGGAATTAGAGTTTATTTCCTTTTATACCTCATAGTCTATCAAGAAACGTCAGAGAGAGAACTGATAAAATGTCATGAGGGACTGCTGCTTATTAGCATGTTCCTTAAGGCTTGCTCAACCTGCTTTCTTGCAGCACCCAGGTCCTCCTGCCTAGCCATGATGCCACTTATACTGAAATGGACTGTCCCACATCAATCATTAATTAAGAAAACTCACTACAAGCTTGCACAAAGTGCAATCTAAATGAAATATTTTGTCATTTGAGGGTCCTGCTTCCTAACAACCATAACTTGTGTCAAGATGATGCACAAGTTGCCAGACACCAACTTTCTGGATACACTAATCTAATAGAGATTCAGGCAGTGCTGTCTCTGCATCTCTGCAACTTTGCTGCACACAGTTTATGTGCTAGTTCACTAGTGTGAAATTGCATTTCTTTAGTTCTTTCAGTTTGGCTCTGAGGGCCAGTCTTACCTCCATGATGGAATAGCTCTATTGGGGGATCATTACAATGGCAACACTTCTGCAGAAGTCCTTGAACTTGGCTATATCTCATATTCCTTTGAATTCCTAGATGAAGCCACAGTGACATCAGATCTTGGTAATAGTGTGTAGCTGCAAAGTTAAAACCATATGTACCCTGGCAATATTTAATACCTATGCTTTTCATGAGAGTAGAACAACCTTCACTATCAAGTTCTTAGATGCAAAAGTAGTAGAAATGAATCTGGACCAGAGGGTTATAGGCAAGGTTTTCCTATTAGTACATAATATTTACCTATATGGGAGGTACAGCTCTTACCTAAAGCAAGTCATGTGGCAGTTCCGTACACACAGAAAGTAAGTGGGGTAGCTGGGCAGAAACAGGATATAAAGCAGGAAGAAATGGGAAATGGCTCTCTTGTCTGTCTGTACAGACCTCTAGACCTCTATGGTTATAGTGGCAAGCTCTATTATCTGACACTTAGACAGGCTTTATCTGTACACGCAAGATATCACTACCTTAGAGTTAGAGGAAATATATTATGTGCACAGATATAAAATGTTGAGTTCAATTGTACTGCTAAAAATATTTCACACAGTTAATTTAGAAAGCAAGTCACAGGATTAATATTTACAGTGGCAATCTTGACAGAAAAGTGAATGAGACTTCAGATCATATTGCCTTGGATTCAAATCTCTAATCCCACTGTGAATGTAGAGATTCTTAAACGGGCTGGCTTCTCGAAGTGTCTCTGTGAGCTGAGATTTACAGGGCAGGTGATTAAAGTGGTTACACAAATAAGCTTGACTGTAATTCAGGATGACAGTGAGTGTTTAGTTCCCAAAAGCACAGAGGTGATAGGAATCAAGGGACTGAGAGAAAGTACAGAGCCATAGGAGGACTGTGGAAATAATTACCTAGGACCAGAGAACCTTAAGGAAAGTAAGGGTCAAGAGTTTGGAGCTCTATGAAACTGCAGAAGATTATTTAAAATGGGAGGATTGCTTCAAATTGTTTCTTAAGAAGTACTGGTTCATCTTGTGAGCATAAAATTATACATGTTTGCCTTTTCAAAAATTACATTTACTTATTTATTTGGTTGTGTATCTGTGTGTCTCCCCCCCCAAACATGCTATGGTACACATGTGGAAGTCAGAGGATAGCACGTGGAGGTCAGAGGACAACATGTAGAAGTCAGAGAATAGTTTATGGAGACCATTTTTCTATTTTTCTCTTTCCACCATGTGGGTTCCAGGGTTAGGATCAGGTTGTCAGCTTTTCAACAACTGCTATTAAGCTGCTGAGCCATCTTGCCAATACTCTGACTTTCATTTTAACAAATCCGTCCTTTGAGATCCTATGAAGTATTAAGTATAAAGTGCTCATGTTTCTTTCATACGACCTGTAGTCCTATGAAGAGTTTAATTCAAAATATATTTTACAAAGGAAGATACTCTTAGAAGAAACCTAGACTTTGAGTCCAGACATTTTTAAGCCCTGAAATCTTCTGGATATTACTCAGTGCACAGAATATTCTGGTACTGGTAACTATTAGGGACATGAGTGACTAAATATACCTTAGTAAGTAGGTAGAGGTGACCAAAATTATGGGAACTCTGGTAGACATACACTAATATAAAAGCCAGTGAGCCTATTGCCTTGCATTAACCCTCTTCCCTCTAATGCTGAAGAACATATAGTTCACTGCCAATTGATAGGCTATAGAAAAGCAGAAGGGAAAGTCATTTCCATTGCTGTATTATATTGGATAAGATCTGATTTTCACAGACTGGGATAAAGATTCTTCTGCTTGATGGAAGTAGTAAGATACTAGATCATGAATTGTAGGCAGGCTAGTCTTGCTAAGAGCAGCATTTCCTGGACAACCAACAAGTGATTGGTGACTGCAGTCTAATACGCTCAAGAAACCAAACTCTTCAGAGGACCACACGTTCTCAGAGGAGGTTCAAAGACCCAGGTATAAAAATGTAGTTCTGTTCAAAACTCATGAGACTCTGAGTAAAAGTTGTTGAATCGATATAGCACTGAATATGGCCTCAATAAACAGTCCATTATGTCAGCAGAAAAGCAAGAAAAGTGTGGTTTGTGGGAACCATTATTGGACCAAGGCAATCCTAGTACCCAGAAAGGCAGGAGAATATGAGAAAAAGGAATTACCCCCATAGTGATGTCATCAGCCAAAGCAGATCTAGGTTGCAGGTAAGGATTGAAGGCTAGGCCTGAGCTTGCCTCCCATTTAATGGTCCCTAATAGTAATACATAATCTTGCATTTCTTAACTTTCATTTCATCTTCCATGATCTTTCTTATCCTTCCAGCTATTTTCATTTGTTTGGGATAATTTGACTTCAGGAAACAAACAAACAAACAAACAAAATAACAATAACCAGAACTGTCTGACTGGGTGGCTAGTTATCTCATGTATTGTCAGGTATAGAGGCAATGATATTAATCAATGTCAGACCATTCACTGTGGCTACCCATTAGAAATGCAGAAGTAATATATCCACAAAGGTAAAACTGGGAGTAGCAAAGGTTAAGGTATCAGGTATTTGCCAACACTATACACAAGCACACACAAAATCAGTTTTGTTCTCTCACAGCATGGTCATTGCATGTTTAGAAGTACTACATATGGATCTCTGTGAGTTCAAGACCAGAGTGGTCTACAAGAGCTAGTTCCATGACAGCCTCCAAAGCCACAGAGAAACCCTGTCTCAAAACAAAAAAACAAACAAACAAAGTGTTATATATGATGTCTAGGAGAAGCAGGTGTGGCCTCTCACCATTTCTTTCCTAAAGGAATTCCATTTTACATAAGTGACATTACCCATCATCTAGGGAAACTGTTTAACTAGAGTCTATTATATATCTATCCTTAAATCAAGCACTAACAATGAAAGTAAGTTTCAGACCCAGGACATAGCTACATTGAAGATAAGGTTGGAATAGCATTGAGCACAAATGGGTAAGAATAATACAGAAAAAGAAACTTCATGTTTTATACTACATTTTGAGAGTGTATTTTCCTACATCATTTTAATAATTATATTACTAAAAGTATGAAATACTCTCACATTAATATACGAAATCCCCAAGTATTTTCCTAGAGCATACTTTGATATGTTTATAAAATTAGATGTCATGGGCAGGCAAGTATAATATTTCCTATATTCCTCAAATTTATATGTGAGTCATTCACAACAAATTGACATGACAGATTTCTTATACACTTGGTTTAATAGTTCTAGGATAGTAAGGCTTCATCAGATGAGTGTTAAAGGAAAAGTTCTGTTATCTTAGACAAGCATACTGGTATTTTAGTTAACCCTCAAACAAAGTTAAGTGACTAAAACAAAAATGTTCAAGGTTAGGAATGAATCACTCAGAACACTTTAACTTATGTTAAGGTCTCCAACCTCTGAGCGATAGTTTGTGAACATTCTAAAACCTTTTTTAAAACAGTGTTTTATTAGTGTGTAATATACAAAATAGTGGTTTCCACGGTGGCTTTTCACTATATATATATATTCATAGTATATATATATATATATTTACTCATATGAATGCATATATATTCATAAATATATGTGTATTAATGTATATCAACATTTAGATAACAGTTTGATAATATTCATCTCCCCCTTATCTAATCTTTATTCTTTAACAGTGAAGTACTTGAACTTATTCTATAAAAGAATGTCAGCCAAATGTAACAATTTTTTCCACATAGTAAATACCTGATATTTGTCACAGTATCACCAATTATATTAAGCCTTTGTAAACAACATCATATCCATTTTACAGAGAATAGATTGTAGACTTAGAGAAAACTATAACTAGCACTGGCTGGATTGCCAGGAATGGATAAGTCCAAGCCATTTTGCTAACTTCCACTTCTGTAACATGCTCACCAGCTAAACTGCACAGAATGGTAGCTATTCAATAAATAGCATAAGCCAGTGGGTGAACAAATTTTAAGTTCAAATGAAGGCTTTGCTCCCTGGGATCATTAAAATGGCATTTAAAAATCACACTCTACATTCTCTGCCAATTAAAGTACATTTAGCAGAATATCGCCTGTTTTCAGCTTTAATTGATTTCAGTTATTTTGATTTGCTTGTTGTAATAGGCAAATGTCTGGCCTTCTCTGTGTGGTTAAATTATGTCCCTGGGTCTGTGGAATTACTCTCCCTGAAGTTTAGTTATTTAAGTAGGAAAAAAGAAAGGAGGGAAACAAAACATTCTTTTCCCCCCAAGAAAGTATCTCCTCTTTCTCTGTCTCTGTCTCTCTCTTTGTCTCTCTCTGTCTCTCTCTCACACACACTCTCTTTTTCTCTCTCTCATTGTGCATGTGTGCATATGTGTGTGAAGGTGTAACCTCAATTAATATAGCTGAAGTTTCTTATCAGACACAAAGAATGGAAAGCATAGACATATGGAGACATCTTTTCACACTTCTCTCTTGGTTATGAAGAACCCATGTTGAAACCCATGAATGCCACAAGTCATCCTCATGAAATATTTTCTCTTCTTTTTGGAAGTCAAGATGCAATGAAGATCTGGAAACTATTTCCCAATCCCTGGCACAAATACCTCCAGGTTTACGAGTGTGCTATGTGTGTTCATGTATGAATATGTGTATGTGTGTGTCCCCTATTCTCATTTTGCCTTAACTAGTTGCAGAATACTGATGAGAGTTTGGTTTACTTAGCCCTTTCATACATCCCATGCTTAACTAAAGACTGGTTAGCAGATAATGGACCACGCTTCACACTCACAGTTAAATTATTGTCAGAGATGGTAAGATGGAGACCCTTCTTAATTTTTGTGTGTTTCTCTATTAAGTCACTGAATAGTTGCCCTTGTATCACTGCGGTGATTGGGAATAAAAAAGACAGTAGCAAACACAAGACAAGAAGAAACTATTGAGTCTTTCACATAGGCTTTGTCTTGTTTCTTTGTGTGCATCATTTTACTGAACTCCTTTGTATAAATCCAGTCTTACATATGAAAAAGTATAGGACTGAAAGTTACTTGACAAATCTAAGTAATGAATTCAGTAGAACTGCCAATGCCATCTAGAACTCTGTGAAGGAAAGGAACCAAGCATTTTTTTTATGAAATATAGACATTATTGGTTGGTTCTGTGATATAAAAGCATTCATAACTTTTACAGATGTGCAACAGCCAGTTGATAACATAGTATGCTCTATGTTTTCAGTTAAAGTAAGACCAAGTTTGAAAGATCCCATTTAATTTGAGTAGCCAACTTTATAAAATATTTGTAGACTTCTGAGTATGAAGAATAAGACTTGAAGTAATAAATAGCTCACAATTATGCATCAGTATTTCTGTGAAATGCAGTCAATGAAATACCTTAATCTAACTATTTTGTTGGATAAAGGGTCACTTAAGACTAAGCACTTCCTCCCTTACTGAAGATCATACCCCACTAAGTCATGAATGATACTTAACCAATGTCAGGACGATTTTACAAGAAAACAGTATGGAATGTATTTTAAGTAACAGGTTTCATATCCAAGACCATGTAGTGCCTTTCCTGGGGTGAAAGAAGATGATCCCAATGGTTCTACTCTGTGTAGTCCCAGGAAAGTGATATGGGGCCAAGCTTTTGTACAGGTAGTTGAGATAGTCCTGTGCAAACTCATGTTTTAGAGTTTCATGAAAGCATCTATAAAAGTGAATAGAGAATATATAGTTTTTCATTCAAAACAAAACATTACAACAAAACATGTTATGAATAAGATCATAAAACACATTTTTGAAAATAGGAAAATAATACTCATGATTATTTGTTTTTAAGTACAAATATTAAATGTCAGAGAAGATCAGTGATTCACAACTGACTCTATGCTTGCATTCAGATTTCCAAACATTGCTTTCTTAATAGTTATAGGATTTGAGTAGAAAAGATTGAGTTGCCTTTCTCTCTCTCTCTCTCTCTCTCTCTCTCTCTCTCTCTCTCTCTCTCTCTCTCTCTCTGTCTGTGTGTGTGGGGGGAGAGTGCATGCATGCCTGCGTGAATGTATGTATGTGTGTGTATGTGTGTCTTTGTGTGTGTGTGTGTGTGTGTGTGTGTGTGTGTGTGTGTGTAGTGTTAGGAATGACTGGTCCATAGTCATTCTCATAACTATGTGTCTATGATTCCTCATTTTCTAGTATGATGTTCACGGATGATTTATAAATAGTGAATGAACTGAGGATCAAAATTTCTAATAATGGAACAGCTTTGTAGGCTTGCACTTGTCTTGACCTTGACTGTAGATGTGTGTAGATGACTGGCATTTGGCTCCATTAAGGGTTTATATACCATGGGCAAAATGTTAGAAATTGTTCATTCTGACCTTATTATACCATGGTACTTGGCAGCTAAGCCACATGCCAGCTCCAGAGTGGTTTGCTTAGTGTGAAGGTAATTAATCTGGGTTAATTACAGCATGCTTCCAGCATTATTACAGAGGTTCCTTAGAGACTGTCTTTTTTATGCAGTAAACAAGGCCAACTACATATCTGTGTCTGACACTATTTGCAGTTATGAATCTTACATATAAAGTTGAGTCCTAGATAGCATTGTTTTCTTCATCATTTCTTTCCTCTTTCCTACCTTCTTCTCTTCCATTTGTATCATGAGAATATTTGAAAATTATGAACCCATACAAAAAGAAGGAAATAACCCATCTTTCCTAGCTTTAGTATGGGTATATCACTTAAAAATGATTTACAGGTCCAAGGTTTGTATAGTTATCAGGTTTTATTCAAAATTCTAAATTCTTTTCTCTAAACTACATAATGTGTTTTGTGCAAACTGTTATTTTTCTTTCCTTTTTACTAACACCTATTCACACTTATTTTTTCTTTGATTATATTTTTATTTAAATTTGCAACAAGCTTGTTTTACATGTCATTCCCTGTTCCCTTACCCTTCTCTCCTCCCCTGCTCCCCCCCAACCACCATCTCATTCACGTTCTGCTCCCCAGGGAGGGTAAAGTCCTCCATGTGAGATCTTCAAAGTCTGCCATATCATCTAGAGCAGGGCCTAGGCACCCCCCCATGTGTCTAGGCTGAGAAAGTATCTCTCTATGTGGAGTGGGCTTCCAAAATTTATTCATATATTTTGAATAAATACTGATCCACTGACAGAGGCCCCATAGACTGTCCAGTCCTCCTAACAAATACCCACGTTCAGGGGCTCTGGGTCAGTCCTATGCTGGTTTCCCAGCTATCAGACTGGGATCCATGAGCTCCGCCTTGCTCAGATCAGCTGTTTTTGTTGGTTTCTCGAGCCTGGTCTTGACCCATTTGCTCATCACTCCTACTTCTCTGCAACTGGGATTCCAGGAGTTCAGCTCAGTGTTAGATGTGGGTGTCTGCTTCCATCAGCTACTGGATAAAGGCTCCTAGATGGCATATAAGGTAGTCATCAATCTCATTATTAGGGAAGGGCATTTAATGTAGTCTCTCCACCATTGCTTAGATTGTTAGTTAGGGTTATTCATGTAGATCTCTGGACATTACCCTAGTGGCAGATTTCTCTTCATACCTATAATGGCTCCCTCTATTATGGTATCTCTTTTCTTGTTCTCCTCTGTTCTTTCCCTGACTCAATTTTCTTGCTCCATCATGCCCTCCTCTCCCCTCCTCTACTCTCCTTCCCTTTCTCCTAACTCCCTCTCCTCTCCCCTCATGCTCCCAATTTGACCAGGATATCTTATCCCTTTCCCCTTCTCTGGAGGAGCATATATGTCTCTCTTATGATACTCCTTGTTTTCTAGCTTCTCTGGCAGTGTGGTTTGTAGGCTGGTAATGCTTTGCTCTATGTCTAAAATTCATATATGAGTGAGCGCATGCCATGTTTGTCCTTTTGTGACTGGTTTACCTCATTCATGATTGTTTCTTCTACTTCCATCTATTTGCCTGTGAATTTCAAGATTCCATTTATTTGTTTTTTTCCTTGCTGAGTAGTACTCCATTGTGTAAATCTACCATATTTTCTCCACCCATTCTTCAGTTGAGGGGCATTTACTTTGCTTCCAGGTTCTGGCTATTACAAATAATGCTGCTATGATCATAGTCGAATTATGTTCTTGTTGTTTGAATGTGCTTATTTTGTGTATTTGCCTAACAGTGGAATTGCTGGATCTTGAGGTAGACTGATTCCCATTTTCCTGAGTCACCATCGTCCTGATTTCCAAAGTGGCTGTATGAGTTTTAACTCCTACCAGCAGTGGAGGAGGGTACCGCTTTCTCCATATCCTCTCTAACATAAACATTGTTGTTTTTGATTTTAACCATTCTGACAGGAGTAAGATGGTATCTCAGAGTTGTTTTGATTTGCATTTCCTTGAGTGCAAAGGATGTTAA
This sequence comes from Cricetiscus sungorus, assembly GCA_030556225.1. Taxonomy (NCBI): domain Eukaryota; kingdom Metazoa; phylum Chordata; class Mammalia; order Rodentia; family Cricetidae; genus Cricetiscus; species Cricetiscus sungorus. Next base: position 58,182,692 of record JANBXA010000007.1, read on the forward strand.
GCACTTTCTTAAGTGTCTTTCAGCCATTCTAGATTCCTCTATTGAGAATTCTCTATTTATATATCCCACTTTAGAGATGGCTCAGCTGTTAAAGGCTGGGCTCACAACCAAAAACATATTGACATTTATAATGGTCAGTATGGGTGTTATTAGCTCATTTTTAGAAATGAGATGAAAGATCAAAAATTTACACTGGATACGATTGGTTGTATTTAAATAATTTATGAAAATATGAATTGATAAGAACCTAACTCAGTACTGAGTAAAATCATTCTCATACTGTATATGAGTTATTAGATATGAGAGTATATCTATATGATTTATATATTTATTATTTTAGAAAAATCGATAATAAACTACTTTATCGATGAAAAAGTAAAATTAAATACTTTTATAAGGCAGTTTATTTTGATTATATATTATTATTACAGTGTTTATAATATTATGGTTGTCAAGAGACAAAGAAACAATATAATTTATTTATGTGTATACACACACACACACACACACACACACACACACACACACACACACACAGGCACGCACGCACACACACATATATTGTATTCCCAACATAGTCATGCCCTCAGATCAACCTGATATAGAAAATTTCTCATTGAGTTATTTTTCTGGGTGATCTTTAGGTTATTTTCAATTTGACAATTAAAACTATCATAAGATAGGAAGGAGACTGAACAGGTGTATATTTGATTTGTAATTGGTTTATGAGAGTGAGTAAATGAATGACTCAATGAATGAATGAATAAACGAATGAATGAATGAATGACATATTTATTCCAGGAAATCCATTAAACTGTAATATCTAGAGCATGTAGAGCAAAGGAATCAGTAGCTTCTGTTTTCTAATATCAAACAGGAAGGGGCTTCATGTCACATTTCACTATAATCAAGGGTTAAGAGATGGGAGGTACAGCCCCTCATTTAACACTGTATCCTAATTCAGAATTGCATACTTTAAATGGAAAATCTGTATCCACGCTTTACTGGTGAAATTTTGCTAAAGAAAAAAATCTATAACGAGGCCTGATTATTGGAAGCGTAAAGTTTCTTTTCTGGCATACATTTAAAAATAATGAAGGCTTGAAGCCACTTTGACAATAGGTCTGATTTAACTCAGTTGATTAAAAGGGTCAACGGGAGTTCATTTTTTTCTCCCTCAGGAAAATTTTAAGGAAAATAACTCATCTGTGCCTATATTAGGACATCTTTGTGATTAGAAGCCTCTCAGCTCACCAGTAGCTGAGCAAGTGTTCTGCAGGGCGTGAACTGACTCTGCTGTATTCTAACATTGATTAGAATTCCCCCAACTGCCCAGTGCTCCTGCCTCTAAATATCCTTGCTTTGTCTTCAGCTCCTGTAGACTGTAAAATGTGATCACACAATGGGCTGCACTTTTCATCTAAATAGAAGATGTAACTCTAAATTTTCACATAAAATTGGGGAAGATTGTCATTCTTACAAGTTTGTTTTGGATAATGAACACACTTATGCATACACTATGCAAAGAAAGTCGAGTTCATAAGCATATACACACAGAGAGAAAGCTTTAGAAGGAAGGATCCATTTTCATTTCTGCAGGGATTGGTAAGGGACACATTGTTCTGAGTGGCAAAACCTTAATGACAATCTGCCTGAGGTCACACAGAAAGCCCCTTAAGCTGAATTCATTTCCTATTTTATCTTTATAAAAGGAGAGTTTGAATGGTGATACAGAGTATTTTAGATACATTTAGAATTTTATCTCAGAAAACAAAAATGAAACAAAAGTAAGTAAGCATTCTGAGATCAGATAACTGTGATAACTGTCTGTTACCCTGTGACTCAAATCCAACCTGGAATCCTGTGACTCCCTCCCTCCCATTCAAGGTTCTAGGCTTGTATATCATGAAAGGTAGCAAAAAAGATAACTAAAATTCTAGGGTAGCTAGAAAGCTCATCAAATTCCGAATATGGCTACTATTTACACTGTTGTTTATTTTTATATTTCTCTAGATGACTTTAGTTACACATAGTTGAAATTCTGACACAAATGACAAGATAAGGCAATTAATAGTCTGCCTTCTGCCAAGCTAGAGTTAGGAGAATGCTAATCAGAATGCAATTAACAGTGCTAAAGTGTCTTTAGACCCCTCTGTTCTTACTGCCAGTTCTCTCTGCCTCACTAGAAAGAGTTCCATGCTTGTAGGATAGCAAGACAATTGCTGCACCTCCAGAATTGCTATATGTATGTTTCTTTCTATCTAACTTTCTTATGAATTTGACTCTTTTTCTTAATAACTCATTGATTAGGATGGGATTATATGACTTTTACTAACAAATCACTGACAAGGATATTGGGATCATTGTAGAAGTTTACTAAAAATACCCAGAAAAGAGTAGAGGAACTCAAAAATCTAGTCAACAAAACACCAAATAACTGTATTAAAAGATGGGGTACAGAATTGAAGAAAGAATTCTCAATAGAGGAAATCAAAAACGCTGAAAGACACTTAAGAAAGTGCTCAACATCCTTAGCTATCAGGGGAATGCAAATCAAAACAACTTTGAGATACCATCTTATACCTGCTAGAGTAGCTAAAATTAGAAACACCAATGACAACTTATGCTGGAGAGGATATGGAAAAAGGGGAACACTCATCCACTGCTGGTGGGAGTGCAAACTCGTACAGCCATTTTGGAGATCAGTTCCTCAGGAAAATGGGAATTAGTTTGCCACAGGACCCAGCAATTCCCCTCTTAGGTACATACCCAAATGATCCACATCCATGCAACAAAGACATGTGCTCAACTATGTATATAGCAGCATTATTTGTCATAGCAAGAACCTGGAAGCAACCTAGATGTCCCTCAACTGAAGAATGGATAAAGAAGATGTGGTACATCTACACAATGGAATACTACTCTGCAGAAATAAAATAATGGAATCTTGAAATTCACAGGCAAGTTGATGGAATTTTAAGAAACCATCCTGAATGAGGTAACCCAGTCACAAAAAGAAGAACATGGCATGTACTCACTCATATATGGATTGCAGACCTAGAGTAAAGGATCACAAGCCTATAATTCACACCACCAGAGGAACTAGGATATAAGGTATATTCTAAGAGATTCATGTATGATCCCTCCCAAAAGGGGGAAGGGACAAGTCTCCCAGAACACAAGGGAAGTGGGGAAGCAGTGAATGGAGAGAGAACCAGGAGAAAGAGAAGGGAAGGAGAAGAAAGCATGTGTAATTAGGAAGATTGAGTCAGGGTAGGAATAGAAGTCAGAAAAAGGAAAGAGAGAGAGAGAGAGAGAGAGAGAGAGAGAGAGAGAGAGAGAGAGAGAGAGAGAGAACATAAAAGAGGAAGCCATTACTGGTTTGAAGAGAAAACTGAACGTAAAGAAAGGTCTAGAGACCTACAAGACTGACTCCAACTAACAATTTGAGCAACCACGGAAAGGCTACCATAAAGGCCCTTCCCTGATAGTGAGATCATCAACTAAATTATCCACCATCATGGAGCCCTCATCTAGTACCTGTTGGAAGCAGAGACAAACAACCACAGCTAAACAGTGAGTCAAACTGGAATCCAGATGCAGAGAAAGAGGACAAGACCAGGTTGCAGAAACAACCAAAGACAGCTGATCTGAACAAGGAGGAGCTAATGGGTCCCCCAAACTGATAGCTGGGTATCCAGCACGGGACTGACTCAGACCCCCCTGAATATGGGTCTCAGCTGGAAGGACTGAGCAGTCTAAGAGACCTCAGACAGTAGAACCAGGATATATTCCTGATGCACAAAAGGACCTTGTGGACACATCCTCCATGAAGGGATACTCCATTAACCTACAGACAGGAGAGAAGTCCTAGACCCTACTTCAAATGACTTGACAGATTTATATGACCCCACCTGGATAGCATAGCCCTACATGTGATATGGGGGTGGGGATGGGATGGGATGGTGGGCAGGGTACATGTGAGGGGGAAAAGAGGGTAAGTGGGAGGGAGAGAGGGAGAGGAAACTGGGATCACATGTAAAAATTTTAAATTATATTATTAATAAAAAAGAGTAGATGATAGGAACATGGTCAATGGCAATCACATATGTCGATGTGCATGGTACAAAGAGAGCTTTTCTTATATTTCTATGTCCCATGGGTAATTCAGTGTCTCCTAGATTTGTTTCTTCGAATCATATGTGCGAAGGGTGATTAGATAGATAATAATGGGTATGACTTAAATATAGCCAGCTTTTTTTAAATCACTTGCTGACTTCCAATTACACAGGTGTTGTATTTGTATCGCCAATTATAGAAAGTCTATAATGAGAAAAAACAATAAATACTGAATTTTTAAAACCACTGTAGACATGACTGTTGCTCAATTGAAGGTTCTACAAACCTTGATTTGATCTAATAGTTTGTATGTTTAGAATAGCATTTTGTATTGCATCCTATGGCTAAGTATATATGTAAAATATTTTTCTGTTTTAATCATCAAATTACATATTTGAAGGAAATCAGTATGATTTTACTTAAATTAGTTCAGCACTGTAAGTATACAGTGATAACTCATTTTGATTTTAATTTACTTCCTTCTAAGGATTAATGGTAATTATCAGCCTTCTTTAGTGATCCATTCAAATATTTTGACTAATTTTGGCTGTCTTTATTTATAACATACATATAAGTAATGTATGAACACATACATATATGTATGCATGTATATATATACACATATATATGTATATATATATATGACATAAATCTTTTAGTGAAATATTTTCTGAGATTATGAATTACTGAGTGATTTTCTTTACAACACTTTTAATTAGCAAAAACTTTAATGTTAATAAATTTAAAACACTAATTCATCTTTTTGATGGTTAGTACATCTTATCTAAAATGTTTTGCATATTCAAATTGCAAAGAGTCTCCTATCTATGCTTCTATAATTTTAGCTTTTTTTGTTAATATGCAATGTGGATCTAAAAATGATTTTCTCATATGCTCTGGGTAACTATCAAGTTTACTCCCCCATACCTCATATGGCTGCCCAGATGTTCCAGACTCAGTGTCATTTATTTTTTGAAAAGATTCTGCCTTACAAATTGATTTGTTTTAGTAGGAAGCCCATCAACTGTAGAGTATTATATTTATGATCTCTTTGTTTACTTGTATTGATTGGTTTACCTTCTTTTCTGTCAATAGCATACTGTCTTGATTACTAAAAGAAGTCTGGAAGAAGAAATTAGAGTATGAATCCTCCAACTTTACTCAAGCGTCAAAAATCATTTTTCTTATCCTTTGCTTTTTGCCTACAAATTTTGAAAACAGTTATTGATTTCTACAAATATACCCTCAGGGAATGTAATTTCTAATGTGGAGACAGACGGAGATGTAGATCATACTAGAAAGTACTGGCCCCATGACAATATAATGACCTTGATGCAACTGATGAACATTATGAAACTCTGGTGTTTCAGATTTTCTAGTGCCATAACTTTGTAGCATTCTGTGAAGTATTTACAGAATACTTGGAAAATTGATAACTGAGTTTTGGTTGCTTAATAATGCTATCATTAATGCATTTGTTTTCTTTCTGTACTTTATAGTCTTTGTATAAGTTTGCAGAGAAAAGTTTAAAGTTACCATGGCAGGGGTCAGGCTGATTCAAATTTTAGTTTTATTATTCAATCAGTTCATTTTAATATAAAGTAATTGTTTTCCTAACATTGTCCATCCATTCCCTTTTCTTTTAACATTTATTTATTTGTTTCTTCTTTTATGTTGGCATGTGTATAACACAAAACACCTAAGGAATTGTGAGAACAGTGCTGGGATTACTTTTGCTTCATCTGCTGCATGTGTCCCAGGAAGACTGAACTAGAGTCATCAGACTCAGAGGTTGGTGCCTTTACCTGCAGAGCCATTTCCCCAGCCCCATACTTTTTTATTACAAGCAGTTTTCCTGCAGCCAGCCTGGTCCAACAGCCACATCAGCCTCAACTAACACACAAAGACGCTATATTAGAAATAAAGCTGTTGACCTCTTACTAGATTTTCTCTTTGGCTAGCTTTGTCTTAAATATTAACCCATTTTCTATTAATCTAAGTGTTTCCACATGGTCTTATTTTATTGGAGAGAGGGTCCGGACCTTCTTCTCCCTCAAGTCTCTACATGTTGAATACCTACTACATCTCCCAGAGTCCTCCTTTTCTCCTAGCCCCACCTATCTTGCTTTCCTATTGGCCAACAGGGCTTTATTCATTAACCAGTAAGAGAAACATATTTACAGAATAATATCTCCCATCACAATTTATTTTAAATCACATTTTTTTAGCTAAATTTTGGTCTTTGATGTAGATAAAAGTACAAAATTTGCATATTGCTTTAGTAGTGGCTGATATTTTTTTTCTAATGGGTATGTTACTAGAAAACAAGGTGATTTATTAAAATCCTGTTGTTACACCTGGAAAAAATTAAATACTTTCTTTCTGGGGCATGGTGATGAAACTAGAGGACATTATGTTAAATGTAATTATCTAGAACAGAAAGACAAACACTATTTGTTTTCATTCACTTGAGGAAGCTAGAGGAAAACTCTGGTTTCATATAAGTTGAGAAAATTTCATTATAGATCAGAAAAGTTAAAACAAAGGAGTGAAAGGTAGAGCTAAATATCAATAAATGGGTACCATTTGGCAATAAGAAATGTAGAAATCTAGTGTTCTATACTATAGGTTATTATAATTTATGTATTATCAAAATCATAAGACAATAATTTGAAATGTCATGCCAGAAACAAGAAACATTTAAGAAGATAAAACTGCCATTTACCATGCTTTGAATATTATATAATGTATACATGCATTACATTATCACTTTGTACCCTGTGAATATGCACAGGTTTTAAATTTATAAAAAGATGTTTCTAATGCCATCCTTATTATAAGGCTGGAGTTGTTTGATACATAATCTGTCTTCTATAGATGAGATCTTGATTTGGCACTTAAATTTTCCTGATAAAACACTGACTTGTAGCAAATCCTACAAAGGATCTTTGTACTGCTTAAACCTATGAATTTTCACCTAGTGCATAGAAAAACAGTAGTTCTTCTTTTTATAGTATTCAGGATTTTTCTGTACATGTATATAGCTTAGATATACATATCTATATATCTGTTTACATAGATATATAGATATATAAATGAATATATATATATATTTAGTCAAAGTTATAAGATATCCATATTTTTATTTTGAAGATGTATCCCTTTATTCTAGAACTTTGTCTTGAAAATTCAAGTCTCTCCAAAATTGTTACTACAAAATTTTGCTTTCTAAATCAGAGATATTATAAATTGTGACCTAGGGGTATGGCTTAGTTGGTAAAGCACTTGTCTTGCAAGCATGAGGATATGAGATCAATTCCCCAGACTTTGTAAAAATAAGCTAGGTATGTTAGCACACACTTGCAATTCCAACATGGGGAATGGAGAGATAAGAAGACCCTGCTAATACAGTTGGTGAGCTCTATGTAGTGATAAAAACTTGGTTAACAGAGGTAGATGGTTTCCCTATGGATGACACCTGATATTGTCCTCTAGTCACCATATGTGTACCTATCTACACATCCTCACATGCATTGATATACATAATAGTTTTTAAAATTATTGTATATAAATATGAGCAATACTAAATGCACTCATGGGAAGAGCTAGATATAAAAGAGAATTGAAAATGACAAAACAAAGTATATGCATACAAAAGCCTCAAAAAATCAAAACAGACAAAAGCTTTTTTTGTCTTAATGTTTGCCTACATGCCAGATCTCATGATACATGGTTGTGAGCCACCATGTGGTTGCTGGCAATTGAACCTAGGACCGCTAAAAGAGTAGTCTGTGCTTGTAACCTCTTCAGCCACCCAGACAAAAGATTTTCAAATATAAACTAAGTATGTGGTATGTACTCTCATCCCAACTGGAGAAAGAGGCTGCTTGTAACCCAAGGAGCTGTAGCCAACGTAGGCAACATGAGAAGACCCGTCTCAAGAAACAAACACGGAGAGCTCACTACATCTGTTTGAAGAACACCCCCACATCATGCTCCAGAGGAAACATGTGGAAAGATCATGTATCTTTTCCAAGGTGTTTCCTACATCAAGCTGTATATGGTTCTGAGTCACCCATTGGCCAATGGTTTTGAGTTACTGAACCAATAAGAGCTAAATGGAGAAGCATAGGAACAAAGAGATAGCTAGGCATTTTATAGTCATTAACTGTGGCTTAGTCTGCTTTTCACCCCCTTTGTTATGACTAGAAACAGAAGTCCTGCAAAGAGGTTTTTAAAATGACTAACACTTATTCCAGCTCATCACCATAATATAATCATTTCTTAGACGTTAAAAATCCATAGTTGTTACCTGGATTTATTCACTGAAATTTTTGAATAAATGTTTACAGAATTCCAACTTTAAATTTAAAGAGAGTTGAGAAGATTTTGTGATTAAATGTATGAAGAAAGATTCCTATTAGTTATATTTTTATGTGATAAAAGATGAGAACCTGAACAAATGCATAGACAAGAGTCATTACAAATATTCATGTGGTCACTTTAACCTTTCACAGATAAGGAAGAATGGAGGGAAATGGAGTCTATTTCAGTAATATTCTGGCTTTTATTTAACTAGGATGATGTCACTTAAATATTTTTGCTTGGCAATGTCTCAAAAATGTGGTTAGAATATATTTTTGTACTAGTAAGAACAACATGAGATACCTTTACAAGTATCATTGTCAGTGATTGGTATTCTTTTAGGGAAAACTGACAGAAAGAACCATGATTCAGACATGTCCACCTTTTTGACTTACTGAGCTGAGACTAGGAATGTTGATGAAAGGGTATATTTGAGCTGAGAAGAGGACAGCAATCAGTGAGTTTGTGATAAGCTCTAAGATGCACCTAGAAATTTTGACAATATATAGGTAGAAACTTCTGTTTCATTGCCAAACAGTCACAACTGCTGATCAAACAAGATGCATTTAGAAACAAGACAATGGAAGTAAACAAGAGTAGCAGATAACACTTCCCCAAACATACCAAGGGAAAAGTAAAGGATGCTTGAGGAAGGCCCATTAGGGACGTCAAAGTGACAATTATTTTCAGGACAGTTTAAAACTGTTTTGTGTTTGTGTGTGTGTGTGTGTGTGTGTGTGTGTGTGTGTGTGTGTGTGTGTGTGTGTATTTATTATATGTATGAGAGTGTGAGTATGGGTTAATAAAATCAAAGCTATTCATTAAAGATTATGAATAAAAAGTATATTTGAAAGCAAATTTTGTGTAATTACCATGGGCAATCATCACAAAATTATTCTGTGAGTGGTTAGCTTTCCATATTGGTAGATTCCTCCTTTATATACAAACACTATTTGAATGAAAATATCAAAAAGAAATAAACAATTAAAACAGTTCTGAGTTGCACAATTTCTCTTCTCTTTAATGTCTAACTAAAAACTATCACAATCATTTACATTAGGTATTATAAATGACCTAGACATTATTTCGTGTTGTTAGAAGGATGTGAGTGAGTTAAATGTCAGATCTATAGCACTTTACACAAGGTACATAAGAATCAGAGGAATTTTATATCTCCTGAAGCGAATCCCCTGCAGGTATCAAACAACAAGAATAGGTCCAATAACATTGCCAGTGAGCACAGCAAGTCCCTTATCTTACTGAGCTATCTTTGAAATTTAAAGTGTATGGACCACGCATTAATCCTTTTTATTTTCTTATTTTTCATGTTTGTATAACTCAGCTGATAATTTACAATCTCACATGCAGTGAAGAGTTAGTGATTAGTCCAAATGGTGAACAGATTGCAATACAAAAAAAGTAAATGTGATTGGGAGAAATCTAAACAGTGTGTGTATTGTACATGATTAGTTTGGTTCCAGCTTTGCTATTCCATGCCACTGCAATTGATGTAATTTCATCTTGTGACTCTGTTACAACATGTGTTTTGCCCAGATGAAGAGTAATCACAACAAGTAATTTGAACTTGTCATTTAGTAGCATTACTATAAATGGCAGGAGAATATTTTGTTAAGTCTTTATGACTGGGATATGCATTTTTGTAATCATTCCAGAAAGTGACTGGGGGTGGCACATGCCTGACAAGAGACTTTATTTAAGCTGTTTCTGTGAGCTTTTTTTTTTTTTTTAAAAAAAAAAAATCTACAATGAACTTTTGGCATTTTTATTTACTCATTCTCTCAGGAGGATTTTGCTTAAAAGCATAGGCATCAGCAAGCATATCGCATGGTTGCATGCACACACCCTGACATGTCAACATATGAGTAAAATAAGAGGCAAAATGTGTGATTATCTCTCTCTTGTATTTGAAAATAAATAATGCTTTCAAATCACCAAGTCACTTCTATAAAGAGCTTCCTATATTTTAAACATGGTTCTCTCCCTAGTCTTTCCATCTTTTCCTCAATTCATCATACTTTCCTATTTGGATAATACTTCACCCACTCTCACTCCATCATTGTATGCTTACTACCTCAGCAGTGGTCAAGATTCCCTTACAATGTGGTACAGATGTCCAGGAAATGCCCATAGTTCACTGTGTGCAGGCATTTGAGCTTACATTAGATTCCACTCTAAGGACCAACTACCCTAACAGTTGTGCATAGGCCTATTTTCTCCATGGCAACAAAAACACTGTCTCACTTATCTCTTTATAATCCCAGTAACTGGCCCTTTACATATAATGTGGAACTGAACCTCATCACTTCATCTCTACCTTAACACCTAGCCCAACTTATTGTTAAGCAATAAAATCAGAGTTCTTTCTTGGGTGGAGTTTTAAAGAATATAAATATAGACACTGAGCAATCTAGAAATTCTATAATCTATCCTTTATAACTAAAATAAAATATCCATTAAAATATGATACTAGACTCATATCCTGGATGACTAAACATGGGGTAAGTGTTTGCATAAGCCATCCTGGGAGAGCATTCCTTTTGTTACTACAGTTAATGAGAAATTTCATCATGACTATGGAAACAGAAAGGTAAGCAAGGCAGATATTGTCACCTGAGCTCTGTATTTAGATAAACAATGAATTAGTCAGATATAGAACATCAGTGATTCTAGAGAATTCTTTATAGTGTGTCACACACAAAGCATTATATAAAATTAACTACGACTCTCTTTCTGAAGAAGCCTTTCTCATTCTATTGTGTGTGCCCATCTTTTCTTTGCATCTTCTCTGCTAATGCCTTTGTTTGAAATGCCACTGAATGTTTTTTATTGATAGGCTTCAATTTTGTTTCAAAAATAATTTTTTGAGGATTTTAAATTTAGAAAACCAAACATAGAGCAGATACTAGTTGATGGCTAAGGATGTTGTTCAGTTGGTAGGATCCTTATCAAATATGGATGGAGTCCTGGTTTCCAGCACCTGATCATTGGAAATATCTGTACTCATATATAAGCTCCAGAGAGGAAGGTTGAAGAAGAGTAAATGAGCTGGTGAATGGTTCAGCTAATGAAGACTCTTGCACACATCTCATAGAGACCCTTGTATATAGTGCTGATGAACAGAGTTGATCCCATGACCCTACAAGATGACAATTCCTAACCATTGTCTTCTAGACTCTATTTATCTTCCTATTACACTTGTACAGGGACACACTCAAACATGGTATGCACACACACACACACACACACACACACACACACACACACACCAGATATCAACTGATTGCCTCTATCACTTTATCTAGGAGTTACACCTTATGAAACATCCCCTTATCCAGATTGGCAAGTCATCTGGTTATGTCATTATTCAGATCTTGTTTAGGCAACAATATTGTTAATATTTCATGGATACAGTTTCTCTCTTATATCTAGGAGACAATATTTCACAACAAGTGTCCTGGTATTCTGGCTCTAATAATCTTTCTGTTCCCTCTTCTGTGATTTTTGTTTTGTTTTATTTTTGAACCTGAGGAATAGGATTTTCATTGTTGATGTAACAATTGCTGCTGGACCACATTGTGTTTTCCCATAGCTTGTCTTCTCCTTAACATTTTGCTATCTTTTCTAACTGCCATTGTTATGTGTATGACATATATATCACAAACAATGTTGAATTGAGTCAGTGAATACTTCCCTGAGAAACTGAAACCAGAATGTTATTCCCCAATGCCTTCTAAATGGAAAGCACAACATACAGCTGTTGGTTCTGTTGTCTAGTAATAGTGTTGTAAGCATAAATCTTTTTTTTTAGAAACACTATATTTAAAATGGATTCATAAAAATGTAGTGTTAGTTTAAGTAAAGGAGTATAGGTTTTAGACTTCTCTTACACTCACTTCAATTATAAAAGTTCTCATGATGCTTGTTTGACCCCAATGTGAATGTATTATTTGGCACTGAGTAGGTAATTTGGCCTATCTGTACAATAAAGTTTCATATAGAACAACAGTTGCTTTAATGTATAATCTGGAAAGTATATTATGTTCCATAGCTTTGCTAATAATCATATTCAATTATGAATTTGATAAATTAGAAATCATTTATTTACAAGAAATGATTACCAGAATGCAGATGAAGTTTTTAGAGATAAAACAAATACCCCAACTTCTGTCATTGCTAACAAAGAATATTCTTAAATTTTCAGAACTGGTAGAAAAAGGAGTTGACCAAAAACATTTATTATAAAATATGATCTCCTTCTGTAATGAGCAGACTGACTCACACTGCCTTCAGTTTGTCCCCTATGAGAAACTGTAAACCCTGAATGTTTTAAATTTTTTCACTGTTGGCTGGGTAGTGGTGGCACGTGCCTATAATCCCAGAACTTGGGAGGAAGAAGTGATGATGTGTAGTGTTTTCTGGATTATGTCCTCTACACACACACACACACATACAACACACACACACACACACACACACACACACACACACACACACACACAGTTATTTTTTTAGTGTCAGTCACAAATACATAAAAATAATATCTTTACTTGAAATAGAATTATACAGATATAGTCATGTCAAGATGTAATAGTACAAGACTACAGGGTGCCCAGATACAATAGTTTGATTCCTTATAACAATCAGAACACATAGAGAAAAACAAGATAGGAGGTTACTCTATGAACATGGCAGAATCTAGGGAATAAGCCAAGTAATGCCAAGGACCTTTTGCATACTCTGAGGAAAAATGGAAGAGCAATTTGTTTTTGTTTCTGAGAACCTTTTACGAGGCGGTATCACTGACAGAATTATTTTATGAATTTGTGTCCTCTAAAACTGTGAAAGAATTCATTCATATTGCATTGAGGTACCCAACTTGTAACTAAGTCATTGGAGCAGTCATGAGATATTAGTGCACATTTTGGTACCTATAACAAGTGTGAAGTGTAACAAATACTTAAGCATATGGAAAAGTTGGCTGGATTAGCTAATGAGCTTTGAGGTTGATTATAGAAAATGCCAAGATTGATATCAACAATTTGCTGCTTAAATAACAGCTGCTGAAGTAGATTGAATGAGGTGATGTCTGAGAAGGAAAGGAAGAAAATGGGTGATAAATCTTTCATCTTAAAAAATATGTGTAAAATATGTGTACTACTATGGACAAAACAATTGTAGAAGCATGAGCTATATGGTTTTTTTAGTGAGCTCTCATGATAATATGAGGAGTCTATGATTAACAGGGGAAAGACAACCCTAACTATCAAATATCAGAGATCTTTGCTGCTTTGATTCTTAATGAGAGATGAAAAGTAGAATTTATTAGTAAAGACCTTTGGTATTAACCTAAGAGTACTCATAGAGTAGAAAAAATGTCATATTTGTTTTCTCTGCAAACAATTACAACTAAATAAAAATGAAACAAATGATAAATTAGGAGGGAAACTGTGAACTGGAAACAAGCAACTCTTGATAACTTGGAACACACTCAGATAATGCAGAGAGTACAAAAGGTCATAATTAATGAAACATCTGTGAAGATACGAGGTATGAAACTCATGGATTCAAACAGCCATCTCCATCAAAGCAAAATTGAATAAAGGAGTCTCCAAGGTCTTGTAGAGTTGTGGAGAAGTTGTATACATTTTCTTTTCTATTCTATTCTATTCTATTCTATTCTATTCTATTCTATTCTATTCTATTCTGTTCTATTGCTGTGAAGAGACAACATGACCAAGACAACTCATAAAACATGGCATCTAATTGGGAGTTTGCGTACAGTTTCAAAGGCTTTGTCCATTATTATAATGGCAGGGGACAGGGAGCATGGTGACCTGCATAGTACTGGAACAGTACATGAGAGCTACTGGACCACATGCAGAGAAAGAGAAACAGAGATAGAGACAGAGACAGACAGACTGAAGCAGAGACAGACACATAAATACAGACACAGAAATACAGAGAGAGATGCTTGTCTTGGTGTGGCATGTGAAACCTCAAAACTATCCACTATGGAACACTTTGTCCAACAAAGCCATACTTCCTAATATTTCTAAAACTCCAAACAGCTCCAATCCTTGGTGACTAAGTGCTCATATACATTAGCCTATTGGGGCCATCTTATTCAAACCACTACATATATGATGACAAATACTAGTGAGAAAAAGGCTTTTGGAGAATATCTTCATCAGAACAATGAAGCAACGGACATTGGATTTCCAAATGGAAGACCACTGGATTCCCAAGATACTACAAGAAGAAAGTGGGTAGACAGGGTGTAGCTTCCCCTGGTAGATCTATAGGACCAATAATTCAGAAACAGATTGATGATATGTTTCACTTAATGGAATTTTGTCCAGTAAGTCTTATATGCTTTCATCCTTTCCATGTTTTGCTTAGAATAATACAGTTTTTTATGTTTTTAGGATTAATTCCATATTACTTAGTGAGATGGCAACTTTTGGTTATCAAATTGACACACCTGAAAAGAAGGAAATTCAATTGAGAAATTTTCTATATAGACATGGACTGTGGCCATTTCTGTGAGGCAATTTCTTAATTGTGAGGACTCAAATCTCTGTGAACAGAGCATCCCCAAACACTTGGGCCTATAAGAAGTGTAGAAGATTAGCTTCTCTTCATGTTTTCTGTTTCTGGTACTGCTTGAGTTCCTGTCATGACTTCTATCATTGTGATAGACTGTGATTGGGACTATGAACCAAGTAAATATTTTCCTTTCTCAAGTTACTTTTTATTAGTGTTTTATCACAATAACAGAAACAAACTATTACAAAAGAATATGTGCTGTTTTCTATAATCATGTAGGTCTAGACATGGTGATAAATTTGGTCCTGGAATAGATAATAACCAGTGCCTCACCAATACATTGTTAGGAGATTTTAAATGATGAAATTTGATGTTTTGCTTGTTTTTACCTTTAGAAAAAAATATCAGATAAGTTAGATATGGGAATATATTTGGCTGTATTTAGATCTTAAGTGAGAGACATAAATGTTTAAAAACTATATATGTATATATATACGTATATATACATACATTGTTGACATGTCATCAGGGCTTATAAATATAATCTCATTCAAAACTGGATCTTTGCATATTTAGTACTATCAAATTAGGATTGCATAATAATAGTGTAGCATAGCCAAAGGAATTTAGTCTAAATGACATGTCTATACAAGGAGATCATACCCTGTCTCAGAAACCAGGACAAATGTCATATTGAGGCATGGTGGACTTCTGCTGCATAACAATAGTAAAAAGACTCATTTTTTTATAGCCTAAAGATAGTAAGTACATAATATTTCTGTGAAAGCCCCAAAGAGGTGGAATGTTTCAAGATAATACTATTGGATTCAAATTTCAAGAGTTGTATTATGAATTTTACTACTCAGGGTGAATTGAATCATTCCAAACAGACACACATACATAATCAGTAATTGCTCAAACAGTTCAAGTGAAGTTTGAGAAAGGCAAATGAGATATGGCAGGAAGCCAGGGGAACTTCAAACAAGTCAATTTGAAGAGGCTAGTTAAATCCAGAGTAGCTTGTAGATAGACATAAGTCAGGGACACAAAGGTACTGTGGAGAGCCAGGTTAGGCATGAGCCAAATCTTACAATGTTGACATCCCCAAAGCATCTGACTAATCCTAAATTAACCACATGTAAAGCAATAGAATTAAATAAATATGGGAGAAAATGATGCCAGAGTAGGAAGCAAAGCTAATTTTTCAGGACACAATTACCTGCTGAGTTTTGAATTTACTCTTGTTAGTGACACATCATTAAATGGTTTTAAGTGAAAAAGTAGAATCTGAAAATAACACACAGTAATTTATAGTTAATTCCAAGCGTAAGTAGTTCCAAATAGTCTTAACAATATATAATAGAAATTATAGAGTCTCCAAGCTCATATGTTAAAATCTTAACTCCTTAAATGTTGACACCAGGCACTGAGTTATAATTCATTCTAGAGGGTGGATCCCTTGTGGTGACATTGGTGTTCTCATAAGGATGGATGGGGATATATATTTATAAATATATAAAAACAGTTTATAGAAAATCAGCAAACTAGGAAGTGAGACATCCCTGTGCATTGCACCTGCTGCCTCATTAATAGTGGACTTTGCAGTCTCCAAAATGGAGAAATATGTTGCCAGTATATGTAAAATTTGTTACAAAAATCCAAAATTAATAAAACAATAAACTATGCACATTGTGCATATATCAAAGTGGGATCTTTTATAGACCCACATCTATTTTAATTCATGTGTGCATGTTTATATGTGTGTCAGTGATAGCATTCGTGTGTGTGTGTGTGTGTGTGTGTGTGTGTGTGTGTGTGTGTGTGTTAGTAACAGTATATAAATGTGAGGGATAGAGGTCAACTTTAAGTATTGTACCTTGTGTCCTGTACATCTTGATTTTTGAAAGGGAATCTTTCACTGAGACGTGGAGCTTGCCATGTAAGCTAGGCTAGGCTACCCAGTTGGTCCCAGAAATTTATATACTTCCACTTGCCCAACACTGGTATTACTAGTTTGCAGCACAATATTTAGCTTTTTATGCGGGTATACAGAATTAAACTCAAAACCAATACTTAGCTTGTAATCAAGCTATCAAATTAGCTAACTTCTATGGCCTGCTTGATCTCCAAGGGAATACAGAAAGAAATATCATAAAGCGAGCTATTAATGCCAGCAACAGATACCTGGAAAAAGTTTACTTTCATGTTTTGATTTTTTTCTCTGTACACCTCAAAACTTCTTAGTAAGAAATTGACCTTAATGTCAAAAAAGTGAACAAATTCAGATAGTGAACAAAGTGACCAATAAAAAGAGAACCTGGCAGTAACGCAGGATAGAAAGAAAAAAAAACTCTGCCCTGTGCCTGAGGATACAAATAAGAAACACATTTCTAAGGCAAATTTACAGGTTTAGATACAATTCACTGAAAAAGCATATAGAATGGCACAGGTTAAAACAATGCGGGGAATTTTTTCTACTTTGTATTTGAAAAAGTGAGAAAGCAAGAAGGAAAAAGACAAAGTGGGAGAGAGAGAAAAAGTTACATGCCAAGGCTTGCATGTGGAGATCAAAAAAAAAAAAATGTGAGTGTTGATTGGCTCTTCCCACTATGCAGATACCTGGGATTGAATTCAGGACACCAGGCTTGGAGGCAGGCAGGCACCTTTATTTGCTGACCATCTTGCTTGCTACCAACAAGATATTTTATCCAAAGCAGTAAGTATTAAGGTTTTACTGAGAGACATATTGCAGAAAACAAAGCTTTGAGTAAGGAGCCAACAGGTAGATATACTGAGCCTATGAGACAATGAGCCTGCCTCTGGACTCTGGACAATCAGACTGATATAACTGAGGAGCTCCAAGAGCTGTCCTAGAGCTGTCCAAGGTGATTATTGTAAAAGCAATCAGAGGGAACTTGCAGAGAACTTAAAAAGAAAAAAGACAAATGGTGATGAGTATAAACATATTCCTTGTAACTAAATCCCAGCATCCTGGTATAGGTAGAATATATGTATATATCAGCATGAGTATATATATGTATATATATACTCATGAGTATATATATATACTCATGCTGATATATATGCTGATATGTATATATATATATATATACTGATATATATATATATATATATATATATATCAGCAGAGTAATGCTCTCTCAGAAGGTGGATATAATTCACAAATTATATTTAATGTGCTGTAGGATTATTAAGCATTAAAATATAACAAAAAATGTGGTAAATTTAACACCTCATAATAAGGAGCTGACAAGTGATGTAAAAAGTCTGCTTGAAAAAAAAATACCTCCCTGCTGCTTGTCATCATGTCTTCCCAGATGAGGTACATAAATAAACATGTCACTCACAGTGTTTGCACTTTTACAAGACTGTCAGCAAAGTGGGACAAGAGCACAAAATCAAAGGTCTGGATTAGAGATCAAACGCATACCAGGAAATTAAACTTGGTGTTCTTGGTGGCAATGTTACACATCTGCTAGGTAAAGGCACATGGAAGGGCTCACTGGCAACTTTACAAATATGCAGTAAAGGTCTCCCATGCCAATCAGTAGAATCCTGCTTGAGTTCAGTCATTACACTGCTAATTAAAGCTGAATTTCCACCATACTATGTTCTTAAAATTCATATTGTCAGCACACATGTCAGCTTCAGAGAACACCCGGAATTCTGAATTTACTGTATGGAGTGGACAGATATCATGATGCCGAGACAGGAGGAATCCAGTGTTCTTTCCACATTGCTTTGTTCATGTTGTTCATGTTTTCATCTACTTCCTAGAAGCTGTAATAGAAGTCCTAAGGGTAAAATAAAAATATATCATTGTTCTCATTTTGTAAGGCAATTGAAATAAATGATAAACAGATTAACAAGATTAAAGAGAACAGAAAAACTTAAGAGTTATATAGAAGCTGGACGATGGAAGTTGGGTTGTAGTTGATTTAGTTGGGATAAGAAAAGTAATTCCAACTCCTCAGTGGATAAAGTCACCCTGATGATATCCAAATCACTCAAGAATTCATACTTGTAAATGTGGGACTGGGTATGGAGTGTCTGTGTGGAGTAAAAATTCTTTAAGGGTGACCATGTTCTCATAGTCTCTAGTCTCTATGCCTAAATAATATTGTACCCCCCTTCCGTCTCATACATTATGAAATTTAAAAGACACTATTTTTTAAACAGAATGTGTCTATATTTGGAGACATCAAACACAATTGATGTTGGGGCGCCAAAACTCATTCTAGTGAAACATTTCCTAAGAAAATGGAGTTGAAGCCAAATACTTCTCTGTACTTAGTTCAGAATCTAGACAGACAATTTATTCTTCTGCTTGAGCTCTTGAAAAGTTTTGTTTTATTTTATTTTGGCATCAAATAAAAAATACTAGGTCAGGAGAAATTCCTGAAGACATTGATGTTGGGGATACTCTCTTCAAAATTTAAGCAGATCACATAATTTCCTCCGGTGAGGACTTATCCCATTTACACAACATTTACAAGCATTGTATTGTAAACCCCCATTACTGAAGGCCAGACCATATAATTTCAGTAATCCTGAGAATATTTTATCATATGAAAAAATCACCAAACAAAAACTGATTGATACCAAGGAACAAATCAAAGAAGAAAAAAATGCAATAAAATAATGTGTAGGAAAAATATAGCAAAAGGAACAGTAAGAAAATAGACCCCTATAATTTCTGATGGTTGTGAGACTGGTTATGCAACCCTAACACAATAACCACAGTCATTTAAAATGAAATTCATGATATTGATCCTTCCCTTTGCTCATATAATTTTCCCACCCCCTCTCCTACTGGAAGGAGCTCACAGACTCTGAACTGACAGCTGGGAAGCCTGCATGGGAGAAAACTAGGCCCTCTGCTTGAAGGTATCACTTGTGTGACTTGATCTGTTTTGGGTGCTCCTGATAGTGTGACCAGGATCATATCTGGTCATGAGTTGGTTTTTTTTGGAACCTATTTTCTATGGTGTGGTGCCTTGCTCAATCTTGACATGGAGGGGATGGGGCTTGGTCCTACTTTAACTTGATGTATCAGGCTTTGTTGATTTTTCTATGGGAGACCTTACCCTTTCTGGGGATTGGATGGGGAGATGTGGTGCAGTAGAGGTGAGAGAGGGAGCAGAAGAAGTGAAGGGGGAACTGTGGTTGGTATGTAAAATGAATTTTTAAAAAATAGATAAAAAGAGAAAAATTCAGTCAGCTATGGTAGTACATTCAGGAGACAGAGGCACCTGGTTCTCCTACCAACACCATGGCAGGTAGCAACATTTCCTGCAGTGGCAGCTAAACAGCACAGTTCTCTGACAAGTTCAGCATCACAGGCGCCTCCCACTCAGGGCCTCCAAGATGCCCATGAGTAAGCTCAGGGAAGATAGAACAGCAAAGGGGGAGCTCAATTGCAGCTCTGAGAGGCTGTTGGCCAATCCTGCTCCTGCCAAAGTAAATACAAAGCTGGGAAAGACTGCAAAAAGAAGCCATGCCTTAAGCTTCCACCTTTCCCTTGCCCTCTGCCTGAAGCCATGTCCAAAGGGGTATGCCAACCGTTACAGTTTCACCAGCAGGCCTTGTCCTCAAAGTGAATTTCAGATCAGCCAGGGATACACAAAGAAACTGCCTTGAAAACAAGAACAACAAAGATATATAGAAAAAGTAAAAAATTTTTGGCAAAAAGCTGCCCTGCTGGTTAGCATGTACTACAGAACACTCTGATTACACAGAAAGACCTGCAAGAAATGCTGCAGGACTTGAAACAACAAGTCCACAGAAAGCGAATCATAGAAGACTCAGTGTAGGAGAAAAAGTAACCATAAAGAAATACTACAATGAGTAGAAATAATTATAAAGGGATAAAATAAAAGATAAATTCCATCTAACAGTCACAAACTGAATTGAAACCAAGTCTAGAAAGGGAATCAGCAAGAGCAAATTATCTAAGACATAAAAATATATTATCTCAGAGCTTGAAGCTGACTGTTAGAATTGAATAATGTGCCTTTTCAGATCAAATGTGTCTGTTCACACACAACATATGTATGAAATGAAATCGATCTATATAGAGCTACAACATTGCAATACTTCAGAAAGATGAGAAAGAGAAAACTCTAAAATATTGCAGATAAATTAAAAAGTGTAATGTCAGGCATCTGTGTGATTTTTTTGTGGGTTTCTCATTACCACCACTGGACATGAGAGAATGCACATTTTTAAAACCCTGAAATTGTGATTTTAGATTTTATTCGTGGTCAAACTTATTTATTATGCTGTCAGTAAAATAGGGATCTTTATATGCTTCATATATGGTTGAGTTCAA
The DNA here is from genome assembly GCA_030556225.1 of Cricetiscus sungorus. Classification (NCBI taxonomy): domain Eukaryota; kingdom Metazoa; phylum Chordata; class Mammalia; order Rodentia; family Cricetidae; genus Cricetiscus; species Cricetiscus sungorus. The sequence continues at coordinate 58,204,095 of JANBXA010000007.1, forward strand.
ACACTCTCTAAACACTTTCCTAGAAAATGCTGAAGAAGGCTTCAAAAAATACAAATATGTATGTATGCATGTATGCATTTATGTATGGGAGGTGGAAATTTATTGAAAGGAAATGGAGGAGAGAGAGAGGGTAGTCAAGAAAAGGGAAATATTCACCTGAATATGAAGAGAGTGTCGGGAATGGAAGATATTTCCCAGAGAGAGTGCACAAATATGTGCACAGCTAGTTCATAGCCCCTCCTTGAGGAAACCCAAGGGAATACTGGTGTGTTTAAATATATTGAAAATAAAGAAGGCAAACTGAGATGGGACAATTTCACTTTGAAATAAAAAACGTATTCAGAAGGCTAAAACCCTAGTTAATACCTGGGGTTATGGTGCTGTGCTTGATAAGAAAGAAAAATTGATTATAATGCATGGCTTGAATTCAGATAACCATGACTCAGCACTAAACACAGCAATTGGAATACCTAGAATCAGACATGAAGAAGAAGATGGGAACTGCGAATGCATATTCTTGGGGATTCAGAATATGTATATAGATTCTATTCTCTATTTCCATAGTTGAAATGAAAATAAAACTAGAAACTTACAATCAATCTTAGCAATGTATTTGAGATAAGAAGGTGAGAGTGTACCATGCTTAGTCAGAACAAAACTTGGCTTGTTAGAAAGGGGAATTGAAAGTGTTTCTTATCTTGGAATGTAAAGCTTTGTAGAATTATTTTGAAGTATATGCATGTATTACTTTGAAAAAAGGCAAACACATTTTTGCATATTGCATGAAACATATCAATATTCAATAAATATTACCTGAATTTGAATTAGGAATTGGTCTGACTTTGTGTTCACTGCAATTAAAACGTGCTTCCTGTCAGGGTAGTCTCAAATGTACATAGCTGGATTAATGAAAATATATTATATTTCTGCTAATTTATACTTTAGGCCTGAGATGTACCACTCCACTTTTCTGAAGCCTTTACAAAGCTGACCAGTATCATTCTTCTTACTTCATAATTATCTCTTTCATTTCCATTTCCTATGGTAAAACTACTGTGATACTTTTTTAAAAGGCAAGGAATTTTCTGAGTAATATTGTCATGTATGTGGTTTCTGATACTCAAGGGCATTAGATTTTTTCATGCATACATTAACTTTACATAACATTTAACCCATGTGAAAAACATTTTCAATAGCAATAACATATAAATAACATAGATCATAAAATTTATTTATACATATGACAAATAGATGTTGCTTTAATATTGGGAAGAGAGACACAAAGGCAGCAGGACAACTGTGTCTCAGCAAGAATACATAGAGAAAACTTTAACAAGTGGAAATTGAATCATACAAGGGCAATGAGTTCTCATTGGTGGAAAAAATGAGGAATACAAAGGGAACACCTTTTGAAGTCTATTTAATTTTATTTGGTTTAATCACATATACACACTCATACCAACACACACATTGTATAGGAAATGAAATTGTTAACAATGCAGCCTAGAGCCTGTAGAAAATTTCATAATTCTAAAGGAGCATGCATTCACATATGGCCACTACCAACTGAAGTTGAGTAGCAGATTCTCAGTTAAGTAAAACACATATTCTACAGCAGTGTGCAAACTTAAACTCCCTTTCATCTGCTGCAGAGTGCTTCAAGCTACAGTATGTCTTACCTGATCCAAGATGTTTTTTGCAATACTAATGTTTACTTTAAAACTAGGAAGCCATTTGTATCCTTGTGACAATCACTATTGGTTCAGTTCCTACAGCTATTGTTAAGTTGACTTTTGTATTAGTGGAATTTAGAAAAGGAACAGTGTCCAAAGATAGAAATGTGGAAACCTTTGTCACTTCCACAATTGCTTCCTATAATATTGATATGATTCTGTGAAAGCCATGGTCTACACATGGAGATCAAGGACTGAGTGAGGAATGGATGTGAATGTTCAAGTCAGGCACTGAGCTTTTCTATGCAGTACTGTCAAAGGCTTGACAAATAGACATATAAGGGCACAAGCATCTTGAAGGTATCTTTTGTACTCCCTCTAAGGGCATATGATATCCTGTATATGCTTCCAGCTCAAATTTAGAAAGGACCTCCTAGGAATCACATCTTTATTTATGTGGGTGACATGTCACCAAGCAATTATTTTGCAGTTCCTTTAAAAAGAGAGGAAAGAACACAGACAGTAGGACACCTGTGTCTCTGGAAGAAAGAAAACAAAGAAAGAGAAATAAATGTTTAACAGGTGAAAAAATGAAGCATACCATAACAATGAGGCCTTCTAACAGGTGGAAAAAATAATAAATACAGAGAGCACAGCTTAAGGTTTAATTGAGTTTTATGACTTAATCATTGATTTGCTTATCAATCTTCTCAATAATTCATTGAATATATTCCTGCAGTATAAACATCTGAAATGCAAATTTCCTTTTCTCAAAAGACTTATGAATATGACATAGACAGAATTACAGTGATCAAAGTCAAAAGATGATAGATAGAATACCAGAGATTAGAAAGCTGCAAAACTGTTTGATTATTTGGGAAGGTCACCAATAAGAAGCAACTGCAGGAAAGTAAGGTTTTTCTAAGAGGTTGTGATGTCATCCCTGAGCAAAAAGTTCTTATATTTGCAGTAATGATATGGGAAACAAGAGGCATGGAGAGATAAAACTTCACTGGCCCAAGGAGTAGAAGAAATAAAATCATTCTGCCACTCTGAGTACACCAAGAAACACAGTATCAAAAGAGATCACTTCTCTATTAACGAAGCTCTTCTTAATGTATCTCCCTTTAGCCTTGTTGATAATGACTTGAGCAGCCTATTTTGCTTGTATCATAAGTTTTCAACTCATTGGCATATTAGACGCTATGTACCTTACTAGTATTCACTGAGCTCAAATCCTCCCCTAATTTTCTTCTCTTGTATTTCCTTAGTACCTTTGTTAGCTTGTCTATGGGTAATCTGATATCTTATTACAGAAACCCATTTTTATGTCATTGTTTGATACGAAGTTTTACACAGCTTATGCTGGCCTCAAACTTTACAAAGCAGAGGATGGTGTATAACTTCACATCCACCTGCTTCTACCTCCCAGGTGCTGTGTTGCAGAACCTGTGCCATCATATCTATTTTATGTGGTACTGGGGATCAAGTCTATGGTTTCCTTCATTTAAACAAATAATCTACCACCTGAGCTATATCCCCATCCATAAAGTTCTAATTGTTTAGGGCAGTGGTTCTCAACCTTCCTAATGCTCAACAGTTCCTCATGTTGTGGTGACCCCAACCATAAAATTACTTCCTTGATACTTCATAATTGTAATTTGTTCTCATTATTGACATTGGTTGCATTCATCTCTTCAATGCCCAAAGTTGAGAAAGACCCAATGAAAGCAAGGAGCAATCCATTGTCTATCCTGGGGCAGGAATTCTGGATTAAGCAGGTGATTTTTTTCCTCAATAAAGTCACAAGTTTCATGTCAATAAATGCCCCTTTATTTCTTGTTCCTGTATTAGCATGATGCCAGCTAACCCTACATCTGTTTCCTTCCCAGAGCCTAGCATGATAAAGGCTCATAGTGAATTAACAACACTGTAACACTTAAACTAATACATACCCAGTGTGCAGTGCACAAGTATCAGTTTAATTGATGAAGTAAGAAATATGGGGATAATTAATTGCATGGTTGGAGTGGTATGTGGGTAAATAGGAAGTATCTGATATAAATGATATGATATGTAGAACTGCTGATCTTTGCATTTTTCAGACACAGAGCTTTGCCTCTAAATTAATCTGTACTAATCTATGTGTTATTTGCTGAATAGAGTCTTCCTATGGATTAAAAGTTATCCTGGAATTTACTCTGGAGCTCAGGCTAGAAACTCATTGTCTATGGAGCCCCATTTTTGTGTTCAACACCCTGCCTCCAAATCCCAAATACAATGTCTACAATCACTACTGGATTCATCTGTCATTCCTGATAGATTCATCTACACATAATTCCTTCAAAATGTTAGTACCTACTGATGCAGATTGAAAGAAATCCCATGTTTCTTTTTGTTCCAGTTTGGTACCATGACTCTGAGATTATTCTAGGGCATAAGTCTCCCCCTCTCTATGGTTGTACTGGAGAGGCTTCTAGATAATAAACATAGCAAGCTAGATCACAATCATACTTCAAGAAAGAAGAGAACAGAGAAATAATGTTTTGACTTCTTTCATCAAAATTAGTACCTGCAATGCTGAGTGGCATGGATACTGTGTACAATGCAGATCCCTCTCAGAAGGGGACTGGAGAAAGCCAAGAAAGGGCAAATTTGATTATACATTTTAAGGACTATTTGAGGTGTATTAATTTGCTTTCCTCTTAGAACAATTTTATGAGGTAGATGCTACTATAATATACACATTTGATAGATGAGTAAATGGGATAAGAGAGAACCCCAGAATTTTTTCAAGGTCATGTAGTTAGTCTGTGGTAAAATCAAGCCTCATATACAGTCTCATTTGGCTTATTCTATTATCTACATCATATCATGCCAGTAAGATGATATAGTCAGTCTTGAGGAAAATATACCAAAATACTACATTACTACAGTGTTATTTATCTGTAGCCAGTTAGTACTAAATATGCTTTCAAAATAACTAAACTTCAATCTCACTGCCAAACATCTGTCATGAACTCATATTTCTCTTTTTTCACCATTTTTATTTTCATTTAAATGGTTTTGTGTATCCATGCAAATCATTCTAGAACATCTGTAGGCCTTGGTTGGGCAGAGTTATGAATGCTGATTTAATATCAAAGTACCATCTGTAGGTCCAACTCTTATTGTCCTCTTCTTTGGCAGTCAGTTTACTACATTGAAAAAATAAAAAGGAATGTAGTAGTTTTCATTGTACTTAGCAGAGAAGAAAACAGAGTTTTCATATTACCATTATGCACTTATTGCAGTGGGTAAGTGGAAAAACAAAGCAGCATGTGTATGCATTACTGATGATGGAATAGGAGAGGTAACTAAGCAGCTCCTCCTCCTGAATGGAAAGTTTCAAAGGGAAAAGTGTAAAAATAAATGCAACAGTTATCCATGTATACAACAAACATATTCCCTTAGAACACAAGGATGTTGGGTCTTCTAAATGACATGAAAAGCAATCATAGACTAGATGGAAGAAGCTAAGAACATGTGGTTGACTTTGGCTGCTGGAGGTAAATAGATAAATGCGAGTCAATAAAAATAAGGAGACAAAGTTGAAAGCCAATGCTTGTTCTTTGCTAAATGAAGCAGGTCAGTTTGGACTCTACCCAGCAGATATACTGGTACAGCACGGTTGAACATCTTGTGTCTCCTATGTCTCTCATGGACTCAAATCTCTGCCACCTGAACCTTTGTCATTGTTCACCACAGGGTATGCTCTTTTAACTCTTCAAATAGGCACTATCTCAGTTCATTAGCATCTCTGAAAGTAATCCTTCATTACTACTCTGAGCCAGCTTACTTGCTTCATCCTCCATCTATCTCCTAATCAATGTATTTTTTTCTTAGCACTTGCTATCATCTATATCCTCCTGTATGCTCACTTATTTATCCTGTGTCTCATGCACTGGAATGAAAGAACCTGAAGACAGGGCTTATATCTGTTCTGTGCACCAGTAAACTCCTACTGCCTAGCAGGCAGGCCTGGCATATCATACACAACATGCCTTTATTTATGACTAAACAAATAACAAATAGAAAGGCAATTGAATAAGCAAACCCAATAAAGAGGGTTCTATGATGTTCATGAAAGACAGTCTACTCTGATCTTGAAGACTAGAGAATTATGCTTAAAAGGGCAGACTCATTGATAAAAGCTGGTTTCGTTCTGTGTTCCGTTGTCTTTCATATAAGAATACTTTGTTAATGTGATATTCCTAGATATAAAACAAAAAATATTCAGTACTCAATCTTCTTCATCACTTATTCTTTGAGATCAGGGCTTATTCTCTCTTTGTGATACATCTTCCTTTTTTCACAACACTTCTGACTAGTGTATTCTAAGTGGCAACTACCAGTGTTCACATGGATTGTCTACTTTTGTGTTTGTTCAAGGATCAGGTGTCTTACCTACCTGTACTTTGAGATGCTGAATGCTCTCCTACCTTACTATCCTGAAATTGACACTGCCTGGTGCTGTTCTACTTCATGTTTTTTTTTTTCTGAACCAACTAATAGGCCTTCCTTAAATCTGCTGGTACAAATTCATCTTCCCAAAGAAAAGTGTAATATGTCCAATAGTGTGTATGTGTTGTGTGTGTGTGTGTGTGTGTGTGTGTGTGTGTGTTTTACAGTGTGAGATTCTCTGTCCCATTACAATATAAGTTTTGCCCAGGGGATAACCAGTATTTTAAATTACTGAGTAAAGCTTTTATTAAGAGTTGAGATATATATTATTAAGATTATTATCTAATTATCACAAACAGCCATACTTCTCTTCCAACCCTCTGGTAGGTTCTGCCATACTGTCTTTACAGCTGTAAAAAATTAGAAAACATATATGTAACCAAATTCCCTGCAAGTATTGAGTAGAGATATGAGTCAAGCCTGAAATTCACAAAGCTCACCTTGTGCTCCAATCACTGTAATGATATCACTATCAGTATGTAGCTAAACATTGGGTGATATTTAAAATTATCCAATACAATCCAAGTGCTTGAGTTTATATGGTACTCTATATCTGATAGACGACAAAGTAGTGGATATGTTTCAACTCATTGGTGCATGATTACTGATTGTCTTATGGTTGTATCTTTTGCTGTACCAAAGCTTTTTATTTTCATGGGGTCTTGATTACTGATTGTCTTAATACCTGCACATAAGAATCCCCTTAGGGTCCTCCTTTTTACCTAGTTATATGGGTGCTTACCTACTTGTGTGTCTGTACATCACATATGTACAACACATATGTGTAGTTCCTGATGAAACCAGGAGAGGGCAATGGATCTCACAGATACAGAGCTACAGACTTTGCCTAGCCACTATGTGGTTATTAAAAATTGAGTCCTTTTCCTCTGAAAAAAAGCAACCATTATTCTTAACTATTGAGCTCTTCAGCCCATAAGAGAACATTTTTAAATGACCAGTATCCTAGCAATTGGGAAAGCATAAATTAATACTATCTTGGAATTTCATTCTACCTCGTAGGAATGACTAAGATCAAAATAACAAATGACAGTGAATGTTGGCATGGATATGGGTAAAAAGAAAACATATGAATTGATGGTGCAAGCACAAACTAGTGTAGCCATTATGGAAATCAACTTGGAGATTCCATGAATAGAGGATTATATATCTCCAACATGATTTAGTTATTTGTTTCTTGGGCTTATACCCAAAGAATGCTATAGTTTACTGCACAGATAACTGCTTATCCATGTGCCAATGCACATGAGCCAGGAAGTGGAGACAACCTTAAATTCATTAGCACTTACTTTGTCTGACATACTTTTTCTCTTTTATGTTATCGTTATCATCTTTAATGTTTACTCTTCCAGAAGTTATGAATGATGTATTATTTCCCCCAGATGTCCTTATGATATGATTAATCCTGTTTAATTCTGTAAACATTTATTGAGAAATGATCTTCTACCAAACAAATCACCAACCAGTGAAGAAGATATTTAGATGAATGAGTGACAGTTCTTTCTCAGGAAATGTTCATATCTGACTAGAAGAACTAGAGATTAAAGCAATTAATTAAAATGATCCATGCAATTGTTGAAATAAAGACTTTTCTATATAGGAAAATAGAGAGTTATTTCTTCTAGGAGGAGCACTGAAATTCATTGAATAGATGAGCATTGAGATGTAAGTAAGAGTTCACAAGTTTTATAGGTTCCTTATTTACCATGTAGTTTTTATAACAGCAAGATGTGAAGATGTAACATGGCAACCTCTGTGGTGGTGAAATCCTAGGAGCGAGGAAATGAAATTTGGGATGCTGTTAATGGAGTCAGCACAATCTGGTCTAGCCTTTACTTTGTATTGATAACACTGAGAAACTTGGGCTTTACCTGACTGTCAACAGGAAGCCCTTGGATATCTATGAAACAAAGGAAAACACGTTGAATAGGGTAGTCACATCAGACAGGTATGAGGTTTCTCTTTGTTTCCATTGTGTATCTCTCATGTTAGATTTGGCATAGGTGCGTTTACTACAGAGTCATCTGTGAAAGTTTGAGATTTCCCATCTCTTCAGCTTTACTGTAACTTTAACATTGGACTAGCTCAGGATCATCTTAGAGAAGAGGAGGAGGCATAGAAGGTAGAGGAGAAACAGGTATGTTGGTCTGGATATTTAAAAAAAAAAAAACAAATAGGTTCTGGAACTTGTCTGCCTAGATTCATCTGTGCTTTGCCACTTCTTAACTACACAAACTTAAGAATTGCCTGCGGTGTGTTTCTGTCTCATTTTCATTACCTATAAAATGGAAGTTATAATAGAATCCTCTTCATGTACAAGTTAATATTCAAAATCTATTTTGAATGGTACCTGGTATAGGCCACAAAATGAGTGCTTTGTATTACTCTGGATGACAAGATGCCAAGTTACTGCAATCCAACTTGGCTAGGCTACTGTCAAAGGATCCAGAGCTACAAAGTAATATTATTTAACCAAGACCAGTGTTTAATCAGCTACCTTCTGCTGTGCTGAAAAAGAACTTAAGCATGGGCTTGAGATATTTACTTGTATTGTACTATTTAACCTCCCAACTACCAGTGACAGGCATATGTGCTCTTATTTCTATGTGGTTCTCCATGACTTTAGAAAGAGAATGAAATTTAAAGCTGGCAAGTCACTTGCAGATGAACACATACCTGTAAAGTGTTACAAGGATTCTAAGTTAGTCTGAGGGTACGTTCTTTCTTTTCATCACCTCTCTGCTTCCCATCAAGTCAAACTGATCACATATTTAATTTTTAAGTTTCCTGTGGTTAAATACAAATTGACAGTGTCCAAGTAGATATATTTGTATAAAATATGTCTCCGAAATTCTCACTGGTTCCCCATATCTGTTTCTCTGTTATCTCTGTCTATTTCTCCCCCCTCTTCCTCCTCCTTCTCCTTCTCCTCTTCTTCTCTTCCACTGTCTGTGCAACTTCACAACCTAAAGAAAAATTAATGCAGTAGCTCAACCCATTGCATAACTTTGGCATACTTGAGTTCATTACCATCCTGCTTCAAATTCTCTCTGTTAAGACTATGCCACTATCTCTACCTATCATTGCCTTATTGCATTAAAATGAAGGCCCAAAGGCAGAGCAAATTTCTGTATTCCAAGTTGTTCTAACTAGGCTTCTTAAGTATAGGGACATTCATGCTCTTCAAATGATGAGCTTACCCAATTTTAGTAGTGTGGCAAACTCTCCATGGTATTTTTATGGCAATCAGATAACTAGATATTGTTGTCTTCCAGTAGCTCTCGACTTCATAATAGAAAGATTTGAAGATAACTACAAATGTGCACAGATGAAGCAAATTATAAATAGAAGTGAATGAGACATTTCCTGATTTAAACTCATCAAGAATACTATAAAGGTCAATCATATAAGTCTTGGGTGCTCACCTCTGATACAGGCATATGTGAGATGCAATAAATCTGATGGCTCCAACAGTGAGTGATAGCCCAGTTTCACCTTATGTGATTATTAAGCACTTTAAGTCAATAGTGTCAAGGTCTGCTTGACTTTGATTGGTGGTGGTGGGATCGTGAACACTTTAAGCAAGGCCTTTTGACTATCTGCTAGTCAGTGTCATAAACTTCAATTTTCTAAAGCACTATAGAATTCACCTTTTATGACATGGCTTAAAGAGAAGAGAAAGAAAATCATCTAAGCTATAGAAAAAAGCACTAATTAGATTAAGAATAACCCAAAGAATGTCTGACTCTTATTTCTCAGCCCCAGTCACAGCTATTCTATATGGATGAATCTGTATGAATGTAATTGCACAACATACACACATAGGGTTTCCACATATACTTAATTGTGTATCTTTTATCAGGATTCTGAAGCATTTTCTCATTTTTTTTCAGAAGGCTTTGCAGTCCAATAATATACATATTTGATCCATATAGCCTAAGTACAGAAAGTATAAGAGAATAATCTCTACTTAAGGGGGTTTACATTATCCAAAATGAAAAGTCAAAATAATTATAATATGATTTATAGTTAAATTTGCCTTATTTTTTCAGGAAAATATTCATAAATGTTTATGAACATGATCACATTCATTCATATGTCCTGATTAATTACTTCATTAACTATGTATTTATTCACTTATATCCAAATGTCCAGCACTGATTCCCTTTATCCTAAAAGTGTTAATTGGCAACAAAATTAACCTAATTCATAAATGAAGTTCTCTGGAGATTTCATGCAAAATTTCAAGTATTTTCTTGAAATTTAGCTTCCCTAGCATAGTGTGTGTGTGTGTGTGTGTGTGTGTGTGTGTGTAAATATATATACCAATATTTAAAACAATTGTATTTTCAAAATAACTTCTGAAATTGCAAGAAATTTGACTAAAGCAATTTGGATAGACAAAAACATGAAAAACGTATTATAGCTCTAAACATGAATTTTCCCGAGCTATAAATAAGCACAATTAGAGAAACATCTAAGTAATAACATAACTGAAGGACAGAATTTAATATTGGAATTAAAAGAAAAAGACAGCATTCTCTGATTTTAGGATTTTTTGAAATTTTTTCTGAGGTATTTATTCATTCAGGAAATACTTTGGAGGGCCTAATATATAGCAACCCCCTTTTCATGATATTGGTAAAACAGAAAATAAAACTGGAAAACAGATGCCCCTCCCTATTCCTTTACAAATTATAGTGTGGTAATGAAACACACAATATGCATAATGAGTAAAGCAACCATCTAATACAAAACTATATGTGCTAGTGGGGGAAATAGCAGAGTATAAACCATGTAGTATTCTAAAGCAGGGCTTGGGCAGAGCAGGATTGAATAATAGTAGAGTCATTTGAGTTGACCTCTCTGGTAACCTACTTGGGAAAAAAGTGGCATAGCCAATTTGGCAAGAACCATGCTCCAAAGAGAGACTCCAGAAGTTAAAGGGATCCACAGAGGCTTTTATATTAATAGTTAGATGATAATGGATAATAAACATATACCCTAGGTGATTTTGTTTAATAGTTCCAGTTGAGCTGGTACCCATTAAACTAACAGCCTGGAGAATCAGGAGATCACAGTGGCCATGATGCTGATACAGAAAGAATTAACTTGAAGGCAAAGACACAGTATCTTTTCTCTGTGTGTGGGCAATGGGGAGGCCTCAAAAGAAGGGCTCAAGAGTTTTAAAAGAATAATTCTGGATACAAATTTCATCAAGAGCTATGCAGGCCTTGGTAGAATCAGCAAATGCAGTGAAAGGTTATTGCAGTGTTCCCACTGAGACATGAGAGTTGGTTTGATAGGATTGAGACAAGAAATCAGGCTGTGGTTGTATTTTGAAGACAAAGAATTACATGATAGATGGAAAACAGAACATGATTGAAATAGAAGACCAAGTGTAACACTAATGTTGATTTAACTCTAAGAAGGCTCTCTAAGTACAGGAATCCATTTCACAGCATGTTAGCTTTGAACAGTTGTCACATATTAAAGTATAGGCCTTGATTTGTTAGTTGGATATGAGTTCAAAGTTTAAGAAAGGGTTGTATGTGAAAGCTATAAAATAATCTATCATTGCAATGTAATATTCTTTAAAGGCTTATGCAGAATTAAGGTGACTAAAGACATGCAAAATTAAGGTGACCAAGCAAGTGAGGGCAGCCAGATGCAGAAGAACAGTGGTTCAACTCTGTCATGGTCTATAAACCTATGTAATCAGAGAGAAAGATGGAGAAGGAGCAAGCATAAGAATATGAATGCAAAAGAATCTGTTTATTATGAAAGAAGCGGTCTGTTAGCTTCATGAAATGAGCAGAATAATAGTCAGCCATTGGATTTGTCAACAAATATGTCCTGCATGATCTTCTTTAAACAGTCCCAATCATATGGTGGGGTAAAAGTTCAATTGGCATCACTTAAATATGAGAAATATACAGATGATGTATTTAGAGAATTTAGGCATACAGGAAGCTGAAAGGTAGATTGTTCAGGGCTGTTTTCTTGCTTTGTTGGTTCACTGTGATAGAAATACATTTATGCATGAGAGTATCTTAGTATAAAAAAAGGAAATATTATGATGGTATTTCTAAGAAATGCAAAGGAGAGTGTAACATGGATGTATGAGTGTGGATGGCAATTATCAGGGCTAGCCTAGAGTCCTTAGTTGCATGATATAAATGCAGATGAATCAGTCCTACATGACTTTCCTGTATCCACAGTCAACTGTTGAATACAACAAATGTGAATTTAAGCAAAGATCTCACCAAGTGAATTCTTTGATAGAGGTCAGGATGTTAAGCTTGTATGCACAGAAGTGATTAACTTGTTGACACTGCAGTCCATGCTATGTAAAGAGTAAATACAGGTCTTCAAGTAAGTAAGAGAAGAAAAGCTTGCAGCTAAACAAATGTGAAGTCCTGTGAGCTCAAAGAATTATGGAGAAGGAAAGAGTAGAAGAATTGGGGTAGACATTAGTAGAATGTGGATATAGTCATTTAGAGTAGAAAATCATTTGAAGAGAGTATTTTATAGTTATAGAAATGAACTGTCAGAAATTTAGGAAGGTTATGCATGCACATTTATATAAATTATCCCAATATTACTCAGAATAATATTGGAGACTAACAATGAACCAGAAACGCAGATGGAAAGGATGCATAGTAGGTGTGTTATGTGCCCATCCCAGGGACATAAACGAATGACTACTCACCACACATAGGGAACCAACAATGACCAAAGTAACATTTCAATTAAAGTTTAACTTGGCAAACTGCAAAGTTACAGGAACACGGCTGACTCTAAAGCACCTGCATCACTGAAAAGCCAATCTTAGAATAGGTGACAACTCATACAAGCTGCATCTCTAGAACTCTTATCAGAACTTTCAGGTACATCACAGGTTGGCAATTCTTCTGCAGACAGCTCAGCCTGTAACAGAGTATACCTTCTCCAGGAAATATTTACTGCATGTATAATGTTGGAAAGGGGTTTAGCAAGTGTTGAAAGATTCATCTTTTATGGACTTATGGGTTTTGTTTACTTTTGAATCTCAAATGTCTCCCTATTCCCTAGAGGAGGGATTTTAATCCAGAAAAAAAAATACCACACAGCAAAATGCTTTTCAAGGAGTAAACATTACATTAGTTATGTTGCATGACTATGCACAAAATTCATGAGAATAAGTTAAAGGAATTTCTTATTTTGCTTACTGATTCAGAGGGCTCAGCAGTCAAGACAAAGATCAATTCCTCTCATGTGTGGGTGTGATGCATACAAATGAGAAAGTGGGGACCCCAGTGGTTGATATAACCCAATTCATTTAATCTTCTCTGGGAACCATCTCCAGACACACACACAGTTATTCCTCAATAATGTCCTAGGTGATTCTGAATCCAGTAGAGTTGACAAGGAAGATTAACTATCATACAATGTAGCAGGTTCTCTGGAAAATGAGATTAAAGAATTCTAATGTGCAATGCTTGCTACTCTCTTTGATATACATTTCACAATATAATGTGTAAGTTCTAGACAGGTTACTTCCAAGTACAGAGCTAAAAGAACTGTGTAAATTCATTTCTCATAGTACGAGAAAGTTTCCTCTAGCAAACACTGGGGTGTGGGATGACAAAAATAGATGCCATGATAAGGAATACAGAAAAAGAAAGTTCAACTCCCACTCTAGTAGTATGAAGTCAAAGTGAGAACCAGGACATTCATTTGAGGATACCCTATGGGAATTAGTGTCATTGAGGCTGAGGAACTTTTATATAAAAGGAAAAATAATAATCTGGACATGGTAGTGCATACTTTTAATCCCCAATCTCTGAAGGCACAGGTGAGCATATCTTTATGAAGTCAATGTTAGGCTGGTCTACAGAGAAAGTTCCAGCCTAGTCAAGGCTAAATACTGAGAATTTTGTTTCAAATAAAACAAAGCAAAATAACTAAGAGCTCAGAAAAAAGAAAGATTTAAAAGTTTTGACTGATGATAGATCCTGAGTTCCACAGGGTTATGTAGAAAACTTTGAAAATCAGAAAGTAGGTGGCAGTGTGATTCCTTTTTATGAGGGTAAGGATAGGTTCTAGTTTGATTTCTATTGCTGTGATAAACACAATGAAGAAAAGAAAATTTGGGAAGAAAGGCTTTATGTGGCTCATGAGCTACCTTCCATCATTAAGGAAAGCCAGAGAAGGAGCTAGAACTGAGAATCTGAAGGCTACACCTGACACAGGTCTTAGAGGAATGCTGCTTACTAACATGCTTTCTCTGGATTCCTCAGCTACTTTTTTTTATACAACTTAGACCCATGTTCCTAAGAAAGGTACCACTGCCAGTGGGCTTGGTCCTCCTAAGTCAAGTAGCATTCAATAAAAAGTCCCCAGAAACATGTTCCCTGGTTAATCATCTGGAGGAAGTTCTGAGTTAAATTTTGTTCTTCCCAAGTGACTCTAGGTTTGTGTGAAGTTCATGACTGAAACAAAATGTTACAGCATATGGAGATGAATTGTTAGCAAACATGTGGGGTTTCTCACAAAGACATGAGAAGAATTCTGGTAGATGTGTAGCATAAAAGAAGCTGTGTTAGTGAACTGAGAACAATGTGTAGTGTGGTCTCTTAAACCTCATGAGGGATGAGTATGAGGATCCATTTCCATTTCTATAGATTGTTACTTCAATTGCATGGAGTTGTCTGGCCAATTTATCACACCGTGTGTGTGTGTGTGTGTGTGTGTGTGTGTGTGTGTGTGTGTGTGTGTGTGTGTATACACTTCCATGTCTAATTTTTCACTGTCTTAGATGATCCTCCAACCCATTTGTATAACTCTGATTTTCTGCAGACTCAGCTTGTTATACTATAAATTCTCTGGAAAGGTTGTCTTTGTTTGGGGAATGACTCAGTGGATAAAATATTTGCAGTTATAAGAACATGAGTCTGGATTCCAGGAACTACCATAAAAGTTAAGAGAACAAAGGTTGTACCAACTTGTAGTCCCAACACTTCAGAGAGGAGGCTGAAATAGGGAACATTAGAAGATGCTAACTAGCGAACCAAGCCAAAATTACTTAGCTACTATGTTCATCAAGGTAATCTGCCTCATGAAGTGGAATACTGATCCTGGGAGAGAGCTGACATCAATCTCTGGCCTACACACACATGCATGTATACTCCCATAGATGTACATTCACATACATATTAAAATATGTGTGCAAGTGTATGTATACTACTGATATAAATATACACAAAATAAATTAGGAAAAAAAGGATGGAAAAAAGAAGGAAGGAAGGAAAATAAAGAGAAAACTTATCTCAGAGTTTGTATAAAATGACTGAAATCTTTGAAGACAAAATTGTTTCTTTATTCAAAAGCAAATCTATAGGTGATACAGATACCTAGTGCAAGCCTAGAGCATTGTACTGCTGAAAGCAAGTTTGTAACAGTGAATCCTTTTCATAAAAATAAGTCTGGACTGGAGCAATGGCTCGGCAGTTAAGAAAACGATATTCTTCCAGAGAATCCAAATTCAGTTCCCATTACCCACATCAGCAAATTCAAAGAAACCTGTTACTGCAGCTTCAGAAAATCCAGTGCTCTCATCTAGCATCCATGGGTATGTACACATACACATAATAAATAAAATTATAAAAATAAATAATTAAAATAGATGTCATTTGTTAGGGGCTTGATATATAACATTATATAAGGTAAGTTATGAAGCTCATTACACAATCATCATAGCAATATTTTTAAACCTATATTTTGCAGGTGGACAAAATACTTCAGAAGGTTCAATGACTTGGCCAAGGTCAGAAGTTTAACACCAGTACTAATGTGCAGAAGTCAGAAATCTTCAGAAATAATTCATTTAGTTTTTTTCATTGAATCATTTCATTTTTTTTTTGTTGTTGTTCTTTTGGTTTTGGTTTTTCAAGACAAGGTTTGGCTGTGCCTTTGGAAGCTATCCTGGAACTAGCTCTTGTAGACCTGGCAGGCCACAAACTCACAGAGATATGCCTGCCTCTGCCCCCTGAGAGCTGGGATAAAAGGAGTGTGCCACCACCATTCATGTTCATTTCTTAACAAATGTAAATGAGTCAGTAAACTTGTAAGTAAAATATAAGAGCTTTAAAACTTCTTCAAATTTATAATGACTGCAGTAAGTCTGATTATACTCTGCAGTTCTCAAACAGGAACAGGCTTTTTATTTGTAATCCTAAAGGCACCTGAACTGACAGGCTTAGATGGAAGAGGTGCTGTCAAACAGATAGGATCTGCCAGCAGCTTGCCACACATCTGGTTAGGAAACAATCTGATAAATCAACCTAAAGATAAGCCAGATGTTAGCTTAAATCAAGAAGAGTGACAGGCACTTAGCAGTCAGAAAAAGTAAGATGTTGATATCCAAATGCTAGTACATTTGTACAAAAGAAAAAAAAATCTTTGTAGGGATTACATCAAGCCAGTTCCACTGTATTCTAAGTGATATACCAAATATTTTTTCCAAAGCAAAAATGTCTCTGTCTTCATGAAAGATCTCATAATGAATGATAAACATGAAATAAAAATAAATAAATAAATAAATACATACATACATACATACATACATACATTAGGAGACCAGGACTTTTGATATCACAGGAATCATATCTGTAATCTCATCAGAGCACATGCAGATGAGTGGACTCCTGGGGCCACTCATCTTTGTTTGCCAGCAAACAAAGTTGAGACTTCACCTGAGCCTTCAGAGCAGAAAAGATCTTCCTTAGCTACTGCTCCATTGCTGTCAAGAGACTCAAGGACATAGGAAGCATTTAATTAACAGCTTGCTTACAGTATCAGAGGGTGCTGGTCCCTGATCATCATGAGCAGAAGCGTGGTGGCAGGCAGATAGTTTTGGTTCTGGAGCAGTATCTGAGTACTTAGATCTAAACCTCAAGCATAAGGCAGAGAGAAACAGACAGAGAGAGGGAGAGAGAGAGAGAGAGAGAGAGAGAGAGAGAGAGAGAGAGAGAGAGAGAGAGAGAGAGAGATTAGACCTAGTGTAAGTTTTTGAAACTTCAAAACTCACTCTCAATGACACCTCCAACAGGGCCCAATATCCTAATCTTCCCTAATCCTTCCAAAACTAGGGATCAAGCATTCAAGGATATGAGCCTATCAGGGTCACAATCATCCAACCTACCACAACATCTATAAATTGAAAAGACTTGGAATAAGCTAATTAATAAAACCAGTAAGAACTCTCAATAGAGGGATCTAAATGGCTGAAATATACTTAAGAAAGTGATCTACATCCTTAGCCATCAGGGAAATGCAAATCAAGGCGACTCTGAGATACTATCTTACTCCTGTCAGAATGGCTAAAATCAGAAACACCAATGACAGTTTATGCTGGAGAGGATATGGAAAGGGAAACATTTCTCCACTGCTAGTATGAGTACAAACTTGTACAGCCATTTTGGATATCAGTATGG
The DNA here is from genome assembly GCA_030556225.1 of Cricetiscus sungorus. Lineage (NCBI taxonomy): Eukaryota > Metazoa > Chordata > Mammalia > Rodentia > Cricetidae > Cricetiscus > Cricetiscus sungorus. Next base: position 58,221,766 of record JANBXA010000007.1, read on the forward strand.
TGGTTCCTTAGGAAAATGGGAATCAATCTACCATAGGACTAGGCAATTCTACTCTTAAGCATCTACCCAAAAGATGCACATCCATGCAACAAAAACATCTGTTCTACTATGTTCATAGTATCATTACTTGTAATAGCTAGAACTTAGAAACAGCCTAGATGCCCCACAACTGAAGAATGGACAAAGAAGGTGTGGTACATTATACAATGAAGTACTACTCGGTGGGAAAAAAAATGTATCTTTAAATTTGTAGGCAAATGGATGAAACTAGATAAAATCATCCTGTGGTAACCCAGTCACAAAAAGACAAACATGGAATGTACTCACTCATATGTGGATTTTTGACATATAGCAAAGGATCACCAGCCTATAATTCACACCATCAGAGAAGGAGGACCCTAAGAGAATCATGCAAGGTCGCCCACAGAAGGGGAAAGAGACAAGAATCCTGAGTATGTAGGAAGTAGGGGGGGCAGTGAATGTAGAGGGAGTTAGGAGAAAGGGAAGGAGAGGAGGGGAGAGGAGAACGTGAGGGACCAGGAATATTGAATTGGGGGATGATTAGATGAGAGCAAGAAGGAGATACAATAATAGAGGGAGCCATTAGGTTTGAAGAGAAAACTGACACTGGAGAAATGTCCAGAGATGACCCCAACTAACAACTAAGTAATGGTGGAGAGGCTACCTTAAATACCCTTCCCTAATAATGACACTCATAACTAACTTATATGGAATCCTAGAGTCCTCATGTAATAGTTGATAGAAACAGAAACAGACAACCAAAGTTAAACACTGAGCTGAACACCTGGAATCCAGTTGCAGAGAGGAAGGAGTGATGAGCAAAGTGGTCAAGACCAGGCTACAGAAACCACAGAGACAGCTGACCTGAACAAGGGAAAGCTCATAGACCCCAGACTGATAGCTGAGAAACCAGCATAGAACTTACCCAGATCCCCTGAACATGGATCTCAGTTAGAACGCCTGGGCAATCTATGGGACCCCTGACAGTGGAACCAGGATGAGTCTCCTTAGTGCTCAAAAGGAATTTTCTATCACATTCCCCATGGAGGGATACCTTAACCTAGAGTCAGGAGGGAGGTCCCAGGCCCTATCCTAAATTACTTGACAGTTTTGATGATCCCTCCTGGAAGGCATCACCCTCCCTGGGGAGTGGGTGGGGAAAGGGATGGGAGGTGAATTGTGGGGCATGGGAGAGATAGGAAACAAGGATCAATATGTATAATAAGAAAATATAAAAAGAGAAAAAAACATAATAGGAACAGAGACAACTGGTAAGAAAGCCAAGATTCTGTGGGTTTCTCTTATTACAGCTGGATTTTGGGAGTATGGTGAATAACAGCCCTTAGAATTGTATCCTGGACCTTTCAAGCTTTATTCAGAGGGGGAACTTCAGAATCAAGTTACCTTTCAACAGTTTACCATCAGCATAATTCTTTTTAGGGAGATTCAATATTCCTTGTAAGGAGCAAGAATTCAGCAAAGTAAGACAAGACACACATATCTACAACGAGCTTTTGTACCTCTGTGGGATGTATTTCTGTATGCTATGAATATGTGTTTTTCTCATTGGTTGATTTAAATGTGCTGCTTTGGCTTATGGCAAGGTAGAATACAGCCAGGCAAGAAAGCAAGTGGAGATACAGGAGAACAAAGGAGGTGTCTGATGGATGACAGTAGCTCCCCAAGGAGCAACATTCTAGAGAGCCACTGGTAAGCCACAGGCCATGTGGTGAACACAGATTAACAGAAATACCTTAATTTAAGAGCTTGCTGGTAATAAGCCTAAGTCATCAACCAAGCCTTTATAATTAGCATTAAATCTCTAATTTATTATTTATACATGGCTGCAGGGCTTGTGGGACAGAAAAGCCTCCAGTTACCGGTGCAATGAAGGGGGGCGCAAAATAACAGATGTAAACTAATTGTATAACAAGTTGACAGCTACAAACAATACACTGTCTAAAAAGAATTCGAAGAAAGGTGTTCTCAGTTTGATTTGGTCTCATCAGCTAAGAATCCAAGACATTAGTTCAGATTTGACATACTGAATTTAGGATTGATGATTGCATGACATTTTAGTGGATGATCTCTGGATTTGTATATTGTGTTTTCATCATTACAGTTTCATGACACCCATAAAGTAAAGACAGTGCCACCACCTCACAAGCACATACATTCACAGGAGCTAAGTGGCAGTCACCATGATGTTAGGATAGAGCAAACTTGGAATTTCAGTAGTTATTTCCATGTCTGTGCATCAGAATTTTGCAAACTAGAAAACCATATGAAGGGTTATCAGGGCAGAATGAAGATCAAATCTCTTCCCCTGGAAGAAAAGGCCATGCTTGAATGGATTTATTGCTGTGCAGATGTGTATGTGTGCTCAGTCTTTCCTTGGAGCAACCCTAAGAGACAATGGCACTCAGAAAATGCCCTCACTAACCACTGCTGTTTCCCAACAGCCATGGAAGAAAGATGTATTAGGTATGTTTGTACTGCCAATACCTAGGCACAATAAACCTTCAAGATAACAGACTTGCCTAAGACTGTTGGAGGCCATATTTCTTTATTCATGAAAGTTTCACTCTGTGGTTGTGGGGAATTTCTAAATCTAATGACATATACACCTTGTCACACTTTGGATTGGCTTGATCCCACCTCTTGCTAGCATATATTCCTTATTAAATAACTGCTTATAGGTTATAATCACAATTTTGGCAGCAGATTAAAATAAGAGAGGGCAAAGAACCTACCATAAGCCACTTAGTTTGATCTCACATTGCCTGAGCAATAATTCTCTTTTAGACTGATTTACTCTTGTGTAGATCTGGGTGGTCTTGAATTCACAGAGATCTGTCTATCTCTTAATCCCAAGTCATAGGATTAAAGGTGTGTCCCACCACCTCCTAGCTTCTGGCTTCTGGGATTTAAGGTGTGTTCCTGGCTTCTATAGCTTGTGGCTGACTTTGCTTTCTGAATCCTCAGGCAAGCTTTAATAATTTATAAACAATACCTGACCACATCTTATGTTACCATGATACTTGTGTTAAATTCTGAAAGGATAAATAAATAAATAAATAAATTTTGAAAGCTGACCCCCTGGAAATATTACAGAGAATGGTCTCTCAGGAAAGATAAGACAGTGTGTAAATGAAACACTGGTATTTATCAAGAAGTAGCAAGATACCTCTTTCCTCACTGAGCTGCCCTCAGAATCACTGATCTGAAGAAAGTTAGAGCACACATCAGTGCCTAGATTTTTGAAGCACTGAAAAAAAGTGTTCAGAACAAAGGCAAAAGCATATCCATGAAAAATTACCAAAGAGCCTTGTGGGATATACTAACCTTCTGTTAGGGGACTGCATAATTAGGGTTCTGTTAGTGATATAAGTGATAATTTTACCAAATCATCAGATGCAATCTCTTGTAAAAATTTAATTGCAGACTTAATTCCAATTGTCTTCTACAAGGATTGAAAGGTGGCCTGAGGAGAACAATAGAGGAGAACTCACACCAGCAATATGTTAATTGAAGCAGGTTGTTGGAAGAGAAGTCTACAATGATTTTTGACTGTGTTCATTACCCTGAGGAGTTTTCTGCATGAGTGATTTAGTAGGAAGTTATGATCACTTAAAGTCACCACACTTATATTTTTACTATCTATATCTTATATAAATCAATAAGAGTAAAGTTAATAATATTTACTCAAGCATATATATCCTTTAGATTACTGCCCTGTAGTTTTCAAAGTCAGGTATTTCTATGTTATGAATAGAGAGTTATGTAAGTTGAGTCTTAGAGATTAATCTGTTTAGTTCAATTACCATATACAGGCTTTTCCCTGGAGTTCCAAAAAAAGTAAGCTGATGGTCAGGCTGATGCTATAACATGGTGGAAAACTGTGAATGCTTGCTTGGCCTTTGTAAGTATTTTTATTCAATCCCCAACACCATAATCAACAGCAACAGCCAATAGGATGTCTCAGTCTATGTGAATCAACACAGCAAAATACTTTGGACAGGATCTTTTATAAGCAGCTGGAGTATATTACTTACCCTTCTGAAGTTGGAAAATCCAAAATGAAGTGACTAGAAAACATCATGTACTGCAATTCTTGTGAAAGTCTCCAAGGGGATTCTCTGAATTTTTTTAAAAGAGAACTGGTCCCATGCATGAGTTTGGAACACTCTTGCAAGACCCCTCATGCTCTATCACTCATGGCTATCATATTGGATATTTGCTTCTGTCACATGGCCTGTGGAGTGACCCACAAGAAAATCATTCGGGTTAAGATGACAGGTTTATCTCTGAATCTCGGTAATATTTATTATATTATTATTTATATTTATAATGCATATTATAAATTTAACTAATTAAATTTTATATTTATAATATGTAGTATATTATAAATCTAAGTGATTTATAAGCTCCATGAGGAGACTATTCTTACTATGGTATGGGGCTGTTAAACATTTTAAAATAAAATCCTATAAAGGGTCTCAAGGACCTGAAACCATAAGCCAAGTGCAGAAAATAAATTTGTGCAATATGTGTTTAAATCGAGTTCATCTATATCCTTACAACATTTTACAACCCATTGACCTTCACATATATTCTAGTGAATCATGACTATTTATTTATTTTTGTTTCTGCACCTCCCTTTCTGTCCATGTTAACTTTCAGGTACCTGGATACAGAATGTCCTTTCTCTACTTTGCCATGGTTCCAAGAAATTGGCATATATAGCTTTCTTTTGTCATTGGATATTTGTTTCTGACAGGTAATGGATGGCTTGGCAAAGGTGATAAAATGGAAGGATGGTGAGGTTACATCTCCATGATTACCTTCCTCCCTTGCTGACTGAGGATGGCCCAGCCTTCCAAGAATAGTCAGCCCTTTCCAGGGTCTAGTGTCTGTCTGCCTATCTGCTTATTCTTAAGTGATACATTCTATTCTGATTCAGTAGTCTTCATACCATGTTTTATTTTCCTACTTGATTTCTTTTAAATAAATAAATATCCCATGTATAAATTGTCCCTAAATTTCATAATCTGAATTTGCCATGTTCTTTCAGACAAGCCTTCGCTGGAACAGTAAATAGTCACAGAAGAAATATCTTCTTGTAGTAATGTGACAAGTGATTTAAAAGATCCACGAGCAAAATAATTTTAGTTTCTGCACACTTTCATTTAATTTAGAGTAAGTATAATTTCCCTTGATGTGTTTATTTTCAGATCTTGCTACATGCATAAACCTAATAACTACTTCCTAATTAAAATTTATATATTCAATTAAATTAATCAACATTTGTTCCAATCTCATGACTCTTTTATACTACATGTGGGAAATTTTCCTTTCATTAGATCATATGAAGATCAAAATTTTCTTGATATGGATGTTTTATTTTCCATTTTATGAAACCAAGGATATTACACTCAGGTTTAGTGACATCTAAGTTTACAAATCTAGGAAGAATCTTGGCACCAGACCCTCAGTCAATTTACAAGCACTGAAATGAACTATTGAGTGACAAGCTTTGAGCAACCTCATCAGGGATGTTAAAATTCCTAATTATTTTTCTGTATTCAGAACTGGGAAGGCAATAGAAGAAGAAAAATCAGCTATACTAATTCATATTCTAAAATCCTAGGGAAAGGTAGATGCCTGAGATGCTGTATATGACATAAGGGGAAATTTTATACTAGTTTAGTAGAAAACTTTCCACACCAGAGAATGGAATGATCGGTAGGAGGAGCCATGACTTTGAATATGGGACACTTGCTACAGAAAATATTTAGCAGACACATTTAATATGTTCAGTATACACATTGCTGCTTGTGATACTTATGTGAAAATCTAGACTGTTAATTTAATGATAATATCTATTTCATCATCCTCAACTTATTATAACAGCACTAACCCACAATTTAGTAAAGGTTACAAACATTATGTACTTATATATAATGCTATTTTATATGTGTAGATAGATGTATTGAATGTGTAAATATAGTACTTCCTATGTATATGAATACATCAATATTTGGAATAAATGTTATAATTCTTATGATGTGAGCATTTCTATCTCTGTAAAATTAATTAATTCAATTTTTAAAACCTAACTTCTGAGAAGTTGGTATTAAGATGTGGTCTTTGTGGAAGGGGATAATTTCATGAATGCATGAATGGAATCTATTTAACAGTCTATTTAATACAAAGAAGGAAACAAACATTAACAAAGCATATAGAGACCTGTAGCCTTTCTCACCATATAAAGATATAGCAAGAGCATACTGTCATTGAAGAGGAGAGTGAACATTAGATCACCTGTGATTCATTTAGGCCTTTCAAGACCTTAAATTATTTCCAATGTTTATAAATTACCAACCCAATGTGTTTTATAATAATTGCCTAGAAAAATATAACTTTAAAAATCTTTGCTTTTGATTTAAGTAGTTAAAGAACTCAAAAATTCAGAAAGTCCATACCCTACACCATGCATAGCAGGTATAAAAGTGCTGCATGGGACTAAATATATACTCAGCCTGATATTAGCTTATTTTTTGCCATCTGCTTTTGCCAGATGTTGATTTTCTCAAAAATGGCTGAGAAAACTCATAAATTAGGAAAATCAGTATTTGTGGCTCTAAAGGAGGCACAGCGCTTAGTATTCTGTTTTCTTTGTAAATATCAGCAATTCAACTTTGCCATCAAGTCACAAACCAACAAAATCAAATATAAATTAGAATTAATTTTTTGTTGCAAAACAGAACCAGTTGAAGTATAAACAGTGATCCAAAAAGCCAATTCTGGGACTTGCTTATTACATTTCAGTTTTGAGTAAAGCACTTAGCACAAGCTTTAAAAACTGACCTTTGCCTGGCTCCAGTTGGCATCCCATTAGCACAGTGTCTTGTAAATAATAGTGTCATATATTCCACAAAACATCTTCCCAACCAACACACTTGCAGGGAAAACAAATAAAATCAGCAGGAAGAAAGGGTAAGACTCCTCCAGAAATAAAAGAAATTCTAACTCAGAGTATCTGGCCAGCTAAGCTAATGAAGAACTACTCTGTATATAGCTCAAGTAGTCACAACTTCCCTGTTGCTTCATCTTTAAAGCCAAAACTTACATTATTTCTGGCCCTGAGATAAATTGCTTTATAGAAGAAGAAAGTTAACGCCTCTTACTTTTTAATCTAAGTTTGCTTTTTAGAAAAGAGAATGCAATAAAACCCCTTCACTATGACATAATAGCAGGAAAGAAAAAAGACTAATCCTTCGAAAGTTATCTAGCTTAGCTTTTTGAAACACAGGTTTTGAAACACCTAGCATGAGTAAGCCATGCAGTGCTAGAATGAAGTCTTGAGAAAATTACACTCCTGCCTCCAATTTCTTCATGGTTTTGCTCAACGTATGTAATTCCACTATTTTTATCAATTTATTATTGTGCAATTTCATACATGTATATAATAAATATTGGCCACACTACTCTTCCACCCTGTTTCTATTATCCTCCTCACATCCCCATTGCCATCAGCACCCCTATCTAACAAGTCCTCGCTCCACTTTCAATCCTTTTGCTTTCTGATTCACTTATGTCAATACCTGAAGGAGCATTATTTAAGTAGTATTCTTATTAATATTAAGATCTTGTTTAATTATAACTAAAAGAAAATGAATTCATGATCTACATTAATATAATTGGAATGTATTTTGGCAAAACAGAAGCACCTCACCTTTTCTTGGGGCGAGTTAGCTTTGCATTGCGTTTCTCTTAATCTTATTAATTAGCAGATGCTTAATATTCTTTTATCAACTAATACTTTAGATGATCTTGATTCCTTCCTGTAATCTGATTCCCAGCAGCATCTCAGACTTTATTTCTCACATATCAAAGATTCCATTATCTGTTCATTAGATATTATCTGGAAACATAAGATAGCAATTCTTTTGCTGTGTTGGGAACCTGTAGGAATGTCCTGTAACATATATAGTCTTCTAATAACTAAATGTCTTGGTGGCAGTTTGATGAGTATAAGATTAATAATTCCATGTACTATAGACAGGAATTGTAGAAATCTGGAGGCAGGGGTCACAGGATTGAACTCGTTCTGAGGTACACACACCCCAACTCCTCCACTCCCCCCACTTTATAAATAAATAGATAAATGGTGAAAGGTATTCTATGCATTAGGGTACAATGCTGCAATGACCACAAATTGGGAAAATTACATTCTTAGAGCAAATTGAATTACTTGGAGGCAGAAAAAAAATTCCAAGAGGAAAAGCAGATGACAAAGAGTAGATGGAAGATTAGTTAAGGTTTTGGATCCAGGAAAAGATCCTGGAGGCCCCTAGCTTTAACCTGAAAGTTCACAGACATGAACTTGAAAGCTGCAGGAGATAATTGCATAGACAAGTTAAGCAGTGAATATATGATCATGTTTTTATTGAAGACTTGCTTCTCTATGCCCTCCTCTTAGATCATTGGGCAATGTACATGATAGATGCAACAGGCTAGGCCTGCCCTAGAATGTTCACTCAATCTTACATTACTCTGTATTTTGAATCAAATCACTTTTTAAGATCCAATTTTCCTATCAGTAAAATGTAAAAGCTTTCTAGACTTGTTAAAACAATGAACATATTTATTTATTTTTTTGTTGTGTCATTGTGTTTAATTTTTTAATTCAGCCAGCTATAATGCAGAACATGTACTCTGTTCTTGGATAACAGATGTAGCAATAATCAATAAAATGTTTCTATGTGTATGGGCTAATAATTCTGCAATGATTATTACACAAATGTTACTTGATGACAATGAATGAACATGCATTTTATGGTTCTCTTTTGCATCCACTTTTGTAGTAAACAATTTTCCCTCACAGAATGAGGTTGAGCCACACATTTAGATAGCATTAGCTGTTCTGCACTCTCTCTGATGTGTGTAAAATCTTCAGAGGTAGGGATTGCAAACACTTTTAGAGATCTAGTCTAAATATACTTCAATCTACATTTTTTTACAATGTTTTCATTCTCTGAGTTTATTTGTTGTTTTTTGGTTTAGATGTTTGTATTAATCCATTTATCATTACTATAATAAAATGTTTGAGTCAGGCTTATTTTTTAAAAGAATGTTTATTTTGCATACCTACTAGTCGGTAGACTATGTGGCATGGAGCCAGAATTGCCTTGACTCTGAAAAGAAACTCATGGCTTATATCATTACAAAAAGAGTACATTTAGGAAGGGAGATCACATGGAAAACAGGAATCCAAATAGCAATTGAGAGCCCACAATTCCTTCCAAATGGCATTCTTGAAATGACCAAAGGAAATCGCATTAGGTTCAGTTCTTAATACCACCACTCCAAGGACCACTATCTAAATCACAGGAGCATCAGCTGGATCTTCTTTCACTGAAGTCTCTTGAAGGTGTTTATGATATGTATTTTCTCTTCCACTGTGTTCCAAATATAATCTAAGGTGTATTCTTAGTATGGTATTGCCCACTCCCCTGGCACAGTTTAGTTAAAAAGTATATCAATAAAATAGACTTAAATGGTTAATTAATGATAAGATTGGATGCTCTTAAAATTCCTTCACACTAGGAATTCATGTTGCAAAATTTTCAGCCTGTGAAGAATCATTTTTGCCTTCTAGACCAATGTTACTGCACTATAAGTCAAGTGTCAGGATACAGGGCTTCAACATCTTTTCTCCAGGAGTTAGACAACATAAAATTGATTCTCAAAAAGGAAAGAAGTTATAGTTGGATGGTAAATAGGAACATTAGTAATGCTAGGCCACCTTGTATGTGCTGCGTGAAATCGAATTTGTATGGCTTTATATGCAAAGTCTATCTGATATGCTTAACTACTTGTAAGCTGTTAGTATTTGCATATCACCATGGAATATAGACTCTAGCAAGGTCATTTAACAGTTACAGGGCAGAAACTTTCCATTTTGTTAATCACTTACAACTCTAATTTCACACTACATCAGTCCTTTCACTCTGGTCCACAGCCCTTCAAGATCCTATTCTAAAAATCCCCAGGAAAACATCTGTTCACAATGTGGTACATATGCAGCTACTGGCACTTCCCACAAGTCAAAATCATAGGAACCAGACAGATACTGGCATTATCCTCCCAGTCCGAACCTATATTTATTAGAGGTCTCCTGTCCTTTTCCTCACAAATGATCTCTCAATCAGTATATCCAAGTTATATTTCAATCTGTCATCTGATTTCTCCATAAATGATATTGATAGCTTCTGCCTTTTAATTCAATGGTTTACCATAACTACTGGCTGAATTAATCAGTAAGGAACATTTCTCAGTCAGAATTATGAACACTGCCTTGACTTCTTCTGGATCAAACCATGCATAAAATGTTCTGTGGGTTTCCAGCCAGTCACACCCCTGATGAGCTTTGTCCTAAGGATAAAAGATTCAATCTCAGACTGAGAACATGGTACCTGGTCCTTTTCTTGATACTGCCGTTGTCTGACAGATGTGGCATAATGGCATGCTGAGTTTCACCTTCAATCATTTATGTATACTCATTACTCACCTTTGACGAAGGACTTAGAATGATGACTATAGTCTTGACAGGCATTTTAAAGTATTTTTATAAAATGCCATAAGGCATATAGTAGAAAATAAGCTAAGGCAAGGAGTTCAGAATGGAAAATATGACCAAAAAGTCAATGTGCATTGTATTTCCCTGAATTTCAAACAAAATAAAATAGCTTTGCACTCTGATCTACTCTGACATTTGACTTTGGCACTTTCATTGTCTTACCTTTATTTGTTGTCATAGTCTGGTTCAGGAAAAGGATATTCATCTGTGTCCTGTCAAAGTCCATTTGTTTCCAGCTGTATTATGGCTCTGATTCCACAATGATAGCTTGAAACAATCCGATTTTTTTTAAGTAAATATAGATCCTGTCAGTTACCAGCAAAATGTGGCTTGTGAAGCCATAAAATCCAGAGATTAAGATTGAATTACATGTCTTTCCTCTATGATTTAGATGCTGTTCATTTACTCCTTATAGGTGGGATGGGCTACTCAAATCATGTCACCACTGTTAAGTGTCATTGAATTAACTAAATTCTAAACTCCTGAGAGTAAGGGAGCACAGATACAGAAGATTTCAAACCTTCAAAAGAGGTATTGGCAATTAAGTGAAATTAGAAACTACTTATTCATCATTTTATATAAGTTTTCTAAGTAGAAATGTAATATTACTGTTGTTCACCAAAAGTTTATTCATTCACAGTCTTGGAAAATCCTTGTTATTTCCTACTCAATCCTACTTCAGTAATTTTCATAAGCAGTAAATATCAATATTTTATCTTTTTATTTTAAAACATTATTTTCTCATTTTACATACTAATCACAGCTTCCACTTCCCCCATCTTTATCTTCCCACCTTCCCCCTATCCCATGTCCAATTCACTCCTCAGAGAGGATAAGGCTTCCTATAGAAAGTTAAAGAAGTTTGGCACATTACTTTGAGGCAGGACCAAGCCTCCCTCCACTATATCTAGTCTGAAAAAAGTATCTCTTCAAAGTTAATGGGCTCCAAAAAGCTGGTTCAAGCACTAGGGATTAATCCTACCTAAGACCCTAAGCATTAGGAGAAAGGGTTCCTGAACTTGCCTTCCCCTGTAATCAGATTGACGACTACCTGAATTATTATTATAGAATCTTCATCCAGTAATGATGGTAGCAGGTGCAGAGATCCACAGCAACTGCCTGAATCCAGTTAATGAGAGGGAGGAGTGCTAATAAGATCAAAGGGGAATGAGCTGAGCCTGTGGTAGCTCACTGACTCTGGACTGACAGTGGGGGAACCTATGTAAGACCAAACTAGGACCTCTGAATGTGGTTAACAGTTGTGTGACTTGGGAAGTCTGTGGGAGCACTGGCAATAGTAATATTTTTAAAGGAAGATAGAGTATCACCATGCTTTTCTCCCTGATTCCTGAGTGTGGGCAAGATGTGACCAGCTATCTCACATTCCCACTACCATGCCTACCTGTTGCGATGGAGATTATTCTTTGTAAATCATAAAATAAACACTTCTACTCTTAGGTTGCTTATGTTAGGTGTTTTGTCACATCAGTGAAGAAAGTAACTAATATAGATTAGTGTTACTTTTCTTTGGTTCATTGGAGTAAGCACTTTTTTAAGCATGTTAGTCCCTTGTTCTCATTTTTAAGTCTTCCGTGTTTCCATTTATGACTCTCTTCTTCATTTTGTCCCTTCAAAATCTACTCTCTACATATTTCCTTGATGACATGTGCTCCATTATTTTCATGGGCTCTGGCTTCCATATGAATTCCATTTCTGAGGGCAACAGCCTGACGTTGAAGGATGGGAGGAGAATAAGTTTCAGATAGTAATTTCTTCTGTCTGCTGATTATGGGTTTGTGGAGGAGTGGCTGATTCTATAATTGTATATTTTATTACTAGTTCTCTCATCACAGCCTTTTATCTTAGATCTGACAATTGCTTGTTACCCTTGCCTTTAAAAGGGTGGTCACAAAGCAACACTTTTGGGCCTTGGACACAATTCTGTGATTTCTTTACATCCTTCCCTTAGATTTATGTTCATAAGTCTTGCATTAAACCCCCCTAAAATTCTTGATGGAAGTCAAGTGATTCCTAATTGACCTTGATTGACATATGCCTATTTTGACTTCAATGTTCCATGCTGTTAGTGAATATCATCTGCCTGTCTCTTATGTAGCCCTGCCTGCCACCCTTTTATTCTAACTAACTTACTTTTAGCAAAAGTCACTAATCATTTACTCATTACAATACCCACTTAGCCCATCCCACATTCCCATCAATCTATAATTAATTTTATTATATGATTTACTAACATACTAAATTATCAAATATTTTCTGTTCATTTATCTTTTGTATTTCCATAATAAAAACTCGTTTCAACAAAGCATGAATATTCATCCTTTGTTGACTATTATATCCCAATTATCATCAATGAGTCCCATGGAGTATTTCCAGAGCTCAAAAACCTTTGTTGAAAGAAAATTCCTGTAACATGTAAGTTAGAAACAACTTCTGTCAAGAAATTTTCCTGGGTTTGGTAAGATGGCCCTAGGATTAAGGGCACAGACTACTTGTACATAGGACAGAATTTAGATCCCTTTATCTATATGGTGATTCACAACCAACTGTAGGTTTAGTTCTAGTTGAGCTAATACCCATTCCTGAACTCCATGGAGACTCAGGCACACCTATAGTATATATAAATTTGTACAGAAGAGTGTTGTACAGAAGAATAGTCCATGTGTGTGCGTGTGTGTGTGTGTGTGTGTGTGTGTGTGTGTGTGTGTGTGTCTAAAACAACAAGCAATAAAAATAAGCCATGAATTTGAAAATTAGTCAGGACAGGGTATAGGAGAGGACTTGAAGAGATAAAAATGTTGTAATTATAATCTCAAAAATAATTTTTTTTAAAAAAATAAGTTTTCATATTTCTTTTCCTTTTATATTCTTTCTTTTCCTCTCTGTCTTAGTCTAGCCTTCCTTTTCCATGAATTTTTGAAAGCACCTTTTTCTTCTGCCATCATATCTCTGCTAGATTCTAGTGTACTCTGTTCATTTCTTAAAACAGGCTATAAGTACTCTCAAGGCTAAAATCATTTGTGTCAGTATTACAATACTTATCTAAAAAGGCTCTTGGTGTGTTTATAATGAAGAGCAAATTAATGGATAATCAGATGAAAAGATGAAAAAAATTATATGCTACTGTTATAGCAAACATCTTCCATGAATTGTACACTGATGTGTCTGTGCTGAAAGAAGCTAAGTGCTCCAGGAGCCTCACAGAGCATTGCCATTATGCAATTCCAGGGGAAAAAATGGTTGCGAATGGATATTCAGAGGAGACCTCTAATGAAGCAATACTTGAGCAGAAAATTAGTGTGCCATAACCATCTCTAAAGAGATTTAATTTGCACCAATAGACACTGGTATGAGGTTTGACATGAGCCCATACCTTGGAAGTCAAGGGAAAGATGGGCAAAGAAAAAGAAAGAGCTACTCTATAGGAATGTGTTCATGAGAACCAGAGCAGAAGGGCAGGACAGTGAAATGGTGATAACTCACAACCTCTGCTGTGGCTCTTGGAATTTGTCATAAAAGTTGAAGAAACTATGGGAGCACATTCCCCATGGAGGGATACTCCATTAACTTAGAGGCAGGAGGGAGGGCCTAGTCCCTACTCCAAATGACTTGACAGATTTTGTTGACCCCTCCTGGATGACACCACCCTCCCTGTGGAGTTTGTGGGGTGGGATGGGAGGGTGGTCAGGGGGATGGGAGGGACAAAGTGAGGGAGAGAGAGAAGGAGAAAGGGAGGATAAATAAATAAATAAATAAATAAATAAATAAATAAATAAATAAATAAATGGATAGGGACTGGAGAGGTGGCTCAGTGGTTAAGAGCACTTGTTGCTCTTACAGAGAACCCACAAGGTGGGTTGCAGTCACCCACAGGGTGGCTCTCAACAATCCCTAACTCCAATTTCAGAGAATTTGGTGTCCTTTTGTCACCCCCTCAAGCACTACGATGCATGTAATGCATGTACAAATGTGGAAATAAAGCACTCGTATGCATAAGATAAAATAAATATACCTTTAAAATGTTAAAGAAACTAGACTATTTCAAACAATGAAAACTTAACTCAAAATCTTCTGATCTCATTATGTCAAACTCATACTAAAATCCTCTGAGAGCTTATATTCTAACTCAAGAGAATCCTGCCTTTGCATGTTTATGCAAAAACAGTAGAATATAAAACTGTCTCTATGGGTATCCCCATGATTGTGTCTCATGTGGACACTGCTCTGGTTTTGTCTGTCAAGAGACAGAGTTTGTTTTTTTCTTTTGTGGTGCCCTCTCTTGCACTTTTGTTTCTCTTTATGGTCACCTTGTCACTCTCAGTGGCATAATTTTTATTGTGCTGTCTCCTCTGCTGGGAGTTCTATGTCATTAAGCTATTTTCTTCACGTAAAAAAAAAATGTAGTGTGACTGGTTCCTTTGCCAAATCTTTCCCATGACTAAAGGGCACAATGACTTTTTGTGCTCTCTGTGATCTTCTAGAAGAGCTCTGTCATAACCTAAGTTATGCAAATGCTAGACATTAGCTATTCAATAATACATGTAAACATATACCCTGTATAACTCAGCTCCATGATGTTTATTAAATGTATCTCTATGTATATTTTATCAAATCAAAAAGAAAAACAAAAGATAAAACATTTTTTACAGTGAAAACATCAAAGGAAATTTTATGCCTGGTATGATAAGCACTCACAATCAACAGGAGAACTCAGAGACCATAACAATTACTTATAAGAGCTTAACAAGCACCTGAGCAGAGAACTGTTCTTCCATGCCCAGCTTGCAAAATATTCACATAATGAATAGTATAAAGCAGACTTGGAATCTAGGGAAGGTGTCAGGGATATTAGGTGCATTCACATTGAAAATTTCCCATGGCTCTCTTAAAATTAAAACACATTTAAAATTAAGCCAATAGAGCAATATAAAAGTTCACTGCAGTAGGAGCAATGATTATAGACAAGAGTAAGGTATTAGAAAGGATTCACACTCACATTTTGACCAATATAATGTCCATGTGAGAAAAGTAAATAAAATAAAATTTTTCTACAAAAACATTGCAGTTATTATTTCATAGAGGAACATGTCTATTTTGGGGTAAGCAGAGAAGAAAAGAAAACATACAACTTATATTTGATTTATACAACCCCTTGCTGAGTGATTACTGTCATCATTATTTTAAATACCATTTTCTCAACAGGACTTTAATACAGAGGAAAATGCAACAAAACAAATGTTCAGACTCCACACATTTTCTGAGTATGGGTATAGCTAGGCTTGTGCTTGGCTATACAAAAAAAAAAAAAAAAAAAAAAAAAAAAAAACCACGGGTACAGTGTGTGGTGCTATGACATGTGCTTGATAGCAACTAGCATGTACCTGCAATGTATCTTTAGACAGATGAGTTGAGGCTTCAGTCTAGGTGTCTAGCATGCAGGATTTTTCACAATAAAACAGCTCTATCCTGCTCTTCTTCTTATAATGACAGTGCCATGTTCCCAGTTCCTCCTGAGTAAAATGGAAAGAATATTGTTTAATATTTGGAAACAGCATTTCTCCAACTTCATGAATGGAGGACTGAAGCACAAGATGACATGATGACATTACAGTGAGCTACTTGATCTTAAATGCAGAGATCCCATTTCAGAGTCCATCAGACTATTGGCTAGATTCTGTCTTGATATCCCTTGCTTTTTATCTATTTATTATTATTATTATTATTTCTTATTTTACATATTGATCCCAGTTCCCTATTCCTCTCATCCTCCTATGCCCCCAACATCTCCCTCCCATCCCCATGGCAGGAATGCCTTCCAGGAGGGATCATCAAAATCTGTCAAGTCATTTGGAGTACAGCCTAGGCCTCCCTCCTGTCTCTAGGTTAAGGGAGTATCCCTCCATTGGGAATGTGCTCGCAAAGTCCTTTCTTGTACCAGGGATACATCCTGATTCCATTGTCAGAGGTCCCATAGACTGCCCGGGCCTTCTAGCTGAGACCCACATTAGGGGGTCTGGGTTGGTCTGTAGCATGTATGTTTCCGACAGCCCACCAGTCTGGGCCCACAGCCCCAAATAATACTCAGAGACTCTGTATTTGATACATTCCTGTTTGGCAGTTACCATTATTGTTTATGGGCTAGCTCTGCCTTATTATTAACCCATTTCTACTTATCTAAGTATTTCCACTTGGTCGTCTTATCGGGGAGTCCCGGCGGGCGTCCTCCTTTTTCCCAGGGCTACATCTCGACTCCTCCCTACTACTTCCTATTTCCTCCTCCTGGTCTCCTAGCCCCGCCTATCTTGTATCCTATTGGCCACAGGGCTTTATTAACCAGTATGAGAAACATATATACAGAATAACATCTCCCATCATTGGTCCAATGCTGGTTTTTCAGTTATCAGTCTGGGGTCCATGAGCTCCCACTTGTTAGGTCAGCTGTTTCTGTGGGTTTCTATAGCTTGGTCTTGAACCCTTTGCTCATTACTCCTCCCTCTCTGCACCTGGATTCCAGGAGCTCAACTCAGTGTTTACCTGTGGATGTCTGCTTCTGTTTCCATCAGATACTAGATGAGGGCTATAGAATGTTATATAAGTTAGTTATCAATCTCGTTACCAGAGAAGGGAATTTAAGGTAGCCTCTCCACCATTACTCAGATTGTTAGTTTGGGTCATTCTTGTAGGTTACTGTGCATTTCTTTAGTGTTAGTTTTCTCTTCAAACATATAATGGCTCCCTCTATTATGGTATCTCTTTTTATTGCTCTTGTCTATTCCTCCCCTGACTCAGTCTCCTGGTCCCTCATGTTCTCCCCTCCCCTCCTCTCCTCCCCTTCTCTTTCTCCTAACCCCTTCTCCACTCACTGCCCCCCCATGCTCCCAGTATACTCAGGAGATCTTGTCCTTCCCCTTCTATAGGAGACATTGCATAACTCTCTTATAATCCTCCTTGTATGCTAGCTTCTCTGGCGGTGTGAATTGCAGGCTGGCAATCTTTTATTTTATGTCCAAAGTCCATATATGAGTGAGTACATACAATGTTCCCCTTTTTGTGACTGGGTTCTCTCACTTGGGATGGTTTCTTCAAGTTCCATCCATTTACCTGCAAATTTCAAGATTCCATTGTTTTTCCACTGAGTAGTATTCCATTGTGTAAATGTACCACATCTTCTATATTAATTCTTCATTTGTGGAATATCCAAGATCTAACTATTACAAATAATGCTGCTTTGAACATAGTTAAACAGATGACTTGTTATGCTGACAATTTGGTTGTATGCCTAAGAATCAAATTGCTGGGTCCTATGGGAGACTGATTCCCATTTTCCTGAAAAACCACCATACTGATTTCCAAAATGGCTGTGCAAGTTTGCATTCCCACCAGCAGTGGAAGAGTACCCCCCTTTTTCTATATCCTCTCCAGCATAAACTGTCATTGGTGTTTTTTATTTTAGCCATTCTAACAGGAGTAAGATGGTATTTCAGAGTTGCATGCTTTGTATTTCCCTGATGGCTGAGGATATTGAACACTTTCTTAAGGGTCTTTCAGCCATTTTGGATTCCTCTATGGAGAATTCTCTATTCAGATCTTTTCTCCACTTTTTAACTGAATTATTTGGTGTTTTGGTAACTAGCTTCTTGAGTTCTTTGTATATTTTAGAGATCAGTCCTCTGTCAGAAGTGGGTTGGTGAAGAATTTTTCCCAGTCTGTGGGCTGCTGTTTTTTCTTATTGACTGTGTCCTTTGCCTTACTGAAGCGTCTCACTTTCAGGAGATCCTACTTATTAATTGTTGACCTCAGTGTTTGTGTTACTGATGTTATGTTAAGGAAACAGTCTCCTGTACTAATTTGTTGATGGAGACCATCTACTTTATCTTCTAATATATTCAGTGTGGCTGGATTTACGTTGAGGTGTTTGATCCATTTGGACTTACGTTTTGTGCATGGCAATAGACATGGATTAATCTGCAGTGTTCTACACACCTTCATCCAGTTTTGCCAGCACCACTTGTTGAAGATGTTTTCCTCCTTACATTGTATAATTTTAGCTGTTTTGTCAAAAATCAGGTGTTTATAGGTGCATCAGGGTTAATATCAGGATTTTCAATTTGATTCCATTGGCCTACCTGTGTATTTTTGTGCCAATTCCAAGAAGTTTTCAGACCTATAGCTCTATAGTAAGTAGAACTTGAAGTCAGGGATGGTGATGCCTCCTTAAGTTCCTTTATTGTACAGGGTTGTTTTGGCTGTCCTTATCCTCTGCTTTTTGACTTATTATATTTTTACTAAGTTAACAGAATCAGGCAGTTACATCATGGCCAATAAATGATTGCAATTTCAGTTGTTCTTATCTCTATATTACCATATGAAGCAAATATATCATAATGCGGGCATTTTATATGTGCATATACAAAATTCTAGTTATGTGCATACACATGAAACATATATACTATTTATAAAAACTAGTGACTATAAGAAAATCTTTGCTATAACTTCTATTTTTATTACTTTTAGTTATTTGCAAAGTATCTTCATGCAACACCCATCTATTTCTTAAGGTAAGAAGTACAAAAAGATGTGTGATGTGAACTTTAGACCAGTAAAATCTCTGTAAGGCCCCACAGGAAGAAAAGACATTTAATTCATTCAACCCAGGATTTGACACACTTTGAGTAAGTAACTATGTGAGGTCTTTAGCCTACTATAAACTGATAACTCAAATGTTATCACTTCCCCCATCCTGGAACTGACTGAGGCTTATCTCTGTTCCAGCAGGCATGTGTATCCTTTGCTCTGACCATGCTAAGGCTTGGGCACAAGCAGGTAGGATAGTATTCCCAGAATTTCATTTTGTGCTGAAAGATACTTTGGAACACTAAGTTATATGTACAGATCCTCCCTGAAGTGAAATTCCTAGGAATGAAGGGGGGTTGAATTTGCTGACCTGTGTCTAACTTGAGCTCTGTTGTCCTTGAGAAGCAGCAGTTCTTTGTGGAGAAAGAGTATGTGATTTGTTGCCTGGGTCATGCCCTCTCTACTTCTGTGTCTTGCTTCAATATAGTCACTGAAATCCTCAGCTATAACCATTACATATGACAAGGTCATTCTAAGGGTTAGCTAAGAGTATGAAACTTGATCTTGTGCATTTTGAACGTGTGGGAGCTTTGCAGTTAATTTTTGATACCCTCCTCCTCGTTTTGAAGATACATTTTGAGCAAAGTTCAAGTAGACAGAAAATAAGCGCTGACACCCAGATTTCCTACATATAAAATGAGAAATTAAACAGTCAACCTAATAAATACTTGGTTCAGTTTTAATGACCAAGATCAAACTAGATTAAATAATGGTGAAACAAAAATCCATATCTTTAAAATGAAAATGATAAATTTCTCTCAAAGAAACACAGGAATTAACTCAGAAACCTGTGTATATATGGTCTATCATTTTCTCTATGGTCTATCAGTTTCCTTTCTGATTCCAATGTGAGAAATTCAAGTTTCTGGTTTTTGTACAAGTTTGTGGTATATATCTTAGTTAACTAGTGGTATACAAACATGGAGGATGGCAAAAAAGACATCGGAAACCATATAACTGCTATAAAATGCTAGACACACTTTTCAAGAAATTAGTAACCTTTATCGAGTAGGATGTGCCATATTGAATTTGAGAACTTTATGTAAAGCATATCAAATTCTCCCAATATGTGTCTGTATATGATGAAACTAAATAAAGTCAAGTTACTTTTCTAGGAATTTCTAAATTTATCTTTAAATTTTATTTATATTTCACACATTTTATTCAGTGAGACCACAAGCTCTGTCTTTGCCATATAAAGGCACATGCTCATTAGAGGTGGAGGATTGGCCTTGTTAATCTTTTGCTGTCATTATCCTGCTCTGCAAGACGCAGAGAAGATATCAGTTAACAGATTACAGATTTTACCATCACCTGTGCAACAAAAAGAAAACATCTCAGGACAAATATACAACAATGTCTTTTAGTACATAGAACTAAGAAGAACCTTTCACCATAGCTATATAACAAACATGGGTTGTGAGCAATCTGCAACAGTCTAAACTTCCGGTAATCTCTAAATCAAGGCATTAAATTCTCACCTAAAAGTTGTTTGCTGGCTTGTCTGCTGAAGACCATGTTCACAGATTAGAAGAAGAAGTTAAAATGTGCCTTCTGTTTGCTTTCTTGCCTGTGTATCTAAAGTTGTTTTTCAGCTATTGAAGGGAGACTACCTGTGCAAAGATGTGACCCCAGTCAAAGGCATTTCCCCTCATTCTTTACTTTTCTAAAATATACAATGGCTCGGTGATGACCTTCTACTGGTAACCCAAAGAGGAAGAGAAAACAGATGCATAAAGGGAGAAGGCCAAGAGAACATTGTAAAACTTGGCAACATCTTTGTGTAACTCTAGATAAGAAAAGAAGTTATGGATGGGTTTCAAAGAGATGGCACGTTATAGGTTATCCTTTATGAGAAACCCCAATAGAGAGGAAAAGAACATTTATATCACAATGAAATAGTTAGAAAGAATTTGGGTGTGAGGTGGCTGTGATTTATCCAATTCTACAGGGGTTGATAAGATAGGTGCTAAAATAAAACACTGTCTCTCCATTCTTATTGGAAGATTAAGGATTTGGAAAACTACAGTGGCTGTTTACTTCATGTGGATTGACTATATGATTCTAGAATTTGTTAAATATTTGAATAAAGGGTCAGACAGGGAAAAGAAGCAAAGATCATGAGAGTATCAGTATTTGAAAGTTATTTTTATTTTTTCTGCTGTACCTGTATATTCACTGAGGGCGGGAAAACTTCTTTCTATTTTGCCAGTGCTCAGTATGTTGTAGACATTCAGTGATGATTTCTGTGTGAGTGGTTAAATGATTAGGGATGCCATATGGAAACAAATTATTTAATCAAGAGAAAAGACATATGGTCTAAGTAAACTTTGGGTCTGTTTGCTTGGGGTTAATTTTTGTTGTTCAATATTTTGCATAGCATATTTAGTCAGATCGAAGGTCACATTAAACATGCTGTGAAGACTAAATTTCAGAAATTCATAGCACTAGATCTGTGATTCTTTTATACTGTCTATTGCATGTAGACAGTTTAAAATTGTGTACTGGTAGCCATCTTGACTTCTACATCATCAAGGCTGAGTTTTAAACTGTTAGGTAACAAACATCATCACAAATAATTTTGGTGGGGATAATTAATGATTATTTAAAGAGAAATTTCTTTAGTAAAGGTTGTGCTTAAAATTGATAGTCAGATTGACAGGATCTAGTATCTCCAAAGAGACCAGCCTCCAAGATCTCTATGAGAGATTGTCTGGATTAGGTTAATTGAGATGGGAAGATCCATCTTCACTGTGAATGGACTGAATCCTTCACTAGGGTTCTGTGGTATTTTGAATGAGGATGCCCCCCCACCCACACACACATCAATCAGGTCATGTTTGAGTGCTTGGTGCCCAGTTAGAGGAACTTTTTAGGAAAGATTAGGAGGCAAGGTCTTGTTTGAGAAAATTAGTCACTGGTGGTGTGATGGTTGGATTAGAGTTTTCAAAAATCCATCATTCTCTTTATGCCTGTAACTTGTACATTATACATGAGTACTCTGCTACTGCTGCAACGGTATGCCTTCCTGTCTGCCACCATATTTCTCCACCATGATTGTCCCGGACTAACCCTATAAAAACTGTGACCAAGACCCAAATTAAATGCATCTACTTTGACCATGGACATAACGTTTCATCATGTCAATAGAATAGCAACTAAGACAGGACCTAAATAAAAATGAGAAACTGGTCTGATCACAGGTCTGAATTGATTACTGACTCCAATTGATAAAGGATCAACTGTCTCTAGGTTCTACCACCAAGCTCTTCTGTCATGATAGATTGGAAGCATTAACAATGAGCCATAATAAACCCATCAAACCTCAGGTGACTTGTGTCAGGTATTTTGTCATAGTACCCAGACAAGCAACTAAAACAATATTGATGAAGCAGTCCTTTAGACTGAGCACGGTTTCTGTGATTCTAGATAGAAGAAACACAATAACATAGAAATTTTTAAATGAAATATTGCACAAATAATCAAGTTTATAGCAATATAGAAAGATATTAATGTTTAGTAAGAACCTTCATTATGTACTTTATATACTATTTAAAGCTTAAGTAGAAATAATTGTTACCCCTTTATTTATTAGATGTGCATCTCTTTCCACATAATAATGTTAATGTAATTACAACTAAACTCTAAGAATTTTTTCTTTTTACATGTGAATTTTGTTGATATCTGCTTTAAAATTTTTCCATGCATTTTACTTTCCTTTACAAACTGGTCCAAAAGGATTGGACATAATTGTCATAGTTCTTCTTTATTTTCTAATTTAATCACACATTCTAATTTAGTTTTATACCTCACCATGGAATATGCTAACTAACATAAAATACAAGCTTTTGGTTCAGTGGCCCAAAATAAACTGTCAAACCACTACCTAAGTGACTTGAATAAGCTATTTTGAGGCCAACAGTCTTACTTTGTTAGCGCTAAGTCAAGGCTTACAATAAAGAATTGGACAATACAAAACAGCATAGGCACTTATCTATTTCTCCACCATTGTCATGCAACATGGTTTATCTGTA
The DNA here is from genome assembly GCA_030556225.1 of Cricetiscus sungorus. Taxonomy (NCBI): domain Eukaryota; kingdom Metazoa; phylum Chordata; class Mammalia; order Rodentia; family Cricetidae; genus Cricetiscus; species Cricetiscus sungorus. Next base: position 58,245,118 of record JANBXA010000007.1, read on the forward strand.
TTCTGTGCATAAGTATTACAACTTATATCCAAGCAAGCAATGCACAGAGACCATTGATTTGGTTTACTTCCCAATGAGGAGAAAATTAAATTAAATAAGAAGTGATGGAGGATGTCCCTTATTTACTCAGAGCCTGGAGTATAACACAGATCCCATACATCTGACCACTAATCAGAATCTTGCAGTTCTAGTATGTAGTTTTTCAAGTTGCTTTTGATGAGGGAAGGTGTATTCCCAATGATCATCCTACGATAAAAATTATCAAGCTACCTAATGTGTGCTTTTCTTAAGTATCTTTATACAGTCATTTTATACAGTGGTGAAATACACATTGTGGAGAAGAAGCATATTAAATATAAATCTACAAACCAGTGTTTTCTTAGCCACTGGCAATTCAGATTCATCATCAAGGATTCCCTGCTACAATAAAGAGTTCTTTATGCTTTCAGTTCAGTTTAATGTAATAAATAATTAGCCAATACTACCTAGGCCCTCTGTATATATTTAATACTACAGACCAATTCACTATTCTCTACACCTACATGAATCAAAAAGACTGAGAACATAAGATGAATTCACATTTCTGCTTGTAAATCCTGGAGAGTCATAGTAGTTATGACTGTACTTGTGTATAAAGAGTAGTCCCACAGGCTAGTGGAAATTTGAAACAATGACAGAAAACTATAGACCATTTTCAGGAATTGGTTTCAGAAATAAATTCCCCCAGTAACTTCACAGAATGTTTCATTGATACAGTTGTGTCTCGCCCAACAGGAAAAACAGTGTCCACAGTGGTACCAGCAAATGAGCCCTTAGTTTTGCTCCCCCAGCACAATAGAAGATGAAATTTAGTCTGTAGAAATATATCCATCTCTCTTTCATTGGGGCCCATTGATGATCTTAGATTTCTCCATACTCAGTAGGGTTGTGACATAGGTATCTTGAAGGTTAATCTCAAATGTCAGTTTGATTCCTTTAAGAAGTTTGAAGGTCACTAGTGAGCTGAACTTTGCATGTTCTCAGAGAAAATTTACTATAGTAGAAAGATCCACCATGATTTGGATAGCACCAGCCCATGAACTAGTGTCCCTGACTAAAAAGGAAAATGTGACCATCCCTCTACCATGCTTTTCATGATTATTATAGCCTCAATCCACAGGTAAAAATAAACCCTTGTTTATTTAGTACCCTTTATCTAGTACTTTTGCCACAAAGACACAAGGAACTGCTGCAGGTGTTTCATAGCCAACCCACCTATTTATATGTAAAACAGTGTCCTACTTCAGAATGGGTGTTCCAAGGATTAGTACCCTCTCTAACTGACCAAAATGTCAAGACACATAATTCAAGTACTTCTTTTTCAAAATTCTACTTTAACATTTAATTACTTTTTGATTATTAAGATGGGACTATGGATCTTCTTATTTGTTTCAACGTTTAAATGTTACCTTTATGGTTTTGGTCTTCCTGAAGAGTTCCAATTCAGAAACATAAAGATTTTCATCCACCCTTGTAAACAGAAGTTAAGATAGACATGAATAAATGGCTTTTTCACCTGTTACTAGAGACTCTGTTTCTTTACAAAGATTCTGAGAATAAGTGTGCTCGTCTTTCAATCATAGAAATTGCAGATGTGATGTGCATACACAGCACCACACACCATATGCATAAACTTTGAAGCCAAATTTTTAGCTTCCTATAGCATAATGTAACTTTGATAAAACCAAAAATGAGCAACTGCAAAAACAAACCAACAACAACAACAAAGGATATGGGAATCTTTATGCTCTCAGACATAGACTAGCTTCTAGAAAAGGTTATTTTTCAAAATAACATGATAATATTTTTCTTTCAACTAATATACAAAATGCAATAATTGAAACCTAGATATCTTGAAGTGCTGAATCTGATAATTATCATTCCAATAGTGTAACATGTCAACTATTTCACTGCTCAGCCAGTTGTGAGCATTATATGTCATGTTTAAAAATTTGAATATATGTGGATGATGGTTAAATTAAGTTGCTGTTTGATTCATTAGTGTTCAGTCAGCATGGTGTATTTACTGAAGTGCAACCACAATGCAAATTATCTATCAAGCCAGAAGGAAAACAAGGGTTGCAATATGAAAGCAAACAACTGATGGAATTCTTTCTTCTCACACTGCACGCCATCAAGCATGGCTATTTTATAAGAATCACAATTTTTATTCTTCTATGCTAAGTTCAAATATTGTATAAGAAGTATAAAACAAATACATAGACCAATCTAATTTCTGGGGAAAAACTTTCTTTACAGTTGATTTATAACTTTATAACCTTTATTCCCAATACATGGTGATAGTTTTAATTCACAAAAGATTTCCCTAGAATTTTAATATTTACTAGGATCTTTTTCATGTACTCCATTGTTTTGGTTCAAAGGAGCCCTGAGAAGTAGATATTAATAAAATTTCTATGTAAGTGTTGGAAAGCGTGGCTCAGGTAACTCAGGGTATGACAAAAAAGTAAGAGATGCAGAGCCAGTCAGACAGTATTTTCTGTTTTCATACACTCTCAATCCAGGCCTATGTGTTTCCCATGGTGGTGGGGAGTATACTTCTACTTATCATGGGATCTGATTGGTAAAGAAAGACTTCCAATGTCTCTGTTTTACTTATCTGAAATTTAAGGATTGGCTCCATCATCTATAATCTGGTGAAAACTTTGAGCTCAATGTTGTGTTTCATAGTTGAGAAAAACACAGTTCTTACAGTCTACTTCCTTGCAGTCCTACTGATGGTAAGCACTTAAAACCATGGTCCACATATGGGAAGCTAGTGGTCTGTGATCCTAAGGTCCATATATCTCTGCAGCCATACACATGACAACAGATGTCTCCCAAAGGCAAAGGAGAAGGCAAACCTTTGATAAGGAGAAACGGAGAGTCAAAAATAAACTACACATTTACTGATTGTTTCTAAAATGCAATATTCTTGAATCTGTGGTTAAAAAAACACTCTTTAATATTCTAATCTTCATAGGAATGAACACAAAACAGGGTACATTCTAAAATCCCTTAGGTGCTCTCCAAACAAATGTCAAGGATTTATCCCTACATACCATTGCAGAATTGGGCTGGGAACCTTCAACAAAAAATGTTGTGTAGATGAATGTTTATTAAAATGAACATTTAAAAGTCACCCAGGAGACAGTCTTACACTAAATAAAAAAAATGATGGTGGTGGCAAAAAAAATACATGAGTATAAACATAGAAGTGGTTGATTCAAAAGAAAATGAGAATACATTATCTTCATGTGAAATTATGAATTGCCTACATTGATGATCCTCCTATGGGAACTATTGTTTAAGTGAAATACCAAGCAGAAATAGTTAAGTGTTACTATTAGTAGTAATTATACAAATACTATATATAAGAAAATATGTCAGTATTAATGTTTCCTTTTTCTGATTCAGTATTTAATTGTTTTTAATCAATATGTTTGAATTTTAAATTTTGTTGTCTACATGGTATATTCTTAAAATATACAAAACACAGGATTTCCTTTAAAAAAAAAAAGAAAAAGAACATTTTAAAACTGTTATGAAATACTGTTTAGTTAAACTTCAATATGAAAATTTAAAGAGGTATAACCCATTTTCTAGAAAAGTTGTATTTTTTCTAGCTCATGATTCAATAGAATACTATTATTTTCTAAATTTCTTTCCTGAGCATGCATTTTAAAACTAGTTTATCCTTTAGGACACCTTTATTTCACTTAACTCCTTTACCATGCTGCATTACCAGGTGTCTTTCCACTGTGATGGCACTAAACATGATACCTTTAAAAGAAAATGCATCTGGGGGTCTTAATATAATACAGTACCTAGCTAGAATGTATAAAGACATAGGCTGCATCACAAGTACCATAAAAACCAAACAAACAAATAAACAAACAAGAGAGTTTAAAGCCAGCTGGAATATAATGGGAGACCTTGTATCAAATGTACATGTGAGTGGTATTATTGACATTTTAATTTCTGGTGAAGCTACTCACTATCTACAGGCATGTTTCAATAACCTGCTTTTCAGCCAAGTGTTTTGCATTAGTACACTAGTCCTACAGCCATTTATATCTAAAATTATTCATCATTTTAAAATACACATGAGATGCCATCCTATATTAAATCTCTCTCAAGAAAAGCGGTGTTAAGCACAGAGGTAATCTGAATGTATGAAAGTGATGTTGAATTCTAAGTTGTGCTTTTAGTGAAAAGATTGAAAAACTAGTTAATTCTGATGTCTTTTTCAGGTGCCTTCTCTTTTTTATAGTTTTGCAGCAGTGTTATTTTCAAACTATGTGTTAATTTTCAGTGTATCAGTTTTTTTTGCAATATGAATACATCATCATACACAGCAGGTTAGAGAAAGTTCACACTTTTCCACATTCGTTACCTCCTCTTCAGAGATGATTGAACAGAATAGGAGAAATGATGGAAAAAGTTTTATTCTACCAGAATCTCTTTCTCCTTTCTGCTCCATATTACAGAAGAATACACTATTGTCTCTGAATTCAAAAATAGTGACAGGCCAGCATCCTGGTGTCTTTGCTATGGTAGATAACTGGTTGTCATCTTGAGGGCACATTTCTAAGGAGATGATGTCTTTCCAGCATCGAAAGCTTTAAATTATCATGCAAACAAAACATTTAATTCTCTTTTGGAACTATTAAGGTCTACAAGATATGCCTTTTCATTTTCTTTGGTAAGAAATCTACAAATGAAATAAATCTCCCCAAATCTTTATTTACACACACTGTTGAATATGCAGATTGAGGTCTAGTTTATATTTAGAGAAGTTATCAATAATCTTGTTTTATGGTTTCTAAAGTTTCCTTAAGATTTTCCTATGTGTGAATAGGAAAATTCAGAGGAATGTGTTTGAATTCAGAGTACTTCAGAGGCCAGAAATCTTTTGTTATGTCGATGATTCAATACATTATGATAATATCTGATAGAGAAGGCTGGAAGCTGTGAGGGACATCACATCAGTTGTCAAAAATATTTCGTTTGGTTTGTGATGGGGTAATATAGCTGCAGTGTCTGATCCAAGAAATTTAACTTTACACAGTGAATAAGAAGTAAAGGAGATAAGAACAACAGTGCATCCATTCATATAGCATTGCCAAGCTAATTCAATAGTTGCTGTCTTCTACTGATATTTCTGCCTTGGATGAGGTTTTAAAAAAAAAAAAAGTTGATCACTCAAAGGCCAGTTACCTCTCTCATTGAAGTCTTGTGAGATACAGTCTTATAAATTTGATTCTTTCTCCACCATGATGAGTTCATTTTCTTCTTGTATGACATTAAATATATCTTTATTCAATCATCTACATCCACAATATAGCTGTGTGTGTCCTTCAGTCAATTATGAGATGAAAACGGCGGTTTGATTTTCTTTTCAGATTTTGTTCAGGTCAAACTGACATTGATATTTTAATCATTTTCATTTTTATTATTGAGCTCTTTAAAACCCTAATAATGATAAACATGAAATTAACACCATTGCCACATAGAGAACACAGCAGTTCCACAGACAGCCAGATGTAGACTATTCACACACAGAGTAACACTCTTTTGCCCTTACACACTGAAACCAGATACATATAACAATGAAATGATTTGCACTGAGAAATCATAGCTCTAATACCAAGTCAGGAAAAGGTCTGCATCAGCAATTATAAAACTGATCTTTGCTACTTGCATTTGACGCTAAAAGTCTGCTGTTTTCAGCCTCAATTGTGTGTGTGTGTGTGTGTGTGTCCCTTTATTCTTTATTTTCTTCATCCAATATTAAATATTATTTTTTTTCATCCTGAAAAAGCATTTCTTGAGATGTAGAACTCTCACTGATAAAGCTGGAATATTACAAGAAGGCAGATGGTGGGTCACCCTGCTTTGAGCATCTGGGTATCAAAGACCACCTGGAATGTTTAACACCAAACTTTGGCAGCAGAGCCAAATTACTTTCTTGTGTGATCTTCTGGCTTTTTTCTGATTCCTTCTGTCACTATGGCCTTCAGAAAAACACACGGGAAAAAAGAGTTGCCAAGAGGGAGCTTCTCCGGGATAAGAGGCTTAGAAGATAACGTTGGCTGACAGAAACTGAAATGATGTAGGGAATAAAAGAAAACACAAGATATTTTGTTTCTTTTAAAATTATCAATCTTCAGAAGGTCAGTCTTAGAAAATCCCTGGTGTTACTCTGTTGTCTGACTTTAAGCATTTTTCAGCTAGGATAACTTTGCAAACAGTTTAAAAACAGAAGGCTGTAACATTTCCTCCAATGTGGTATGTTCACTCACCCTCCTGACATCAGCTTAGAATACTCTCCCTCTGAAATTTTCTCATCCTTTAATTTGTAAATGGTATACTTCCACAAGTAGCCTTTCACACAGCTCTCAATGTTCATTTCTCATTCTCATCATAGAAACTGTGACACCCCATTGCAATCCTATATGCCTCTGATACTAGACTAAGAGGACAACCTAAGACTGCTTAAAGAATGATGCAAATGTGTTGAATGGATGAAGGAATGAATGAGTGAGTGAATGGCAGATTGCTCAAATTGATGGATGAAAGGATGTATGAATGTTCAAACTGATGAATGAATGAATGAATGGCTCATTGCACAAACTGAATGAATTAATGGCAGATTGGTCAAATTGATGAATGTAAGAAATTTTTATTTCTTAAATTCTTAAACACACTTTAAAAACCCCCATGTAACTTATCTCATAGGACCTATAGGTACTCATCCCATAGGTACTATAACTAGAACTTTGAAAACTAAAAATAGGCAACAATAACCTTTTTTATCTATTTAAATTACTGTGCCATTAATCCAAAATTTTATTATATCTCCTTTACAGAGAACACATATAACTATAAATGATGGTTCTATATCAATAGGTAAAGTGCAAAACTGATATACATATAATTAACATAAAGGAGACAGAGTGATGTGCAAAGGAGGAAGAGTTAAGAATAGAAAAACAAAATTTACTAGAGCCAACCCTGAGAGCCATGGTGAAAGAGACCTCTGTCTCTTTTGCCCTACCCTTTCCAGGCATGCTTCACTCATCCTGCTTCCACTGGTCATGGCTCCCACAACCAGTCTTGTTTGTGTTATAACTTGTCAGTGTTATAACTCATTCTTATTCATCCATACCTAATCTTTTTAATTAAAAAATAGATCTATGCTTACATAGAATGTTTTCTGATTTTAATCTTAAAAGTGTCTTGTGTATATGAATTAGTCTCTTACTATCTCTATGTGTTTCTTGTGATTTTTTTCCTGTTATTGTTTGTTTATTATAATTAATATTAATTGTTATTGTAGGTCTGTGAGGGTTGGGAGAATCCAGAAGGAGTTTGGGGAGGAGAAACAACAATCAGAATAAATTAATTATAGCTATGTTAACTTCTTTTTATGTTTAAAATAATTAAATATAAAAAAACCAAAAATATAATTGAATGTCTTCAGTTCATACTATTTCGGTTTTAGCTACTGTTTAATAGGGGTGCCTATAACAAACATTAGAAGTCATGTACTTATGGTCATCTACATTTGAAATACCTTGCAAACATTCTTTTTCAAAGATTTATTTTATTAAATGTAATTATATGTATGTGTATGATGAGAGGTAGGTATATACATGTGAGTGTAGATTTCCAAAGCAGCTAGGGATATCATATCCTCATGAAGCTCTAATTACAAGTGTGTTGAGAGCTTCCAGATGTGGGATCTGGGAAACTGAATTCAGGTCCTCTGCATGGAAAGTGTGCTTAACCACAAAGCCAACACACTAGACTCCTAAAATGTCTTAGAACTGTCAATGAGGAAATCTGTAAACCTAAACAGTAGTCTGAAATCTATTACCAAGAGCAGCCTTGTGATCATATTCTTTATTATTATTATGGGAACAAAAACTTTAGTCTTTAAACTAGAAAAAGCACTAACATTGTCAGTGCTGGTCCCAAAGAACTTAGGGATGAACAAGTCTGTAGCACAAACTATATATTCTCTGTATGTCAGGCTCTGGTTGTGATCTACAGAACAACCATTTCCTATCAATGGATAGGTTTTTGCCCCAATTTAACTATTTGATATCCTTTTGTTGAATGATCATCAGTTAAGTCACATTTTTGATAGAATGCAATTATCTATCACTGTAATAACTATATATATACATATATATACAGTATATAACTATATAATAACACTGTATTTTATATAGAATTACAAATAACCATAAACCTAATAACTACAAACTGTATCTTATAGTTTCTCCCAATTCTATACAACTGAAAGTGTAAGCCTCACTTCCCTGTTGACTGATAGCTTGTCGCTCTACTTGTTCTTATTTCACTGATTAGAGGCCACTCCATTCCTCATGTGTCCCACTCCAAATGAACAGCAACAAAGGCATAGTTCTGACCCTCAAAGCAGACTTCTTACAGTTCTCTTCAGCTCTGTTACTCTGCAAAGAAAGAAAAATATTTTTTCTTTTGCATGTACTAGGCCCTTAAGCCCTTATGACTGAATTAGACCTAACCAAACACCTTCATGTTTAATTTACTCAAAGTTGTAGTTTTACCTGCAAAGTCCCTTTCACCATGTAAGGGGAATACATAACCAGAGTGTTAGAAGTCATGATGATCAGTCATACCAAGGAAGGCTGTATGTTCATTGGGAATGGTTGAGTTACTCTATCATAGTAGCCTCTTTATGCATGTGATGTGCTGGAATACAGGATCCTGAGAGCCAAGGCAGGAAGATTACAAACAGTGGAGTTCTTTGGAAAACTAGGACAAGACATTGACAGCTGAATACCTGAGTAGAATTTGATTATAACTGTAGACATAAATTGAATGACAGGTCAAAATTTCAATGACATTCAATATAGAATGGAACCACAAGAATAGGACAGGTTAAAAATAAAAAATAAATAGTAGGTAATGTACTCCTGTTTTTGTGCTTTGGTATAATAATATACTTAACATATATATATATATATATATATATATATATATATATATATGGGTTTGCTTGTACCTATCTATTGTCTTTTCTATTTGCGTTCCCTTTTAAGTACCTTTATACTTTGGACCCTCTCTGTATCCCCTTTTTTAAGAATAATGTCTAACCTTCATCAAAGAATAGATAAATGACAGAACTAAAACATGATGTGATGTATCTTAAGACCAGTGAATACAGGAGTAATCAGAAAGATCAAATAAGAGGAGTAGAATTTGGTTCAAATAGGTTCTACTCTGGCCCAAACTGAAATGCAGTTTACTTATACATCACCCCTGGCCAAGGTCACCTAACAACTCTGCTAGGGAGGCACATCCCACTTGACCTGGTATTCATCTCTTACTTTCCCTAGTTGGTCTCAACCTGTGGGTGTCACCCCTCCAAAGGGGTCACATATCAGATATTTACATTCCAATTCATAACAGTAGCAAATTACAGTTATGAAGGAGCAATGAAATACTTTTATGATTGGGGATCACCACAACATGAGGAGCTGTATTAAATGATTGCACCATGAGGAAGTTTGAAAACTACTGCCGTAAGGTATGGGGAGGTATCTTTGACATCTAAAGTAGAAATATACACAGAATTTCCACAGTGAAAGCTGTCTTTTTTTCTTGTGTGGACTCCAACTCTCCTCTTCATGTTCAAACCAACAGTAGACACCTAAACCTATTTTATCAGTCATTATATGGAGCTTGCACCCAGACCAATGCTCTCCATCATCCTGGAAGTAGGTATACTATGTGAGGGAGTGGTTTGTGTAGTTTTTGTAGAGAATGCTAATTTGTATGTTCACACTAATTACAATTCATGCTCTTTCTCTATCGGTGTTGTCAGCTGGTCAAACATACACTCACTTCCTAAGATATTACAATACATTTTTCTCACTTATTAAGTATTTAATGTCATTTATGTTGTTTACCTATCTGACCAACATATATTGCAATAACTCCAATGTCCCATCACCTTAAGAGTTCATGCCAAGAGACCAGTAGGTAGACATAAAAACTGTTTATGTTTTGCAGTGTTAAGTAACAGGCTATTAAAATATAGTGGGCCACAGGGATATCTCATTATGGCAGATGAGCCTGAAAGTGTTTGGTTGTATGCCAATCATTCTTTGTGTCAGGATATTTTTAAAACTTTTTTTGGCAGAACTTAGGCTGTGCTGTGGTGCAGCTTGATAGGAGGAGAGCCTAACAGATTGCGAAGGAACTATTAACCAAATATTTTATTTAGAGTCTAGGCATGGAAAAGTGATAAACACACAGAAGGAGCCCTTTCTGCTTGGAGAAAAAGGCAAATATACTTGGATATATGATGTCTCTCTCCTTTGATTTTATACATCATTCTGTTTTCTTGTTGCATAAAGCTGTGATGATAGGACTTTATCCCATGGGGATTTGTTTAGGTGGCAAATGGATTGAGCCTTCTTGGCTTTGGAAAATTGTAAGTTCCCCTTTTCAAGTCGTACCTCCTTATATGCACAAGTCCTTTGTAACTTGGGAGTTTTCACATACAGATTAACATGTATCTTAATAACTCTGTGCATGTGAGAGCAATATTTGATATTCCCTTTTGTGGGAAGTTTCTTCGGCCAGGCTTTTCACAATTTCTACAGTTGATGCTCTGAGAGTCTTTAGCAGGAGTCTGTGACAGATGATGTCTTCAGAGAATCATTTAATTTCTGTGAATCTCAACATCTATATCTACATTTATAATCCAAATAACTTTTTGTGCTTTCATTATATCAAGATCCATAAATACTGTAATTAGTGAAGAGTGTAAATGAAATAATGCTTAATAAAATAAAGCATTTATTGACATTTTATTGCCATAAGAAAAGTTAGTGGTAGGTACAAAATGCAAAAAAAAAAAAAAAAAAAAACATGGATACTTGTAAATTTATTTGCATATAAATATGTAAGTTTTTATGGTGACAGACTACTTGGCTATAGCACACAAACACATTCTCTCCTCTCTCTCTCTCTCTCTCTCTCTCTCTCTCTCTCTCTCTCTCTCTTTCTCTCTCTCTTTCTCTCTCTCTCTCTCTCAGTCCTTCTGGCAAACTTTTCAATTATGTTTACACTCACACATTCTGGGCATGAAAATTCAGAAGAAAAGACCTTATTTTAATTTGAAAGAAAAATTCCCAAGGGCTGAGATATTGCAGATGCATTTGAACAAAGTGTTTACTGAACTCTCCTCTATTCCCAAGAGTCTTCTGTGTATTGCAGATACACAACTGGATGAAACAGGATCCTGAGCTCAGAGAAAGTCACAGAAGGGGGGCAGGGTTCTTTGTTGTTTGTTTTTACATGAATATTTTTCAAAAGTACTTAGTGACTTAAGATGCTTAGCGCTCAGATTTCTATGTTTGTATTTTAAGGGACATTCATCCTAGCCCCATCCCCTCTCTCTCACCAATGTCACAGGGTATTCAAACATGGTTTATAAGGAATTGTATATTAAAGACACAGCTCCTGGGCCAGAAAAAGTGAATGATTAGACCAAACAAATCCATGTATTTTTGTACCTATGAACATAATTTATTCTTCTCATTAAAATGAGGTACTGAAGCTCAGTAAAGTTTCTTGAAATAGCTCAGGGTAGTTAAAATGGACTTCCCATCTGTCTATCATGCAGTCTTATGAGTCATCTTCATAACCCATTATTCATTTCATTCCAAAGTAGATGTACAAATATTTCAGAAATTCAGCAGCCATGGCACTGTGGGCCAGATGCAAGCCCTCAGCCAGAGGCAATGACACCCAGACAATGCAGTGATTCAGCCCCATGCATGGCCTCAGCCAGATGCAGGGCCTCAGCCAGATGCAGGGCCTCAGCTAGGGTGTCCCAGTATAGGTAACTGAATCCATTTTTTCAGACAGGAGTTCCAGGCCAACTTTTCACCCTACTCTTGAATGGTATGTCTTATAATATTGCAACACCTTCCCCATCTGATACCTATTTACCCAAGACCCATCAAGTTGTTCCCTTGGGTCCTCAGTTTTCTTGTCTTTCCCTAACATGGAAGAAATTTAGGACTAGACTGGGTTGAATTTTTAATATTCCTTGTCATTGTTGTTGTTGCTGTAGGCAGATGGCTACCTTACTACCACATAAGGATTATAATACACAATGGAACAAAGCAAGTCAAGTTCCTTAACTGTTTCAAGTTACTGTACTGCTCAAAGCAATAAGGAGAGTGTAAGACCCGCGAGAGCGTGGTCCCTCAAGCTCCCACTCAGGAAAGGCGCACCCCCCCCAAATCATTCACGAGAAGCAGTCTTGATGCAAAGCATAAGGTCCTTTATATTCCAGTGCACTGGGGCCATCAGCCATAGACCATGCAGGGTAGAGGGCTGAAGAACCCCCGGTACAGAATTGAGACAGCTTTTATAGGGTTACAACAAAGCCCGTGCATCGTGAACCAATCACCTCCTAGCATCCAGTGTGGACCAATAAATTTAAACTATGCAAGCCTGCACTTAGCCCAGGAAGTCTGCTTTCACACAGGCTTCTGGGTGTGGCGACAAGGCTCATTTCTTGAGTTCATTTACTCACAGGCTGTTGTAAACATTAAAGTAGGTGACTGTCAGCTTGGGATTTAAGACTCCCAGATTCCTGGGGTCACTGGAGAATTAAGCTAATTTTTTCCATCCTAACAAGAGCTGTGCTGAGAAGCAAGAGGTCATGTGCCATTCTCTGTGTTCTCACAAGACCACACCAGGCATGCTATAAGCCAGTAACTATGCTGCCCTGAAGACCTTAGGACACTTCTCTCTGTAAGCAGTGATTCAAGGAAAGAGAAGTTCTGTGCCTCGGGCAGCCTAGGGCAGCCCAGGGGCTCAAGCTGTACAGGTGCATGATTCTCCAATTAGCTGCCACTTACTGAACTTCTACTGGTTTACAAGGGATCTAGGGCTTCACAAGCATAAGGTTTGGGAACCTTACTGTCTTGGTCACTGTTCTGTTTGCTATGGAGATCACTCTGACCAAGGCAATGGTTATAAGAGAAAGCATTTAACTGAGATCTTGCTTACAGTTTCAGAAGGTTAGTCCATTATCATCATGGTGGAGACAATGGCAACAGGCAGGCAAGCCCTGGAGTTGAAAGCTACATTCCGATTTGTAGGTGAAACTCTGAGTTTATTATGAGCTTCTAAACTCCCAAAGCCTACCCCCAGTGACATACTTCCACCAACAAGGCCACACATCCTATCATTTTAATTCTTTCAAATATGTCACTCCCTAGTGAGTAAACATATATATGAGTCTGCCATTTTCTTAGTCAAACCTCAATTACAAGGAGCACTTGGTATGGTTTTGTTTTCATCCCCACAGAACTCAACTGACATTCCGTGAGGCAAAGGGATGATGAAAAGGAAAGAAATTAAGCCCAGCTCACCTCTATCTCAGGTTGTCCTTCTGTTAGTTCTGGAGCACGCCACTGATATGCCAGGCACATGAGCTCTATGTGTCTACTCAACTAGGCCAAATGTTGGTCAGATCCATGAACTCTCCCAGGATAAGTATACTGCCAGCTCACTGAAAAGTTGGCCTCCATAACCAACAAAATGGTTTAGTAATAGAAAAATTTCATTAGCCCAAAAGAATTTACATGCATTCTCATATCTAAAACAACATTTCTCATTAAGATTTCCTTCATGGCTTTGTATCTTTAAGTAGTTTAAAGTAATTGAATTTCTTATAAATGTCACTGATAGAATGTCTATTAAGGTTGAAGTTTTGTGTATATGAAAAGAATAGAATGAATGTAAGGGAACCCATTAGGCAGCTATGGAATGAAGAAACATGTAATGGAAGCAGAGTCCATGTGGAGACTTTGGAAACTGGAAAGCCAGAGGAAGGTATTTCTAAGGAGTTTTAACTGTATTTGTGTCAGGAGGGAAAATGTCATGGTCAAAACGTCTTTACAGGAATGGTATAGAATAACAATTTAAGCAGAAAAAATAGTGAGAATCTTAGCAGCCAAGGCATATTTGGTAGTTAATTCCCTAAAGAATGTTTTAAGAAATTTGGGAACTGCTTTTCCTGGGCACAGTAGTGTGTGTGTGTGTGTGTGTGTGTGAGAGAGAGAGAGAGAGAGAGAGAGAGAGAGAGAGAGAGAGAGAGAGAGAGAGAGAGAGAGAGAGAGAGAGAGAGATCGAGAGAGACAGACAGACAGACAGACAGACGGACGGATGGACGGACAGACGGACAGACAGAGGGGGAGATAGATGGGGAGAGAGGGCACCTGGGAGGAAGGGAGATAATGATTCTAATAGGTCTTAATAGGGTCAGCTAATAATGGCTTTACTCAAGCATCATTGTTAGTGGTAACCATTTATATAATGTTTTATTCACCATCTCATTGTAGTCTTCATTAAATCTGTATGTCTTTAAAAATATACAGCCATCACATAGAAAAAGAGAGAAGTAGAAAGGAAACAATGATTAAAATGAAAATACTAAGCCTTATATAGCACTTGTACATAAAGATACCTTTGTGTGTCTTGTGATGTTTCTAGAATTGAACCACTAAGCTGCTTGTAAGTTGGGCATTACTTTATTCAGAGAGGGGGATGATGGCCATAGGTACTATCCCTGTTTATTCCTGGAAAGGTAATCAGGGAAAATGCAAGTCAGGGTATAATGTGATGAGCTATCTCTTCAAGGGTATTCACTTGAGAAATGCTCTGATGTAGAGTTTCTGCATAGCTGTTTTTTTGTTTTGTTTTGTTTTTGTTTGTTTTTCCTTTTTTTGGTCATGGCATTTGTCATTGAGTTTGGTTCACTTCAAACTAAAGCACAGCATGGCTTATGTAAATCATCTGGTAGAAAAGAGAATAGCTTCTGCAGAACAAATTCTCTGCATTTTTGACTTGCCCAGGAATGGCTGTTAGTGCCCAGCACAGCTTAAGGACCACTGTCCTGCACTTACAGCGCAGGCTATAGTCCATAAGGACCCATACCTTAATCTTTGAGAAAAGATGGACAGGCTTTGAACATGAGATCACAGTCCCCAAATAACTACATATAAATATCTGTGCCCATCTCAAGGTGGGTAAAGAAATATGTACTGAATTATCTGAACTGAAGGCAGGGTTCCCTGTTTTTTATGAAAATAGAGCATTCAAAACACTGACCTAAATTGGGAGCTTCCCTATCTCCAGTTTTGGAAGGTGAGAAGGTAATCTCTGGTGAGGGGATAAGCACCACTTTGGTCAATTTTTAGTTTTAAGAAAAGATCACAACTGAGAATTCTAAATTTCCAGCACAGTCCAAATATCTCTCATATCAGTCCTAATTAATTAATTAATGAGTTTATCAAATGGTACTTAGCATAAAATCAGGTGTAGATGACCCTTTCCTTTCTCTAAGTCCATTTTGTGCGCTTGGTGAATGATTCATTTTGGGTATTATCCTTCATAAAATCTGGACATGATAGTCCCAGATAGTAGAAAGCCTGAATTAGGATTGCTTGAGTCTGAAGTTCATGGCCAGCCTGGGTAACACGGCAAAAGCTTCATTCAAAAGGGGAAAATATTGCTAATATATTTTCATTAAAAGTTATGTATCCTGAAACACAGCAAAACAAGTGGTATTTCTGAACAAGATAATGAGAAATTGAGGTGCTAAATATTGGAAGATAGCTAAAAGTAGGGTTTGTAGCTTCATAGTGATGATCTGTTGGTTGTTACACCTTGTCCTCCTTCTTTGCCTGTCTTTCCTTTTTCTTTCCTTATTTTGAGTAGAGTTCCATATATATCCTAAGAGTAGAAAGATAGACAATGTCTTCTGATGGGGCCTGCTGCTGCTGGAGTTGTCTGGAAATGTGCTAACTAGGAATTGTAATTCCATCTTGCATGCTGGAAAAGGCTATGCAGATAGCAATAGCTCACCAAGTTGACTGTTACGGATTACCCTGATCAGACACCCATTGTGAGAGAGGGTGAGAAGATGCAGCACTGGGAGTCAGTGAGTAACAGAGCATGCTGCAGACTCATTTATTAAGTAAATTAGCCCTGCCTTCATAACCCCCTCCCAAGGTCTCATTGGCTCAGGCGACTGACTCTGTTGTATGTGCATTTTTCACTGGTGTCTCTAGGTCAGGTGTTTCTCCTTCAGTGTCTCTGGGCACTGAGGCAGGTTTGGCAGCTTGGTTCAGGGAGGAAATGCCTGTCCCACATGCTCATTAGGGCTGGTCTAGCATGGGAGGAGGGTAGGGGCACTGTGGCTTGGGTAGGCTTGCTGCAGTTTCTCTTACTATTGACAAATTTCTGGTAGCTGGTTTTCTTATTGCTAGAAAACTAAACTTGAAGAACTGGTATACATTGGCAATTTGATTGTTACCCAAGGTCAGGCAGGGATACTGGGTTTACTCACAGGATATAAAAGGGGCACCTGTCTGGTGCTACTTCCTTTTAATTAAAGTCTAGGTATACCTCAAAGCATGGCTAGAGGCAAGAAGATATACCCCTGCATTGTGTTGAACCTTCTAAGATAAGGTCCAGCAACTAATGTACTCTCTGGTGTCTACTTCTTGAATGACAGAAATATGGCAGAAATGTCAATCATTTGCTCCTGTAGAGTCAGGGGATACACTGAACTATTGGAAGTAGCCAATTAAGGTTTAAAAAATTAAATACCAAAAGAAGTAAATGTCCCTCAAGAAAAATTATTGCTTCAGCCTTCAAATATTATCTGTTCTTTCTAACAATCTATGAAGCACTAATGGGCAGACTTGTGTAATATCAGTAAGCAGTGATGACTCTCTCTCTGCCCTTGAATTCACCAAGAAAGCTAATCAGCATCACACCTTCACAGGCATGGACCTATCTGTCTATGCTTCTCCCACCCTGAAATTGCAAGTATGTGCCACTCCATGCAGGTTTTTACTTGTACATGAGTTCGGAGGCTCAGACATGGTCCCTGTGCTTTCCAGAGGAACAATTTAACCAATGGAGCTAAGTTATCTGCCAAGCCATATTAAATTATTCATTCATGATGCTGTCTGACAGGGGCAAAAGGCAAGGCTCCTGGAACAAACACAATCCAGAATCACTTTATATTTTCAATTCCAGATATCTCTGGTTGAGGTAGTATCCCGGTAAAGAATTTCTATATCAAGCATTTTGATAAATTCTCAAAACTGTGTGATGTGTTTTCAGAGATGTAGCTCAGTGGGTTGAGTGCTTATCTGGAATAGACAAAAGTCTAAGTCTGATTCACCAGCACTGTAAACAACTGGATATGGTGACAAATGCCTGTACAGGACACCAGGAGGATCAGAAGTTTATGGATAGGATAACTTCATCCACATGGTAAGTTCTAGACTTAAACAATATAAGAAACATGTCTTGTATCAATAATAAATGTTGCTATTCTCTGCTGAGGCAGATGTTGAGGAAACTTAAAAGTGATTAGGAAAAGCATGGTTTAAACCATGTAAAGAGGTTTGAGCCTTTTCTGCAGTAATATTTAACTATGGGAGTAATGGTAGAGAGTAACAGAAAGCAGAGGAACTGGTTCCATGTTCTCTTTTCCAGTTAAATGTATGATGAGTGGCCAGATGAACACTGAATTCATACCTGGGTATCATAGCAAAGACTCTGGTGAAACTAGCTATTACATTTATTTGGAGGATATTTCCAAATTTAGATTGTAATATCAGTGTCACTTAGAGAGATCCATGGAAGACATTTCTCTCATCTTTGTATATACAGAATACGAATGTGTAATTAATTCCTAATTATCTAATTAGGAATTACCCCAAAGATTTGACCTTGGACAAATTATGTGACTGCTCAGTCTCCAATTTTCTTTTAATAAAATGTTCACGCTAACCACTAAGATATATTGTTGTTGTGAAGAGTAAGCAAGTAGGTTTCATATATGATATTTAATAATGTACAGGGTCTAGAGTAGCCATATCAGAGTTTTCCACTGTTACCATTAATTTTGATTAAGCTATTATTTGTTCCATAGAAAGGGGACAAATTATAGTCAGTATCTTCTAAATCTGTGTGACATTTGTGAAAGGTAGATCATGTCACCCTGAATTCTCTGCCAAAGACCTCTCACAATATGCACTTCTAGACTATATATTAAGGCTGCACTCAGCACTGAGTCATGGCACATTTTATATATTGACTTCAGGAAGCTTCTTAGACCTGTCCTTTATTCAGTATAAAGGTAGAATCTAGGGTCTCAAATTTGCAAGGTGAATACTCTAGTACTCAGCTAAGTGCCTGAACCATAGAAGTGCATTCGGATTTTAGTAGCCACAGTCTCATTTATATTGGTCATATAGTGACAGATCCAAATTCTAGATGACCAAAATGAAAGAAATGATGGCCTAACCTAAGTGATTATAGAAATGGAGCAGGAAAGTATTATTCAGCCTCATTAGTTTACACACTTACAAAATCCAATTTCTCAGAAGCCAGTCAAGAACCAACTGCTAGAAAGTCTTTCTACATTAAAATTAGGCTTTTCATGTTCACTTTATTTCCTAAAAATTTCACTTGAAATTATTTACAAGTTAAGTGATACATATGAACTAATACCTTTTAATCTGGTTCCCTATATTAGTTTTTACTTTACTTCTAATTCCTCATTTATTTGGCTTTTGTATATTTAAAACATCTATTTTTACAAAGTGTTCTTTTAGTATTTGATATATACAATAACTCTCTAAATAATAAGAAGATTTTAATATTAATTAGTGCTTCCATAGTCACCATGATTATTATTATATTATTTTATTGTATCCTGAATAGGAAACATAGTATGATCAACAAAGGTTACAAATGAACAATTCACACATCTAATTAGCAAACTGTAGTGTTGTATATTCAGGTATTTCTTCTGAACAAAGTATTTAAAAATCTGTAAGAGATGTAGTGAAGTAACTTCACCACATAGGTCTAGGTGCTGAGGATCCAAACCACTCTACATTGAAGAACTACAATCCTGTTAAGCACACTTAGGAGCCCAGGCAGTTTCCTTCACTTATATGCTGTGATAACTTAGGAACATTTCTTGATCTCTTCTGTGCCTCAGTTTCCCTCTCCTATTCTTAGGTATTCTTGTCTACCACAAGTATTTGAAGCATTTAGTCAAATAACATTTTCAAAACCCTAAGGTCAATATCTGTCTGACACATTAGTAAAAGCTAAAATTTTCATTCAAGTTTCAATTTACACCTGGCTTTGCCAATTACTTCAACTGTCTTTTCTTAAGAAAGTATCCATGTACCCCAAATCAATAACACATCTATGCAGTCTGCATGAAGAAAGCCCCCAGAGAGTGAGAGTATAAAAGTGAATGAGCCTTGGGGAAACTATGATCACTGCCAATGCATTTGCAGCACAGTTGCCAGACACAGCAGAACTTAGTAGCTCAAAACTGGAAGGTAATTAGGGTTAGACAAAATCATGATGATGGAACAAACAAGATGAGATTAGAACCTGCAGAAGAACAGGAAATATGAGGGAATGTCCTGCCTGCACATTTATGCCAAACACAGGCTGTGAGAGGACACAGTGAGAAAGCAATTGTCTGGAAGCCAGAAGTTGGCTCTCATTAGGAACCTATCATGCAGTGCCCTGACCTTGAAATTCTAGCCTCCCAAACTATTAGAAATAAGTTTTCCTTTGTGCTGCCTAGATTATGACATTTTATTTTAATAACCAGTCAATTTTAACAAAAACCCATCACATCCAAGTTTTCAGTAGGAATTACTGACTTCTCCATTGCTATCTAAAAGCCAAGAAAGTTCCAGAACTCTTCACCTCACAAATCATACATTACAAAGTTGAAACTTGAGTTAAAAATACAGTTCTGTTGCATCCTGCATGGTCTGATGCTTTAAAAACTGAGTAGATGGGTGCGAAATGAAGAAAAAGCGGGATGAGGGAGCTTGGGTTAGGTGGGCCATGCTTGCTCTCGGGGAGCTTCACCATCTACCACCACTATCTAGAACCTCAAAATGTTTATTATGTACAGTATGGGGAGAGGGCAGATTACCTAGTCTTGGTGAGAGGTCTTTTAGGCCTGCAGTCTCAGGCTGCAAATATCTGGGAAGAGGAAGCTGCAGTTTGCAATTTTAGCATACACTATTCAATCATTTGTAAACATGTATACCTGCACACACTGTCAACATTCACAATGCACATCCACTCATTCATCCGATTTTTACACATGCACTCGAGTCTTCCTTGGCTCCCAATACATTCCAAAGTTTAAAGAAAGCCATCCACAATTCAGTATATTCAGTATTTAACCTACTCTTTTATTTACTTTTAGTGGAAGCGTATTCAGTTATATTGGTAATGTGTGCCCCAGCCTGTTATGCAGTTTACTTAACTGGCTCCCTATTCTTCAGTCCTGTATGTATTTGCAAATGATGCTTCTTCTTTTTGACATTTTTATGATGGTCTAGAGATTGTGGCCACTGGGGATTTTTCTTGCTGCAGTCCATTTGACCTAGGAAAAAGCAGGATTTTTCATGAATAGATATTAGGACTTTTTAAGCTAGCCTTAGTGCTTAGATGTCCTGTACAGCAGCTGGGGTCCCATCTGTCCATTATGTATTTAATGTGTGATGGACCTTAGGACAACCTTTGCTTTAGTTCTTTCTTGAGTACCATATCTGAAACCAGGAAGCCTTCCTCACATGTTTTTGCTCTCATAAACTTGTGATTCAAACCAGCAGCATCTCCTTGTGTCCTCTGAGAAGCAGAGTCTACCAGGCTCTGTCCAATAAGATGCTCCAGGCAGGGTCTGATGCAGACAGACTTGTAATAGCCTTTGAGTTATTCTTGATCCTTGAGGTGAAAGAGGTAGCCCATATCCTTACTCCAAAATTGTATTCCTAGTCAACTTTTACATGTTTTCCAAGAAAACAAGTTCATTTCTCATTTTACTTAGTACTGTTTTTGTTTGTGGGAGGTAAACTTTTCACAAAATTATTTTTTAGATACTCTGTTATTTATTACTGGTGATATTAACAATTTAGTTCTGTAATCACATGCAAATGATATACACTGAAGGGATTCAGGCCAGCTCCAGCTTGGCAGGCATAGCTCTGGCAGGCTTTGGCTTGCTCTCCCATTCCCATTGCTTTGCTAAAAAACATTAAATTATGTTCCTAAAGCTGGCCACCAATGTCTATTCCCTCAGTTGACCACTTCCTCTACCTGAAGATGCCTACTGAAGTCCAGCCATCAACGTATTGAAGTCTAGCAATCAAAAGCCCCCTTTGGCTCAGCCAATTAAAATGCATGGTTAAAATTAAACACCTCATCCTAACGTGGGACTTCCCCTTGTACCTTTATAGACTACCATCTTCCTGTGTGCCACTTCTGCTTCCTATCTATCCAGGGGCAGTCCTTTCTCCTCCCTGACCCCAGGGACAACTATCTCTGTGTCCTGGCCCTTGTTCTCTTCTGCTTCTCCCTTGTTATCTAGCTCCCATCTCTGTCTCTTATTCCCTACCCCCTGTCCATCTGGGAAAAAAAAAAAAAAAAAAAAAAAAAAAAAAGAAAAGAAAAGGAAAGGAAAGGAAAGAAAAGAAAAGAAAAGAAAAGAAAAGAAAAGAAAAGAAAAGAAAAGAACCCACTCTACTCCTTTATGCTGAGAACTTGCTCTTGGGGGCCTTGAACTGACCCAAACCTTTCATGCACAGGATGCAAGCAATGTAATTTGCAACATGGATAAGAGAGGGCTCACAAAGAGCCACCCCTGGGTGAGAAGCCGTTATCAATTAATGACTTTTTGAGAGACAGTACCAGTTTTCTTCAGAAATAAAGCCCCTGCATTTTGTGTAAATGTTGAACATACAGTGAGTTGTGTTGATCTTACTGACACAAGCTTTCTAGTTGCTTCATTCCTCAATTTGGATGAATGTGTGTTCTTAGCTATGGTTCAGGGGATGAATGAAGAGCACTGAAGTCACTTAGATATAACTCTATATTACAATGTGTAAGCAATTTTGTTATACAAGTACTTGGTTACCATTTCTTTAAGGATTATATTTGGCTTTATTTCCATTTGTTCTTTGCAAACATTATTTCTGAAAGTTATAATGTAGAGCACTAATGATATAGGCACTAGAAAATATTACAATTTATTTACTTAAATTGGGGATTATAAAATATCCAAAAAATTTAAAGGTATACTATGCTGGCTAATAATCATTGAATGCTCCGGTTTTTCTGGTAGAACAAATGTATTATTTAGCGCTTTTGTTCATTTATAAATTGGTATATTTTAGATGCTCTTAAAAGCATCTCCTGGGATTGATGACAGCACATGCTACTCACCGTCATTCATGAGCTTGCCTTCCTGAGCTGGGTACCTGCCACATAGCATGAGTAGCTGAAGTAAAGTATGCACTCAGCATACCCCTGTGAGTTCAACATAGCCCTCTGCACTCAGCATAGCCCTGTGCTCTCAGCATAGCACTGGGAACTCAGTATAGCACTGATCATTCAGTATAGCACTGAGTGAGTCTCTGTTTTGTGCTATGAAGACTAATGAGAAGCAAGTTTTAATTTCTACCTAATTGGTTTCCTTTTAATTTTGAAATACCAGTGTTTTTTTTTAAATTTTATATATTGATCCCAGTTCCCTCTCCCTCCCTCCCTATTTCCTTCTTTCACACCCTCTCATGCCCCCCCTCCCACCCTCCCCTCCCACCCCACCCCAACTCCACTTGCAGAGTGATGCCTTCCAGGAGGGATCATCTAAATCTGTCAAGTCATTTGGAGTAGGGACTAGGCCTTCTCTCCTGTTTCTAGGTTAAGGGAGTATCAGGGGAGGAATAGATGAGAGAAGAGAGAAAGATAGAGAGAGAGAGAGAGAGAGAGAGAGAGAGAGAGAGAGAGAGAGAGAGAGAGAGAAAGAGAGCATAAAAGAGAGAGCTATTATAGGTTTGAAGAGAAAACTGAACCTAGAGAAATGTCCAGAGACCTACAAGACTGAGCCCACCTAACAAGTTGAGTAGCAGTGGAAAGGCTATCATAAATGCCCTTCCTTGATAATGAGATCTATGACTAACTTATTCACCATCATAGAGCCTTCATACAGTAGCTGATGGAAATAGATATACTAGTGCTTTGAATCAAAGAACAATGTGTGATAAGAAGAAATGTGTCCTGAGTCACAAGTATAACTCACATCACTTCATTAGGGGCATTTTTAGTATGTCTTCCTGACAATATGATGCATGAAGATGCCTTCCCTATGGACTTAATTAAAGACTAAATTGGCTTCCATTTGTAAGGCACTCAATTGGATAGTATGCACAAACTGTGCTAGTTTTTTTATTGTATAGATTATTTCTTTGTTTTATTTGTCAACATAGACCTACTTGGGAAGAGGAAACATCAGCTGAGGAATGCCTCTATCAGACCATCTTGTGGGCATATACATCATACATTTTCTTGATTATCAGTTCATGTAGAAGGGCCTGGCCTACTGTAGGTGGTAGCATCTCTGGACCTGGTGGGCCTAGATTCTATAAGAAAAATAGCTGAGGAATCTAGGGGCTCAAACCATAAACAAAATTTCTTCACAGTCTCTGCTTTAGTTTCTGCTTCAGATTCCCCTAATGATGAACAGTCAGCAAAATGAAATATCAGGAAAGTAAACCCTTTCCTCACCCCAGGTATTTGGTCATAGTGTTTATTTAGTCAACAGAAAGCAAACTAGGACATGAAGCCTTCAAGGAATATTAAATGCTATAGTGATGAAAGTGACAACCATGACAGAGAAGAGGAAGAATGTGTTACAGACCTCCATGGGAACATGGATTTCATACTTTTAGCATATGTTGACAAACTGTAATTCCATAAATTTTTGATATTATGACTTATGAAATGCACATACAAAATGTAATGATCAAATCCGGTTGATTAACATTTCTGTCTCCATATATAGTTGTCTTCTCTTTATATTCAGACACATTGAACTTTTCTCTAGTCCTTCATGCAGTATACAACAAATAACTATAAACTATAAACCCACTGTGCTGTACAACACCAGATATCATATTTCTTATTTGACTGTGTTGTAGTATCTATTAACAAGTCTCCCTTTCTGGCTTCCAGAAATTATAATTTTTACTCTCCTAACTCAGCTGATTTTTTTCTTAAATTTTAATGATTAGCTGTGAACATGAGATCTTTTTCTTAGTGTATCAAACTAAAGTTTGAAAGGGAAAAAACATATAAGTATGTTTAAGTTAAATTACTATCACTCCAAAAACTACAAAGAGGATGAGTTATAAGGAAGTAAAGCTAGGGAAGAATGACTTCAATATAGTATATATCATAATGTGAAAATAACATTTTTATTTATTCAGCAACACGTTATTATTAGTTATATCTTAATAGAGTGGTCCCATGCCATGAAGTTCCGAAGTAAATAAGATATATGCCATCCTGTCCTCACATAGACACACACATCAGAAACATGCTGGGGTAATCCAACCTAAAGGTCACGGGAGAAGAAACAGGACTCCTTTGCTGATCCTTGTCTCTCTGTACCCTTTACTTGATATTTTTGAAGTTTATCTTTGCTGATATTTATGGAATCAAGCAAAGAGA
Organism: Cricetiscus sungorus; assembly: GCA_030556225.1. Taxonomy (NCBI): domain Eukaryota; kingdom Metazoa; phylum Chordata; class Mammalia; order Rodentia; family Cricetidae; genus Cricetiscus; species Cricetiscus sungorus. The sequence goes on from JANBXA010000007.1 coordinate 58,269,820, forward strand.
GGTTCTTACCCTCTGTACTTGAACTTGAGGATGTAGGCTAGAAAAGAAGCTGAATTCAAGTGTTTCTTGGAGACAACTGGAAAAGCCATTTAAAAAAAAAAGCTGTGTTAAGATCTAGGAAGCTGTACTCAATATTTTTTAACACACCTATAAAAACGAATACTCAGTCAATGTGGTCAAAGGAGAATGAATCGTCCAATTCTTACAGGATACAAGTGACATGAGTTAAAATTTTTACAAATTATCAAACAAGGTATCTGGAAGAAAAAGCAGCCTGAAATAAAACTAAGAGTGGTTGTTAGGAATAACAAAAATGAGCATGTGTTCCTTTAATGCAGAAACACAAGTCAGAAATGAGGCTGATTGAAAAGGACCAGTGAGAGGTGGTTACTTAAAAGAGGTGGTTACATTGGTTACTGAAAAGGTTCCCTAATGTATGTACATACAAGAATAAGCATGAATCTGGGAAATAAGGGAGACAAGAAAATTGGAAGATGTACAGAGGATTTTAAGTAGTTTAAATATGCTAGCCTGAACTAGCTACTCATGGAGTCATGGGGACAAGTACTATAGAAGAGATATTACAATACATTGTCATGTTTGCGGTATAGATTTGAGAATATATGTATGTATAATTACAGTGCTTGCATAAATTAACTGTGCTATTAGTACTAAGGAATAGCTATGTACAGGCATTATTCTAAGGACTTCATTTTATTTTTTTCATAAAAGATTTTCCAAGTGTATATTATTATTTCTCTCGTTTCCCAGATTAGGAACCCAGATCTCAAATAGTCTGAACGAAACTATATAACTGTAAATGATGGAATTACAGTTTTGAGCCAAGTGGCCCAAACATGTAGATCCTACTAACAAGCTGAACCATGGTTCAGGTTTAACCTACTGGAAGCTGTGAAGTATCAGTGAGAAGAAGATTTCATCACATTGTGTTACCAGAATCTAAAACTACACAAAAATTTTACAGATTGATTCCAAACTCATTATTATTGGTTATCAGTAAAATAGGACTAAGTAGTTGCTTTAGGTCTTTGTGGGACTGAAGGGCTAGGACATGAAAATAGTTCATGATATGATGTCTAGACAGTAATGGGAGTTGAATATATGTATTATCCCTTCTACCTTTCGAACCTGGCTCACTTTTGTAGTTAGAGTGTCTCTTCAACTGAATCATCAAATTGTAAACATACATTGCATATTCAGCCAGGGCACAGCATGACAAGGGGAAACAAGAATATTGTTCAGAGTGATCCTCAAGTCTAAGAATTCTTTAGCGTTTTGTGTCTTATCAGTCCATTAATGATTGTTTGCTGTGATGACTTGGGATAAACAATTAGCTAAACAGTTATAGCCATAATAGAAGGCTATTGTTGGAGGCAGGGTTCCATGTTTGTAACCCAAGCAAAATCCATGGGAGGTGCACATATGGAAATGTCTGTTTGTTTAGATCTGTTAGCAGAGAAAAACATACTCTGGGAAACTGTGATCTTATTGGATAACAAAGGCAATGTTTTCATTTTAAGTACTCAGTAGCTATTTACATACTCAAACTTTTTCCCCCTTTTTCTCCTCCTCCCATGAAGATTTTGTGTTTTCTCTTTATTGTTTTCACAGCTGTACATATCTTACCCCAACAGATGCTGCTGCAACTTGCAAACTGGCCACAATTAGAGTCAGTGTAAATGGTGAGGGAGGGCGAAGGCTCAGAAACAATAACTCCAATTCCCTAGAGTTGGGAAACATGAGGCCCATCTTGTTCCACTGTCTTGCTCAATCACAGGTCACTTTCACATGAGTACCTGTCTTCCCACTGTATAAGCCCCAGATAGAAGGAACAGAAGACAGTATGTAGAGAGAGTAAATTAAAGACCTCTGAGTACACGTGCCCTATGTCTTTCTCTAGAGATTTGTTTTGTTATTTTTGCAACTTGATAATTGTTTATATTTTAATTAATGTTTGTGTTTTAATTAAAATAGAATTATATCACTTCCCCCTTTCCCTCCTTACAGCTCCTCCCAAGTCCCCTCTCTCCAATTATTCCTATGTCCTCTTCTTGAAAATTGATAGTCTCTCCTTTCTTAACTATTATTTACATACACACACACACACACACAATTACATTATATTATGTATTACATATATAAGTGTGCATGTGTGTATGTATGCACAAATAAATAAATACAACTTGCTAAGTCTGGTTTGGTTGTATATATATATATATATGACTTCAGGGCTGACCGTTGAATAATTAGGCAGCTCCTTCAAGGCTAATTCTCCCTCTTTCAGCAAACATCAGCTGCCTGTAATTTTTGGTCCTGGGTGTGCGTCTGTAAAGTTTTCCCTCTTCAGCATTCATATATTTATAAATATTGCCATTGTTTACATCTTGGGTATATAGCCATTTATTGAGAGACTCATAGATTTCCTAACATTCTGGGCCTTAAAATCCTTCTACCCATTCTTCTATGGTGCTGCGTGAGTCATAGATGAAGGAGCTGTGATGTAGACACACACATTGGGTATGGAACTCTCATAGTCCATTGATCTCTATATTGTAATCTGTTGTTTTCTACAATGGTCTTCATTTGTTGTAAAGAAAGGTATTTTTTGATGAAGAATGATAGACACACTTATCTGTGGGTATAAGAATATTTAGAATGTAGTTAAGAATTATGCTGGTCTAGAATAGTGATGGTAGGAGATTCCCTTCTAAGATCCATAACCTCACTAATGGGAATCTGGCTAGATTTCCAGTATCAAGTATGATTTCCCAATGAATAATGAACCCTAAATCTAATTGAAAAGCTATTAGTTACCACCAACATGTGAATGTCACTTGTTGTACCTTCTTTGCCATAGGTGTCACATTTAGATAGGACTATTGATTGCTTCCTCCCTTGATATTTTTCATAATTTTTTTTTTAGTTTCATGGAAGTTAAAACACAGGAAGAAGGTTTTCTGGTTAGATCCAGTTTGAATAATGCAAGTGCTATGTCATGAGTATTTCGTGTCTTCATCGTTAAGGGTTTATGTTCACCCTCTGAGAGGCAACCAAGGGCAATATTAATAGTCTATATTATTTATGGAATCATATTAACTACTCCAGCCAACCATTCTTTTGTTTATATACATATTTTTATTTAAATTTGAAACGTCTGTTTTACTCATCAATTGTCAATCCCAGTTGTTGCACCCTCCCGTCTTCCCCTGTTTCCCCCACCAACCCCCATCCCATCACCTCTATGCTCCCCAGGGATTTTGAGTCCATCCATGGTGAATCTTCAAATATTTCACATCATTTGGAGCAGGGCCCAGGCCCTCACTCATGTGTCTACGCTGAGAGAGTATGCCTCCATATGGAATGGGCTCTCAAAATCATTCTCATACCAGAAGCAAATACTGATCCACTACCAGAGGCACCATAGACTGCCCAGTCTTTCTAACTAACACCATATTCAGGTAATCTGAGTCTGGTCCTATGTTGGTTTCCCAGTTATCACACTGGAATCCATGAGCCTCCCCTTGTTCAGGTCAACAGTTTCTGTGGGTTTCTTCAGCCTTGTCTTGACCCCTTTACACATCACTTCTCCCTGTCTGCAACTGGACTCCAGGAGTCTGGCCCAACATCTAGCTGTAAATGTCTGCTTCCATCAGAAGGGACAGGATCTACTGAGTGGGTTGGGAGCATGGGGGGAGGGGAGTGGGAGTTGGGAGGAAGAGGAGGGAAGAGGTGGGCATGAGGGAGTAGCAAGATTGAGTCAGGGAAAGAATAGAGGAGGGCAGGAGGGGGATGTTATGATAGAGGGAACCATTGTAGGTTTTAGAAGTAATCTGGCACTGGAAAAATGTCTGGGGGATCTACAAGGATGGCCCCAGCTAACAATCTGGGCAGTAGTGGAGAGGTTACCTTGAATGCCCTTCTCTGGTGTTGAAATTGATGATTATCTTAGATGCTGTCCCAACCAACCATTCTAAAAGAGATTTCTTATGGCTAATACCAAGGATTTTGCTAGTCTATAGTTCTAATAGGAAGCATTGTTAGTCCTAGTATCATGCATGCACTTATATGTATTGTGTATTATTTGTATAAATATAAAATAATAAGACTCCTAGATGCTTTATCAAGAAACTTTGTCCCTCCTCCTCCTCCCTTCCCTCCCAAGTTGCTTCCTGCTTCATATTGCCTATATTCTACATTTCCCCCTTTTAAGTATCCCCACTCATGGTACATTTATGCTTTCCCTATTTCTGTAATTTTTTTTTTCATGTTGTTTACTTGAAAGAAGATTTGAAATAAGAAATGTCAGATGAGACTGATTGTGGTATTGTCTTTCTAGGTCCAGATTAATTCATTAAACATAATCATATTTTCTCAGTCTATACATTTAACTACTCATTTGATTTTTTTTATAAAGCAGAATAGTATACCATTGTTTATATGTTTTGGACTACCAGCTTACAAATAATGACCAGGGAACATCTTATTAATTATGAAAGCTAAGGATTAGCTTAGGCTTATTTCCAACTAGCTTTTAGAGCCTAAGTTAACCCATTTATGTTAATCTGCATTCTGTCACATGGCTCAATACTTCTTCTCAGTACTATGTGTCTGACTTTCTCTGCTTTTAGCTGGTGAATGCACTGTACCTCTGGAACTCTGTCATTCCAGAGTTCCTATCTGCCCAGAAGTCCACCTATCCTCTCCTGCCCACATATTGACCATTCAGCTCTTTACTAAAACAAATAGAAAGTGCATAGGACAGCTGAAAAAGGACAGAGACACATCTTCATACAGTGTGATCAAATAGACCATAACACATTTATCCTTTGATGAACATTTAGGTCATTTTCATTTCCTGGTCATTATGAATATCTCTGTAACTATCTGTAGAATAGGATGTTGAGTAGTATGTCTGTGTCATGTGGTATATTTGTTTTAAGTTTCTAATTGCTTCATATTAACTTCCAGTGGAACACTTTTGCTCCCACCAATAGTGAATGAGGATTCCCCTTTTGTTGAAAGCTTACCACCATGTTTGTAGGAAGAAAATTTGTCCATAGAAAATGTTAACATATTTCTTCTCTGTTGTGAGATCATTAGATAGTACTAAGCATATTTTTTTATAAATAAAGCCCAAAAGGATTGCCCAGTGGGTAAGGTGCCTGCCATAAGCCTGGTGATTTAATTTCTATTTTTAGAACCTGCATGGTAGAAGAGAACAGATTCCTACAAGTTGTCCTCTGACCTTTACAAGCACTCACCAATATCTGTGAGCCCACATACAAACATAGGTACATATGCACACAAATAAGTAAATATAATACAAATGTTTGAAAATAATAATTAGACCTGACATTTTCTGTAAAACCTGCCCCCCTAAAAAAGTTTATGTGTTTCTCTCCCCAATCTCCACTCCCTTATTGGCATTTATCAAATTGTGCAATTTAGAGTGGGAAACTAACCCCTCAAAACTCACACCTTGCTCCACTAATGTCCTTTATCTCTTTTACAATATTCTTTCTACCACACTATGCTGAATTGTATTGCTAGTTCTCCTTTGTTCCCATATTGATCTGGAACTACTACTAGATCTTTCCTTGTTTTTCATAATAATGGCACTTCTGAAAACTATTGAAGTTATTTTGTGATATTTCCTGGATTTGAGTTTGTCTAAGAATTTCAGGAGAGGACTTTTTTTTCTTAAAATTGTACATTTTTTCTCTTATTAAATTCATGATGTAATATCATTATTGGCCTTGTCAATCTTGATCACACATTTAAGTAGGTGTCCTACACTAGAACATTATAAGGTACCTGAAGTATTTTCTTCTAGTACATTTAGCATCTGAGGTTTCACAATGAGGTCATTGATTCATTTGGGGCTAATTTTGTGCAGAGTTACAGAGTTACAGTTAAACTTACACTGTGTGTCTGTGTCTGCATGTGGGTTCATAGGGGACACTCAATGCTTATGGAACTGAGAGGACAACTTGTGCAATGCCGCACTCTTCTTCCACTCTGTAGGTCCAGGGAATAAAAATAAGATCTCTGTGCTTCATGGCAGGCACCTTACACATTGAGCCATCCTGCTGTTCTTCATTTTTTAAATCAATAAGTGCTGCACTATCTCATGATTTCATAAGAGAAAGCTAAACTCTTGAGATTTTATGTGAGCCAATTCCCTTACTGCTTTTTTGGAGAGAAGGGGGTATTTTACAACTCTTTTTCACCTTCTTATTGTATAGATTTACCAATTTTTAGACCCTAAATAGTTCTTGCTTTTATCCATACAGACTCACATACATGTCCACATGTGGGATTTGTATAGCAAATAGTCATTTTTAAAATATGCTTGGACCTAGATTATAAAAAGACACCATGACCTAGTTGCAAAGACTTATAATTTATACATTATTTGTTTACTCATCATAGACTTATCCATTCCCTTTTGTATGCCCTTATTTTCTAAATTGTTCTTCCTGTGACATATATTCCAAGTGTTGCTCTACCACCTGGGACAAACAGAAAGCTACTTCTGGAGAGCAGTGATGTACTGTAGCTATGGCAATTCCAAGTATTGCCCACCTACCTCAAGGCTTAAGAGCTTTAGTAACTGTAGTGCAGTTGCATCTTACTTGTGTCTATAGCATGCCATCTAGGATGCCCAGTAACATCATACCTTTTCTCTCACCAGTCCTCTCTGGTGTCATCTTTTAATTCTGCCCAATATGCTGGTAGCATATAGAGCCCCTGATGAGACTGCTGGTCTCTGCATGTGTTACAAAAAGTAGATTTGGTGGTTTCTCTTAGAAGATTTGGAAGCTTATGGTGTTCAGCACACCTGGAGTTTGCATCAAAGAAGAACAGTCAGGAAGTATCCAGGAAAATAAGAGCAAGTCCCTTGTACAACCATATTCCTTCTCCAACCCTTGGTTTCCTTCTATCACCTCCTATCGTCATATTTGAATTAGCAACTGTTGGCAGTGAAGATACGTGTTTTGAAAACAACTGGGGAAGCAAGAAAATAAGTGGTTCATAGAGAGCCAGCCTCAGTAGCATTAAGTGTAGTTCCGGGTGGTCCATCTGAAGCTAAGAGATGGGAATTTGAAAACTGGAAAAGACTCCATACTATAGAAATATTCTGTTTGATTCAGATAACCCTGTGGTGAGTTCAATTTCCTCTTTTCTAAGTTCTTCATTCATAATTCATGTGCTTTGCTGAAGAGTTTGATGTTTGTTGCTAAAATTCCCTCCTTGGGGATATGTTAGCAATATTTGCATTTTTCATTAGGTTCAACCACAAATAGAGGCAAAATTTATTTGAAGATAACTCTAGAGAACCATGAGTATAGGTGAGAGGCTACTTATAGGTGTGTGGTGTTTTTTCTCCAAGTAGACCACATATATAGGCCTATGCCCAGCAGGGATGAGGGCTTCTTCCTTCAAGATGCATAGATAAATCCCAGTCTCCTAGTTCCCAACCATCTATGCAATATAGCACTTTCTTAAAACCAACTGCAATTAATCCAAAGGGAGTAGGAAGTGTTTTGATACTCAGATGAGAGTTGTGACCATATTCACCTCCAACAAGGAACATAAATAGTCAACAAGTTCAGTTGGGATGATCTTTCACAAAAGGGTGCCACTGTCTTCTCCAAGATGGTGGATTTATTGCTCCTAGGACAATTACTTACAACAGGACCAGTAAGGATAAATGCCATCTATGCAATATAGCACTTTCTTAAAACCAACTGCAATTAATCCAAAGGGAGTAGGAAGTGTTTTGATACTCAGATGAGAGTTGTGACCATCTTCACCTCCAACAAGGAACATAAATAGTCAACAAGTTCAGTTGGGATGATCTTTCACAAAAGGGTGCCACTGTCTTCTCCAAGATGGTGGATTTATTGCTCCTAGGACAATTACTTACAACAGGACCAGTAAGAATAAATGCATGGCATTTATGATTTGTTCTCTAGGGTGTTTTCATCAATGCTATTCACAAACTACTGAAGTACCTACTATATTGGATTGAACTAAGATGCTCACTATAGTCACTAGTAGGGAGAGAGAGTAAAGCTGTTATAAACATTGCTATGAAATCCAGAGACTCACATCACACACACACACACACACACACACACACACACACACACACACACACAAAGACCTAGGATGACTTTTGTAAATTTGGATGTCAGCAGAGGAGAGCTGGTAAAAGCTATTGCTCTTAAAATAATGAGAAAATCCTCTGTTGTAGGAATATAAAATTATTACTATAAACCAGCAGGTATGCATTGAATACACAGGGAAACAAGTTTGGAGTATTTATATACCATAAATATGAATACATAGATATGATCCAAGCAGGGCTATTGAATGACACTGTGAAAAGAATATAGATTTATGGTCATGCCAAATTATGGTTTTGTAACATACTGCTTGTAGAAATATACATCATAGAATTACCTGAAACACAGCTATTTGCCCTAAAAGTAGACACATACATGGTCTGTATAAGACTGTTGTAAAGCTGAATTCATAGCTATAAAGTTCAAATTGAGATTAAATGGCTTCCTTTGCCTTCAGAAAGGATAAACCCATTGCTTTGTTGCAGTTTCATTATTGTATTTGTCATGGCAAAAAGGAAGATGGTAGTGGCTTGCTAAGCTAAAATCGGTAGAATTCTTATTTTAGACATCATATTCTCCATAAAAAAAATATTCTCCCTCCACACTACTATATACTGTTCTGAATTACAAGGCAAAGAATTTAGATTTGATTTTTATCTACTTTTAAATATAAGCAGAGCCTACAATTTCATACAAATTACATTTGCATTGGCAATACTGCTAAGCAGTCTCATTTTAGTGTTACTAAGTTATGAAAAAAGACTAAAGGCTAACTAGCTACATTGCATAAAATATAAAACCCAAATAGCTTTCCATTCTTGAAACCTAAGCAAAGAAAATCCCGTTAGCAAAAGTCTCCAGTCATCTATGCAGGCAGACCACATCAGAGTGACAATCCAAAGATCTGTGAATACTGACATCCTGAAGGTGCACACACTAGGTTCTTCACATTGTCACAGCCAACCACAAAACAAAACTCACCAAGAAGATTCAGAAACTGTGTAGTTCTTTGGCACAACTACAAAAAGCCAAATCTTTGAAGTAAGGAAATGAGGAATGGATAACCTTCCACAAGATACATTTCCATTAATGAGCTTCAACTGCTTAATTATTGCTAAGACCTTTGTCCCAAATAAAATCAGAAGTCAAGTCAGCAATACTCCAGGCAGTCCCACAAGTAATTATCTCATGCTCAATAATAAGTCTTTAGTGCCAAAAGTTTCATATTTTACAGTATAAGTAAATTTAGCCTTCTCTATATTATTTCACTTTCTTTGAAGTAAACTGTACCAAGCTATTCAAATGTGTACATGGTCAAGGCCACCATTCATTAAATAATATCCATACTCATGACATTAACAACCATTTGTTGAAAACTGGTGAGAAATACAGAAATAGCTTACATGTTCTCTAATCCTAGAAAACATCTTTCTGGAAAACATGACCTTTACATAACATAGATAAGAAAACTGAGCCTTGATGTTTATGGCCATGCTAACAGCTTTACAGTGACTATGTAGCCAAACTAGAATCCCAGCCTATCTCTAATCCTAAACACCACAGTTCTCATGTTATCTGTGAGCTTGTAATGTCCCAGATCCGGTAAAGACAAGTTTATCTAAACAGTCACATCACTGTCATGAGGAAGTGTCTTAAGAGTTATCACCCCTCTTCCAAACTGAGTTATGGATCCACATGAATCTTACTGTACTCTGACCAGCTACAGAACATGGCCATTGCTTGTTCCTTAATGACACGTGAGCACTGCAGTTGATCTCCTGAAGGACAGCTCTGGGATTTAAATTGGAAAAGATCTGCTGAGTGCCTCATCCCGTGTCCTTCTGTTCATTCTGATTACTTTAACTAGCTTTCCTTCAGTGCATGCCTGGGAGCCAAATGCTATGCTGGGCATGGATTGAATGATTAATAAATGTCTCTTCCCTCTGTTCTTTTATCTCAAAAAGTTCTCTTGTGGAGTGACAAAAATCTCCTCGTGTAGCAAAGGTCACAGTGCACAGCTTTCCACTTAAGGTCGGTGTCTAAAATCAAAGGAAGATAAATTTGATGAGCAACCTTGTGTGACAGGGAGAGAAATTCTTTGAAAGTTCTCTTCTTGACAAAGAAGAGGTCTGTGAACTTTCAAATGTATACATGGATGTTTGATAGCACCCCAAACAGTTCATGTGAGTAAAAAGATGAAGTAATGTTCAACCAAGCTGAAAATGAAACCACATTCTATAGGGATAATTTGAGGGTAGAGTCAGTCAAAAAGTCATTCCTGGTGAATGTTTTTGTTGGTCTAATTTTGAGATAAAATTGTTCTGTCTGATGCCTGGCCTGGTGTACTACAGGCTTAATGTCATTTCTGTCATCAACTTATAAATAATCCATGAAAAATCTCTTCTGGATTCTTGAATACAACAAAGGCCTCAGATGAAAAATCCAAATCCAGATCTAAGGAGATAGCTCAAATGGTAAAGAATATGCTGAGCAATTCTTAGGACCAGGGATTGATTGATCTCTAGCTCACACACAAAACTAAATGAGTGTGTTGATGTGCATTTGTAATTCCAGCTCTGGCTGACATAGAGCATACTCTTTAGGAAACCCTAAAGGTTTACATTTTATGTTCCAAATTAGTATGAGGTAAGACCCCATTTCAAAAAATAAGATGAAGGTGCATGATGAATGACATCTGGGGCTGTTCTTTGTTCTCTACTTGTACCTGCACACATGAGTGTACTGTGAGACAGACATACAGACAGACAGACAGAAAGACAGACACAGAGACAGAGAAAGATACAGATGTAGAGACGTACAGAGTGAGACAAGAGAAATCAAATTCGTGGTATGCTTGATATGCAGCCAACCATTCTCTGATACTTGAATCCTCTAAAATCAAAGTTCAAAAAAGAGTAAATTTGGGGGGATAGAAACCCTCACTGATGATATCATGAGGCTAGAAAGGATAACCAGAAGTATCTGCTCCCAAAGCCTACATCTTCTACATGAGGAGTCTGAGATCAGAAAGCAAAATGACTTCCCCAGTCCCATGACCAGACTTCCATCAACAGGAAAGGAGTTGGGTGCCTCCCGGAGCTGGATTTGGTAATGTTGAGACAAGAGTGAACAGAGTGATTGGAGACACTATTTTCCACAAAAGAATTGGAAATTACAAGAAACACCTTGTGAGATAACTAATGCCTAAATTTGGGTAAGTGCTTCTGGTTAGTTTTTGTCAACTTAACACAAACTAAAGTTCCCTGGAAAGAGTGAATTTCAACTGAAAAGAGACTCCATAAGATTGTCCTGTGGGTATGTCTCTGGGGCATTTGCATTTTCTTGATGAATTATTAATGTAAAAGGAGCCCAATCCACTATAGGTGATAGGCGGTCTTACCCCTGGCAGTGGGGTAGGAAAGTAAGATAAGCACACCACAGGAATCAAGCCAAGACCAGCTTTATAGCACATTTCCTGCTTCTGCTGTTGCTTAGGCTTCTATACTGACTTCCAGCAGGGATCAACTGTAATGTAGATATGAGAGCCAAATAGTCTTTTCTTGTTAGGTTGTTTTTGATGCTGACTTTTTTTCACAATAGGAACTAAATGAGGACAGTCTCTAAAAGGAGTAATGTGTTTGCTTGGGGTTTGCTTGTAATGATTGCTGTCTTTGTTCTGTTTCCTACCCTCTTATTTCCATTGTTCCTACTTCCCTCAACCATATTCTGAATTCTCTAATTTCTTTTGTTTCTCTATCATGTAGCTTTGCTATTACTCCCCAAACATATAAGCCCCAAATAAAAAGGGCCTAAAAGGACTCAACTTTAGGAAAATAAAATTATTCAGAATGTGTAACCTTATCTTCCTGAACTTCAGTGTTCAAAGGTACCACCTGGATTGTTAATATTAAAAGGAGAGAGGCCCTACTGATCCTCTCTAAAATTGTACCTCTGAGGAGGTTATTTTTCATTTGGTGAGGAGAAGAAATACTTGGGGAAAAGATTTCACTCTGCTTAGTCTGTAGGAATAAAGATGGGAGTGTAGACACTGTTTTCATTACCTAAATGTCATGCAGGAGGATAGTGACACCAAAGAGAGAAGGTGGCTATCCATTTCACACTCTGGGCAAAAGAGACAGCAGGCTCCAGAAAATCCCACCCTCTTAATTATAATTCAAAAAGTTATCATATTGAGTGTGATGCAAGGACTGTGTTTTGTAAGACATACACACTAAAGGGTAAAACAATATAATTAATCATGATGATAATAATATTTTCTTAAAAAGATATTTGTCTTTTGTGGTATTTCTGAACCATCTCATTAGAAAAATCTATCAAAATCTTTTTACAGAACAGGTGGGAGCACACTGCATCCTACAGATTGACTCAATTTAACAACCTCCCACTAGATTTGAAAGACCAAAAGTAAAGTTAAACCGCCCCTGACACACACACACACACACACACACACACACACACACACACACACACACACACTTAAAATAAAGGACAGTCCAACCTGAAAAGCTAACCCAGACTACTATCAGTTACCTGGAATTTGCTAAACACTGGCAACTTTCCTCACAAGGCCCTAGGATAACAGGATACCAAGAATTCACACTGCCCCCCACCACAGTGATAGCTGCAACTCCAGTTTGCCCAGACAAAATTAATTATCATACCCTGAGGCCCTAAGCTCCTGCTGATCCAAACAGTGAGACCATCAGGCCTCAAGGAGAAAACCCATGACTGGTCACATACTCAGCAGACAGAAAGTAACAGCCCCACCCTAAGCTTGTGGTTTTTTTCCTTTAAAATGACCTGCACCCAGAAATTGTTGTTTCTCTAGCCTATGTGCTGAGGAAGCCCGTTTGCACAAACGTATCCTGTTCATTAAAACCTCTTGCGTGTTGCATCAACTGGACTGGACATTGAGTTCTTGGGGTTACCAAACAAAACGGGGAGACTCCTCATTCTGAGGGTCTTACAGATTTAAGTTGAAATGCTCTATCCTAATATGTCTCTCTCTGTGTCTGACTTTGTCTCTGTCCCTATGTTGATCTCTCTGTCCTCTCTCTCTCTCTCTCTCTCTCTCTCTCTCTCTCTCTCTCTCTCTCTCTCTCTCTCTCTCTCTCTCTCTCCTACGTAGAGGAAATCCTGTAAACTCATAAAGATGGAGAGACATTTATTTCTCTGTTCCTCACTATTGACTCTGCTCTATATTACCCCATTAGCCTCTCATGGCCCTAAGAGATTCATAATTGAAACATGTTTCCCTCCTTAGGAGAGACTGAGGAAGTATAAGTTTGTGGCCAACAGGACCTGTTAAATATGATGCCATTTGTTCACAATCACAAGTTGCAAAAGATAAGGATCAAGGTTGTTCAGCATAAGTGAATAGGTGATAAACATCTGTAAACTTTTAAGCAATAAGAGCTCTGGCTGCAAATACGTCCATCTGATGTTTTAAATTTACAGCTGAAATTTGTAACATTTTTACCCTTGCCTATCATTCTGACAGCGACCATTTTAAACCTCTTACATTAGTTAGATCTGTTAAACTTTAGGTGGCCAAGGCTTCATTGGGGGTCATACAGCTCTTGGTTCCTGGCATTTGGTTTTATAGTGGTGAATTAATGTGTTAGAATAAAATTAGAACTACAGATTGCAAAAGCTGTGGTTCTTATTACTATTTTCAATACTATGAAACATGAGACAGTATGATGTTGAAGAGGGAAGAAATGGATTGGAATATAGGAGAATACACAAACTAAAGAAGAGGGAGCTAACAGCTGAGCAAAAATTCCATAATTAGACCCTTGTGACCCATCCAAGAAACTTGGGTACCACAAAGATTTTTCATGAAATGATTTGTGTAAAATCTTCATTTTCCAGTGACTAATCAGGAGCAATGTGGAGAATGGGTTGCAACATAGCCAAGAAAAGGGGATGTGAAGACATGAATAGAAGAGTATGAAACAATAAGATAATGGGTTAAGAGTGGGCCACTGTGGCTGGTGAGGAGGCAGTTGACATGAGAGTGGCAAGTGGGTCATTATTGATGAAGTGTGGCTTGGGAGAGAAAAAAAAACAGAAGGCAGATTTGAGAGCTAACATGTGGAAAATACATCAGCTAGTAGTAGAAAGCCAGTCAGTCCATGGGCAGCAATTTTTAGGGTCTCACACCAGCTCCTATTCTAAAGACATCTCGGGAATAAGAATGAAGGGTCTTGAATTCTGAGCCATTTTTACATGATTGGAAATGTCATTCATCCATTAGAAAAAGCAAACTGATCACCAGCTTCCTCTCTGAAAGCATCTGTGGGCTTACCCCCCCACACACACACACCAGAGATGGGACCCCGGGCTCTGCACATATTAGGCAAATATTCTGTCACTGAGCTATGTTCCCAGCCCTAAGCATTTCCTTCAAGTGTGAGCTGAAGAGGGCTGATTCTATGCATGATGCTGGAAAGCTGCAGGGTACCTAAACTTGTTGTGATTAATTATATATGTAATTAAAAACTCCTAACACAATCAATGCAGGCAAAACTACACTCTTCTACAATTTTCATTCATTTGTACCATCTTTGGTAAACACTTCCATTCTACTTTCTAATTTTGTAGCTAATTCACATAAAAGACACCAGGTCTTCTGAATTATATTAATGTGGCGAGAAGAGAGGAGAGAGTTGTTTAGTTGGGAGACAATGTGAATTCACAGGTAGTTATTCTATTTTCCTAAATGAATCTGCCTTGAGTTCTAGTCTTCTATTTTATAGTGAATCTTTTGTAATGAATGGCATTATTTCCCCTTTTAGTTTATGAATGCTCTATGGAACCAAATAAAACTATATGTGATTTGTGCTTCATTAAAAGGTGACCTTTGGGCTCATGGACCTTGGTTCAACCACTGCTTCTGTTCTCTCAGAACCAGGTTAGCTCAGACAAATTCTACAGAAATGAAAACTTTCTCCTTTTCTGGTCTATTAAAAGAAGATTAAAATACTAATCTATTTTTCCTAGGTATTAAGAATATTAAATGCATGCTAAATACAAAATTAGATTAAAAATACCTAAAGCATAGGCAAACATACAAATATAAGAATAATATAAGTATATCTCATCATGTTATATTGTTTCATTATTTTAACTATTTTACAGGATTAAAGCCCAAAATAAATAAACTCACCTATAAATTACAGCCAATGTATATACCTGCCACATTTGAAACATATATATACTGTGAATGAGTTTAAAATCTAGCCTGCTTATCTCACTGAATGTAACCTGAATGAAGAAGAAATTGATACCTATGTTGTTTATTTGCTATATGCATTTTCTAGAAAATTGTTGAGCTGGCATACATAGTCAATAAATATATGGTGAATGAAAGGGTGACATGTACTGTCAGCCTTAATTTCCTTGATAAACCCCCACTGCACTGATGTTGATCGAAAGTAGAACTTAGCTTTGTACTAGCACCAACTGGATTTTTGTCTGTAAACAACTTTGATCACTATCAAATCACTGTTAATGTATATGTCTTACATGCTTTTTTACTTAACTTACATTTAACAACATAAAATCAAGTCTCAAATGCCTCCTTGATCTAATCACACATCATTTTCACAGTTGACACCACTCATTTCATATCACTAAAGTTCAGATAAGCTGAAAACATTCACTCTTGTTTTCATAGTCTACCCTATTTTCTATGCTACAGTATTATTCATGTTTTCTTCACAAGCCCAATCCTTCTTATGTAAACATTATGTGATCAGGGAAATTTCTTCTTTTTGGGCCATGTGATCTGATAACTCTGGGTAGCTATTAACTGAGTACAAAAAACAAAACAAAAAAAAGGAATACTTTCAAGGAAAGAAACATTTTAATTTTTGCTCATCCTAATTAAGTTTCAGTATTTATAGGTGGCTAAGACTGCCAAATTGAAAAATTTTATTCTTACACCATTATACTTTAAGTGCCCATCTTCCATCTCTCAGAAACACCACTTTGGCATGAGTTCAAATCTTTCTTACATCTTTATGCATCTGTGGCCATTTGTGACTTGAAAGGGGATTTAAAAACTATCCTCTATCTGTAAGCCACTCATAACAAACTCTTCTCAAAATAATCTCTGGTTGGTGTAATAGCTTTAGTCCATCCTAGGTGACATAGACCAAGAGGGAAATGACCATGTTTTCTATGCTTAGTGTAGATCATAATGATTTCCAGAAATATCAAGGGGTTGATTGAACCACTTATTGACTGACTGCTGAACTAAATGTAACATCATTGTATTAGTTAATTGATAGAATAAAGCAGGTTTTATTTCTAAAGCTAGACCTAAACAGTTCTGTATTATCTGTAAGGACATAGATCAATCATTAAATTATTCATTTATCTTCATTTTGTGATGTCCATATGATCTTTGTGTAGTGTGCCCATAAAATAAGAAAGCTAGATTTGGAGAATAGACAGAGATCTCAGAGTTTAAGATCTTGGACTGTTCTTGCAGAGGTAGTTCAGTTCCTAGTACCCACATTGTACCTTGCAGAGGTACTGAGTTAAGTTCCTAGCACAATCTAGTTCATGACCACCTGTATGCAACTCTATTCAGAGAAATCCAATATCATATTCTGGCATCACTAGGAAATAACTCATGTACACACAAATGTGTGCACATATACATAAACACATAAAAAAATAAAAGTAAAAATAAAATCTAAAATTTATGTGAGAATATCATTTTACCTTTGTAAAATAAATCTAAAGACTCCACAAAAGTTACCAAATGAAAATTTTGACATTTATTTCCTGAAGAATCATTCAGAATTTAGAAAGCAAAAGAGAAAAATCTTGGTTATTATTATTTTTGTATCAAAATGGAACTCAGAGTTTATGTGTCCCAAATATTCATTTAGACAATATTTTTTAAACAATTTAGCTTTTAAGAAAATGTGAAAATTCTTCTTTTCCTAACAGCTAAAATGAAGAACAATATTTTAATTGGGACAGACACTACAAAATAAGTTTAATTCTCACCATTATCCAGAGAGAAATCACAAGTTATCAAGAAGCATTAACCTAACATACTACTTCTCATAGTATCATTTATTATCTTCAAGAATATAGCAATGATTTTATGAAGTAACACTTACTAATGAATACAACTAGTATTGTCCTTGAACATACATATTCCAGATTCATAAATAATTTTTTAAATAATAAGTTATAGAAATACTTATTTTTATAAATTATATACATATTTTATAGAGAGATAATTAAGATGTGTATTGTATATGGTATATCCAGGTTATATTAAGATATTCTACCTGGAAATCAATAAGAAAATCTATACACCTTGTTAGGGAAATAGGAAAATAGTATGTCTCAGTGAAATGGTATCCCATGTTATCTTTCATCAAAGCGATGCAAATATAAACAAAATCTGCAGTAGGGTGTCATTGTACACCCACCAGAGTGGCTAATGTTGAAAGATAACACAAAGGGCTCAGCTGCAATAATAAACAGCACAGATGCATGTTTTCTAAGTTATTGAAGATGATTCACAAATAAAAAAGTTATTGCAGCTATTGTGGGATCAGTTTTACAATGAAGTGTGGATAGCTGAGATGAGAAAATGTATTTGTTCCCTCTGCCCCAGAGACCTTAGAGATGGACAGTTATGGAAATTGGTAGCCCTATATTTATTGACAAGCATAACTTGGAATTCTCATATCACAAACATTTAAATATCATTCCTTGGTATTGTTCTGGCATAGAGAACTCTGATAATTCTAGTTATTTACCAGCCCTTTTTAAAACTTTGCTACTAATGCAGGGCATGTTCTAGGAAGTGAAATGGAAAGATAATTATAGAAACACTACCATGGTACTTAGCCTGTGTTCATGTGTTCATGTCTGCTGGTGCTTTTAGACTGTATCTTGAGTATCAATTGAATCTCAACTTGTTTCATGTTGTTTCTTACTGATATGTGTCCTGATGACATTTAGGTGAAGAAAAACACAGAATAAAATAAGTATAGCCTCCTTTTATTCACACTTCAATGATTTTTGAACCTATTTGTTAAACTAGTTGCCCTGATTAGTATTGTGTCAACTTTAAACAACCTAGAGTCATTTGCGAAGAGGGATCTTCAATGGAGAAAATGCCCTTCACCAAACTGGACTGTAAGCAAGCTTGTGGGGAACATTCTTGATTAATGATTGATTACTGTAGACCCATCCCACAGAGAGTGGTGATGAAGTTAGTGGTTCTTAATAGTATAAGAAAGTAAGATGTGAAAGTGTTGTGCAAGCAATCAGCCTGCCCTCTACTTTAGATCCTGCTTCCAGGTCCCTGCCTTGAATTCCTTCCCTGACATCTTTTCATGATGATTTAGGAATGTAAGCCAAATAATACCTTTCTTCCCAAGTTGCTTTTGGTCACATTAATTTATCATATGCATAGAAACTTTAAGTAAGACATTGGTTCAAATTTGAATTCATTCTTTCTGAGGAAAATCTTTAGTTAAAGACTTGGTGACTGACTACAATGTAAGGAATACCTTGTTATGAGACTGAATGGAAAAAGAAATATGGTGTCACATATCTGAAGATGGTTCTCTATTTCTAAAACATTAATGCATTCTCATGTGTAACCCAAGCTTGCCTTACAGAGTTCAGAAATCAAGTCATCACTTGATTTCACAAGTTTCTTAAGGAGATGCTATATAATGTATTACACTTCCAGTTCATAGTGCTAGTTCATTTAATAAAGACATCCATCTTATGAAGCAGGAACTATTGTCTTCATTCTGCATATTACAATATCAAGGCTCACAGCTTAATTAGTTTTCTCCAAGATCTTCACATATATTAGCTTATAATACAATTGTGAATAAGCAGTCCTTATTTTTTCTTTTCGTTTTTTGAATTTTTTATTTAAATTTGAAACAAGCTTGTTTTACATGTCAATCCCAGGTCCTGCACCCTCCTGTCCTCCCATGTTCCCCCCACCAACCACCATCCCATCTCTTTTCTGCTCCCAATGGATGGTGAGGCCTTCTATGGGGAGTCTTCAAAGTCTGTCATATCATTTGGGACAGGGCTTAGACCCTCCCCCATATATCTAGGCTGAGAAAGTATCCCTCTACGTGGGATGAACTCCCAAAATCCATTCATATATTAGGTATAAATACTGATCCATATCAGAGGTCCCATAGACTGCCCAGTCCTCCTAACTAACACCCATGTTCAGGAGACTAGGTTCATCCTATGCTGGTTTTCCTGCTGTTAGACTGCACTCCATGAGCTCCCCCTTGTTCAGTCTTTCTATTCCAGCCTGATGTTTCCAGTAATGTGTGCTACTTGCAGAGGGGCTGTCTCTTGAAGAGTGTTCATTGATTGCTCCATGATTAGCAATTTCCTGAGGTACTTTACTGTAAAATGAGTATGGGGGAATATAAAGCTAGTGATGGTGCTTTATTCACATTACATTACTGGAACACTTTGTTTATTCAAAACAGTAGGAATGAGTTATAAATTTCTATCAGATTTGCAGAGGGGGGCTTTGCATATTAATTGACTAAAGTTGAGGGCCCTCTCACCTTCAACTGTCTTGGCTCCTGTCTTAGTCAAGTTTACTATTGCTGTGAAAAAAGCCATGATCAAAGGAACTTTGGGAAGAAATGTTTTCTCAGCTTATGCTATAATATTACTATTCATCATCTGTGGAAATCAGAACAGAAATTCAAAGTGTGCAGGAACCTGGAGGCAGGAGCTCATGCAGTGGCCTTCGAGGACTACTGCTTACTTGCTTGTTCCCACAGATTGCTCAACCTGCTGTCATGTAGAATCTAGGAACACTAACCCAAGAAGGGTGTTACAGCATGTTTTTCCTTCCTACCGACTCCATCCCGCCTGCGCCAGTCTGAGCCCACAGCCACACCAGCACCAAATAACACTCAGAGACTCTGTATTTGATACAATCCTGTTGGCCAGTTACCATTATTGTTAATGGTCTAGCTCTGTCTTAATTATTAACCCATTTCTACTTATCTAAGTATTTCCACATGGTCATCTTATCAGGGAGCCTTGGCAGGCGTCCTGCTTCTTCCGTGGACTACATCTCGACTCCTCCCTACTCCTTCCTCTTTCCTCCTCCTGGTCTCCTAGCCCCGCCTATCTTGTTTCCTATTGGCCACAGGGCTTTATTAACAAGTATGAGAAACATATATACAGAATAACATCTCCCATCATCTCCTCTTTTCTGTCTAAAGTAAAAGAAGGGGTTTAACCTTAACATAGCAAAATATATCATACAACAGTTATCAAATGAGAATCATAGTAAACAATATTTAGTCCATTAACATTTTGTAAGACTTAAAGAAAATATCATCTATCCTATCTTTGTGAGTCCAAAGTCCTATATGTAACTTATCTTTCATGCTAAGGAAAACTATAACCAAAACTATCTGTCTTCAACTCCTTGAAAGACCACAGAAGGATAATATATAAACTCTAGAAATGACAGAGACAACTCATTGCCTGGTCAGTCACCTGAAGTTCTTCTGTAATGTTCCATCTTCAGCCCATAGGCCATAGTGTGTGTCCAGACTCCTCAACAAGGCAGGAAACTTTAAACTGTCCACCTGTAATGGCAGTTTGTCAGTCACTTTTCTCTGTGTCCTGTAGACTGTCTGGCTGTCTGGCAGCCTCTTCCATGAAGCAGGAATCCTGTAGCAATGTCCATCTTGAATCAGCAGTCACCTTGTTGTGGATCCTGCATGTCCAGTTTCTGCAACATAAAGTCAAACAATCCAGAAGAGCAGTACCTTGCCCAGATGGCTAGTCTTGCCATATTAGAAGCAAACTCCATAATGTGTTTCTTCGATGTCCATCTTCTTTTCTTCTGTAGGTGGTGTTACCAGGAGCAGTTGTGCCTCATTGTCAAGAAAAACCCTAAACCATTTTAAATGCCATTTTCTGTAGGTCTTTGAAAGGTTTGAAGAATGCCTATTCATCTCAAATACATCTCTGTATATCTAGAAATCCTAACTAACTTAACTCCAAGTTTTAACTATCATAGGTAACTCTCTATAATCTGCATTAAATTATACATTACATTTTTCAATGAGCTATATAAACATAAAACCTAAACAAGAGGAGAAATATACATATCACAAAATTAACCTTAAATTGTATCAATAAAAGAAAATCCATTTCAAAGCAAAGTATTCATATCTATACCATAACTCCCTTTTTACCTTTAAAAAGATTGTTTGTGGTTATCGCCATTTATAACCAAGTTCATTTAAATGAAAACAAACATTTATAAACAATATTTGGGTATTTGGGCGTCGTTCTTTCCAAACTACTTCCTGCTGGTAGAGGGCACTGTCATGGGGGTCCAAAGAAGATGCAGAAATCTTTGCAGTAGTCTGCAAGGCTTTGTCTCAAATGCTTTGAATGTTGGATCACCTGGGGAGCTGTTTCAGGGGGTCTGGCTTGATCAAACCATATAAGTCTGGAAAGAATCCATAGCTTTTCATTTTCTGTGGAAACAAAAATAGAAATCCTTTTCCCCAGTAACTTGTCCTTAGGCTTAAATTTTGGAGTCAAAGCATTTTTCAAATATATAAATTGAATTAATCCAGCAGCATTTCTTTTATCAGTAGTTATTTTCTCAGCAATCAAATAATTTAAAGACAGCAGAATCATGTATAGTATCCAAAATTTCTCTCTGCTTAGTATCCAAAATTTCTCTGTGTTTTCCATCTTTACGTGGCTTTTTTATTACTCTATTTATTCTACTTCTATTTTTACATATTTTGATACAGGGTTTCTCTGTGTAACTTTTATCTGTCCTGGAATTCAGTGAATACCAGGTTTACTTTGAAATCACAGAGATCTGCTTGCCTCTGTCTGCAGAGTGCTGGGATTAATGGTGTGTGCCACCATACCCATGCATTCTACTTCCTTTTTCTTTTTTAAACCATTGTATCCCATTTCTTTTTCTCTCCCAAGCCAGCGTATTTTTTAAAATACAGTGTAAACCTTCATTGCAGGTCTCCTACACACCAATGAATTGTTAGCAGAGCTCTTAAAAAGCAAGACGGTTTATTGTCGCTTATGCTAATTTTGGAAACCTTCCTTAAAGGAGCTGTGCAAATCTCTGTCTACAGCAAAACAAAACCAACCGAGAAAATGCTGTTAATAAGAAGTCTTGCTAGTCTCTGTTCCTTTGTTTCTAAAAACTATTATTTAAGCTTTTGTTATGTTTTAAGTGAATGTTCTCAATCCCACTTCTGACACCATTATGTTATGGCATCTTTTTCCTTCCCACCGGCTCCATCCCGCCTGCAGCCAGTCTGAGCCCACAGCCACACCAGCCCCAAATAACACTCAGAGACTCTGTATTTGATACAATCCTGTTGGCCAGTTACCATTATTGTTAATGGGCTAGCTCTGTCTTAATAATCAACCCATTTCTACTTATCTAAGTATTTCCACGTGGTCATCTTATCAGGGACCTACTGCAGCCAGTGGGAAGAACCTGCTGTAACAGAAGGGCATCAACCACAATGGACTGGGCTCTCCCCTACAATCCATTAAGTAAAGAAATGCTGTACAGGCTTGCCTACAGCCCCATCTCATGCATTTATTTTCTTATTTGAGGTTCCATTCTCTCCAATGGAATTATCTCATGTTAAGTGGAAATAAAACTATATAGCACAACTCTCCCTGTCATAATCTTTCCATACGCTTCCTCTGAACTACATGCTACTATAGACAAGAGTTTGTGTGCCTACTAAAATAAATATCTTAAGAAAAATGTCTTTGAAATACCAATCAGTAGTATATTACAGGTCAAGATGATTACTGACAAACTGACTATAGGAATCGCTTTACCAGAATTTGTTACTCATAAGTGGAAGCTTTTCCCACTTTCACATGTGTAGAGGTCTTCTGTGAGAGGATACATGCATTTTGACAAACATTTTGCAGCTTCAAATGTTAGAATATAGTAAAATTGAGGAGTTCCACCATAAAAAATTTAATTCTCACTTCATGTGCTAATCATGGTGCAGTCGTGTATGTGTGTGTGTGTGTATGTCTTTAATTTAAAACTTAATATAATCAAAACAAAGTAATTGGTGCCCTTCCTTACAACCTCATTACATTCTCTCAAACATTCTCCACTGGCTTTCTTCTGTCTTCAAGATTAAATTTTAAGTTTTCCAGTTCAAAAGTATAAGACAAAGGATTTAGAAATACTGATCCCAGCTCTATCAAAATTCATTCCACCATCCTTTAATTCTCCTTGAAATACTACTGAATTCACACAGACATGCACATATAATCATATGTGTGTACACATGCATGTACAAACCTCTATATAATTTTCTTCAACATGATAGTTTTAAATACAATCGACATAGTTTCGGTTGAGGTTTTCCTACAAGGAACAAATGGAAGAAGCTATTTTTCCTAGACATTACTTGTGAAATAAAAATAAATTGTTAGTGACACATGTAAAACATAATGAGGGTTGAAGAGACAGACGGCTCTGTACTTAAGAACATTCTTGAATTGTTCTTGTAGAACACTGAGGTTTAGTTCCAGCACCCAAATAGGAGCTCACAACTAATTATAAGTTTTCTAAGAGTATGTACATCCTTTTCTGGCCTTCACTGATGCTGAGCCACACATAGTATAAATATATGCAAGCAGGGAAAATATTCATTGACACACAGTAAAAATAAATCTAAAAACAATGAGTAACTCTCAGTGTGTAACGTCTGAGTTATACTGAGATGCTTAGCTTCTCTAAACCTCAGTTTGTCATATTGAAGTTTATCCTGTACCTGGAATATCTTCTCAGTTTACACAATAAAGAAATGCATCTAAGTCAAGATGTAATCTTACACTGAATCTAACAAAGGATGCATAGCTAGATGTAGGAACTCTGTAAATGTTCTGAAGCTACAGTTTTTCAAAAGTTTGTATTTCTTAACTTTTATATCATTTTTGAAAATAATACACTAATATATTCACTGAGCTCTAGACTAAGAACATTATACTAAACACAGAAAAGACAAAAAGCTGTTAGACCCAACTTCACACTTAGTAATTTAGAATCCTTTTTGGTAAATATGGAACAGAAATTTACATTATTAATATGTTGTGAAAAATTTTGCCTCACTCATGAACTAGTAACATGGGGCCCATTCATCAAAACAATAAATGTTATAGTGAAAACTGGAAAAATGTGGGGCCTGTGTTCAAAATCTGGAGTTTTTAGTATTATTTTTCTCATCATTCAAATATGCTCATTATTTTTGTCTTGAGCACTACATAGATAGAACTAACCCTTGACATGCAGATCACCTGAAGTGTTCAATGTCTTTATTCACTGACTTTGAATCAAGTATTTCACAGATAATTAATGTTCAATAAATATTTACTCAATAAATGAATGAATGAGTGACATGCAAAGAGAAACACATTCCAAATGATATTAATGCCATGATTAAAATTAATAATGTGTCTTTTAAAAGACCCTTCTGAAGGACAGATTTGTATGCAGATGAATTAATGAATAAACAGAGGAAACATTTGTGGCTGGCATCTGAGATAATGAGTGAATACAGGATACAAGATGTTGAACAGCCGGGATGAAAATCCTCTGTTGATGCCTCAAGCAAATAACTGATTTCTTTGCCTGGTCCAAATGTCCAGTCTTGGCTTCTGACACCAGCTGATGTTGTATCTCCTTCCTGTATTGGCGAGAAGCAGCTTGCTGGCATTATGTCACAGCACTGTAATTAAATCATACTTCTCTGATAAGATTTGGGATGAAATAGCAGTTGGTACCATAGATTTTTCT
Organism: Cricetiscus sungorus; assembly: GCA_030556225.1. Lineage (NCBI taxonomy): Eukaryota > Metazoa > Chordata > Mammalia > Rodentia > Cricetidae > Cricetiscus > Cricetiscus sungorus. The sequence continues at coordinate 58,294,870 of JANBXA010000007.1, forward strand.
CTATGTTGCAAGTGAATTTTTATAATATAACTAAAATAAAGTAACTTGTCAAAAAAAGCATTTTTTTTTTACAAAATTGTGACCTTGGGCAAGTTAAATAACTCAAGACTCAGTTTCTTCATGTACAAGTGCTGAATATTTTATTTACGTTCCAGTATTGTTAGAAAGAAGATAACATGTATACAATAAGCAAGTTTACTCCATGAATAGGAATATTGGGTGCTATGAATTATTAAAGAAAGGTGTTAATGAAATAATATTGGATTAAATCGGTAAAAATTCAGTTTACATTATAAATTATTAGAACACACGTTTGCTACTTTCTTTTGTCCACATTGTAAATCCAAGTGGGCAAGAATGTAGTATCTACTAGTATTATTCCAGGAAATAGGGTTTAGGCTAAATTTCTGAAATGATTTTTGCACACAGAGGGAAAGCAGCAGAAGAACTTTAACCCAAGCCAAGCCAGTATATCCAATGTTCTTTGTCTTATTGCATGACTGTCTGGGGACTGGACATCTGTCTGGAAACTGAAAGTTATGAAACTGAAAGTATCATAATGCAATAGCTATTATACTGGGGTTTAGGAAAGTGGAGAGCTATGCTTAAATGAAAAGTAAAAGGGAAAATGCATCACTTGTTTTAGACTGTGATCACAGGATTGCCACTTGCCTGGGAACAGAGAACTAAGACAGACCTGTGTTCAAAACCAGTTTACGTATTCACTCTCTGATGTTGACAGACAGTGATCACCTTATTCCCTTGGGTTTAAATGCAGACTCAAACTACCAGCACCTACTCAATTGGCAATTTTAATTAGATGACATTGAAAATGTAGCACATGGTAGAGAATATATAATTGCTAGCTATTGTTTTCATTCCTATCTTAGTAAAGAATTCCCTTTATTTTGGGGACAGGAGAGTTAATGTTTGAAGTCCAGTTTTGCCTTCACATAGCTTTGAGACTTCTGGAAATTTTACCTTATTCTAGACTTGGGTTCCTGAGGGTAAAGTCAACAAGATCTAATATAACAATAACATTTTCCATAAAATTAAAATGTGAGAAAATGTAGAAAATTTTTTTCCTAAATCTATTAACAAAGGGGAGTAGTTAGAGAATATATTTGATAACAGCAATCCTTTCTGTACTTTTTCCAGCTTTTCATGGCTCTGAATTGCTAAGCTGCTAAAACTGGTAGAGATAAAATGCCTTGTGATGCAAAGTAACCTCTTGTCTTCCACACAGATCTGTGCAACACAAGAATTTTTTGTCCTTTGGAGAAAACAATTTCCTTATCAAGCTTGGACACACACACACACACACACACACACACACACACACACACACACACACACACAAAGGAGCGCAAATCACCCACAATAGTAAAAGCCATTAATTATTTTTAATAATGCATATAACTTCTCTATGTTTTCAGAATGAATACATGTTGTGTAGAAAATTAAGGAAGACACATGTACATATATACACTATTATAAAAACTCAACTGACCCTTTTAAATCTGGAGGATGACTATTTAGGCCTGAGGCTTTTCTGTCTGTATGAACATGCTTGAGTTAGAGACTTCAACTGATTGACCTAATCTTCCAAGAGAAAAGCATCAATGGTGGACTTGCTGCTAAGTAAACTAGAGCAGTTTATATGTTGTATTAGCTGCTTTTTCTCTATCTGTGACAAAATACCTTGACTAAAGCAACTTAAGAGAGAACTTATTCAGTCTCATGTTATTAGTGGAGAGAACACCATAGAAAGCAAGTTATAAAAGCTGAAGCTTGAGGAAGCTGGTCCATAAACATCCACCATAAAGCAGTAAAGATAGATAAACACTTGAATTTGGCTTACTTTCTTCTCCTTGTTCAGCATGCTTGCACAGCCCCACAGAAGTTAACCCAGCTTTAGAGTGATTCTTTCTATTTCATTACCTAGGTAAGTCCTCAAAGACATGACCCATGAGTTGTCAGTTCAGTGGCTCTAGATCCTATCACCATGGAAATCAATATAAACCTTAGTCATACCACATAGAGAGAAGGACTAAGATTCAAGGTCCGTATCTTCACTGTCACTTACCTTTCTGTCTCTCTTTATTATACTTACCCAGAAGAGTGTGTAGCATATGTACACAGACAATGTAAGCATGGTATCCAAGTTTAATTTGTTAGTGCATATCTAATGGTATATCTATTTTCATTTACACATCTAGAAATTTCTACAGTGTATTCAGAGAGTAGGCTTATTTATATACCAGGATCTAGGTGTCTAAATTTGGGAATAGTTCCTAACTTTTGTAGATGTCAATTTAAAAAAATCTAAATTGCAGATATAAAGTTCTTTGTCTCTTTTGAAATCTTCATCCCTGTGAATCAAAAAGAAAAACAGAAATCTAACCAGAAAAGAAATAATTTTTCCTTCACAATCATCTAAATATACAGGACTTTTGAGAACCCTTCTAAAATAGTATCTATCAATCTCACAATCTGCTTTGGTTCAAGTATCATTGCCTACAGTCTTGCCATTAGTGTAAGTACAAATATCTGTTCTGTAAGTGCATTCTTGAAGAAAGGGAATGTTTTCTAGTTATAATATGGCAGGTTTTTGCTCAAGTATCTGACATTAAATCATATGCTATCATCTTCTCAATTGACATGGCAAAGTATTGCCTTAGGGTAGATTCAAAACTGATTTCTAAAAAGTTATATAACCTTGCTCTCTATAACACTTGTAATATGTTTTAGAAAATTATACTTTATCTGGAAAAATATAAATGAGAGATTTTTTTCTTACTCATATTTTATAATTGAAATATCATTACATATCCATTGAATATAAATGCAAATTATCAGATGCGTAGTACACATCATATTTGGCAAGGATATTGGAGTTTTAAAGTACAGTGTTGGTCAAACTATGCCTAAAAGAACAGCTCCAGATGTTCTGGGACCTAATTTAGTGCAAACCTCATAGAAAGCATTGAACCATAACTTCAGTATTCCCCTGGAACACATTCTTTGTCCCTGCCATCCTAACCACAGAATTTCACGCACACATTGTAATCATGCATTACATACTCCTGGGAGTACTAAGATACTCACTTTCAAATATTTACACTGGCCATGTCCAGTATTAAAAAGACTGCTCTTGCAGAACTTAGATTTTGTAGGTAATTATGACAATGTCAAAGACTGTCATTTACCTGAAGATGTAAAGTTGTTAGACCAATAAGAGCAAGCTACTGTAAAGAAAGAATGCTCCTTTTTAACGGGTTGTAACATTTTGGTACATGAGTACATCATAATTTAACTGACACTTCTTTATTGAGAGACAAAGGGGGAATAAAGTCTGGGAAAGATTTGCTTGCTCAGTAGCTACAAGTAACAACCAGATTTTATACACAGAATGAGGGAGATTTGCAAGCACTAAAATAGAATGATCACTAAGAGTTACTGTTAAATTAAAATTAGAGGAAACAATATTTGCATTGGCTTATAAAATGCATAAAATGTTCCTGGAAAGCTCTATAAGAAATTAACAGCTGCTGTCTAAGGAGGTAGAAGCATAGGAAGTGGGTCTAGCAAAGTGAGAAATCTTCTACTACAATTATCTTTAAGAAAATTCTCACTATTCAATACTTAAATCATCTTACATTTTAGGAATAAAGTGTATTGGTGTGTATACCATTACAAAATATATAGGAAAGTTATACTATTTCTGTTACAGAAACTTGAGTGTCTATTGTCCATTATTGCAATACTGGTTTGTAGGAGTCATGGTGTTGCATTATGAATACTGTTTCTTTTAAGGTTAGGTCACTGAAGTATTGACTCCAGCATCCTACTTTCTATAATGTTATTTGCCCAAACTTACCTTCACTTTTAATTAAACATCTAAAACTTCTTAAGATTTTATTTCTTTAAATGTTGAGTTTAAAAACTCCATTGAGATCTTATTAGCAAAAAAAACTTCAGATGTTTTCATTTATAAATGTTCTATTACTTTAGGATTCATATGAGATTTGGAAACCAGGTGTAGTTTTTAGGTTTACAATGTTATTAACTCTAACATATTCTTTTAAAGTTTTTTCTACAGTTTTTTAATTTAAATTGAAACAAACTTGGTTTACATATCAATTCCAGTTCCTGCACCCCCTGTCCTCCACTGTTTCCCCTACCAACTCCTATTCCATTTCTTTTCTGCTTCCAGGGAAGGGGAGGCCTTCTATGGGGAGTCTTCAAAGTCTGTCATATTATCTGGAGCAGAACTCAGCACCTCTCCCATGTGTCTAGGCTGAGGGAGTATCTCTCTATGTAGAACGGACTCCCAAAGTCTATTCATATACAAGAGATAAATACTAGTCCACTACCAGAGGTCCCATATAGGTGGGCATGTCAGAGCAGGAAGATTGAGTCAGGGAAAGAATAGAGGAGAGCAAGAAAAGAGATACCATAATAGAGGGAGCCATTATAGGTTTTAAGAGAAATCTGGCACTAGAGAAATATTCAGAGACCTACAAAGGATGGCCCCAACTAAAATCTTAAGCAATAGTGGAGAGGCTACCTTAAATGCCATTCCCAGATAGTGAGATTTATGACTACCTTATATGTCATCATAGCTTCTTCATCCAGTATCTGATGGATGCAGAAGCAGACACCCATAGCTAAACAATGAGCTGAACTCTTGGAACCCAGTTGCAGACAGGTAGAAGTGATGAGCAAAGGGGTTGAGACCAGGCTGGAGGAACCCATAGAAACTGCTGACCTAAACAGGGGGAAGCTCATGGACTCCAGTCTGATAGCTGGCAAAACAGCATAGGACCAACCCAGATGGCCAGAATGTGGTGTTTGTTGGGAGGACATATTCTTCTAAACTTTTAACTATTGATCTATTCCTGGCAATTGCCTGTCCTTGGTCCTACCTGGCCTCAGGATATTGATTCTTCCATGATATTTATCACCATTGTAATTTACATAATTAACTTCTATCAGGTAAACTGCTTAGGTGGCTTATTCACAATCTTCTTTTTCAGTATTCAGCTGAAGATCTGAGACACATTGTAAGGGGGCCTAGTTCTTTGTAGACTGCCCTTTCATCTTCCGCACTGTTATTAGCAGGACATGAAGAATCACAAATAGAGTTTACTGGGTCATAACTAAATTTTTCTGCCCAGTGTTGTGGTCTAGAAACTTCACAATGCAGGGATACGTTCCCAGGCATCATTCTGCTCTGATATTCTCAGAGATCATGACTCTATAATATCTAATGATAAAGTTCATGTGGTCAAACCCTGTGACTTTGTACTTGTTTTTCAATATGACTCCAATATGCCATACTGTTAGCATAACAATACAATTGATACCCCAAATCCTTACCATAGTTTTCAGGGAAAGTTACTGACTTTACATACTGTATTGGAGAAGGAGGAAATTATCGCCCTACAAGGTTAAATAGTGAGATTTATTAATATAATGAGTATGTTATTTATATGTCCTTCTCAAGCTTTCAATAGTAGCTTTACATTTTTTTCTTCTTAAAGCAATTGCTTATTCTTTATTAGTTTAATTCTCAGCAGTACTTGAGATTATTTTTGGCAACATTGTAAACGGTCTCATTTTCTTTTGCATTTTATGGTTGGTTATTGGTATAGAGGGACATTCTTGATGGCTTCTATGGAATGTGTAGCTGAAAATTTTATTTACATTTTCTAATTAGTTTCTGTAGTTTATTTCTGCTGATTTTCTTTGATATGCTATGTGTATTGCACTGTCATCTGTATCTAATTATGCTTTTGACTTTTCCAGTTGTCCCTGTTTGTTACACACTTCTTACTATGTTGCAGACTGTTCATCACACAGAGTAGAGTTTCACAGACAGGCAAAACATCCTGCATGAAATTTTGCAAGCGATGTCTTATTTTTTCTTAGTTAAGGATAGATATTTTTGTGCCTCATTAGTAAGTAATAATTAGCAAATAAACTGTAATAACTGCTTATTTTCCTAGAATTATATTTTATTGGTCAAAACTGTTGAATTTTATCAATTATTTTTCTTTTAAGATTTTGTTTTAATGCAATTCATAAATCTATATATTTTATAAGGTTGAACAACTGTTATTACTGAATATTAACTCTTTAAACACTTCCATATCTTTCTTGTTTTTTATAGTATCTTTTTTGTTTGTACAAATATTCTTATTTCTCTCAAAAGCAGGTGAAAGCTAGTTGGATAGATAACCTCAGTCTATTGTTACTCAGTCTAGATTGAGTATTAGTAACACCATATTTGAGTGGGTCATTTAATAGTTGAATGTGGTTATTTTCTATTTTCAAAAATGAGAATCAGAATTAAAGTGTTATGGTGGCTTAATTTCTCAGTCTTTGACAAGCTTATATAAGATGCTCATTAAACATTGCTTTATCACTTTTTCATGGTAATTTTACCCCTACATGCACACTTATTTCCCTTAGCTTCATCTTCCAGATATAATCCATGGTTATTTGATACCATCAGAACTTTTCCTACATAGTATCTCCTGTGAAGAGCAATAATTTTACAATAATTTTACCATCAGAACTTTGCATACATGGTACCTCCTGTGAAAAACAATAATTTTATTTTAGCCAGAGTGAGATGGATGTCCTATTTCCACCTTCCCATGTCAACATTCATAAATTACATTATTGTACTTTTCTATTTTTCCAATCTATTACCATGGGGATATGAACACATTTGATAGTATAGAAGCTTGTTTTAATCTTTGCTTTGTCACCTCAAATTTTAATACAGTACTCATGATTCATACAGTAGGTACTTAGTAATGTTTTTGGAATGATAGGAAGAAGAAAAAAGAGGAATGGATACAAGAAGAAAGATAGAGAATAAATTAGAAAATAATCTAAAACAAAACAAATTTTATTTGATTTGATTTTTTATTCTAATTTCTATTTTAAAATGTATTCTTCTCTCATGCATTACATCCTGACCTCAGTTTCCCCTCCCTCTACTCCTCCCAGCATCTCCACTTCCCCTTCCCCCAAATCTACTTCTCTATTTCCCTTCAGAAAAGAACAAGTCTTCCAGTGTTAACAGCTATAACAAGTTACAATAAAACTTGACACAAACACTCATATCAAGGCTGGCTGAGGCAATCAAGTAGGATGAAAAGGTTCCCAAGAACATGTGGAAGAGTCAAAAGCACCCCCCCCAACTCACACTGTCAGGTGTTTCATTAAGAACACCAAGCTACACAACTCTAACATAAATGCAGGAGACCTTGTTCAGACCTATAAAGGGACAATATTTGTTTCTTTAGTCTCTATGGGCACCAATGAGCCCACATAGTGATTTTGTGGGTCATGTTCTCATGGTGTCCTTGACCCCTCCAGCTCTTACAATACTTCCTCACCCTCTTCCTCAGGATTCCCTAAGCTCCACCTAATGTAGAACAAAACAAATTTTAAAGTGTATTAAAGAGTACTCTGAGTGATAACTATCCAAATAAGTAAACTACCCAGAAGACAGAAAACCCATTCTTATGAAAAGATTTGTATTTATTGGATAACCTCGAAAAACCTAGCTATGTGAGGAATTAAAAACTGACAAAGTAGTTGAAGCAAATTAGTTTGAAGTCCAGTTCAAACACTGGAGTCTATAAGTCAGTGATGTTAGATTCAAACTGATGAATATATAGGAAAGTGAGTGTTCAGGGTACTGCTATCTCCAATGAACAGTTCAGTTTGTATTCTGTGTGCATGTAGAGTGTGGGCTTTCAATTCCTCTGGCTTGATATACACTTCTGAGGGTATTTCTGGGTCTCTTTTCAGTGATTTCCTAGTGAATAGTTAGACTCTCATTTCTTTAATCAATACCTTAGAGAGATATAGGCTGGAAAATAGGAAGCTTCACAATTTTTGAATATGCACCTTGTGCCTTTCTGAGATGGGAGAACACATGTGATTAACTCAGAATTCCTCATTCATCTTGGGAATCTTAGATTTCAACAATATCTAAGAAGAGAATATTTGGGTTCTTTGGGGCACAGGAAAAAAATATTAGTTCTTTTGCCTGAAACTCCAGGTAGCCTGTTCAGAACATGGCATATTTTATAAACTACTATTTTATATTCATTTTATATTTAGTATAAAAAATATAAGACATTGTAAACTCCTATTTTGAACATAGATATATTGCCTGCTATTATAGACCTGTATTAAACAATACTTCAGCTGCCCTTTCTTCAGGTAGTAATCCTAGGCTGGAGAAGCCTCCAATCTACAAATCTGTGCCACTCATCCTCCAATCTCCATTTCCAGGCTAGCACTCCAGACTTCACAGTCATCTCCACCTAACCCAGGGATTACCTGAGAACCTTGTAATCCTGTCTACTACCCCCCCACCCCATCTCCTAAAGGTCCAAGATTCATAATGCCAACTCCAACTATGCCTGTGTCCTGCCAGAGGGCCATGTGCTCCTGGCATTCTCACTTGCACCCCATTCTCAAGAACCTAAAACTCCTTCCTCCACTCATTGCTACTTCCTAAGGAGAAATTCTCAACAACTACAAGACCACTGAGGACTGATTGTGAATATCTTATGACTCTGCAAGAGGTCTGCCCAGAAACGTCATCTATTTACTTTAAATGCAAAATTTTCAAAATCAAGAATTGAGTTCTTCCATTGAATACTAGGTTGACTAGAATTTACCATCCACTGACTTGTATGAAACCTCAGTGTACATGAAAGAAATAAGATGCCTGGGGTATTAAATTGTATCACTAATTTCTCTACTGAGAAAAGAGAGAATGACTACATAATAATTTATGAAGCTTTAATGATTAAGAACATATTCCTACTAAGGTTCAAGATACACATTACAGCTTTACTTCTCTTTAACTACAAACCTCTCTTAATATTCACAATTTTGGAATTTAGCCAATATTTTCAAATGAGTCTTTTATCTGTGTCTATATTTCCAGGACACAAATAATTCAACATCTGGATGTATCAGTGTGAAGTTTGGGCTTAGAATGGAGAAGCAGTAGAAGATTTCAATTTGGGGGTATATTTATATTGTAGATATGATTCTTTGGTGTGGGTAAAAGTGTTATAATGAAGCTCTAACAAAGACTATAGCTACAGTTTCTACCTTTAATTATTTCTTGCTGAGTTGTTTTCAGAAACATTCCACAAATTGCTCACAGTTACAAAATGTGTTAGCATACATGTTGGGCATGCATTTTAGTGGGAGACATGATAGCTAGACAACATTTTGCAAAACAATGTAAAGCATATTTATTTATTTAATCAAAATTTAGCTTAGGACACAGACAAAACCCATTTTACTGGTGAATAATATACAAAGGAGTATAGTGTAGCTGTAGAGATAGGCAAGAGTGACCTATCGAGATACCAAACAACTCAAATATACTTTCACATTCCCCTTCCACTTTGTCTCCGCACCCTAGGCTTCTCTCCTTCATATGACCTTTATAGAGATATTGAAGGATTTGATGAAATGATATTTGAACACATGTATACATAAATCTTCAGAAAAGTGGCTAGGTAGCATATTCTGTGTTTCTATATAAATATATAGATGAGTGGGGAATTTATATGGACCAATGTAGACATGATGTTGAAAATATTGTGGCAGCTGCTTTGGACTTGGCATACATACTCTACTGGCATAGTAACTCCTTCCCTCACCTGCAATACCCATATCAGTGTATGTGTCATCCTGAGTTCATGCTGCTTTAGACTGCCTTTGTCATTAGTGCAGTTCAGCCCTTCAGACTCAGAGAAGGAAATGTCCCATGAATACATTCTATAGAAAGGAAGCCAGAGTTTTCAGGACAGAAACATCCATAGGTGTATCTTCATTTTTCTGTATGACCAGGCTTATTTGTTGAGTGACTGGAGATTGTCCCTTGAACAGTCAATAAGGGCATGAGTTAAAAGGTGTGTGTGTGTGAGTGTGTGTGTGTGTGAGAGAGAGATAGATAGATAGAGAGAGAGATAGAGAGAGAAAGAGAGAGAGAGAGAGAGAGAGAGAGAGAGAGAGAGAGAGAGAGAGAGATGGGGCTCTACTTCAAATTCATATAACTACTTAGTTCAGTTCTCCACCCTCCACTAACCCTTATTTCCAATACGGTGACAAGATATCATATTTTACACATACTAAGTGTTTCCTTGACTTGTTACAATAGATTGCTAAAAGATGGATTAGTAGTTAAGAGTACTTTCTGACCTTGTGGAGGACTTGAGTTAGTTCACAGTACCCATATCAGGTAGCTTAACTGCCTGGAACTCCATGTCTAGATGATATGATGCTTCCTTCTGACCTCTGGAAACACCAACACTATGTACACATGTATACAATTTTAAAGGTAAAATAGATCTTTTAACAAGCTAAGAGATCCAAGCCAGTAAAGTAGCCAGTACTCTTACCCTCACCCAGTTTAAAATACACTATCTGATGCTTTAGCCACCACTGTGCCACTTTGACTAATGCAGCTGGGAAGTCCACCAGGTTTGCCCAGAAAATGTCTTAACTCAGTCCTTGACAGCTATGAAAGCATCCCAACATCCCAACACAGAATCGTAAATTTACTTAAAACAAAGAGTCTTCTGATGTTATTTTTGCAACACTATTTTACAGTTTTTAAGCATTATCATTACAGATGACATATTGTCTAGAGGTTGGAAACCCTGCCTCTTCATTTGAGCTGGAGGTATATAGCTTCATTCTTCTCACCACTGCATTGTTTTCAGGACACAAAGGAGTTAACAAAATAATATTTATAGTCTCATTTGATGTTTTTTTGTTAGACCACATTTTCCCCTCAACTTTGGCACCTGCTACTACTTGTCTGATAGGAGAAAACAAAAGGAATCAAAAAGAGCAAACAAATGTTAATGAGGAAACTCAGAAACAGCTGAGATGGTTAGTTTTCAACAGCTCTCTTGTTCCATAAACATGTGGACACATGGTTTTGATTTGATCCTGCATATTTATAACATGGTTGTATTTCACTGATTAGAAATGGGTTTCTGCATGCTGTGATAGACTGGAAATAGAAAGACTAGAATGACTGTTTATGTTTCATTCAGTAGGTTCACTGAGAACCTACTATGTGGGCCTGACTGAATATTTAAATTGCATTGATCTGTTTGCTCTTGGCATCACCTTTACCAGTTTGGTGCCATTTCTGTTCTGTGTTTGTATGAAATAAGGATCAGAGATGGTAATTAACAACCCAAGGTTAATCTAAATTCTAGTAAGAAAGAAAAGATTTAGTAGCTTGGATGCAAGAGTCTGAGCAACTAATTTGTGAAGCTTCAAAATGTTTCCTGGATGTTTACTTAATACACTCTTCTTCATGCGCTTAGCTACTTTCTTAGGGTTCCTATTTCTGTGAAGAGACAACATGACCACGGTAACTCTTATAAAGGAAAACTATTTAAATGGAGTGGCTTTATTTTCAAGGGTTAATTCATTATTATCATGGTGCATTATCATGCATGGTGGTATGAAGGCACACAAGCTTCTGAGAAGTAGCTGAGAGTCCTAGATCTTCATTCTCAGGCAACAGGAAGTGATCTGTGTCACAGAGTGTAGTATGAGTATAGGAAACCTCATAAACACTCCCACAGTTACACACTTCCTCCAACAAGACTATACCTCCTAATAGTGTCATTCTTTTTAGGCGGCATTGTCTTTCAAACCACCACAGCTACCCTGACCTGAAAATTATTGTTTGCTCATAATTCTTCAGTTTTGGGAAACTATGGACAATTTTCCTAGGAACAAACTTTCCCTTTCTGTATTTTCTCCATACCTTATGGAAAGATTTTAAAAAATCTTAATGAAATCTAAATCATACAGTAACAGACAAAATGCATAATTTGTCTCTTCTGGGACAATGCCTTATCCCTATGCTACAGGGCACTATGGAAATAGCATGCCAGTCATCATGATTGAACAGCTCTGGGCTCAGTCTTAGATTATTGTTATTTCTAGACTATTGCAGTTTAATAAATTTTTAATCCACATTAGTATCTATTTTCTCATTTCTGTACTAAAGGCCTGGCATATAATATTTATCACTATCTCTCTCCATTTCTCATAGCCTGCCTTTTCACCCTTATTGTTGGCACCCTCATACCATTAATAATCAAGATAAAAGGGCCATTGGGATAGTTCAGAAGGTAAAAGTTCTTGCCACTCAATCCTGATGTCCTGGGTTTGAGCCTTGGTACCTATAAGAGAGAAAAGACTCTTAAAGATTGCCATCTAATCCCCAAACTCATTCCATGACATATGCATGCCTACACCCCCCACAAACACACAAACACACACACACACACACACACACACAGAGACAGAGAGGGAGAAAGACACACACACACACACACACACACACACACACACACACACATTTCTAAACATAATTAAGTCAAGTGCATAGCACTATTGCACTTCTGCCATGAGTCAATGATAATGTTCTCTATAGTGGCAAGATATAAAGCAAAAGAAGCATCATTTCTGGACATCTGTCATGGTATGTCAGATACTACTCAAAATCTATTACTTCATGAAATCCTTGTATTGTTTTTAATGTGCATTTACTTTTTTATATCAGAAATTCAACTACAGTGGTAGACCAAAGCATCAGTTTTAATTTTCTTCTGTTGCAAAAAGCCCTTGTTAGGCTGGCACATTTGTCCTCAAATGTACTGCATTTGTGGCATGGCTTCTTTGCCTATCTGGTCTAGATAAAGATAACTTTCCTCCAAAACCCTGATGAGTGACTTTCGTTTAGAACATCATGAAGAACTGTGTCACAAACTTAAAAAGGGACTTGGAGATTTTAGTGTTTAAACTGGGCATATGGCCACTTAATTGTGGGTTTGTGAGTAAGAAAGAAGATGAAAATAGAAATTGAGGAAACTACCAGAAATGTTTATGGTGGTATTCCCAAATTTAGTCATCCTGCTAGCACCTTAAAGATATCTATTTATATATTTAGAATCTAAACAACAGAGCCCAGGTGACAGCTATCGTGCTTGCATTGTGCTTGAGGCTTAGTCTCCCTTGAAAGGATACTTCTTCCTAGGGACACTGGAAGACATACTCTAGACTTCTCTTTTCTTAATTTCACAAAAATATTTGAATGTATCCCAGGGAATATTCCAAGTGTATAGAGTTGTATAGTGTTACAGCAGGTTTCCCCGCCGGCTACCGCTGGATCTGCCGCCATTGTCCTGCAACCACATGTGCCCCAAATAACACTCAGAGACTCTGTATTTGATGCAATCCTGTTGGCCAATTACCATTACTGTTTATGGGCTAGCTGTGTCTTAATTATTAACCCATTTCTACTTATCTAAGTATTTCCACGTGGTCATCTTATCGGGGAGCCGCGGCAAGCGTCCTCTCTCCTTCCCGGGCTACATCACGACCCCTACTACTTCCTCTCTCCTCCTCCTGGTCTCCTAGCCCCGCCTATCTTGTTATCTATTGGCCACAGTGCTTTATTAACCAGTATGAGAAACATATATACAGAATAACATCTCCCATCATCTCCTCTTTTCTGTCTAAAGTAAAAGAAGGGGTTTAACCTTAACATAGCAAAATATACCATTCAACAGTTATCAAATAAGAATCACAGTTAACAATATTTAGTCCATTAACATTTTGTAAGACTTAAAGAAAATATCATCTATCCTATCTTTGTGAGTCTAAAGTCCTATATGTAACTTATCTTTAATCCTAACTAAGGAAAACTGTAACCATAACTACCTGTCTTCAACTCCATCAAAGACCACAGAAGGATAATATATAAATTCTAGAAATGACAGAAACAACTCATTGCCTGGTCAGTCACCCGAAGTTCTTCTGTAATATTCCATCTTCAGCCCATAGGCCATAATGTGTGTCCAGACTCCTCAACAAGGCAGGAAACTTTTCTCTGTGTCCTGTAGACTGTCTAGCTGTCTGGCAGCCTCTTCCATGAAGCAAGAATCCTGTAGCAATGTCCATCTTGCATCAGCAGTCACCTTTTTGTGGGTCCTGCATGTCCAGTTTCTACAACATAAAGTCAAACAGTCCAGAAGAGCAATACCTTGCCCAAATGGCTAGTCTTGCCACATTAGAAGCAAACTCCATAACATGTTTCTTCGATATCCATCTTCCTTTCTGACGAAGGTGGTGTTACCAGGAGCAGTTGTGCCTCACTGTCAAGAAAAACCTTAAACCATTTTAAATGCCATATTCTGTAGGTCTTTGAAAGGTTTGAAGAATGCCTAGTCATCTCAAATATATCCATCTCTGCATATCTAGAAATCCTAACTAACTTAACTCCAAGTTTTAACTATCATAGGTAACTCTCTATAATCTGTACTAAATTATACATTACATTTTCCAATGAGCTATATAAACACAATACCTAAACAAGAGGAGAAATATACATATCACAAAATTGACCTTAAATTGTATCAATAAAAGAAAATCCATTCCAAAGCAAAGTATTCATATCTATACCTTAATTCCCTTTTTTATCTTTACAAGGATTGCTTGTGACATTAACCATTTATAACCAAGCCCATATAAATGAAAACAAACATTTATAAACAATATTTGGGAATTTGGGCGTCGTTCTTTCCAAACTGCTTCCTGCTGGTATAGGGCGCTATCATGGGATTCCAAAGAAGACGCAGAAATCTTGGCAGTAGTCTGCAAGGCTTTGTCTCAACTGCTTTGAATGTTGGATCACCTGGGGAGCTGTTTCAGGGGGTCTGGCTTGATCAAACCATATAAGTCTGGAAAGAATCTGTAGCTTTTCATTTTCTGTGGAAACAAAAATAGAAATCCTTTTCCCCAGTAACTTGTCCTTAGGCTTAAATTTTGGAGTCAAAGCATTTTTAAAATATATAAATTGATTTAATCCAGCAGCATTTCTTTTATCAGTAGTTATTTTCTCAGCAATCAAATAATTTAAAGACAACAGAATCGCGTATAGTATCCAAAATTTCTCTGTGCTTTCCATTTTTACGTGGCTTTTTTATTACTCTATTTCTTCTACTTCTATTTTTGCATATTTTGAGACAGGGTTTCTCTGTGTAACTTTTATCTGTCCTGGAATTCACTCCATACCAGGTTTACTTTGAAATCACAGAGATCTGCTTGCCTCTGTCTGCCCAGTGCTGGGATTAATGGCATGTCCCATTATACCCATTCATTCTACTTTCTTTTTTCTTTTTTAAACCATTGTACCCTGTTTCTTTTTCTCTCCCAAGCCAGCGTATTTTTTAAAACACAGTGTAAACCTTCATTGCAGCTCTTGTACACACCAATGAATTGTTAGCACAGCTCTTTAAAAGCCAGGCGGCTTTTTGCCGCTTATGCTAATTTTGGAAACTTCCCTTAAAGGAGCCGTGCAAATCTCTGTCTACAGCAAAACAAATCCAATCAAAAAAATGCTGCTACCAAGAAGTCTCTGTTCCCTTGTTTCTAAAAACTATTTTTTAAGCTTTTGTTAAGTTTTAAGTGAAAGTTCTCAGTCCCGCTTCTGACACCATTATGTTACAGCAGGTTTCCCCGCCGGCTACTGCTGGTTCTGCCGCCATTGTCCTGCAACCACGTGTGCCCCAAATAACACTCAGAGACTCTGTATTTGATACAATCCTGTTGGCCAGTTACCATTACTGTTTATGGGCTAGCTCTGTCTTAATTATTAACCCATTTCTACTTATCTAAGTATTTCCACGTGGTCGTCTTATCGGGGAGCTGCGCGGAAGGCATCCTGCTTCCTCCACAGGCTACATCTCGACCCTGCCTTCTACCTCTTTCCCCCTCCTAGTCTCCTAGCCCTGCCTATCTAGTTTTCTATTGGCCAACAGGGCTTTATTAATTAGTATGAGAAACATATATACAGAATAACATCTCCCATCAGTATAGCCTCTAGTTTCACTGAGGATGAATGAAGATCTAGGGTGTCCATGGTGGTCAACTGATCTCTTTCTGTTTTCATTACATTATTTAGTCCAGAAAAGCTATTCAAAATTTGAGAGAAAGTATCTCAAAGAAGAAAAACACTTTTAGGACCTATGTTGGTATAATTTCAGACCATGGCCACTCTTGCACTGAGTGCTTTCAAGTTGGAACTGAATCAGAACAGCCTGTGAGACATAGACCTTTCTATTGTTTACTCTAATAGAAACTCAATAATAAATATTTCAATGACAATATTACAGTTCGTAAACCATTTCCTGCCTAATATCTCTTTGGCTCTTCCAATAACTCAGATTGTTACTGGCTTGAGCATATGGATAAAAAACAGTGGTCTTCTAGGGTGTTTAATGCAAAGGTAATGCTGAACTCAAACTCTTAAACTCATGCTTTCAAATCTGAACTTCTTATTCTTTTTCACAAGCTCAGTCTCCATGATATTTCATAAAGCAAACAGAATATAACACAAAGATATATTTTAAAGAAGTATTTATCAATCAACATCTAAATATCTCGGCAATCTTTTATTAAGAACTATTCAAACTGCTTAACTTATTTCAGGGGGAAAACAATCATTCACTAAAAAATCACTTGACATTTCCTGAAATCAAACTGCTGAAATTAGTGCTATTATTTTTAAATAGATAATTAATAGCCGATTGGCATGCATATCAAATGATTTTTAACATGCAACACATTGGCAAAAACATCTACTGACTAAATCACTTTTGTGATTTGCAAAGGATATACAATGAGGAAAATCCTTGTAACAGACTCTGCAAAGTGTATGTGAGTGTGTGTGTGTGTGTGTGTGTGTGTGTGTGTGTGTGTCTGTGTATGTGTTTATCCCTTAGATAAGAACTGGCTTCCAATGCCTTATACCTAATATATGTTCACATACTTAAATAACTGGTGATCAAAGGGAGGGGTAAGAGTAGAGCAAGGAAAGATTTATTAATTTGAATTAAGAAAATCCTAACTACTTCCACTTTGGGTGTTGTTTTAATTGTCTGAGAGAAAACAGACCCCAAAAGAAGTATGGATACTCTATCATTCTCCTTTAAGCCTATCCCAATATATAAATTGTTCTCAATAAATTCTCACTGAACCAAGTAGATTTTTTTTCATAACATTTTTAAAATTAGTATCTTCCCTGCCCAGATACCTGGCTTTCTGAAGCAATCCCCCATACTTTGTGACATATAATTGTCAGCGACTCTTTGAGATTAGACTCCCTTGGGTGTACCATCTGTTCTTGTAGACTCTAATCTTGTTTTCACAAGTAAGTCTAAGTCCCACTAACATACATGGACCAGAGAACTGGAAAGAGATACCATCAAATGGAGGCACTAGTGTGCAATAGGCCAATGCTGCATTCTTAAGCACAGTGGCTGATTTCTCCTTCTTCTCCAGTATCTGCTCTCTCTTCTAAGCACCCTTTTGTCCTTTTCTAATTAGTTATGGATAACAAACATAGCAATGTCCCTTTTGTGGTCGTTAATGAATCAATCCCTCATTAATCGCTTTTACTGAGGCATGGAAACAAAAGGTTGAAAGCTGATTATCATCCTCATTGCTAGAATCTGGGCATGGAAAAATGGTGCCTTTGGGATACCTCTGCCTTCTTTGTGCAGGACTAAATTTTAGAGTGGGATAAGGTTGATGTAGAAATACGTTTCCGTGATAACAGAGATGATGAACTTTATCAGGTATTTAGAACAGAAACTGCCGCTGATAACAAAAAACTGGAGGCACATTTTCACTTTTTCTAACTCTCAGAAATAAAAAGAAGATATAATGGATATTAAACCATTGTAGAATTTTTCAGTTCCAACTAGGAATGCCTTGAAAGTCAGGAGTTGCCCAAAGTAAGCATTTTTAATGAAAGAAGACAGACACGGCATTATGATGTAATGATTACAGCCAAATTGGTTCCACAGGTACAATGCTCTTAAGTGACCCCTGGGAACCATACAGATGAGACACAGGCACAGAGAAAAGCAACATCACTCACCTGGCACTGTGTTACACACAGTGTGTCTGGGAAGTAATCATTGCTTAAAACAATCTTACAAGAACAATGCTAACCCATTTTATCATTTCTAACATGCATATCTTTTCTGATGTTACTATCTGAATTTTAAGTATATTTCACATTGTCTAAAATATTGTTGGAGTACCTTTGAAGCTCTTACATTAACATTTCCATTCAGTAGTCCCAAGAGGATTCTGTCTGGCAGAACGACCATTGAGTTTGGTAAGAAAGGAAGAGAGTATAGTGGCATTGTAATCCAAAAGGTTAAGAAGTCACACTGACCTGAACATCTGTGGTTCAAGCCCTCCAGAGCCTTCACCACCAAGACTGAGATCTGAATATTCCCTGTGTGTCTTCTCTCACACTGAGAGCAGAGCCCTCAGAATATCAGATGTCAATAGGAGTCTATTGCTACTTCTACAGTATAACACAAGTGTATATATGCACATATGATATCAATTTGTCAGTTAAATTGGTAGAAACAGGTCCATTTAGCTCTTAAATACTTTTCAGATGACCAAATAAAGGCAGATAGAAAGTATTGTAGGGTCACACAGTCAGAGGTAAAGCTGAAAACTAATGAGCCTCAGGAAACTGATTCAGAGCTTGGGTGTATCATGCTCCTCTTTGAAACTACTCTGCTCCCATACACATATGTACAAAATGCCTTCATACATGTGTGATTGTTACAGGGAAAATGTGGAAGATTGATGCTTATGGCCCATTACTATTGTGCATTGTCTTGTCTACCTGTGGTTCATTGGTGATTACAGATATATTTAGCCACCAAGCTAAATATGCCCACACAGATAATAGTTTTAACCAGGGTCAGAAACGTCTATGTGAAGCCAGGTAGCAGTGTTAAATCCCTTGTCATTAAATATTCTACCTTGTTTGCTATAGCATAAATGCAGATCACCATATCACATGGGCCCAGAGACTAGGGTTCTAGCATATAGATACCGACTCTTCAATCACTCTGCCATAAGCCTACAGCCCTCCAGGATGTCTCTCTGGATTTTTCCTTTAACAGTAAGTCTCTCTTGCTAAAAATAGAGGATTCCCTCTGCTGTTGTTTAGCAGCAGAGAGAAGGAAATTCACATGTACAACAGAACTCACACAGGTTTATTGCCAGAGAAGAGAGCACAGAAGCTGCCTCTGGGGTTAAAGCAGAGGAGAGAGATGGCCAGGAGGGGCTTGCCTTTTATTAGGGGATATAGCATACACCAACAGAGAGAACTCTACCTCAAGAGGCAGCACTCAGGATGTTAAGTGCTGGCCATTGGAAATGCTTGAGTACAAGCAAGCACATGTGCACAGGGAGTGCTATTAGTAGCTTCAGTTTAAGACCTTGAAAACAGGCCAGAGTAAATGTCTGAATGCCAATACCCTCTCCACTTCATAATTCCCCATATATTTCCTTAATAGTTTGATTTCTATATTAACCCTAAATCATGGGCCACACTTTTATCAGACTGATAATAAGACATGGTGCAAGTTTGAACACAGAGTTCAAAAAGCAATGCCCAAAGCTAACAAAGTGGGTAATTCCAAGAGAAAAATAGCTGTTTCTCGTGAACATAGTTGTTCATGAACAGAATCACATTACCTAGAATCATGGAAACTGATCTCTTTGTAAGTGCACAATACCATTAACACACAATGACAGATACAATGATGATGAACTTAAGTCAGGATAAACACCTTCTTCAGGAGCAATTCTGTGAAAGGTTAATGAAATGATAACTTGTGAAAATAGAAAATAATGAGGAACTTTAAAGCATAATCTTAACTTGAGTTATATGACCACTATCACATTATGGTCAGTAGCAAAACATGTTTAAAGCATGATTATTGAAGTAAGAACTTCATCATGTCAGTTCTGCCACTGACAACCACATCATCTTTACCAGAATTTCTACTTTCATTAAATTTCAGGAAAATAAAGTATATTGTCATTATCTACTTCATCGTGTTGTAAGGATTAAAAATGTCCTGTGTAAAGGGCTTAGCCCTCTTTTGGCATACTACAGCCTTTTGACTCTTAGTTGTCAAGGACTAAAATGTGCATTGTCAAAAATAATAGAAAATTTTAGACACAAAACAAGCCAGTTGAATTGAATATTCTCTTGGGTGACAAGGGATTTGGATTTAGGGGGTATGTTTTTGAGCAAAAAGAAAAATTATTTTTCTTTGGAATGGAAGAAATAATGATAAACATTCATTATATGAAACTCCTTATTCTTAAGATCATTACAGTTACCATTTTGTGCCTATATGGTATTAGGCAATGTCCACAGTTCAAGCCTAGACTATGAGAGGAAAGTCAACAACTGCCAGAATAGCATATGCTAAACAGAGATGCACTATCCACATGTTATAAACTGGCACCTCTGCTTAGAATCAATCCAGAAGTCATTTACACATACAGAGGCAGTTATTCAAGAGTTATTATAGTCTCCAATACATATTTTCTCTGATAATATTGGGAAAGTAGTCTTCTCTCCAGTTAACTTTGGTTTCAAACATAGAAGTTCTGCAAAAAGTCTCTCTGCTTCTGTTTCTAAGGTCTGCTCTGTCCTTTGAGAGCATGGTTTAGAGAATTTTAGTTGTCTCTTTGCCTGAAGTACAATTGCCTTAAGAGAGGATGCAAGCCAACCAGAGGCATGCATTTCATACAGAGTTCCCAAGAGTATTTATTTCACATGAGAGATTACTTGGCACATATCCTCTTTGAAGGCACATTGTATATCCAAAACCCACATTATCCATTTAAAGTTATTTACCAAGCAGAGAAGAACAAGAAAATCTATATTGTAAACCTATAGAAGCGGTTATTATTTGGGTGCATTTAATTATATTCTTTTCCCTGGATGTGGTATAATTATAATGTATATATCTTAAAATCCTTTCCTATTATTTACTTAATATATTATACTCACTTTTCTACATGATTGCACAGAAAATCCCTAGGTTAGCATTAACAGTCTCTTGTATTCTGACTTCCATATTCAGCTCTCCTTTTCTGCTACCATCCCATTCTTCTCCATCATAAAATGATAAGTGTAGAAGCCATATAGTTCTGGCTTCCTAACCCACCTTTCACTTTCTTTACCTTGTGTATCAGCTCAATTCACCTTCACCAGAGGATTCAACTACTTCTTCACCAGAAGAGATCAACCCTAACTGTACAAAGGAAGCAGTTTTAAAGTTAAAACCTGTTACAGAGGTGTGAGATAACAAGCAAAAGATGATAAGAAAAGAATTCTTTATCAATTTTTCAGCTGCTAGCAAAATGGAAGTTCTCACTCCTTTCCACGCCTTACTAAATTCCAGAATTCTAGAACAAACATTGAACCAGAGCCTAGAAACCCAGACAAGGTACCTCTTGTCATGGCTATTGTCACAACCGACACTCAGATACTATCACAGCAAAGAAGGACAAAGAAAAGATGTTCCGTTTCATTTTACACCATTTCTCTTATTTCTTGACATAATTTCCACTGGACAAGCCCCAACTTTATAAGCAATAAGGCCAGGACGCATTGCATTCTATTCTGTAGTTACCATCTGCTTGCTTGGTACAAGCAGCCAAAACAATGTCAAATAATTGACCAGGAGAAAGATCAAGAGACCTTTCTAAGATTGCTTTGATTTATCCTTAAATGTTTATTTGTGAAGCTATCTGGTGAAAGCAGCTAGTGTGTGGGGCTATTGTGCTCTCTTGGTACTCTCGTCTCCTATACTCACCTGCGTGACAGTATTTTTCATAGCTGATTAAAACCTGTTACAAGGACTGGAGTGAAGTTTTGTGCTTGTAAAAATGCTTGTCTCATAAGTCTGATGACATGAGTTCTACCATGTAACTCATGTAGAAATCTGGGTACATTAGGATGCAGCAGTAATCCCAGAATTGAAAATCAGAGACTAGAATCAATTAGTTTGCCTTCCAGGTAGCCCAGGTCCTGTTAGTATAGTGAAAATGAGAGAAACTCTAAAAAAAACCAAGATGGAAAGGAGCAAGATGAGAGAAGATGAGAAGAAAGTACTCCCAGAAAATTGCCCTCTGTTTCACCCAGACATGTACCATGACATTTATAACAGGTTATGTTCTTTCTCTCTCTTTTTCTCTCTCCTCTACCTTCTTCCCCTTCTCTCTCTCCTCATCTCTCTCTTACACACACACACACACACACACAAAGTAAATAAATAAAATTTGAATATCTCTTACACTCAGCTTCTTATATCAAGTGTTGTAGTATTAAGCATGGAGTCTTAAGTGTCATACAGTCTTCATGAATATACATATATACCATTTCTGGAGCCTCCCTTCTGTTAGTCTTATCACTAGCACCATACTACACCTAACATTTTTGCCTTCAGTTAATTTTTTTCTTTTAGTGACACCATGTTCATTATTTTGGAGTTGGTACTTTTCTACAGTGGGACCACAAACTCTTTGAAGGCAGAGGCTAGGTCAACAGCTACTTCTTGATACTCTTATTTCTAATTATAGACACACAATCCATTGTGTATTTCATTAAAGAAAGGTTCAGAAATCACCCAAATCGTTGGGATTTCTATTGTTCCAATAGTACTTCACATCCTCAACAATGTTCTTACTATACCACCATCCTGTTCACACCACAAAACATGCCACCATTTTAATTCTCACTGGAAATAGAATTTACTGGGCCACAAGCAACTGAACCTCACATCCTACAAACCAACAAAATTATAAAGAACCTAAGGAACCCTGGCTACCCTTCATGGCTCATGGCACTGCTAAGACTCTGCTTGATCCTTTTTACCTGGTCCTCACTATCTCATTCTGTTGGACTGGACTCCAATGTTTAAAATCTTGTGTTTAAAAGGAGTAAAAGTAAGACATTATGTGGATGTAGGTCTGGATCCTGCAGCTGTTCCTTCACTATTTCATTTAAGGACCCCACCCTCACCCTGCTTTTCTCTGGGCTATGACCTTTCTTTGACAAAAAGAGCTCTGTGGGATTCTTTGTTTCTGTCTAAAGGTTATGGGCTAGTCATCTGCCCTAACTATATTGTCCATAAACACCATCTTCTTCATCATCCTATTTTCTCTGCTAACCTTCAGTATGTTGACCTTTCAATTGGAATCTATTAAACCCAGATCGCACATTTTGATGGGTGTTGAACAAAATAAACATGATGGAAGTCAGTACTCAATAAAAAGCTGAGGTGGTTGTAGATACAGGGCAATGGCTTAAGATGTTCTTTGAGATTGTGAGTATAGACACACAGGAAGCAACAGCATATGGAATGTTATGCAAAAGGGAGAGATGATGAGAGAGAAGGGAAAGAGGTTAGATGAAAAGGAGGACAGGATCATAAATTTGGTACAAGTAAACAAAGAGGAAGGGATTAAGATAGGGTGTTTATAGATATGTAAAAAAAGTATCACTTAAATTTTTGTTTCCTAATGAGAGGGACCACTTTTCAATTTACCTTTCTAAACTTTGAAGATGGCATGACTTCAACATTTAGCAAGTTGTGCATTATAAATAGGCATGTAAATGTCCCAGCATGGGGGCTGAGAGTGGGAGGCAGCTTTTGGCAAAGGTAATAATGAAGTGAATCCCATTAGTGATGGAAAGGCAATTAAGAAAAACCTCAATGAAGCTCCACATCTGAACATCTAGTTGAAACATTGGGATTTGGAAGGGGAAAAGGTTAAGCACTAGGAGGCTGTTTATAATGACTTTAATTAGATGGAAAATAAATTGTTTTGCTCTTTTTTTTAAAGTCTGTTTTTTCTTGCTTTTTAAAGGTAGCAGCATTTGTAAAAACATTGAGGTGCATGTCTCATCTGCAGTCTCATCTGTGGGAGGAGTTTAGTGTGACTGACAGGACTTTAGTCACATGAATCTGATCTCCACAAGAGGCCCTGTCACTTGCCAACTTGCAGTGACAGATTACATGGTTTATTGATGAGGAGGATCCAATTTCCTAACATGATGCTTACCATACCTCAAGTCACAACCTCACAAAATGTGTTGAAGCCCCAGAAGAATGTGGTACTTTATACAGTTGGGAGATATAATTTGTTGAAGAATGGCATGCAAGAAATAAGTGTCCTGCATTAGATATCAGTAGGAATCTATTGTACAGAGAAAAGGTAGGTAGCTCCCCACTGGAGCACACTGAGCAGGCCTGGAGGGTTATATAGAGAAGAAAGAGTCATACTGGAGGATTTTAGTTTTTCTGTCGAGCATACAAAGATTCTCCAAGTGAATGAAAAGTATAAGTTATTTTTAGTTCTGAAAGTAACCTGGAGGTAGGACAACCCTCACCCAGCCTTAGACACATTTCCATGGCAACCAATGATCAGGCAGAGATTAATGCAAAGGCACCATCTACAGAACACTGACTCTCAGGCCTGCTTGTACAGTGAAACCTCTGGGGAGGTTTTAAGAAATATTGAGGCCTTGAGTCTACCCCAGAGGTTCTGCTTTAATTGGTTTGGGGCACAGGCATGTCATCAGGATTATTCTTAGGTTACTCAAGTGATCCTAATATGTGGTTTAGTTGATTAGCTTTGTAAATGTGCTCATTTCTGATTCTATATGGCCTTTGCTGTTTTATTACAAGGCAAACTTAAGCATCATCATTTACTCTAGTTTTCCAATTCCCTAATTCCCTGCTCTTTAGCGTCATACTCCCTTCCAGTAATTCTCACTCTTCCTTTCCTTTCTCTCCATTTTTCTTTTAAAAGCCCCTGTGCTTCAGTCCCATGTGGTATTCAGTGCTGCCCCATATATGCTTATGAAACTATTCAAGTTCACTTACATTGGAAACAGGGCAAGAACAAAGACCCTGATCTCTTCACAACCAAGATGGTACTTGTGCCATTCTGTCCAGCATCTCATTAAGTACTGGATTCAGATATTAACCAGAAGTACTAGCAAATTAGCTGACAGTGGCTTCTAAAAGTTGTGGAATGTGGTCTTTAGAGCCAAGTAAATAACAGGCATTAATCATTTTCTTGGCAGATGCCATTTCTGCAGAGGAGTGAGGAGATGGTCTGAAATTGATCTTTTATTGAAAGGTAAGCATACTATTGCAAATGATAATTTTGATTGCAAACTCTTGGTAACTTTCTTCCTTTTAGTTTATTGGTATATCTTTTGTGAAAAGTCACTTTAATGAACTTCCCTTTTTAAAGAACTTAAACAGTTTTGGGTTCCATTACATTCTTATATTTTCAAAGGGAAGAAGGGTGGTGAAAAAGAAAACAACTTCCTTCTTTAGGCAATGATATTAATCACTAGATTTTGTGGGCCTGGAACTGAATCAGGAGGTGTGCTTCAGAGGAAAACCTGTGAGATTCTGCCCAGGGTCAAGAGGATGGGCTGCTCTGTCAGCTGAGTTGGTGAGCTCTCACTAAAGGCTATCAGTCTGAACTCCAAGGGATTTGCTGAAGTACATTGCTGACTGGTTTATGAGACAGAATGAAGACATTGCGACAAGTGGCAGCTCTTGCTCTGCTGACATGCGACTTCTAACAGTGGACCTTTGGGAAATGTATGTCTTGGTGAAACCAGACAAACTCAGTTGTAGTAATCTGGTTGTAGATGCTGGACTTGAGCATGTGGAGGAGGATCACCAAGAGAAAGTGTCATTATATGGTGTGGATAATAGGGCAGAAACTTGGAGAATGCTGTAGAAGCAGGATCTCTAGGCTTGCCTCAGTCTTCTGAGTGTGCCATGAGAAAGAAAACTCATTTCAACTCTCATTCACTGTGGAGGGCTGATGCGGTTAGCATACTCTGCTTAGGGATTGTGTGGGGATGGAGGAGGTGGTTTTCTTTTTTGTCTTGCTTTCTGCTTGTGTAAAGAGAGACGGTTATCACAGCACCTACCTCACTGCCCTGAAGGAAATGATGCGTGCCATCTCTAGCATTGCTTGCAATGACCAAATTGAACACAATGAATGATGTGGGTAAAATTGTGTCCACTTGGCAATGCGCATCTCAGAGGGGAAATATTACCTAGAAACAGTACTAACACTTGACAGGCAGGGTGCAGAAACAGTAAGTAGTGTAATTTGGTCATTTAAAATCTCAGTTTTCTTTATTTTCACACATTTCCTTTCTGAAATGCCAAACCCAGCATCATTTCTCAGGGACACTGGTATAATTATCAGAAAAGCTTTGAAAAGCTTTTTCTTGTTCACATTATAGAAATGGCAAGTTAGTGCTTTGCCTTTTGTTTCCATGGCGTAGAATTTGAACTGTTTTGTGCTTACCAGCAACTTCTATCAAGAATGAAATGAATGTGGCCTTAACATCCTTAAAATTGTCCAACAGAGAGAGTAACACCTGAGAAATATTTAGCTAATGACTTCTATTTGTAGTCTCACACTAAGTTAGAGGCATGAGGCCAAGGGTTTAGACCAGGACACAAAATTCCAAAGGCAGCACAAGCTATCTACTTCTAATAATGTGGATCCCATTCTTAAATGGGTGTCAGAATTGCATAGAATGTATTATGTACACATGTATAAAAATCTCAACCTTACTCTTGGAGTCATCATTGTATTCCAGAAAGGAAACTGTAAATCTATATTTCTAGTGAACACTATCCCCTCCAGAGTGCTGGCACTAAACAACTGATGTGGGTACTGGGTTTCTAATGTTCTTTTACCCTCCTGTCCAATATGTCAAAATGGCTAGGCATAAGATAAGTTAAAAACAAACAAACAAACAAAATACTAACTTCCCATTAATAAGTTAAAAAAAAAAGATTCTTAAGTAAAATCTTGGTCATGGCAGTGAACACATGTAATTCTATTGCTCAGTGAGAGACCTCGTCTATAAATGAAAGTGCAGAATAATGGAGGGAAATGCCTAACATTTATCTTTGACCTTCACATGCATGTATATTCACGAGTACTCACATGCTCTCTCCCTCCCTCCCTCCCTCCCTCCCTCCCTCTCTCTCTCTCTCTCTCTCTCTCTCTCTCTCTCTCTCTCTCTCTCTCTCTCTCTCTCTCTCTCACACACACACACACACACACACACAAAGAGTCCTCTTCTAGTATGCCCAAACTCAAGACTCTTATATTAAATCTTTGAATTTTATCTGAAACTCTGAAATATTGTTGATGTGTCAAGAAGGCATGTAGATATAAAGTTAATTATACACATTTTAGCTATGTGTATAATTAGCTATTTTAGCCAGGAGTGAACTGAAACCAAAGGTATTCTGCCTTTAAAATCATACTACTTTAAAGGAAGTCTCCATCTCATGCTTGAACTTTGACAATGACTAATATTTTAATGAAAACAGAGATTTATACAATGACTCTGTTCTGGCATAAATAGCATGAAATGAAATTAAGTTGGAGAAAGGCCATGGTTACTGCTGTCTGTCAAAACACTGACAAGTTTATTTCAAAGACACTGATCTCAAGGCTGGGCAGGTGTAGCTCTTCTGGTTGTCTCTTTTTTACCTGAGCCATCTGGTTTTATTCTGCTTTACCAGGGTCCTATGGATAGTTTAAGTTGTTTTCTTCACTAAAAATAGAATCAGATTTC